>CM060245.1:7649144-8041444 GCA_030555515.1 Acutogordius australiensis
AGGGAGGCCACATTTTTAATAATAAAAAGTTTGAACATGGATTCTATTGGTGTACATGTATATTTTTTGCTTCTTAATTCCTCGTTCCCAAGGTATAGTTCTATTTTTGAATATTTTGACTTTAGGTGTACTAGTTATGGGCATGATTTTTGTAGTGCAGAACATATTAATTTAATTAATATTTTTGTGGGCCTGAGACCTTTTTACAAGTTATTAAATTATTCTTCTAACGTATCGTTTTATTAAAATATTTTTTGAAAATTGCCATAAATATATTATACTAAATATAAAAAAACCTAAAGAGTTTTTATGCAAACAAAAAAAAGGCCGCAAGTTAGTTTCAAGCTTGTTTCTCCCTATCAGTCAGTCTTTTTAACAATTTAGAAAAATGGATATACTAGTTTATCACCTCCAGTCATCTAGGATGTTAGAGTTATTTCAGTAAGAGATTTTATATATAACTTTTAATGGAAATAATTTATTTTTCCATAAGCTTACTTAAAATCCAGTCTAAAAATAAAGATCGGAAAAAAAGCAATTGAAAAAATGAATTTTATCTTGGAAAAAAATCAGGATTTGGGCTAGGTCGGTTTGTTATTTGCCCTATCAAATATTTAGGTCTAAGGTCGCGTATAATTCACTTATTCGATTGGGAACCATTATTGATATTGTAGGCTTAATTTTCATACCTGGCCTGTAAGGTGGTGCGCTTGAATTTATTTCTTTTTAATTTTCAAATTTTAATATTTTTTAAGTCCATTGAGGTGGGCTTTTTTATAAAAAGACATATCAACTGCCCATGCCCAAATAAAATGTTTCTTTTTAAATGAAAACAATACATTTAGTAAATTAATTTAAGAAAAAATTAAAAAGACGTTATTTCAAATTCTAATTTTTAAAATTTGACTATTATCTCGAAAATTATGTTATATATAAAATTGACTTACTTCATTCCTTAAGTTTTCCTGGTAAATCTAATTGTTTTAATTTTTTATCGGGGTAAGAATTGTATGTTAGACCCTAAAAGTAAACAGCCATTTTTGCCCTTTTTTTATTTTCCAAGTATAAAAACTTCTCCACTGACTTAGAATTTGTTGAAAATTCTATTCTTTTACCAAATGCCTTAAAACAAAAATTAAAATTCAACAATTAGTATAAAAGGCCAATAAAAGGGCACAATGTTTCTTCTGGCTGCCAACATATCCTTTTGAAAACATGGCTTGTGAACTTACCGATATTGCTTCTCAAGTTAAAAACATTTACCATCTATATTGGTACCAACCATCTAATATCGGGAAACAGAAAAAAATATAACGGCTATATCAATAAATGAAAATTAATTTTTTTCGGTCGTTTTGGGTATGCCTAACAAAAAATTTTTAAAAAAATTTTTCACAATAGCGGCCTCAATGTAGTTTAAATGCGTTTTTTTTTCAATTAAAAAAAATATCCCTGTATTTGGCGCAAAAACAATACCATTTTTCGTATAATTTATTATTTACTATAATATTTTTAATATTTATTCAAAAAACCTTGCTTATGAAAAATAGAATAATATTGTTTTTTATATGTAGTGTAAATACAAGGAATTTTAATTTTGGAAAACATTTCTAATTTGACCATGATTTTTTTTTGATCGGTCAAGACGGTTTAGTAAAAGTTTTAATTCAGAAATGTCACCGTATGATTCGTGGAAGGCGGAGTAATCACTCTTGCCTAGAAAAAGTCGGTTCAAAGATCTCAGTGGTGAACTTTTCGTCTTTGACGCAGGAGGTTGCAAGTTCGAATCCATGCACAGTAGCTTTTTTCTCTAAAATAGTATAGTTGTGAAATACTCAAACTTCTGAGGGGCCTGCTTGGGCAGTAGGAAACGATATGTATAAAAGTAAAAGCCTAGGCTAACCTAGGTCGCCGACGTAGGAGCAAATCTTAATATTTAACTCGTCGGTAATGTTTTCTCTGGTTAAAAGGGTCAAAGCCCTAACTTGTATGACACTCCTAAATGGGGAAAGGCATGTAGCAAACCTTAAACTAATTGTTTTCTTTCCAAGAAAAAAATTAACCAAAAAACAAAGGATGTTTCTGAGCTTAACAAAAATGTTTTTTTAAAAATAATATATGTTACAAATAAATTTGCCACTTTTTATATTTTAGCAAAACTAATTTATATTTGATTTTTGGAATATTTTATATTATAATTCTGATGTTAAAAACTATAAGGGTGATTATTTTGCCATGCGAGATTGATTGAATGAAATGGAGACGATGTATGGAATTGTACATCAAATTATTCGAAAAATTATAAGAAAAAAAATTATTACATTTTATTAAATATAATAATTGCTCATATTGTAAATTTGCCTTAAATCTCTAGATTAAAAATTTATAGTGGACCAATTTATTAAACGTTTCTTTTTGGGGTCAGAGGGGCTTTGACTTTTTAACCCGAGCAAAGCAATTAATATTGCCGACGGGTTAAATAGTAAGATTTGCACGCACACCGGCGACCTGCGTTTTTAGGCTAGGCTCTTACTTTTAGACATATCGTTTAAGACCTACGGCCTAAAGGCAGAAGGTTTCCCCTTGGGTTTTTTGGGCCGATTTTTTTATTCCCCTCTTGAAAAAAATTTTTTTTGAAGAAAAAATTTTTTTTATTTAAAAATACATCCCCCTTTTTACAATTTTATTTTTTATTTTCTTTCAATATTTTTTTAAACAAAACATCACATTTTTTTTTGATATATAATTAGATTTCAGAGAACAACCAAAGGAATTGGAATCACTTTTTGGATTTTTCTTCTTAAAAACTTTTATCAACATTTATTTCAATCATCACAATTTTCTAATTTTCCAACAAGATTAATTTCAATATATACAATATAATTTTTACTTCAATATTATAATTTACTCTTCGAAATAAACTCATTACGTGAAAACATACTTGATCGTTGAACATAATAGTTTTCAAAATTTTGAAAAAAATAATTTTGTAAAAAAACGCAAATTTTCAAAAAGTTGCCAAATTTAGCTTGTGCATATAAAATGCTTTTTCTAAAATAAAAATTTTTTTAAAAAAATTAAAAAAAAAAATTTTCAGAATTTTAAAATTCTACGAAAATAAAAATTTACTTTGCACGTGCCCTTTCGTATATTCCTGGGATCAAAGTAATTAAATTTTTATTTTTTCTAAACTTTATAGTCGTATTCTCACAATTTTAGTTGTAAAATTTATTTATAATCGGATTCAATAATATTTTTTGTCAGTTCAAACAAGAAAGATAAAATTAAAAAAAAAAATAATATATTTTTTACCTTGCGATTTGCATTATGTGGTCGATATAGACTCCTGTACTTTTCAAATTTTTGTGACCTTAAATTTATATTAAACAATATAGTAAATAAAACTTGATTTAAATCAGAAAACAAAATTTGTTTATTAGATAAGCATTTCAGGCATTCTATTTTAAAAAACCCAGGACCTCAATGTATATTTTAACAAAATAATTTGCGACCTTATTTTTTAGACATTATTGTTCTCATTACATTTTTAGTTTAAAATATGTATGTATATGATAAAAGATAAATTATTTTTTTTTGATAATATATTTAGCATTCTCAGCTTGGAAATAACTCTTTTTTTTAATATAATAAATATTATTAGCAGTTAAAATAGTGTTAAGTTTTCATCAGGAATAAAACTTCTTTTACAAATGAGGATAAATAACTGGTGAGATCTAAAGCTAAATTGGCCAAACAGGCATTATCACTGTCTAATTGCCACTGTTGTCATGACAACATCGTTAACTCAATTCATCATTTCCTATGTGTAAGCCCAGCATTCAACGAAATTAGGACGCAATACATAACTCCTATCTTGTCAAAGTCTTTTTCCAACTTATCCCAGGATTTACAAATTACGCAATTACTCTCACCTATGACTCAAGAGCATATAGATAATTTAATTAAATATATTTCTTTTTCAGGCAAACTATATTTATCTCGAATAGGTGATATACATTGCCCCGTTAACGTTTGTGATAAAAGTGCCAAAGCCCTAACGGTTAAGGCGGCCTCAATAAATAAGAGGCTTTGGGAGTGTTTTTTAGCAGGTACTCCTAACGCTGCATGCACCGGTGAATTTTTAGTGATAAACGGACATCAGTACGGTTAATTTAATTCAACATATTATCATACCTTTACTTCATTTACGCACTGATCAATCTGGTATTCTTTAAAATAACTGGTGTATTTGATGATCCTAATCCCAGTTTATTTATAAACTAGCTTCAAACGAGCAAATTTTTTCACCTCCTCACAAAAAAAAGAGAGTAGTAGCTAAAAAAATTTTTTTTTAAATATTTTTTTATAGTCATGTAAAATGTTTTACTATCCTAAAAACACGATTTAAAATATTAATATTTATTTTATTTGTCGTACGCGTGGCAACGCACAAGAGAAGCCACGCGCACGAGAAACTTAAGAAAAATAAAAAGAAATATATTTATTTTTTTTTGTAGTTTTTAGTAATAGTGTTTTTTGAAGAGGATTTTGTTTTGTGTTGCTGAAATCATGAGGAAGATTTGTTATTAACATTGTTTTAATGAAATGAATAATAAATTGTTTGGATCCAATACCTACAAATATTTATTCTTTATCCTAATGCCTCTCGCCATATTAATTAAAATCCCCTTATGCCCTCGGATCACCTCAATGGAGTATTTTAGTATCTTCCCCCTCAGGACCTCGTTATTTGAAAATCTTCCAGTTTTTGACAACGGCCACGAGCCTGACATTATTAACAATATTTATTTAAAAAATTTATTTTATAGTTTTTTTATTTTGAATAACATATACAATTTAAAAACCACTTACAATAGCTTATGATTAAATTGCACGCATGTTTTTTTAACAATAATAAAATAATAAATTTATGGTGTTAATGCTTTTAAAATTGCTAAAGTTTATAATTAAAGCTTGCATAAGCCTTACTTTAGCATTTGCAACAAATTACTTACTTTTTATTTTGGCATTAATTTTTTTTACACTATTTTTTTTTTCTCTAAGTAGCTTGATCTTGGGATTTTTTTTTAAATTAAATTTTTAAATTAAGACATTAAATAAGCACCTGATTGCATTCATCTATTTGGTTTAAACTTGTAACGTTTTTTTTGACAATAATTATTAACAATGGCAGATAAAATTGACATGTCTCTAGACGACATTATCAAAGCCAAACGAGTTGTAAAAGGAAAAGGACGCTCTCAAAATAAAGTTAAGGCTAATAGAAATCCAAAAATTGCTCAAAATATTCGTCGCCGGCCCAGGAAGAATGTAAAAAAATTTGTCTGTTTTTAAATCTCAATAAATTATATTTTTTCTTGCATCATTTAATTTACATCTATTAAAGTTAGCAGCCAAAACTAGAAATATTGATGGTAAATGGCAACATGATATGTTTAATCTTCCAAACAACAAACAACGTCTTAATATTCAAACAGCAAAGAATGCTGTTCCCTTAACGTCTGGTGGTCCAGGAAAACTACTAATATCTAACTTAGACTTTGGGGTTTCTGATTCTGACATTCAGGTATACATATATAATTATTTAAAATAAAAGCTTATAATAATTTATTTTTGTTGTTTATGTTATATTTTTTAACCAAATTTCTATCATAATGAAAATGTATATAATTTAATTAGGCAATGATTAGTGTATTTTATTTAAATATATTTTTTTTGTAATACAAAATAATAATTATTTAAATGTTCAGGAGTTATTTGGGGAGTTTGGGCCTCTCCTCAGTGCTGCTGTTCATTATGATAGTACAGGAAGATCGTTGGGCACAGCTTTTGTCATTTTTGAAAGGAGGACCGATGCAATCAGGGGTGTGCAAAAATATAACAATGTTCCTTTGGATGGTAAATTAATATATATAAACTTAATTACTTGATAATATAATTTTCTAAATGAAAAATAAACATTTTTAAAACATAAGAAAATAGGTCATTTTTATGTATCAAAATTATTTTTTATTATACATTTACAAATCTATATAGGCCGACCAATGAATATTCAGATGGCAACCTCAGACATTAGTTTACTTACCAAAAACAATGCTGGATTGAGGTTTTTGCTTATTTAATAGTATTTTCATACTTTTAAGCTCCTTATGTTATACAACCTCTATTTGGGTAAAAGATAATGTAGAAATAAAAAATATGTTTAATTTTGAAACTTAAGGATATAGGGATATTTTTTAGCGCTGAAATGCCATGTTTCATTTAAAATTTCCAATAAAATCTATATGTGGAAATGGAGTCCAGATTTAGATCTATAACTTATAGCTAACACAAATTACACATTTAAATGTCAATATGATCTTGTGTTATATGGCACGTTGTAAAAAGTTGTGTCGTGCGCATGCCAACGCACATGAAGCCAGAGAGGATAAGAAAACATTATTATTTTAGTTTGTTTTTTAGTTAGTTTTTTGATGGTAAAAAAGGAATTATTTTGCGTTGGCTGAGTGCCGGGAGTTAGCATGAGGAAGATTGGTTATTTTAATGCAATGGTCAATGGAATAGTAAATTGTTTGAAACTAAATATAAAAGTTTAGAAGAGCTAATTATTCTTTATTTTTAGGCCAAGGTATATAAACAATTGACTTTTTTCACCAATGCTTAAATTTGCCCTATTAATAAATCCATGTCTTTTTCCCCCACGGAGCACATAATGATAATACCTACCTTTGGCCTCTGGATTTCGTCAATGTCCCAGTATCAACAGCTACAAGTTTGTCAAGCTGTATGATTTTTATATGTGAAAATAAAATTGTCAAAGGCTTGTTTTTAATAATGGTGGTTTGTTATTTAATACCTTAAAAAGTTGCTATGAGTAACATTGTTTTCCCATTTTTTTAATATGTATTATTTTGTTACCATTTTTGTTGTTACATAATAATTTATTATTAATATGAAATTTAGATCACAGCCACAAAAATCATTTGGTCGTGGTAGAAGTATTAATAGTGTCAACAGGACGGGCCGTATTGCCTTTAACAACAACAGAAATAATACAAAACGAAGGGGACTTTCTCGTCAATCGGGTCGCCCTAGAGGTGGTTTTAAGGGCCGCAGAGGCGGACGGGGAAGACCGACCAAAGCTGGCCTTAATGCTCAACTCGATAGCTACAGCAACTCACGGGTTTGACTGCAATTTTTCTTTATTTTGTTGGCTATTTATACACATGTAATATAGGTTAAGTTCAAATTTTTGTTAAGGCGCAAGCCAATTAGTACTTAGTATGATTTATATTTGGATCGACTTCCAACGAATTTTATAGCTGTTCGTTTTTTTGTAGCAACTTAAACTAAGAAACATATGTAATTATACTATTTTTTAATTTTTTATTTAGTATTTTTTTTGAATATACGTTTGTGAGTTTAGCCAAGCGAAAAAATATATTTAAAATTTATTAATTTATACATATCAAATAGTAATTTTAATTTGGGTTTTTTTCCATTTGATTTTTAACTATATCACCCGGGCATAAAATATAATCAGCAACTTTATAAATTAAGGTGCCAAAAACAACGGAGTAAATTCATTTAGTTTTATGTTTGGCCAGTAAATATTTATTTTATATAATTTATAACTTACACAATTGTTCAAACATTATATAGATGGATACATTTTGAAGAAAACCATGAAAATTAGACTACTACTTTCCCTAATACTGTGTTCTTTCAATAAACGATATATTTGATTTTTCTTTTTGGATCATATGTTTATATAATAATTTTAGTTTGATGCCGTATTGACGTCTCCTTTGTCATTTAGAATCTGTTTATTTACATTATAATTGACACGTTTTATCAATTAACTGCCTCCAGTTAGAGTGCTAAGTTATTTTAGTTTGACAAAAATTGATTATAAAGCATTTCTACTTATTGCTTAACACATTCACTCTTGCAAATTTTATCTTTTTGAATAATTGTAGTTATTTATACAAATTTTAAACGTCTTTGGACCTTTTTTAATCCTTAATTTTAATAATAAATTCAGAATTTAGCATTCATTCATAGTTCCTTTTCCACAAAATTCCTAGCATTAAATTAAATAATATGAGCTATTGATTAGAATAATACTGATTAATATTTACGATCTCTTTTAAACCTTTTTTCTCTAACTATTTTAACCAGCCCGTGATAAACATGAACAGATGAAAATACATAAAAGTTTAATATCTCTAATTAGTTATCATCTAGCCTTAATACCTATTTCTTTATACCAGCTCCAACAGGAATTATTTTGTATAAAAATTTAATAGCTCTTTAAATATAATCAAAATGTTTTTTTTGTTTGATGAATTCTTCATTTTTCCCAAATAAAAATGTTTAACTATTGTTAACATGCTTAAAAACGTATAAATTTTTTTTTAACAGTTCTAAAGTTATTTTTTGTGTTTTTTAGATGATATCTGGTAGCCTCATAATATGTCGGCCTTACATACTTTGTAAAATATAATGTTTTAATAGTTTTATTTTATTAAATTTTTCATTCATTTGCCTAACGCTTCATATACCTATATATTTGATTTCTATACCATCACCAATTTAATATTTAATAACTACTTGAATATCTATACCATTATATTATATCTACCAACCAGGTTCTTGTTTAGACTTTGGCCAATTCTAAAAAAGTATATAATATATAATGGTAAAAAATTAGAATTCATTATTGACAAATTACATGAATTGCCGTCTTTCTAAATTTAACAGGGCAACAAAATTTTGATCATCATATATGGCAACTATCTTTTGGTCAAGTTTTTGGTGCTGATTACGTATATGGAGTCAGAATTTTAGCTGATGCATCAGATTTTTAGTTATTTTATGTTAAAATTAGAATTTTTATCTTTTGAAATAATGTAATGTTTCAAAAACTGCCCATAGATACTAATGTTCAAAATTATATAATACGGGAATTAATTATTATTAACGTAAAATGTCTAAGTTATTTTCCTATTTTTTTGGTTTATGTAAAATTAGTAATTTTTCGTCATATTTTTTGATCCTATATAACATGAAAGTAAGTTTCTAAATACGTTTTTATAGGGAATCTAAATATATCAATAGTCTTTTTTTGATAATTATGTTTTATAGATTTTTTTAACTAACAAGTATTAAAGTGGGGAAAATGAACTGTGCTAAAGCTCCACAAAACGGTGTAAAAATGGCTTATGTTGTTTTGTTGTCTAGTTGGGATCAGAGCTGAAAAAAAACCCATTTTTTGACTAAACTCAAATTTTTGTTTTTTAAAAATTTTATGACAGATTAAAAAAATCAATTATTAATAAGTACAGAATATAAGGAGAAAATCTTAAATTTTATAAATATTTTGTTGATTAATACTAAAACCGTTTATTTTTCCCAAATTTCGAAAAATAAAAAAATTAGTTTGACCCAAAATTGGGCATTTTCCCAGCTCTGGTTGGGATTTAAGATAAATTTGACCTTGACTAGGTGTAAATAAAACTCATTTAATCATCTGTAGAGATTTGTATTGTCATTAGTTTTTTATTGCAAGATTTATCAAACCTTATTCCAAACTAAAATATTAATCACCTACGGTAAAGAGAAAGATGATTAAAATTTAGCAACTTCCACATCCAACCAAGTGAAATATATAAAGAACATTTTTTGCGAATTAAATGTTATTAGCTTAAAGTTCTTTTATGTTTTAATGTAAATTCCTATATTATACGCCACTTAATATATATTTAAAAAATATATATTTTTGATAAAACTATTGAAATCCATTAAAATGTTTCCCATGGGTATTTTACTGGCCACTAATTTCGCCATTGTTAGTAATAAAACATGGTCACATATAATGTGGCTATCGACCTGTGATCGAGTTATTTGTTATCGTGACCTATTGCATAGTGGTCGATGGCCACATCATTTGAGACCGTTGACCGTTTTATCACTAACACTCGCCAATATATAGTGGCCAGGACTGTAAGTAGGCTTAAGAAAAGCATGGATCAATAGAAAAAACGTTTTTTATTCTTGTGACAAAAAACCGGAGGAAATAGCTTCTAGTATAATTGAAGGCAACCCCCCCCCCCCCCCCCCAATCTTCCTTTACAGATCATGAATTAGAACCCTTTATAAAAAAAGGAAAAATAGCCATTCTTTAAAAGTTTATTATTAAAAGCCTAGAGAACTAAAGATAAAAACCTTTTATTCTGTATAAAATCGAACTTTTAGAGAAGGACCATCCATTTATTGTCTAACAATAAAAAAATTTAATATTTTTTCCCGCCCACCTAATAAGCTTTCCTTTATGGTCCCTTTTTTATAGGCGTGTTCGCAAATAAGTTTAACGTATCGCAAAACTTAAAAATAATGATATTAAACATTTTATGAATATGGATTTACTTTTACAACGGGCTAAGGGAATTTCTAATTCGACGCGTACAAGTTCTGTTTTGTTTCGAGGCTAAATACAACAAAAACTTGTATTATTTTGTAGAAGCGGGCGTTCAGAGTTCATTCATTTTTGCAAAATAAATTTAACTTTACATGAAAAATTATTCATCTTTATACAATTTTTTTCTAATACCGGGGGCTATTTCATTAAGTATATATTTAAATTTGATCAAATTTTTATTTAACTTTTTTAATGAGCTAATAAGCACTTAAATACGAGTTATAATTCTAGCAATTCAATGTTTTTTAACAATCAATTTTTTTTTAGAAAAAACTTAAATATTATTATTGATTCTCTGAACCAAAGGACTATAATAACTTACTTTAAAGGAGCACCAGTTAACTTTGAGGCCAGAGAAAACCGGTTTATGGATGCGTTTTAAAAAACATATATCAGCGCCCAGAGGCTGTTTATTTTTTGTTTAAAACTTATTTTTGAAACAAAAATTTTTTAATAAATGAAAATCGGCAATGCGTTTTATGCCCCAAAAGTTTTTCTGTTTTTTGAATAGTAAGCTATTGAACGCTCCCCAAAATAATTATATTATTTCGAAAAAAAAAATCAATTTTAAACGCTCCCTTAATAGATTTTAAATACGAAGATAAATTTAAAAAACCCGTTTATTTAAATTTGAAATTTAAATGAGATCAATGCAACATTTTGTGCTAATATTTATTCATCAACAAAATGGGGTAGTGTTGCGATTAAAGATTTACAAACATTTTTTTTAACCTAATAAATTAAAGCCAAATCGTTTTAAAATTTGTTTACTTATCTCAACGTTAATTAAACATTTCTTATATGTAAAGCATCAAGAATGAGAGATTGGTACCATTATTTTTTTTGAATCATTATTTTTAAATTTGGTACAAACCTTATTTTTTAATTTATTAAAACTAAAACGAAATGTATTTTTTAAAGAGGGGGAAAAAGATTTGAAATTGATAGATAGTAATAATAAATCTAGGCTGTAGCTTTAAATATGTTTTATTACCAATGTTTTGGATTCGTATGAATTCTGGGGTAGCCATTGAATGAAAGCAAATTTGTTGCCCATATTTAGACTATCCATATAGTAAGTTACGTTGAAATCTTCACCTGTCATTGGAACCTTTGATGCCACAAATTCAAAATTTGGAACGTTTCCGCTATATAAAAATTATTTTGTTCATTTTAGTCTAAACCAAAAATTGAGTCGAAACGACGCTATTGAAATAAGTGAAAAACTTTACAAATTTTTCAATTTATAGAATTTTTAAGTTTCAAATAATATTTTCGATTTTAACTAATTTTTATATTCATATAAAAATTTGTAATAAGGCAATCTAATTACATATTCAATGTGTGTTTAGTGATTAATAAAAATTGTTTAGCAAGAAAAAATAATTTTGTTTATCAAAAGAAAGGGGGAGTCGATGATTAACATAATAAGGATTGAAGCAAATACCATAGCTTTTTGGTCACTGGTTTAATTGCAATTAGATTATGTGGAAAACGAAGTCTTATATTGGGCAGAAAAACAACGAAAATGAAAGGATATATGATTGTTTCAACATTTTTATTGTCTGAAAAAAATTAGTTTCCGATTATAATGGACCAGGCCCAATTCTAGCTTCCAATTTAGGAGGCAAAAAAAACTCGTGGGGGGGGGGGGGGGGGCAGAAATTTTTTTTTGCCACCTTCAGCGGCAGAACTAGCAGTGACCTTCGGTCACGGCAAAAAATATACATGTACACCATTTGACCCCCCCCCCCCCCCCCCCAAAAAAAAAGGGGTCTAGAATCGTGCCTATTGGACAACGAATTTTGGATGACCTTTTTTTGGGTGAGGAGCATTGAAATTGCTATGCGGCGACGTTCATAACCTAAATCAATATTTATGGCAACTATCATTTTTTATCAAGATTTTGGTGCTACCATGAAGTCAGAATTTATCAGCCATATTTTAGAATCGAAAATTTGAGATTTTTCTATGTTTGGTGCATTTTGGGTCTCTATATCTTCAAACTTATAGGTCGAAAAGTTTAAAAATAGATATGAATAATGGAAGCATCTATTTTAACGTATAGCATTTAAATTTTTTTTATGATATTTGATTTTTTTTATTTAAAAAAAATTAGTGGTTTTTGTCATAAAAACCGTTTTTTTAACCTAAATAACTTGAAAGTAAAAATGGTAATAATTTTAAGCTATAGCCTTATTAGATACGTTTTTTATAAGGAATCTGACTATGTCATCTTAATAAAATTAATAGTTAAATAAATTTGGTGAATTTTTTTCTGAACTTTGAACGCGATTTAAAAAAATTAGTGGCATTAAAAAAAATACTTAACCCGTTTTTTGTTGTTTTAGTGTTATCAAAAGTATTTTTAAGCTATAGTGAAGTGGTTTAATTTTATTAAATATTAAAAATCAAATTACCAGACCAACTTTTTAACGCTTACATGTTAGATAGCCTAAATATCTTTGAGAAAAAGAAAGGTAGCCAACAATTTTATAAGTGACCAACAAAATACGCCCCATCAGTTCAATGAGCTTAATTTAAATATTTTTATGGGTACAAGAAATTTTTTATTTCACTTTTTACTAATTTTAGATAAAGTATCGCTCTTCAGCGATTTGTTAAATCGTTTTATTAAGGGCATTTTTAAAAATAATTATTTTTATTAGCAATTTTTGTTGAATTTTAAATTATTAGGAAATTTCAAATGTTTAATTCAGACATGTAAACTATTTTTGTTAAATTTGAATTCATTACAACCAACTGAACCACCCACCATATTATAAACTCATATGACTTCAATTAGGGATCATTACGTATCTAACAACAGCATCCCATCACAAACCTACAACTTGCACAAGTCAACTAATGTTTGAGAGTTACCCTAACGACAAAGATCAAACGTGCCATCTTAAGTATTTACAAATCCATTTACCGTTTCTTTTTATCAAACTTAATTTAAAATTTTAGAGGAAAAAGTCAAAAAAAAAGATTTAAAAACAAAAATAAATTGATTTTTTTTTGCACAAGCCAAACTGTCAAATTTAAACTTTAAATAATATTTTCATAAAGAAAAGGAAAATATTTTGAGTAGTATTTAAGTTTGGGCGCGATATATTTGGTAATTTTCTAAATGCTGATATAACATATTATATTTGTCATTATTTATAAATATATTCAAGGAAATTTTATATGAAAAAAAGATTCTTGAGTTTTTTAGGTTATAATCTTAATTTGGTCAAAAACGGCCATGTTTTATAAACGGATCTTAAGGCGGAAGGAAATAAGAAAAACGGAAAAATATAATAAGGCTATAATGAGGATGCATTTTTTTATGTTTCCATAAACTTACTTTTTTGTGGCATGTTATTTAATCCTCACCTATAATATTATTAAAATTTTAGATAATATTTATCGTTAAATATTTAACCCTTCAGTTCTTTTTGTATTTAAATATTGGATTAAGCCAATGAGCAAAAATTTCTTACTGCTTATCAATGGCATTAGATTTCAACGCACAACTGTTGTTCATTATATATTTAAGAAAAAACAAAACTTTGCCATTAATATATCATATTTTTAAAGATATTTAAAATATGTGCTGGCCCACAAATCGTGATTTATGATGGGTTGAGAGTTTCATTTATTCTAAAAATATATGGTTCTGAATCATAATACCTCATAAGATATTTTTGTAATAATTTACATTCATACAAGCATATTTAAGGGCCTATTGAAGTTATTACGCATGTTATATGAACATTTCATTTTTTTTCAAGAAAATTGAAATATATTTGTTTCACAACAAAACACGGTCCCTGCTTATATCAAAAAGTATACCTTATCAATGATTGTCGTTCAGTTTCATTAAATGCGTTATATATGTTTAAGGTGACATTTCCGTTGCTCACCTTATCGCATAATTGTTTATCGACTAAAAAATTATTAGCGATTAAATATGCAAGTTGATTCAAAATAACGTAGTTTACTACAGTTGTTTTCTTAAAATTTTTACTAATTACTCATAGAACGATCAGTCTAAAGCTTTTATAATTTTTATATAACACAGGTCAACAATTTTTTGGGAGTTATGAGTTATCTACAGAAAAATCTGCCATTTTAAGGAATATTATATCCGTTTACCGTTTTTTCAAATCAAACTTAATTAGGTATAAACATTAAAAATTTTAGAAAAAGGTCAAAAAAAAACAAAAAAAAATTCAAAGACAAAAATAAATAATTTCATTTTTGCATATTCACACAAGGTAAAATTTTAAATTCAAACTTCAAATAAAATTTTCATTAAAAACCGTTAATATATCGTTTCGTTTTAAATTTGGACGCGAAATAATTTGTATTATCTAAATACTGATGTAAAAGCTTTATACATTTATAAAATTTATTTTCCATTATTTGTGATTAAAAATAAAAGTAAAAGAAATATTTTTATGCAATGTAGATTTTTATATATTTTCTTTTAGGGTATATTTAGATCTGTAAATTTGGTCAAAAAAGGCAATTTTTCGGTATACACGGATCTAAGGAGCCAAAGACGGAAGAAACTAAGAAAAACGAAAAGTATATATGAGATTAAACCATCATATGGTTGCATTTTTTTTATCCATAACAACGTTTCGGACTGTGATATTTGTTGACCTGTGATTTTGTTTCTTAATTTGTACGAAATAACAAAACAGCTAAAGGAAAGAAAACACAAATAATAAGTTTTTTAATAATATCTCAGGGTATATTTACATAACTACTATAATAAAATAAATATATATATCACAACCTTGTTTTCCTTGGATCAATGAAATGGCTTCATAACCGGCTGAAGATAATTCTATATAAATAAATAATAAACAAAATATTTAATAATTTACCATTCATTCGTAAATTATATATACGTATCATAAATAATAATTTACCTTTTCGGCCTAGAAATAAAAACAAAAAAATTTAATATTATAAAATGAGTATTCTGCTATATATATTAAAATATATATTTGTTGATATTTTTTAATAATTTAGATACGGCTGAAGGTAGATAAAAATTAATATCAGTTTAATATTTATTTTTAATTTAAAACTTTATAAACAACGTGTTTAAATATCAGCAATCAAAATGCAACTTAAAAAATAGGCCCGCAAAAATCTTAGATTTTATTTTGTTAAAAATTAGAT
Source organism: Acutogordius australiensis (assembly GCA_030555515.1). Taxonomy (NCBI): domain Eukaryota; kingdom Metazoa; phylum Nematomorpha; class Gordioida; order Gordea; family Gordiidae; genus Acutogordius; species Acutogordius australiensis. The sequence continues at coordinate 7,664,830 of CM060245.1, forward strand.
GCTTATTAGAAGTTTTGATGACGTTCAAAAAATATGGGATTACAATAACAAAATTCTTTTCATTACTTTTGCAGACCTATGTTTATATATGATATTTCATTAAAGGCAGTAACATATTTAGGACTTTAAGGGGGGGGGGAGGGGGAGGGTAGACGAAGAAAGCAGACGTGGAAAATATTTTGAGGGGGGGGGTATGTTGTAACATACTTTTTTGTGCATTTTCAAATGATTGACATAAATAATCATTTAGCAAAGAGGGGGGATGCCGCCCAAATTCATCTCCCCCATCATCTATTTTGCTAAATCATTATTTTTAAAAATCTTAAAGAAATAAAGTAATTCTAGAAATTACATGTCCGTAACGGGATCACAATCTTATGTTTTTTCATTGTCACATCCATACCTACGCCTCCTATGATGAAGCCTTTGATCGATTTTTTAGAGCCAGCGGCTAAAACTTTAGTTCCGGATTGTTTGAAACTCTGTGTAACCAAATAATAAATTATAATTCATTGTGGCTTATTTAAACTATTGTATATAGAAACATGACAAATATATTTTTTACGAGGGAGCTGTACTTGAACATATATTTTATCAATAAATACTAAAACTAAAAATTCTTAACTTAAAAAGCAAAATTTTTGGGTTAAAAATAAAAAGAAAAACAAGTTTTGGGCTAACCGAGACGGACCTAAGCAATTGGTCGAAAAATTATGGCCACCCAATTTGAGCTATATCTGGCACGAAAAACTAAACCTTCCCTTTTTATGGAATATAAACCGGACAAAGTGTTAGTTTCGTTTTGTACAGGTAAACATAAATTGTACTGCGCCCTTACACTTGAATTTGTCTTTCAGAATCTCAAAATTTTATTTTATTTATAGAGTTTGGTCCCGGATCTTTAAAAAGTTTAAAATGTAAAACGCTTCGGCCCATACATTTAATCTACTAAAATGTTTTAATTCAGAATTTTTACAGTTTATATTACATTGGAACAGGTAAAATTATGTGATTCGATACTGTAAAAATTAAATTAACTGTTTTTTTTTGAAAAAAAAAAGTTTTTCCGAAAATAAAAGAAATTTTGGACGCACCAGCCGTTAAGATATTTTTTTTTATTCTAATAGCCATGCTTTTTTTTTAAAAATAAAATTCGAAATTTATATATGGAAAGGAAAAACAGAGGGTAAATTGAAAATAATAGTTTATTAACTACCTTTTTGTATATTTCATGAACTTTTATCATTTTCATTATTTTACCTTGTTGATTACGTCAAATAGAATTTAAAGTTCCACAAGGTAATAAGAAAAATGATTGGGATTAGAGTTTCCTTCAGACTTTTATAAAAGCAATATACCTAGCCGATCAGTGCCTTGACTAAATACGAGCAAGGCAATTGGTATCGGTGAAGGGTTAAATACTAGGATATGCTCGCTACAGCCGTTGACCTGTATGGCTCAGGCCCTCCATTTAAGCATATCTTTTTGAGCCAAACTGACAACTCAGCAGCTTCCTAGTTGTTTTACACTTATGCTCACTTTTTGGCCGTTATGAGCGCGGAATCAAAATAACCCTTCCAACACATTTCAAATGAGAAGCTATTTTAATTCCATTTGCACATAATTTATGGGTTTTTATTTTAGATATTTAAAATTAATTTAAGTATGTAGACAATAATAAGTAATTGTATTACCATGTTGGTGCCCCTAATTTTGACAGAAGAGAAATTTTTTGGGTGAAGCCCGATCATCATTACTTCGATATAAGCTGAAATCGGTTCTGCAAAGGTGCCATTGTACGAAGCTACATACTTTTTCATTAATTGAGAATAAAAAGAAATATTCACTTGCCACAAATTAAAATGTTTTAAATAAATGTATATATTGCGCGTCATTTAAGGTCCGTCCCGGTCCAAATTATAAAAGTTAACTTCTGAATATTTATGGACCGTGACCTAAAATCCTAATATAAAATTTATGGCAGATTATTCTTAGTTATTGTATTAGTGTGGAAGTGTTCATTATTATAAATAAAATACATAAATTAAAAACAAAATAATTTTTTTTGGGGTCGGCCTGTCTAAAACTTCGGGCCATTTAATTGAACCGCCCGAGAACTATAAGGCACCTCATGGCTGCAATATTGCGTTACCTTTTTTCAGTCTGATTTTTATTATTGCATACCCTAAAGAGCCTAAGGAATTTATGAAACGAAGAAAATAGTTTACGTACCTTTTTTTAAATTTTCTTTTCCTCTGTTTGCATATAAGGCTAAAAAAATGAAAAGCCCCTCAAATATCTAAAATTGGAGTAGTGGATTTATTTTTACATCTTTTATTTTACAAAATTTTAATAAGGGGGGTACCTTTGTAATTTTTTCGCACAGGATTTATGTATATTGAAATAAGTTCATGACTAGAAATTTGACTTAAATTGCCATATGCCTAATTTTAAACATGTTCTTTCTTACAGGATCAATAAAAACTCTTTAATTTTATCGAAGTAATTAATTTTTTGTTTATAATATTAAAAAGCTAAGCCTCAACATCCATATTAAGGTATTTTAGAGATCCTGTTTAAAGAGCATCGCTCATGAAAATTAGCAAAATTTAATTTCACTACTTACATCGCTATGTATCTTAAATATGAATGGATTAGACTTTTGATAGAAATGGTTCAATAGCCATTGCCAAGGTGTGTACACATTTCCTTCACCCATCAAAACTATTTCCAAATTATTTTCATTTGATTCGTGGGCTACATTGAGTCTCGCCATCATTTCACCTCTAGACGTGCACAGGTGTAAAACGAATTTAAAAATTTAAAGGTGTTGAAACTTATGCTAATATTTGCACAATGGCAAAATTTAAAAAATTTAAACTGTCATATATGTGACCTTGAACGCAAAAGGTATTTCCCTTAACAACGTAACTACTCGATTTTGGAAAAAGTATGGGCTATAGAGTAGAGCTGGGAAAATGCCCATTTTTGGGTTAAACTAATTATTTTATATATCGAAATTTAAATGAAAAAATAAAGGGTTTTAGCTTCTATCAAGAAAACATTTATAAAATTCAAGATATTCTCCTAATACTCTGTATTTTAAAAAACAAAAATTTGAGTTTAGTTGAAATACGGGTTTTTTTCCAGCTCTGCCAAAGAGAAATAAAATGAAATATTTATAACGCCAAAAAAAGGGGGAAAAAGCTTATAGTAATTTTGAAATATAACATAAAAGCGGCAAAAAAATAAGAAAAAAGGCCTTTATTAAAAGCTTTTAGTTTTATCTCCTTTTTATTAAAGCTGGAATGAGATTTAATGCCATAGTAAAAAGCCCAAAAAGCCATTTAGATAAAAAGCTATCACTGTGAAAAAATGGGGCTTAAAAAGCCTTTTTTTACAAAAGAATTGAATTTTTAACTCGTTAAAAGTTATTTTTAATAAAAAAGCAACTTAAAAGTTTCCTTCAAGAACTGTTCTTTCCTTCCACATGCCTGGCTACTAAATATAAATAATAATTTAGTAAAATCATAAAATATTTAGCCTTTTTTTTATAAAATATTTGCACATTTAATTTTTAAATCTTCCCCTTAAAGTACCAAATTGCTTCAGCCCTTCCACAATACCAAGTCCCGTAAAATAAAAAAGTCAATTCCCTTCTTAGTTAAATAATTTGTTGCCATGCCATATGGCAAATAAATATTTGATTTTGGGGTGTATCAAATATTGGAATAAATCTTACATGTAATTGTTGAAAAGTTCAGATAAGCTGTAATTTCCAGTTGGTTTGTTGCAAATGTCCTCTTTAAGACCTGCGTATTAAAAATATTAGCAATTCAACAACTAATGTCCAAATACCAATGGTACCTAACATTATAAGATAAATTATGCACAGGGTGATGAACGAATGCAATGGGAGAGAATTTAACCCGTCGTTACATAGGTTAAGTGAGGCTTCCCCACTTTCAACACTCACAGCTAAAAAAGTATTTAAGAGAAAAATTTTATTTTTAGTCGTAGCTTACGCCTTATATCAAAGAATTATTTTAAATTTTCATATTTATGAAAAAATTTTTCGCCCATTATTAGATAGATATGAATCCTTAAAAATATCCATAATTTAACTATGTCAAAACAGTTATCTAATACGTAGCTCTGAACTAGCCTGAATTGTTTCTACTGTTGCATAACAATTATATATTACCATTATATAAATTGCGAGTACATTTTATTTATTAAATTCTAGAATAGGTACGTATACCACCAGCAAACTTTAGTTAAAAAATTTAAATAATATCAAAAAATATCAAAAATCATAGCAATTTTAATCTTTAGTCCAATTTCAAATTGAAATATATAAATTTTAAATTTACTCTTAGCGAAAATTGGGCTATTCCTTGCAAATGCATTTTGTTTGGGTCCTTTCTGTTCCTTGCTCCTCACGGTTGCCGATTCAGTAGAAGTCACGAATATAGCAACAACCACTAATGTAATCATAATAAAACTAATTTTGACCATGTTATTGATTTTAAACAAACTTATGCAATTGATTTTTCAAAATTTTAAAATATCTGATAAGTATATTTCTAAAAAAAAATCAAACCCGTTATATAGGTTTGACGATTAAATATTTACAAAGCCCTCGTTAATTGGGTTAACTTTGGCTGCTCACTCATTTTTTCAGATGTTTTTTTTTGTTTTAAAAAAGCTATCTTATACATGGCCAGAACCCTTTAAAGGTCTGTCTTATTTGTCGTAGCAGGACTGTGATTAGGTGTTTGTCGAGTATAGGTAATTAATTGGGTCAACAAATTTCTTTTGTTTTTTTTAAGATTGATATGTATCTTATTTGATTACACATATTTTAGCTAGTGTCGCACAAAAACGTATAGTCCTTAAAATCTAATTTTCTTTAAGTCACGTAATTTAAATTTAAAAACAGAAAATAGGTATTTCGTTAAGCTTAATCTAATCGCCCACGACCGACCTTGAGCCTCCCGAATCGGAATAGAGGTTTGTAATAAACATACAAAAAAAAATTTGCTTGACCTAAATTGCATTCTTTAAATAAAACAAATGCCTGTTTTTCATGGCCAAATGGTAGTCATTAATCTATCTGGAATGGGCAAGGTGCCATAAAAAATTTAACTATGCTAAATAGCCTTGTGATTAAGGCATGTCAAAACTCCGGGAGTTGGGAAGGAGTCCATCAACTCCGGAGTTCCGGAGTTAGTTTTTTGGAATTTGCTAGTAAACATTAGCTTATCTATATTGGAATTTGTAATTTTGTAGTCAAAACACATCTTTGTGTAATGAAAGTTGTAAATAAATGAAAGAACTAATTATATAATTACATATATTAACTAGTAAAATTGAATATTCCGGAGTTTATGAACTTCTTCTAGACTCCGAAGTTTTGACATGCCCTACTTGTGATTCAGTATTTAGAAAATACCATGAAGATAAGAACTTTGAATCAATCAAGCCTTTAATTTTAAATTTTACGCCTAAAATGATTCAAATGACGAGTAGAATTGTTATCATCAACCAAGACACAACATAAATCTAGCTTAATCTATGAATTTTAGGTTGTGTAACTGTTACATAATAGCAATTATCTCATGATATTTTTTAGAGTTTTCTAATTATATTTTACAAAATAATTACGATTATTCTAAAACAAGGTTTTGTAGCTAGATGGCAGCTTTTTTACCTTTTATAAGTTTTAAGGTAATGTACCCATCTATACCTCCAGATATATTTGAAGGATCAATGTTATTTGATTACAACATATTCAGTTTTTTTTTCTTAAAAAAGGAAAATGAGAAGGAAGTCTGATGCAAATTTAGTTTTATATTCGTAAATTGTAGAATTTTAATTATTTCAAAACAAAAAAAAATTTATTACAAGCATAAATTGAAATTTTTTTTTGCATATTTAAAACAGCTAAACTCTTACTTCAAATAAAATTTTTGTTAAGAACCGATAGTATATCGTGTCGTATTTAAGTTTAGAAGCAAAATATTTTGTATTATTTTTATGCTGATGTAAAAGCTTGATATACAAAAAATATTTCTTATTTTTTGATATAAATATAAGTTACAAGGTATTTTTATATTAAAAAAAATTGTTAAATTTTTTCTTTTTAGGGTAATCTCATTGTGTCAATTATTTTAAAAAGGCTCTTTTTTCGATATTAATGGATGTTAGGAGCCAAGGCCGGAAGAAACTAATAAAAACGAAATATATATATGAGATGAGGCCATATATAAGGCGATTTATTTATTATGCAAGTGACTCATTTCAGTATAATGTATATATTCTTTCCTGGACGGGCGTATATTTGGTTTTGACTAAGGCCATGATTTATTATGTATTTTTTTTTCCAAAATTTGTTTTATTTGCTGGTCTAATCAGATTAGTTTGCTAAATTTATTATAATGGATTATCAATCAGTTAATAATTATGTAAATTATTGATTGTTTTCAAATAAAATCTCAGTATGTACAAAAAAGAATTTTTAGAATATTTATGTGTAAAGGTTTACTAATTTGACACAATACAGTTATAATGATTTAAAAATAAATATAAAGGTACAATAATGCAAAGAATTCTTAATTTTTAAAATTTCAAATTTATAAAACATTGTTAGTTTATTATATCTAAAATTAATCGTTTCTTCCACATTTATAGGCTGTGATTGGAAGCGGACAAGTTTTATTGGTCTAAAAAACAGACCAATTTAGCAAATTTACAGATTTTTGAAAAAAAAATTAAGACAAGGCCTGAGGCTGTGGTTAAAGAATATAAAACTTTGTGTGGAATGCAACTTATTAACATTAAATATTTAAAATTTTTAATTTTAATTTTTTAAAGTATTTTAATGGGTATTACCTATGTTATATATTATTTTTTAATTATTGGCCGTTAAATAATTATAAAAAATATTTCAAGTTATTTTCAATTTTAAATTTAAACTGGCTAGACAGTTACAAATATCTATAAAATTGATTTGTAGCCGGCCCTATTTAATTTGTGTTTGATAATTCGCCAAAAAATGTTACCATCACCCAAGAAACTATTTTATTAAATTAAAATTTCATCGACTTTGGATATTATTCTAGCCATATAATCCATTCCTCATTTATTTCAATAAAAAGCTGTATCAGAATAATTTAAAATCAAAAAAATTATTTGAAATATAGGTATATTAAAAATTTAATACATATTATTACAAGTTTTCAAGTTATTTTAATATAATATAGGTAAAGAGTAAATATTTTTTTAGTAATCGATCACATGTCCTTGCCATTTATATTTTGGCCAACAAAATTTAAATTTGCAATTAGAGGTTTAAAATAATTTTAAAGAATTGAGCTTGAGGTTCCCATGCTTCTCTACGTATAGGAAGAGCATTGAACCGAGGAAAGCTGTGTTTACGGTTTATTGGGCGCCGGCTACCTGTTTTTACACTAGGCTCTAAGGTATATCGTTTAGGGCTTACTGCCTGAATAATAGGCTCGATTTAGCCTCAAAATGATCGCAAATGGATCTAATCAAAAAAAAGAGACTCCTATACACACGGATTCGAACCCACCTCCTAAATGTAGACGAGAATGTTTGCCACTGATCTATCTCAGCCCACGCTTTTTACAGGTAATGTAAACAATTAGATTTGTTCAATAAAACGGGACCAGTCAAAATTTAAAACAGATCGAATGATATGGGCCTGAATAAAGCAGAATTACGGGCCGGGTAGGTCCGAAATTTATCTTGCCCATTGAGCTATTGTTAGGTCAAGAAAATGTTTAAAAATAAATTATGACAAAATAATACCCCAAATCTCACCTATTTTTTGTTTCCCGAAGTTTCTTCAGACTTAAACTTTTTTTAGGTATTATTTTTAAAAAAGCCAAGTTTGACCTAATTGATAGATTATGCGATTCTGATAATGTTTAAAAAAAGATTTATAGATTTGTATATGGAGATTAAAGTTTTTAATTTGCTCCTAGTATTACCATTTAATTTATACAGATTTGACACCTCAACCTTAATAGGCCATTTATGTTTTTGGGTGTAAATTTGTTATAAATTAAGTTAGAAATTAGCAATTTAGCTACGTTAAATACCATAATTTTATGTTTCTTGAATTTTTTTTTACATTTTATTGAAAATTTTGAACATAGTGTGGCTTACAATGTTTAATTTAAAAACCGCCTAAATTTGAAATGTGATGGGAGCCTGGCTGAAATATTACGGCTTTATATATCACAGGTCAACAAATCTCAATGTCTTCAGAAACGTGAATTTTATAAAAACATAAAAGAATGCATTCCCATGATGGCCTAATTTCATATATATTTTTTGTTTTTCTTAGTTTCTTCCGTCTTTGGCTCCTAAGTTCCGTCTATAACGAAAATTGGCCTTTTCGACCAAATTGACAGATCTAAATATAACCTAAAAAAAAATTAAAATTCTTATTTGCGTATAAAAATCTTGTAACTTATATTTTCAATCACAAATAATGAAAAATGAATTTTATGAATATATCAAGCTCTTAAATCGACATTTAAATAATACAAAATATTTCCTGTCTAAACGTAAATAGGACACGATATATTACCGGTTTTTATTGAAAATATTATTTGAAGTTTAAATTTAACAGTTTAAATATTGTGAATATGCAAAGATAAAATTTGAATTTATTTTTGAATCTTTTTTGGTTTTTTGATTTTTTCTAAAATTTTTAATGTTTACAATTGACTAACTAGTTTGATTAGGAAAAACGGTAAACGGATTCAATATTCCCAGAGATGGCAGGTTTGATCTCTGTTAACTCTTAACTCTCAAAAAAATTTTTGACCTGTGTGTATTAAGGAATAGCGGTTTTCAAGGCTAAAAAAGCATTTAATTTGTAGTGTAAAGTTAAAAAAATTGATTGTATAATTTTGTGAGATGAGGCGTTTTCCTAAAATTCGTGGGCTACTATAAGCAAAACTCTAGCGGACTCTGGGCTCTAGAGACCGAGTTTCGCCGGAAAAAATGAATTTTAGGGGCTGAATATACGTCTTAGAATGTTCAATGTAAAATTTAGGTTTTAAACGCTATTGTCAAGTCGTCCAAACAATAATCAGGCTCATACAATTCAGGGCCCATCGTGTCAGGTGGGCCTACGAACCGTGGGAAATTTATTTATACAACTTATGTCACATTATCGTGCTCCCTTTGGTGCCAATAAATAACACGTCTCTGACGCTTGTAAATTGGTTTTTTAATTATTTATGGTTAGATAAATTTACAATTATACATATATATTTCTGGCAGGTGAAGACGTGAGCTCTATCCGTTGATTAAGATAACGCATAGAATACTTCTTGATTATGTGCCAAAAAAAATATTTTTATCGTCAACATGATACAGTATTTTTAATGCCTCGTTAATAGAGCACCGCACCTATTAGTTGTACGGAATAGATTGTTATACTAGTTTTTCCTTACCTATGGTTAAAGAGCTGTTAATTTACCTTAATGACAACGCCTCTAAGTCCGACCAGTAATATGACGAACTAAACGCAACGATACAACTCATGGTACTTCATCGCCCGGCAGGTAAGCTGATGAGCGATAGGGTTTTTTGGGCCCACATGATTGGTCGGGCCGCCACAAAATCCTGGGGGGCCATCGGTAACGTCGCTTTGATGATACTACTCACGGCAAATTTTAAGGTAGCCCAAAATTTTCGAAAATCTTACAACGCGACCGTACTCACTTACCTGAGATGGGTATGCGGCTTATGCATATACATGTGCGTAGGGAATGCCAATGAAATCGTTTACTACTTGAGATACCCAGTAAACAGCTGTTTTCTTTGCTCTACCGCTACCGTAATAGCCCTGTTCAGGTTTGATACGTGGGCCATGCACACCAACAACCAAATCATCTGTTTCATCTTGCTAATCTTTAGTGCCGATATTTTTATAGCAATCCGCTTCCCCGTATTTTACAGGAGTCATTTCGTGGCCCGTCAAAAATCAGCCCGAAGGATTAGTTGGGTAATTGTGGGATACATTGTAATTTCGGGATTAACTTCCGTCATGTTGGGGATGAAGCACGTGACTAAAAAGATTGGACCCACATTCGTACGTAAGTTCCACCCGTATCCAATTAATTGTCAGCCCCACGACGGAACATATTTAGGAAATAGGTGGATCGTGGTTTGGAACCTGCGTTGGACGCCATTCATTACCGGTTTTTATCCCGTGTACGTTTACGCTTGCTATGCAATCCCATATTTGATGATATTCGTCCTTAATTTTTTGTCATGGAAACGCCTCTACGCCCTAAACTCCCGTCGAGCGAATCTTACCTCCGGTGCCTTTTCAACGCCAAGTAAAGCGACCTCTAATTTCTACACGGCATCAAATCATGTGTACCCATTGGACCCCAAAATGATTATAAAACCCTGCCCGAGAAAAATTCTCGAGAGATCAAATACCTCGAATTCCCAATGCATTCCTAATCAGGTGAGGGATTTTATCGATAAGCACAAATCTTTTGTCATCCTATCCATTTACCTCAACATCACCACGCTAATATTCTCCATACCCATAATTGTCCTATTTACCGTCCGTGGTAACCAGGTAATTAATATATACACGTGCAAGACCATCGGAGATGCGGCGACACATGTGTTTCACGTTTTTAAATATTACCTTTACCCTTACGCCATCATTTTTGCCAATCGTCGTTTTTTACGCAACGTAGGTGGGGAATGATAATAAATCATATGGATCTTTTACTTGAACGATTTAATATATTTAATAAAAAAAAAGTTCATCCTACCGGAGTTTTAATCAATTTCGCATAAAAAAGCAGAATATGGCAGCAAGGCTTGCATTTCTAATCTGTGCCAGGTTAGGCGTTGCCCTATTAGACGGTTACGCTAATGCCTTGTTAACCTCGTCAAAAGTTGATGATAATTTATGGCATTTTGCTTTGACAGTGTTGTAGAGGCCTGCTTGCTATATTTTAGGATTTCGAAACTTTTATGAAAGATAAAAATGTGGGCACCTTTGATTGCTGATGACAGGATTTGAAGGTTGACGCACTCCCCCTTAACCAAGCGAAAAATTATGTAATTGATACCAAAAAAATTGTTAAACAGATGTGTGTTATGGCTATCAGGACAGTTACAATTGACGTATTTTTAATAATTAACCTTTATAGTGGCTCGAAGGTGTTTAATTTATAAAACTAGTATTGCAAAAACACGTGACCCGTGCCAATAGGTAATGTTATAGGGCAATAGGCGATTTGATCATATATAAATAGCAAAGTGCACGTTAGTTTTGTTTTATATTGCTCAGGGAACCGACGGTAAGAAATGAAAAATTGTTTGTGAAGCGTAAAATTAGAAACGATAAATATCATTTCTTCATTCATTAATTTTTCACACGATCGTTATATTTTAAATTAATATCGATAAAAACTTTAATAAATTAAAGTTTGGTTTATTTTCCTATTGTATACAGCTTATAGAACCTGGCATTACAATTAAATACAGGTTAGAAAAAGTTCTAACCGATTTGCCAATTCATTTTTTATCATTAATTGATTATAAATTCTCATAAAAAAATTTATTTGTTTATTAAAATAAATAATTAATTTGTGCAATGTTAAATATATATAAATTAATTTTATTAATCTAATCTTTCGTTCTGCAGATAGCCAACAAAATATTATAATGCGCCTGGGATCGTCCTCTTTCACCTAGAAAAAAAAATAACTTTTCAAGATTTTGAATACTTTTTTTTTGTAAGTTCGCGTGTCATTTTAAAAAATAGAAATTTGTCAAAGTAGGATTTTTCAAAAAATTTCATAAAATTGATTTCTATTAAAACTCATATTACAACAAAAAAAAGTTGTCACTAATAAATAGCTACCTTTTGTTAAAAATATAGGCCAAAGAAGAAAAAAAACAAAATTTTTTTTCACATATCTTAAAAACTGAATATAATCTAAACACCAATTAAAAAAAAGAGATTGCTTCTTTAGATATGAAAGTTTTTTAAAATTACTATAAATAACTATAAAAAAAATTGTTGTCATGTAATGTGGGTGGAAAAAAAAGCAGTGACACCAATGGACAATAATTAACATGATGGCCTTTTGTCTCATAAATTTTTTGTTCGATCCGCTTTGGCTCATTAGGTGCATTTTAAAAAATGGCCATTCTAACATAATTTAGGACATTTAGATAACCTAAAGAAATTTGAAAAAAAAATTTTCTTTGCTTTTAAAAACCCAACAATAATAAATTTTTCATCTTAAAGTAAAAATAAGATTTTTGAGTAAATTAAACTTTTACATCAACATTTAGGTGAGAGTCGGACAGCAATACAACATTTAAGCCTTACATTAGTATTAACCAGGAGCGTAAACAATGTCTAAATGTATTAATATTTATGTAAGTTTAAAAATGGTTATCATTTGCCATCTCGGGATTCTAAACTAAGATGATAAAATAATTAAAAAAATTTAATTGATTCTTAATATTTTAAAAGCTACATAAAGTTAAATCCGGAATAATATTGTTTATTGACTATATAATATTAAAAAGATTTTATTTATAAGATTTCCAGCATTGATATATTATAATACCAAGCTAAATATAATAAATAAATTATAAACAGGAAGTATATTGAATGTGGACAAAAAAATATTGTTATTTTAAACAAAATCAAAAAAAACAAACATTTCAAAGTTTTATCATATTGCAGTTAGAACGAAATTTAATTTCTATATAAGTTTGGTGACATTGTGAACAATTTTTAGAAATATAAGTGCTTGGTACGTTAAAAATGAAAAAAATATTTGAAACAAAAGCAATCAATGTAAGATGGGTATCGACGTATGTAAAATCAAGTTAGTATATTTTATTTATTGGCTTGATATCATGATTAAGATATAAATTTTCGCAAACAGAAGATAATTCTAAAATTCTACTCAAGTTAAACTAAAAATTAATAATCTGCCCGGTCTGGCCCTACGCCTTTTTAACTTATCTGATTCGATCATTTTACAGCAAGTTTTAAAATTGACATGGCATAGTTTGATAAAAATGTTCCTCGACCTAGACTATTACGATTTTCAAATTGTTTTTTAATTTTTTGTTAAACCAGCTGTAAGTATTAAAGATTTAAATAAATTAAAAATCTTAAAGTTTAATTTCTTTTCTGTAAAATTCATTTTCTCCCATATCCTTTCCTAATTTTATCGGCGTACCATGGCGTTGATTCAACTGATGGAATAGCTGGTCTCCTAACACACCTGTGACCTATTTTCGTACCTATCATCTTTAATATATCGCTAAATGTATGTATGGCACTCAGAACCAATCTTAAATAAGTCTGAGCCCAACAAGAAAAAATTTTTATTGAGTTTGCTAGCTTGCTTGCACCTGACCGGACACATACTAGAGCGAGTTGCAATTAACTGCTTTAATTGATGATTCTTTCACGATTTATGACCGGACGCGGTTTTGCTTCCACATTTTAATGACTTTCGCTATATTCTTACGATAGTTTGAGTTAAAGGTGTACAAAATGTAGAACGTGCATGAAACGTAAACGTATTCTAAAATTTCGCAGAAGATGTAAAGGTTGTAAAAGTCGAGTACTATGTGAAACAGCTCGTCTCGACTAGAGTACCAGCTAAGGATAATGTCCCGAAACATTTGGCACACCGTGATGGGTAGGATGAAGCAAACGAACTCGAACATGAGAATGATCGTCGTGACAAAATGCTGCCGGTACTCGTGAAGTTTTCGTTGATACCAATTACAGCCTTGAGAAAAAAATTTAAAATCTACGTTAATGACGCTAGAATACCTTTTTTTTTTACAAATACTATAATTTTTTGCGAATCTTAATATTTGAATGGATAAATTTTACGGGTTGCCTCAAAATACCAGACAAAGAGAGATATAGAATTAATACATTATTTAAATTTTTATAAAAGCAAATGATTTAAACCCTAAAATTTTACCCAAATGAATAATAGCTTACATTAAAGAGTTGATCGTTTAATGTCCTACAACAAAGATTATAGTTTTATAAGCTGACATTACCAAGTGGTTATCAAGTGGATAGTTTTACACATTTGATAACTTATTGAAGTTTAAGACCAAAATTAAACATCTGATCGTTAAATAAAACAAAGGCAAAATACCCATAAAGTAAGCTATTGTTTAAAATTTTTTTGGAACAAAATCAAAAAATTGTATAAAAATTTCAAGGTACGCCATATAAACTTTCCTCAATATATGCTAAGGATAATCTTTTTTCTATAAGATTTCTTTTTACCTTGCGGCACGTGCAAAGTGGGTATTTATTGTAAAATTTTCAAAATTTTGAAAAATTTTATTTTGTAATAAAACGCAAATTTTCAAAAAGTTGCCAAATTTAATATATGCATATAAAATGCTTTTTATGAAAAAAAAAGTTTTTGAAAAAAAAATAAATTTTAAAAATTTTTAAAATATTACGAATATAAAAACTCACTTTGCACGTGCCCTTAGCTATATAGTGATTTTAATTTAGTTTTCCTCAAAATGTATCTATCCCCACTTATGAGTTTAGGCTCTTAGATCTTTTGAGCAATAAAACATATAATAGTGTTGTCGATGTGAGATTTGCTTGCACATCGGCTACCTATTCCTAGGCTCTTTCGTTCTAAGTGTATCGTTAAATGTAGGCAGGTTTGTATAAAAAATTTTTAAATGCCATTTTACAAAAAAAGCGATTCACTAAACTAATTACCCGAAGGATTTTGAGCGTTTTATAAGCCGATATTATTTGCATTAACAAATCTTGTTTATTTTAAGTGCGCCATTTTACAATTAGACAATACGCTAAAAAAGGCTAGAGTTGACATAAGTTGGGAAAAGCTTCCAACCAGTGCTGGGAAAACAATGAGCCAAAAACTTTGGCTCATTTTTCCCCTAAAATATAAAAAAAGAAAGGGGGCTACAAATTAAAGGCCAAAATATGAATTCAAAAAGCCTTTACTAAGAAAAGGGGCAAAAAAACCCCACAAAAAGTGGCTTAAAAACAGCCCCAAAAAGCCCATTTTATATAGTCTTTATAATAATTTCAAAAAACTTTGATTTTTTCTTTATAATAATGATGGGTGGGTTATTTTTTCTTAAAGCTCCTAGGAGTTTTTTTAAGAAAAGGGGCTTTTTTTAAACATGTCCCTTTTCTTAAAGCAAGAGAAGGGGCCTTTCTTTTGCCATGCCCACGAGTTTGTGGGCATTTGGAAAAAAAAACTCAAAAACTTGTTAAAATAAGCCCATTGAGTTTTTTTCTAAGCTCTGTTTCCAACAACACCCTTTATTCTCAGAATAAATAGATTCCAGATGGTACCTAGTGGTAGCGGGGGAGGAGTAGACCGACGTAAAAGCGTCCTTCTGCCTACGTTAGTATATCGCACTATAGTGTTTGAGGGTCTGGCGAACGTAATGGGTACCGTAATTATTGGAAAGCTTGGAAGTGGTAAAATGCCATTCTTGCGTTGTTGCTCGTCACAAACTTCATCTTTGTTGCTATGATGCCGCTCAGTTGTTGTGTACGGTGTTGAATCTTTATATAGTCATGTTTAGAAAATGCTTGATATCCCAAGACATGTTAATGAATGATTTTAATTAATTCCACTTAAAGGAACAGCCATATCAACAGTGAATATACATACAATTTGTTTAGTTAAATTGTATAATATAATTTTCACATATTAATATCCTTTTTTCTTTTTCAATAAAAGATTTTTCACTCTATCACAGTTTGCATAATGAGTAACATAGATCTAAAGTATTCAATTTAAATTTTTTTGGCTAGAAATGGTCACAAACAAACTGCTACTATTTTGATTATATCAATTAACAAAATTAAATATTTTTATTAGATAGGTAAGAATTTTATAAATTTAAAAAAAAAACTAGAGCCCAAATTTTTTTAAGAGCTGTTTTGTGTCACAGTTCGTTGTTAAAGAATTTTAAAATATGTAGGGCAGCTAGCTATTAATTTAAAAACAGAGAATTAAAACAACTACAATGTTATGCTAACCAGTTTATTTATTAAATTCTACCAGGTAAAAAGTGGCTGGGGTGTAAGTTTAATTTATAAATTTTTTGTAACACTAATGAAGAAGGTCGGAGGGAGCTTAATATTAAACATTTTTATTCTTTATTCAAAAAAAAATTGAAGGTTTATTTTATTTAGGGGAAGTGACAATATCAATCGTTTTTGCAATAATTTGCCCTTCTTCAACAAATAACAAAATAAGGGGTTACATTATCGATTGCTTCTTTTAAAAATTTCGTTAAACAACTTTTGATTTCAATTCCAGGTTTTAATTAGGTGCTAGAAAAAGAAATCAGTAGCTATTTAAACGGAGTTTTATAAAAAATCCAACAAAAAGTATTAAATATCAGTAAACAAATGTAGATAAAAGGCTATTTTTTTTAGGTTTTTTTAACAAATTTTATTTTATTTTAAAGCGCAGCCAAAAAAATTTAGAATGACATTTTTTTAGTTGATTTTTGTATATTTGTAATAAACTGCAAATTGCAAAATCACAAAAGAGGAAAGTTATTAGTACTAGACTTACTGGGTGATTGAGTACCTTGCAAATATTTTGCATGTGCTATTTTTTGTTGTGGGTTGTTTTCAAAATAATTTTTTTAATATTTTTAGATTTCGTGTTTTTGAAAATAAATTTAAATCAAGATTAAGATTAGGTCATCGCACTGGGGCTCAAAAGCCGCTTGATGAGAACTAAATCATATATACTCTTTGGCGTTGTCCTTAAGCTTCGACTCTTCATATGGAGATGAATTTAATATTATCTAGGTATATATGTGCCAATGTAATAATTTATGTATATGTTCCTAGCATATAAGACATGCAGAGGTATTTCGATCATATGTTTACTTCCAGTTTCATTAAAAAAGAGAATATACCCGCAGTATATACAACTCTGTTTAATTTTGGAACCTGAAATATCATCTATTTGCGATAACAAAAGTTTAATTTACCAAACCAAATAAAACTTTCAATCTACATTCAATGCATCACAAACGCCTTAAAATTAAATATTTGGGTTTAATCAAGGTCTCTGTTATTAATATATGGCCATAGTTTATAAGATGAGGAATTTGACAGAGTTGCGACAATTTGTTGAGATAATTTTGAAAAAATATATAAGTGAGAATGTCCCAAATACCGATCCGTGATAGGCACGCAATGTATGTTTTGTTATTCATTTAATGAAAACAAACAATTTACTTTTGTGATCTCCGTTAGAATATAGGGATCTGTTAGGTGTAACATCCTTCGATGTTGTATCGTAAATGACCTTATTGACCAGCTGAGACCTCCTCAACACCAGTCCCATGCAAGCGACGGCAAAGCTGAACGGTATAATTTTTGTGGACAAGCCCCTAAAAATTTCGTAGGCCCGCCAAAGCCAGACTGCCCAATTTTCTTCTCCAATTGGATGTTTCACGGGTGACAAATAGAACAACGTTCCCGCTAATAAAAATAAACCCCTTATTAAAACATGGTGTCTTGACTAGGAGGTTATCATTAAGGGTTTTATATTTTTAAAGATATAAACATTAATCCTTCACTGCTGACACCGTTTTCCAAAGATTATGAATTGAAAAAATTAATGATGTCTAAGGCTAAACTAGAAAGTAAGTTCGACCATTTCTTCACCCTATTCTATTTAATGATCCGTTTTTTTAACTATTGAAAAGGATTATGCAAGGAATAATTTGTTTTAAAAATTAACGAGCCGAGATAAGAAGTTTTATTTTAATAAAAAAGCGCTTAAACACCCGTAGCTTATTGGATTAACTGAATTTTATAGTCACAAAATAATAAAGATTAATATTCTAGCCTGTATATATCACACTGTAAAACACTTAATTTGACACTGTAAATTGATTAAATTTAAGACAAATTTCAGGCTATATAGAGGCAATATACCAGGGAAGTCGAGCAAACAGGTCTACCAAATCATGCCAGGAATGATCTGGCAAACTTCCCCCCGATTCGATTGCAAATATACTACTAGCCATATTAAAGATTTGAATGGGAATTTAGTAGTAAAATTAAGTAGGTTGAAGTTATTATCTGCAATACATTGATATTTTAATTATACATGTATTTGGGATTTATCATACCCTTCGATTGGTATGGGAGGACGTGCAAGCAAATCTTAAACCATCGGTATATGCCAAACACCCAAAAGGCACTGTGTAAGAAAGCAATCAGGAGTCCGGCGTTAATTCTCCAATGTGTGATCCAAACCTTGTAGGAGTGCGGTTTGAGGATGGCTATCATCTGATTAGCAAATAAGATGGCGTAAATTGCGATCCCGAAGGCTACGAGGCCCTTGGTGAATGGGTAATTCACGTGAGCCATGAAAAAGACCCATGTGTAGGACCGAAATACCCGTCTTGATAACGCGGTAGCTAAAACTTCTGGAGATAGAACTCGGCTGAACGCCATATTTTGGATGTAAATCCGTAGGATGGGCGAAAAGATCATGAGAACAGAATTTAGCAAATTGGTGGCGTAGAACCACACTAACAAGTAGGCATTTATGTTGTGGATCTTACTGTTACGGGCCGTTTTTTCCGTCAACCTCGTTTCGATGACCTGGAAAACGAGGCCCAAGGTATTCCCAATTAATCCGGCAAAGCAAAGGGCCATAGAAACGATCCGGTTAAACTTGTTCATTTGGATATTGTTGAAGGCCCATAGCGAGAATATGCTTTCGCACCGTTCGGTGCTACTTCGTAGAACTAAAACCGAATTATTCATTTTTTTTAACCCGGGAATTATAAATGGTGATTGAGAGTCGTTTCAAAATTTTTTATATAACTTTTTTTTTAAAAAATAATTTTTTATTTTACATATATTATATAGTCGATTACGGAGGATGGAGAGGGCGGGGGGCAAGGTTAAGTGTGAAAATCATGCCAACAAAATTGCTTTGTCTGGCGCCGTGATTACGTCAATTAAAAACTTACATAGTTTTATTTTTATATAATTTTCAATTACAAATAAATTTTAATTTCCTGTGTAATTATCCCATCCTAACCACCTGTCTGCACACCTCTAATTCTATTAGTTAATCAAATAATGCTTTTCAAATATGATTATGTTTTTAAAATTAACACTAGAACCGTCTAATTGAAAGCCCACTCCTTGTGCCACAAATAATCATTTTAATATCCGTTTTATTAGCTTATAAACAAAAATTTTTGTACTTGAATACAACAACAAATGTTGCGACACATTTAGTTGTCAAAAATATAAACAAAATGACTTAGGGGAGACCGGGGCGAAATGAACATATTTTTGCAAAAACATTGCTGCTGACAATTTTTAATCCAAAAAAATTGATGGCTCATTTTATAGATAATTCATTATATTTTATAAAATAATTTGTTTAACCAAAAAAATATATATCTGTAAAAAGATATTGAACAATGTATAAACCCACTAGTATTAACCATTTCGTCCCATATACGGGGTAAAATAAAACACCTATGGGGCAATGTTATAATTATATTAATCCTGAGTTAAAGGTCAAGGTGAATTATTTCCTAGTTAAAGGTCAAGATGGTTATTGAAAATTAAAATGTCGAATACTATTGACACGGGTTATTCACACTCTTAAATTTCGATGGAAAGATATAGTGAAGGGCTAATTTTTCATTCCTCTAAGTCTTACAAATATGGAATTGACACAACATTTGGGATGGAATATAAAAGTAAAAGAACGTTATTAGTATATATGAACTATAACGGCTGGACCGAAAAGGTAAACTTTTTTATCGGAAGAGGATTGATTATATGACATTGTTAGAAATATGATTGAAGCTTTTAAAATAAGTAGCTCATTACAGACAGTTTAGGATGGGGGAAGGAAAAATAAATAATATAGCGGGAGCCCGAAATAGTACGGTTAATCATAAAACAAGGGAAGATTTTTTTTACTAATATAGTAGTGAGCGAGATCGATGGTATACAAATAAATTAAAAAAATAATTCTATTTCCAAGGTTTATGCCAGCGAAACGGGTTCCATATGAGTGGTGTAATTTATTAAGGAGGGATTTTGGAAAATGGTTAAGGGATGGGGTAGTAGAACCTCTCGCATGGCAGATGGGCTACACCACTAGTTGTGGTGCCGAAAGGAGAAGGAATCAGGCAGAATTTTGCTGATTAAACAAAAATCTGGAGGATTTTGAATTTCTAATATCTCTAATTAGAAAGCTAAATAAAATAAATGGGGCCAAGTTTTTTTATTAAAGTTGACCTAAGGGCAACGTAGAATTGAATGTCCACCAAAACTAATTACGAAGGAGATATAATAGATTTGTTTCACGAGATTTAAGGAAACTATTCTTCCAACACGAGGTCGCGAATTCAACTCCTTGACCACCAAGTTGTCCTTGCAAATCGGCCTATGGCCTTGTGTTATTATTGTTTTGCATCCTGTATGCTGTCATGACAACTTCGTTAACTCAATTCAACATTTTCTATGTGTATGTCCATCATTCAACGAGATTAGGACGCAATATCTCTTTTGTCAAAGTCTTTTTCCAACTTATTCTAGGAATCACAAATGACGCATTTACTTTCAATGACACAACATATAGATAATTTAATTAAATATATTTCTATTTTTAGAAAACTATATTTGTCTCAAATGGGTGATATCCATTGCCCCGTTAACGTTCGGAATAAAAGTGCCAAAGCCCCGGGAGCGGCCTCAAAAAAGAAGAGGCCGTAAGGAGGTGGTTATCCAGCAGGTACTCCTAATCCTTCCTGCATGCACCGGTGAATTTTTAAAATATGGACATCAGTGGGGACAATTTAATTTACCATAATATCTAGTGAGATATATAATCAGCAGACAATGAAGTCAGCGGAGCTTTTGTTTGAATAATATAGAACGCCCGAGGAGACACATAACAACATAACCTCATTTACACACTGATCAATATGTTATTCTTTACAATAATTACTGATTTATATGATGATCCCAATCCCATTTTATTTTTAGGCTAGCTTTGAGATCAAACGAGCCAATTATTCCACCTTCTTACCAAAAAAAACCTATCTCATAACGCTAATAAATGTGAGATATAACCTTTACGTTCATCTACAAATACCATGAAATTTATAAAATCCATTGCGAAGATTTAATAAAATTTTTGCCCGTGGGAGGTTTTAATGCTGTCGAAATTTTTATAGAAAATTATTTATTTGTTTTGGAAAAAATTAGATATACAAATCTTTTTGTGGCTGATTTTTTTAAAGACTAATGAATAAAATATAAAAAAATTTATCCATAGTAGCTAAATTTGCCACAAATTATATAAAAAAAATTTTATTTATTAGAATTGTTTAAAAAGTCATGTCGGTTAAAGATCTTTGAATTTATATAATTATAATGAATACTAAAGACTGTATCCAGCAATTTTTTTAAAAATTAAAAACGCTAATTTGCATTAATAAATTAAACATAGTGTATCCAATTGTATAAATTTAAAAAAATTTATTTATATAGTAATACATGCAAAATAACCTTTATCGTTATCTTTAAAACAAAAAAAATTAAGTCCCTGGCTAGAATACTTTTTGACTAATAACCTCCCAAAGTTGCATCAAATGAAATATATTGCCTCGCTTTTTTTTTCTTTTGCCCCTCCCATCTCCGTCAAAACACACTCCGGGGTCATACCAAATTATGAGTTACCCTATGCTTATATCCTTTTTGAATTTTATGAGAGAGACCTTCCCGTGACTAGTTGGATCGAGGTAGAATTGATCATATGTAAATTTATATGAACAATTTCGTTTTAAAAGTTTTTATAATAGCCTATTTTAGTCGTATCCAGTGAGTTTGGACATTAATTTATCGTTAATATCAAAGTTAATAAATATTCATTAAAAATGCATGCACATTTTTTTTTAAAAATATACGATCTCTAAAAATATGACTTTGGATATATATAAAAACACTTATTTTATAACTAAACGCCTATTTTAAACACTTATTTAATAGTAATCAAAACACCTCATAGACACTTATATTATTGATATCTGTTTCGTAAATAAAAGGAATTGGTTTTTCATGTATTCTTTATTTGTTGTTAAAAGCCTTTCTATTTACGTATGATTTTTTATAGTTATTTTAATCCTTTTTTTTATTTTTCATAAGAAGAATATAGGCGTTGAGGCTAGCATAGTTATTCAAGGTTGTACCAATCACAATACTTAGAACTTTTTTAAAATGTTGACTGAGAACTGATTTTTCATAATTTTGTTTTTAATCGTTTAGATTAGCGATGTAATTTTGACTAATCATATGATCAAAAATAACGAGGGTTTGAGAAAGTTTTTATTTAGAAAATTGGCAATGTGTCCATCTTGCGGGAAAAAATAGCCATAATTTTTTTATAAAAGTTCTATAACACAAGCCAACAAAATTTTGAGAGTTAGAGATCAAGTCATCTTGTGGTGTCGGTTTCAATCCATTTATTGTTTTTTTAATTGAAACTAGTTTAGCAGCTATATTAATTAATATAAAAATAGGTAAAAAAAACCAAAAAAAAAAATTTAGAAACAGAAGTAAATTATTTTTTTTTGCATAATTACAACAGTTTTAGTATTATTTTTAAACTTCAACCAAAATTGTTATAAAAAACCGATATTATATTGTGTATTATTCAAGTTCAAACGCGAATTATTGTATTATCTAAAGGCTGATGTAAGAGCTTAATATATTTAAAAATATTTACATTATAATGATAAATATAAGTTGCAAGAGATATATATATAAAAATATTCTTATATTTTTTTCTTTTAGGGTATAATAAGATCTGTCAATTTGGTCAAGAGGGCCATTTTGCGTTATAAACTGATCCAAGGAGTCGAAAATCGAGGAAACTTTGAAAAATACAAATGAGATAAGGCTATCATGGATATGCATTTTTTTATGTTATCTTTGTGACATTGATAATTGTTTACCTATTTTAAAGTTAAATACTTTATATAGCTTCTTAAACAGATCCACTTTTAATCACACGTCTTCCAATCGATGGATTAGTTCCAATTCACGATGACGACGACCAAGACACTTTAAACGTAGGACAAGTTTCGTTAACCGATTATAGAATCAACCGTAAGGAATTAGAAGCGGCTAAAGATCAACAGCTTTGTAATCTATAGGTTGCAATTAGAACAAATGATTGAAATGATTCCGAGCTCAAATCATACCAAACACATAAGCAAGTTGGAAAATCGCTACGGGATATTGTACTGGAAAGACCGAGCAATCACACCAAAGTCGTTACACAATTTCCTCAAATTTCTCCATATTGGCCATCAATAAAAAACCTAGCCCGATATACTCTTTGATGGCCATCAATAGATGACGGCATCGATAAACTAATGAAAACATGTCATCAATGCCAGGCACGTAAACCCAACACGCACGAATCTCCAAGTTAATGTTGGAATTTCAATACAACAGTTGGGGAAAGGCTTTATATCGACATTGCAGGCCCAATCGACAACTATTATTGGCTGATCCTGATCGACTCATTTTCGAGATGGATTGAGGTAGTCTTGCTTTTAAATATCACGAGCAACAACATCATTTAACACCTGAGCGAATCTTCACCCAATTAGGGTATTTTAGGATGATTGTCTCCGACATTGGACCCTCATTAGTTTCGGACGTAATTGAAAAATGGTTTAAAACTTGGAACATAAAACATGTGACAATTTCCTTATACCACCTAAGATGCAATGGCTTGGCTGAAAAGGACATTGTTATGATTCGAATTCTCAAATATTATTAAAAGTAGAAAATTTGAATATAAATTGAAAATGGCCACGATAAAAAAACTACAAAAATTGCAATTTAAAAATAGTTTTGCATTTCTAGCAAAATCTTTTGTAGTTTTAAAAGAAGTAGACCCAAATATATAAAACGAAAATCTATAAAGGAACAAAAATCTATAAAGTATTCCAACATATAGCTTAGGGTTAGGTTAGATCAAAATTAGGGTTAAATTACAGAGGTCAACAAATGTCAATGTCAGAAAAAATAAATTTATTAGAATGTCTGGTGACTCAAAATAGATTATTGTGAGTTATGTGTTGATTTTTGCTTTTCTATCATGGCAGATATATAAAATATTTTTCATAATAAAAACATTATAATAAAAACTACAATTAAAATATCCTATGCATCCTAAAAAAAGCATAGCATAACATCCGCATTATGGCTCTATCCCATATTTTTTTTTTCGTTTTACTAGTTTCTCCCGCCCTCGAATCCTTAAATCGGTACATATCAAAAAAGCCTTTTTTGACTAAATTGACATATTTTGCGACCTCGAAAAAATTTGTTAACTTGTGGTATGAGATTGTGGGTAGATTAGAGTTGGATGAGATTAGCGTAGGGGAGTTAAACTAGTTTATGGATAGATTTGTGATAATGAAAACCAAGTTATTTTTGATTACATATCTAATCAAATTTTTTTCGTACTTAAATGGTGTCATCGACAAGTGCAGTCAAACGCAGCCGACAATCACGGTCCTAGATGCAGCACATAATAGGAGAAACTAATGAATATGGCCTACATGTTAATCAAACGATGAATTGTTGTTGTTTATTTTATCAAATAATAAATAGTTCATGATTATTACGATACAAGTTCATAAAAAAGTGTGATAAAATGTTAAATAAACTAAGATTATTACTGAAAAACTGAAGTTTTTTTGCAACAAGGTTATCTCTGATTAGAAATTATACCCATTTTAAAAAAATCAAAACTTGTAAATCTACATGTTTGATTTGAAGACCAGAATATTTCAAAAAACAATTGAGTTTAACGTTTTTCATCTAAATTTTTGGGCTAGGCACTTACTCTAGGAACATCGTTTAGGGCCTATTGCATCAGTAGGGCTCCTCAAGAATTAGTTGTATATGTTTTTAATAGTTGAAAGCGCTTACCCTCCGATTTGAAACTCCTAACCTTTTGTGTTAATGACAGGAATGCCACTACGCTGTTTGAGTCGATAACAGAATTAAATTAAAAAAACCTTTATTTTCAAATAAGATAAATAATTGATCGGCCTACATGGCATATGGATGCAAGTATAATTTATTTATTCGAACGCTAAAGCTATAACTTAGATATGTTCCATCACCGAAATTGGTAAGCAAAATTAAGAAACTACATATTTCTGCTAAATGATGGAGCTCAATTCTTCTTTTAGTCCACAGTGATTTCTAAAAATAATAAAAATTAAATGTTAATTCATGTACAACAAATTCTCGCCTAAGGATGAATTTTAATTAAAAAAATAAAAAATACTTTTAGACAAATTAATATTAATGCCGAAAAAAAAGGTAAGATAACAAACCATATTATGAATGTAACTTTTAAAATATTGAAATTATTTTCTATTTTTTTTGGATTATATGATACTCATAAAACTTTAATGCTATTTATTTATTAACTCCTTATTTCTTTTTTTAATAAAATTCTTTTTTTTTGAATTTTCATTAATTTATATCTATGCTTATATTTTATTCTCCATTAGTATAGTTTTAAAATTATTTTGGTAATTTGCCATTTTATTTATATCAAACAACTATCCCAAATATTTACGAATTATTAATTTTAGAGCTTGACCAAAAATTTTAAATTTTTTTATTTGATTCAAAATTAAAGTTGACTAAATTAAATTAAGAGTTTTATTTTTTAAAAAGGTTGTACGGCATTTTAAGCTAATGTAATATAAAAAAAATGAATAAAAAAATGTTAATTATTCTAATTTTTTTTAAAATCTATAATTTTTTTTCAAATTTTTCGGCTAGTGATCAAAATTATGTCAATAATTTGGAAATAAAATATATTCAAAATATTTAAATTATGGTTTTTTAAGAGAAATGTTTCACTTGTGCAATTAGCGAATATAACTTCAATCAAGGCTCGCCTGGCACCTCCTTTTACACTAGGCTAAAAAATATATTATATATATATACATAAAATTAACTTAAATGCCTCCCAGGTACTTTAAAAAAAAAATTTTTTAAAATAAAAAGGACAAAAAATTGAGATTTAAATTTTTTTGTTTAGATATTTAATTTTTTTATTGAATCTAAACTAAAAGGCAATAATATTAAAAAAATTTTTTTATAACTTTATTAATAAAACAACTAATGGAATCAAATCTTATTTTTCGCGAAAAAAGGAAATAGTTTTTTTGAAAAACTTATATTAATTTTGTACAAAAAAATTTAAATTTTTTACCTACAAAATGTATAGAATGCACTTTCTTAAAAAACATTTTTTATGAGGCAATATGCCCCTACCCCAACCTATAAGCCAAAAATTTATGTTTGAAGGGCTTATTTACTACTAAATTAGCTATGAAACGTTTTGTGTGAGTTTTAGTGACCGAAGCCTTCTTGTGATGTTTTTATGGTCGGACGACCTTGAGCGCATTTAAACTTGATTGTGTTCTACACTCAGTAAGCAACGTTGGGCCTGGTTAGTTAATTCATGGGTGAAGACCGAAAGAGATAAAGCCATCTTCCATTTTTTTGAGAACCTAGACTTTTTGTCACCGGATCGTGTTTAATCTCGTTTAACTCTGCGGGACCAGCTGTAGAGTCACAATAAGGAGAACTTTAGAAAACTCCTTCAACCACAAGATTTGTTTATAAAGGTTTTTTATTTTTGGACGAAATAGTTAAAAAATACTAAAGCTAATTTCATCTTTATAAAACGTAATTGACGTTCTGTAGTATTAAAAAAAAATTTAAAAATGTTTAAAAAGAAAATTATTTTTTAATAGTTTCAGAACAATTACTCTAAACCCTATGTCGCTTCTTATAACATTCTCATTTCAATTCTTAATTTTCATTTTGCCAAAAGTGTTTTTTTTCTTCTCTTATGGCCACATATATTTAAATTCATAGGAATAGCTGCATTCAGAATAAATTTTAATCAAAATAAAATTGCTAACAAGGGATATATATGTATTATATATAATTTTCACAAAATTATTACCTAGATAGTTTGACTAAAGTCCGAAAAGCTGCCCAATGTTTTAAAGGCATGTTTTTATAAAGATTTTCTAAAATTTGTATTTGCTTCCTCTTTTTTGTGATAAAATTAGAGGAAACCGTAACATTTAGGGATTTTGGCTTTTATTAAGTTAATAAGGTTACACTCAAAAAGAAAATTTGCGTTTTTTCCCCAAAAACAAATATAAAATTTAATCTTATGTTATTTAAATTAAAGAAAAATTATATGGTTTCATTTTTTATTCACTGGACAAAATTTCGTTTTTAAATGCAACATTAATTATTTAAAAAAAATATTCATTTAAATTTATAGAAATAAAGTAATATATATTTGTAAATATTGTTTTTTTTTCAGTTTTAATTTCAAACAAGCGTGCCTTAAATTGACGTGTTGCTTGCTATAGGTTTTGAATGGGTAGGGTAGCTAACTATGTTACGAGTGTTTAAAGCTCGCGGGATTATTGAGAAAAATATTTGAATCACTCACCAATTCCTTGCCACCATACGTTTTTAATGCTAACCATTGGAAAAAGGTAAATTTGTTTCCCATTTCATAGGAATCTAGATAAAAGGCCACTTTGAACTTGTTTTCCTCAATCGGAACTTTAATCGCTAAAAATTCAAAATTGGGAACACTGGCGCTAAATATAAAAAAAGATCAGTTTAACTAAATTTTTGAAGAAATGCGATAACTTAAGCTAAGATATTGATTCATAATATATATTATATGTAACATAGGTCAACAAATTATTAAGAGTTAAACTGACTATTAAGACCAGATCAGCTATCTTAGATATTATCTAATTCGTTCTTCTTTCAAATTGAACTATCAGGTAAAAACAATAAAAAAATTGAATTTTTTCTTTTAAAATCAAACAGCTAACTTGCTAAATTCAAATAATATCAAACCGATAATATAATATTATATCCAAATTAAGAGGTGCAAAAATATAATCTAAATGTTTTTGTTAGAGCTAGATATGTATAAATTCTATTTGTCATTATTTAAAACAGAAAATATAAGTTACAGATTATACAATGTAAAGTTATCGTTTTCTGATGTTATTTTCAAGGTCGCAAAATCTACCACTTTGGTCAAATTGGGCATTTTGATGTAGCAAAATACTTAAAGGCAAAAAATAACTTCCAGAAAATATGAGGTAAGGCCATTATGGGGAACATTTTATATGAGTGTCTTTTTTTAGACATTATTGCCAAAACCTTTAGCTATATTACTGTCTTAAATGATATATGGATAAAAAATATTAAAAGTGATACAAAAACAAAAAATAAACTTGTATAAAAAATTTTAAATTAAACTAGGATTTAAATCTAGAACACTTGTAAGGAATATATAAAATTTATTGATGCATTTTAAATAATTCCATTGTTTTGAAATAGAGAATTTTGCAAAATATTTCGAGTTTTAGGGGGAAAAAAATCAATTATTAAAATTATTTCTTTAAAAAATTTTTGATTTTGCCTACGGTTTGTCTTACAACCCAAATTATAATTTTTCTAAATATGATTTTAAATGTGTATTAAGGCCTCGTAATTAAAAGCCTTAATCAATATTTTCCCCTCTTATTAGCTAACGTTACCACTCCACCAATATTTTCAATATGGCAAACTTCATGTCTAATGGCTTTTTATTGTATAATTTTACAATTTGTAAAATGAATCTAGCTCTCATTTAGGCTATATGCAAAGTAAATTTTTGTTTTTGTAAAATTTCAAGAATTTTAAAAATTCAAAAAATTTATTTTTTAAAATTTTTATTTAAAAAAAAATATTTTAACTGCATAAACTAAGTTTGACAACTTCTTAAAAGTTTGCATTTTTTACAAAATAAATTTTTTAAAAAATTTACCTAAATTAAAAATCATTCTGCACGTGCCCCAAAAAAAAATTTATAACGCAGGCACTATTTTTAGTCATTTAGCAGAATATATTAGGTAATTTACTTTACAAGTGATTTTCGATCAGTAACATCAAAAACATCGTAAATTTTTACAGTGGTGTTGCCGGAGCTAACCTTATCGCATATCTCCATATTGACTATATGCACAAATAAAAAATACGTTTTAAATACATAGCTAAATAGCAAGAAATTAAAAAATGGTGTCTTGGACTTGTTTAAGCCGTGTCTTGTAAATGATGATTTTTTTTTTTTACGTTGTAAAACAATGAAATTTTTAATCTATCATAACGGATTTTATTAATGGGGCCAAGACAATTAAATATAAGTTTTTATCCTCAATTTTCGATAAAATGAAAGAAAATAGATACTTAACTTTAAGAACGCGGCTTATTGTTTTTATTAATTTTAATTACCCATATATTAATCATTTCACCATAACGTTTCAACACCAATTCAAAAATCTGCGCTTGTAAATTAATATTAAAATTTAAAACAATTCAATTCTATGTCTAATGTTTTTTTATATCCTTTTTTTTGTAATTTATTCTCTTTTTAGTACTATAATTTCAAAAAAAATCAAATAATAGCAAAATTTTGGGACCTTGGGGCTTAACAACAAATTCAAAAATGTTTAGAAAGAAATTAACATTCAAAACAATTGCGAATTATCTAGAAAAACGAAATATTAAATTTCTTTGCCCATCAAATATCTAACATCTGCGATTTCATAAATGGCACAAATTTTAAGTTTAAATTGTCATTTTGGTTTTCTAAAATCGTTTTTTGCTCTTTATCGTATTTAAAGGGTTCTAACGTTTTTTTTTAAATATAAATGCTTAAAGCAGGAAAACGGTAAAGGACATTTTGAACTTAATGCTAGCCATTATACGATAAAATAGTTTGTATGTTATTTGAGGACCTTTTTTTTTATATATTTGGCCCTATTGGCTTTGCCGGTCAATTTTAAAAGTATCATTGTTTATTTTTTAGTAAATATGATAAAAAGGAGATATTCGGGAATACCATCCGTAGTTAACAATAATGTTAGTCAATTTTAGCTAATTAGTAGAATTTCATTGGCGCACAATTCAACTCAATAAAATTTCGTAAATTGACTTTAACACAAAATTATCAAATCAAATTTTATTTTGAGAATTTTTTTTTTGCAAAAAGTAACAAATTATTTTAGTAGTTTTTTATTATATTGCATTAAAAATTAAAAAAAAGGTAAAACCTAAAATAATATTTTCTAAAAAATTATTTTTAATAACCCAGGTCGACAAATATCAATGTTGAAAGAATTTTCTCAATAAATATTGGTTTTGAATTTTCCTTCACGGTATATATTATAAGATTTTTTAAAAAAAGGCTCTTTTTACAATAATGACTTTACGACCTCAAGAATACCCTAAAAAAAGAGACATTAAGTTTTTTTTTCACTGAAATCATTTATAATTTTTTTTTCTTAAATAAACAAAGTTAATAATTCTATCAAACTCTTACATAAACTCGCACAGTAATCTTTTGAATAGAAAATTTGAATTAAACCAATGTTTTAATAATACATTTATTTACAAATTTTCCATTTTTATTTGAAAATTAAAAAATTAAAATAAATCATATAGACTTATTTTTCTATATGTTTTATACAAAGTTTAATTTTATGAGAATATTAATATTGTACATTTTTATGTATGTATGCAATGCATATGCAATTTTATTTTTTAAACTGATGAAGGCAACCACTTGTTGCCAAAATATTTTTATTTATTATTTATTTTTTATATTTTGTAACAATAGAATTAATAAATTTCAACATATAATAGGTTTGTTTTTCAAACTAAAAAGGACACATATTTTATCAATTTTTCGTGAAAATTTTGATCAAGTTTTAAATATAGCAGTTTAGCTGTCTAGAATATAAGAATAATTTTTTTCAATATATTTTGTTGTTAGATCTTTTTGTTTTTTTTAACATTTCAACAATTTTTAATGTAGATGACTCACTTACAAAGTTTGATAAGAAAAACAGTAAATTCCGAAAATTCTTAAGATGATAGGTGTGTTTTCTCTAGTTAGCTCATATCCCAAAAATTTGTTGACTAGTGTTATAATCTCACTTTAAACGCGCCATAAGTAATTTATATGCAACGCTTCCATGTCAATTTACTTGTCTCTCGCTGAAAGACCTTAGGTTGTAAAGAGACAAGAATATATTTGTTGAATTACAAAACCGCGAATGGGCCATGCTTTGATCACATAAATAAATTTATTAAAATTACTTGTTTTGCCTTTGATCGCAGAAATTACCTCGTAACCTTTAGGAGAATATTCTAAATGATATTAAGATATAAATTATAATTTGATACAAGTTATATGATCTTATCTTTGTAAAAATTTATAAAGGTCTAATACTATCTAGTAGATAAATCTTTTGCAGCTCGGCTAATTAAATTCGTAACCTGATCGATTTTCGGGTAATTTAAATGACTTCGTTGTGTTAGAAAAGCAAATTATAAATGAATAATATTTATATCGACTTTAAATATGTTTTTTTTTTAAATTTATTTTTTATTTTTCAAAAAAACACTTTATTTAGTAAATGCAGGGTTCCGTTACATCGGCATCCACACAAGTTGAGCTCAAAAAGACTAAAGTAGTTTTTATATACATAATTGAAAGACAGGGTTTGTAGCTCCATACTTCTTTAAATACGTGTGCCGTAAGTAAAGCACTCTCATAGACGTGATTTTATTTAATGAATGCCATGAAATAAAAAGTTTTGCCTGCACTCCTGCTACTAGATTTTTTGCCTCGACTTTTACTTTAGGCAAATCGTTTAGTATTTACAGCTTCAGCCGTCGAGCAGCTTATAGAAGGTTAAACTTGTGTAAGCTATTTTCTTCCTAGAAAAACAAAATCCTGTGAACGAGAATTTAACATCAACTGACGTTTATCGGTACATAAGGACGAAAATATCTTTATTTCCATCCTTAGATTAGATTAGTGGCGCCATGTATTTATTTTTTTATTTTTGAACGATTTTAAGCCCGTTTCGTAAAGAATTTATATGCGATTACGATCGAGGGTTTAGTTCTATGCCAAATGCCAAATTTTTTTTTATATTTGGTCTAAAGTTGAGAAAAAAATTTACAAAACACTTTTAGATATTAAGCTTCCAAAAACTCTCTAGGCTGATTTATTTATTTTTCATCTTCACCATCATCGTAATAAAAATTAATAATGAGATTTGTTTTTTCTATTAATGAGGCAATAAAAAGTTGAAAATAGGCGAAAAATAAATTACTATATTAATATCTTAATTAAAAATAATTTTAGGGGTGATTAATATAAAATGCCTTATAAAATTTTAACTAAATTTCAAAGTTTTTTAATCAATGAGAATTTAAATCGTAGAAAACAATAATTGAAAATATAGGACAATTTGGTTATATAAAAGTTTGAAAAAAAAGAAGAAATTGATTATTTTAAAATTTTTGCTTTAAAAACCACTTGATGAGACTGAATTATTATAAGGAGATAGCAAGCCAAATATTATCATTTATAAGTATGTATGTAATTGCCTTTAGCAGTTTAAAAACTTTTGATAAAGAATATTTTATTCCAATCTATAAATGACTTATTTATAAAACTTTCTATTTTTAAATCTTATGATTAAATTGGTATACAGTTTTTTTCGGTAATTTAACCTATCAATTTATATTAAAAGTTTATTTTTTATTATTAAAATCTATTAAATAAATATTTAACGCGGTAAATCCCAAATGTAACTTGAATTAAGATAGCATGAATTGTTAACTTTATTATCTTGATGATGGTAAAGAAAATTAAATTCCTCTATTTGTACGCTTGAAATGAATTCTTAACCTTCAGGAATTACTTCTAAATGATTATAAACTAGAATTGCTTTTAACCTGTCAGCGTTTAAACCATAAAAAAAATTTATATTTTAAATTTAAGACTGCAAAATTTTTTATATTTTTAGTTTAGCCAAAAAAGTTTGAATGCAATGGCGTGGACGAAAAGGGGGGAGGGGGGGGCTGGTGTGCATCTTTTCGGCTAAATTGTTTGTAAATTTTAAAATGCAAGAAAGGTGATGTAACCCTACTCCTCAAAATTGTCAATTCTATTTTGCTCCCCTCCCCCTTAAATTCCTAAGCACGCTTCTGATTATAATCCGATTAGTCTACAGATTATACAAGAAATTCAAATTTGTAGCAATTGATATTTAATTACTTTAGAGAATTAATAATGCTTGAAGCAAAAATGTTTCGTAAAAATACATAATTACTTTTCGAGCCTATATAATAAGTATAAAAAGAAAATATATGTGAAATTTGAATTGCTATATTTTTGCAATCATTCAAACAAAAAATTTAAAAAAAAAATTTTAGAAAATTTTGATATTCAAAATAATTTCTAATCATAAAATAAGAAAATTTTAATTTAATTACATGTGGAAACAATAAGATTTTTTTTTACTAATACTCTACTATTTATAACACGGACAACATAAAATAAACAACATAAACGGTTATTACAATTTATTTGTCTAATGCATTCGGTGAAGCTTATTACTGCAGCTACCTAAAATTGCCTTATTCGTAACTTATTTTTCGTTTTTGGTATCGTTTAGAGCTTAAACTTTTTTCCATATTTCCAATATTTAATTTTTTATTTTATTTTACATTTTTGCATAAACTTCAACTATTTTTGCAGCTGGCTTACAATATTAAATAAAAAACCGGTTTGAGAATGAAAAAATATAAGATATTAGTTTGATCTAAAGGCCAGCCTATACACCTCAAAAGTTAGTCGAATCGTGTGAAAACGTTATCAAGAAAATATTTTATAAATTTGAGTAATAAATTAATATAAATTTACATATTTTTAATGGAATCACGATGTTGTGTTTTTTCATAGTCACGTTCATGCCCATTCCTCCTATAATAAATCCCTTGATCGGCTTCTTCTGTCCCTCTATCACGATATTTTTCCCAAACTGTTTAAGAGTCTATGTGAATAATATAAGATTTTGTATGTAGAGATGATGATATCAAAAATGTGCAAAACGCTAAAATAAAAATTATTTGGGTGTTAGCAAATCAAAATATGCATTTTTTTCCATATTTTATATTAGTATATTGACATGTTTTACATTGCCCCTGACATAATTTACAATTACATACATGTGGTACATAACCCCGGAACATCTTAATCTTTCTCCTATATTAATAATTACATAGATCTACAAAAATTTATAAGTGTAAGGAAGAACCCCAATGAGATACTGCATTATATTGTCTCATGTTTTTTCCCCGATTTTATTAATCGCGGGACAGGGCTAAAAAACAAAAAACAATGGCCAAATTTTACCAAATAAAGAATTTTCCGATCCCGGGAATAATTCCGATTAATATGAAAATTTAATTTTTATATAAAATCAATTACAAATTAACTTTTTTTACTTCAATGAAGTTTCTAATTTTTATTTCACATCTTTATATTGGTTATAAAATATTTTGCGACTTAATCAATCAAAATATTATAATGCCCATGGTTAATGCTACTTTTAAAATTTAAGAAAAAATGTTTTTCAACAGAAAATATCAAAAAATAAAATATTAGTGTAATTTGTCCGTTTAAAAATATAGTTAATTAAAATAGCCCTTACAATTGCCCTTACTTGGTTTTAGATCAAAGGCCCCCCCCCCCCATATTCCGTTTAAGCAATGTATTTGTATATTAAATTTATAATACCATGTTAGTGCTTCGAATTTCAAAAGAGACCAAATTTCGTGAGTGAGGTTCTATCATCATGACTTCAACGAACGCCAATTCCGGTTCGGAAAACGAATTTCTGTATTTGGCTACATACTTTATTCAATAGAAATTTATTATTTATTAACAAAAAATAATATATTAAAATTATTCCCTAACTTTACCATTATATTAATACTGGCAAAAGATTTGCACGCGTAGTCGAAAATGTGGTCAACTCATTAAATTTATTTGATTGCTTAAAAATATAAATATTTTTTTTGTCTTTTAACATACACCATAATATGTATCTTTTTTTTTGAATTGCTGCCAAGACTTTAATTTTGAGTGTATTAAAAATCATTGACTTGTGGTTATTTTAATATTCAAATTAAATTACATTTATAAACAGATCTAGATGGGCCAATGGTGGAAAAAATAGTTTTTTCTCCGGTCAATGAAAAGAAAGAATAACCTTGTTATTTTAAAGGATCCCCCCTCCCCCTTTTTTAAATAGATAAAGTCCTTGTCATAGCAAAAGCAATAAAAACGCCTTATAAATTTAATAAAAAATTTTTTTCATGGAAAAAACTATTTTTCTTTAAAACATAGCTGGCGAAAAGGCTTTTTTTTCTTTGACTAGTGTTTTTGTCGCAAATTTTTATGGAAGTTTAAAAAAATTAATTATCTAAGGATATATAAAGCTTAAACCAAAAAAATACAATTTTTAAACTTCTTTTTGTTTAGAGTTAAATAATTTTTAAAAACAAATATTTAAGTTTGGTTTAGAAAATAAAGTCCACAAAACCCATTAGAAAAAGTGTCACTTAATAGCTATAAAATATTTTAAAAAAATCCTATATTTTTTCCTGATGGTCCTCTCAATGTCGGCTTTTTTGGTATAGAAGCCCTTAAAAAATCCTAGTTAACGGTTAACTCTTTTTTTATACAGGTTTGTATATGCACCCTATTTCTTTTTCATTTTTTTAAAAATTGATAGAAATGCAATTTTATGACGCGCTAAATAAAAAAAAATACGATAAAAAAATTATAGTTTTACGTCGCTATGGATTTTGTAGATAAATGGTCTGGATTTTTGATAGAAGCGTGCCATAATCCATCGCCAAGGGTCGTAAAGGTGTTCGCTTTGCAAAACAATTCCCAGGTATTTAATGTCAGCCTCCAAGGCCATGTTAAGTTTTACTTTTATGTCACCTCTTTGTATAAAAGTAATTAAGTTATATGCTGGGCTATTAGCAAAAAAACCATTAAGGTATCTTTTACAAATTGGAATGTGACTGGGTTGATCAAGAATCTGAATTCCCTAGTTTCCGTTTTTGATATTTGGGCCCCTGATTATTGCCATTGTTTTTGCAAATTCACTAAATTTGTTCTTTTATATTTTAGCTATTTATATGGGGAACCTTAAATAAACAGCAAGCTATCACTGTTAAGCCCACGACGATGGCGTAGGGGGGGGGGGGGGGGGTAGGGAATAACCTGGTTTGCACATTCCACCCTTCCTTCTTATGTAAAAAGTTTGAAAATGCAAAAAATTAGGCCTACCCACTTTGCCAACTCATTTCCCACAGCTACTTTTGTTTCTCATCCCCTCTTCACATAAAAAAAAATTTAGGACACGACAATAGCGTCAATTAGGATCACGATAAAACCAAAATACTTCTGAAAACAATTTATTAAGTTTACTCGTAGTTGTTGAATATGTCTTTCAAGTTGTAAACGCCCGTAGATTTGTCGCAAACGTTTTCCCGTAGACCTGTGTATCAAAGATATAACACAAATAAAAATGTAAAAATAAAAGAATATAATTTGGCTTTTTTTACTTTACATATTTATCGATTTATACATACATATATATACGAAGACAGGCATCAATGTAATTTACTTGCAGAAAAAATTGCCGCATTGCTTGAGAAATGATTTGAATTCGGTGTTTTAGTCTTATTTTTCTTTCCAGACACTGATTGAATGGAACTCGTCAATGTCGAAAAAATCAACATCACAGATGACACTGCAATTATTTGGACCATGTTTATTTGGACAGGTTAAATTAAGGTGGGAGAATTTAATAAATCGTTTAAAAGTCACTGACTCAATATCGGAATCCCTTATATACCTCAATAACTAAATATTTGTATAACACTTAACACACAGGCAATTTTTTTTAAATTTTTAGTCAAAACAGAACTCTTGAACTAAATGAGCACTGAAGAGTCTTTTATTTTTTTGTTGTTGCGAGTTTTAAACAAATATTGATAAAATTTAAGTAATTGTGTCAATTACCACCTCGATACGTTGTCGGAATCACGGAGCTTTCCTTTAATTTGACAATTTAGGCTTGTTTAAGTTAAATAAGTGGCCTTGGCCATAATTTAAGAAACAATTTTGAAATAGCACTAATATAAGGTGCCAAATATCGTATGCATATCAATGAAAATCCGTTAATAATTATGTCACGTTAGGTCGGATCATACGATACATCTTGAGACAGTTGTCCCTTCATAAAATCCGGTAGCACTTTTTCTTTGATAAGTCCAAATTTTTCTTATGAATTTGGCGAAGTTGATACTTCATAGATTATGACCAAACTCGTAAAAACTTTGTGTCATTAAAAATTTTTTCAATTTGAAAATGTTATTTAATTTGTCATATAATTTATTTAATTAGAAAAGCCTTATTGATTGTTTAGTACTAGCAATGTATTCGAGGACTTATTTAAGTTGCGTTTATTTTTAGTAGCTATTAAATATAAATTAGCTACATTTATTTTTAGTTTAATTATTAAAGATATGTTTTTAATAAATGTTTAATATGACTCTGAGTTTATATTAAAATTATTGTTAGGATTTTTTTTACAAGCGCAAGCTTATGTCAATGATTTTTTGTTTAAAAAATTGATTTATACATATTTGTAAATTGCAATATAGGCAATAATTAATAGATTTATGCGCACGAAATAATCGCTGTGTAAAAAATTAACTGCTCTAGATGCATTATAGGACTAATATTCGTATATATTAATTTGATTAACACATATTATCATAAATATAATTGTCTATTTGAAATATTGTAACATATTATATAAATTGTCAGAAATATCTATTGGCGGAGCACTGTAACCTCTAATTTTTTGACTTAGCCTAGCCCTTAGACTAATTACGCTACTAGTTGGCCACCTTTGAGTGGTTGAATGAAGAAATTTCCTCCTTCTGTGCTGATGTTGCAGGGGTAAAATTATTACTTTCCGTGTGCGGGACTGGCTATTTCCGAGACCATATTGGTGTTATTTAAAAACCATCTTAAGTTGTTTTAAGGTCTCAGCAGATATGTTATTACTCCTTAAGGACCTTTTACTCATTTTCAATTGTTTTTAGTTGAAGAGAAATCAAGATTAAATGTATAAAGCAATCGTGAAACCAAATATAATTGAAGAAAAGAGTAAAAATGTGTATTATATTATAATATTTGCTTTGACCAAGTTTATTGATTACGTTTAAGGAGCCTAAAACAATCAATTGTTCACTTAAAGCAATTAATTACATGCATAGAATTAATTCGTGCGCATAATGCAATCATTCTCCTATAATTGCAATAAATTGGGTCAGTTTGTAAATACATAAGGGTGGCTTGTATGTAAATTATAATAAAAAAGTTTATAAGAAGAGTCCATTATGTTTTTATTTTTCTGTGAAATCACTATATAAAAAAAACACATGAATCCATAGCAATCTAAATTCTGCACTATTGTATTTGCGCCACTAAAACAAATGTCTTCATAAACGTTTTTATTTGATTAGAAAGCCTGGGTGGTAAACAATTTATGAAAAAACTAAGGTTTACAAAACACCGCCATCAAGAAATAGGGTTGTAAAAAACTAGGCCTTTGGGTTTTACCATCTAAATTTTTGTTAAACGTTAAGATTTATATACCGTTACGTGACATTTGAAACTATTGAAATAGGCCAAATTTTAACAATTTTTAAAAAAAAAATAATCTGATAAATAATTTAATTGAGAAGTGTCTGAATGTAAATATTGAGCCATTATTTTTTTTAAAAGTAAAAAAAGGTGGCTCTTCATCTTTAATTACAAAACACGCCATCAAAAAAAATGTTTGCAAAAAAATAAGGCCTTTGGTCATCTCAATTTTTGTTATATTAAAAATTTTGCAAAATTTATATCTCGATACGTGACCACTTAAAACTATCAAAATAAGCTAAAATTTAACAATTTTTAGGAATACTTTGATAAATAATTAAATTGAGAAGTCTAAATGTAAATATTGAGCCATTTTTTTTTAAAGTAAAATGAAGTGGCTCTTCGTATTTTAATTAGCTGTACATTTTAGGGCATTTGTGATCAGTTTGTCGTCTGTGCTATAGCTAAATTAATGGTAGATTTTAGTAAATTCAGACTTTTCAGACTTCAGTTGACAAAAAAATTTTAAATTTTGATTTAAAGTTTTAAAAATTATTTAAGTTTTTACATTTCAAATTATTAACCATTGTTTTTTGAATATTTTTGGACACTCTTTGGATCAATTGCTCTAAGTTGTGAATCTCAATAAATTTATAATAAATCTATATAAGCTGAAAACACTACACAACAAAAAAAACACATAAACAATTTGAGGCTAGAATTTTCTTGCGATAACGATCCCTGGCTTAGTTTTTTATCCAATGCCTTCACTTTTTTTTTAAACTGCGTCCAAAGTTCAGAAAAAAATTCACAAAACTTCTTTAACCATTAATTTTTTAATTTCTATTGGCATATTCAGTCTTTAAAAAACATATCTAAAAAAAGGTTATTACCTGAAATTATAGGCGATTTACTTTAAAATTATTTAAGATCAAAAATGGATTTCATGAAAAAAATCACTAATTTTACAAAAAAAATGAAAAAATAAAAATTAAATATTGTAAAAAATTTAAACGCCTTACGTTAATATTGTATGTTTAACTAAATATATTTTCAAACTTTTGTTACTATTCATAGGTTTTATAATATATAAGCCCAAAATATCCCCAAAATAAAAAAAAATCGATTTTGACACCAAATAACTAAAAATTTGAGGCATTGACTAAAATTTTGATTTTATATTCGTGATCAGCGCAAAAAACTAGACCAAAAATTATAGTTGCCATAACTTATGTTTAGGGTCGTCCAAATTTTGTTGTCTAGTGTAATCATTTTTATAAGAGTCCTAAAAAAATCTACTAATATTTTTCAACATTGGACCAGTATATTTTAATTTAGAAAAATTTTAATATTAGAAAACAAAAATTTTGAAGTTTGATTAAAGTCTAAACGCACCCTTAAAATTTATATTTTGTAATTTTTAATTAGCAATTATTTCCTACAAGGACGTATTATTGCAGCGATAATAAATACTTATAGAGCCATTATTAATTGGACCTTATATTTCCCACTCTCATGTTATGACCTTCTTTTATAAAAACCAGTTTAAAGTGCCTCAGATTTTAAAAAAGATTTTGAAATGACAGGTTCTTCATGCTCAAACATGGTAAATTTTAGGGGTTGTGCCACCATTATTTAAGTGTTTTATTTTGGTTGAGAGAATCAAAAATTGTAGAAATAATAGTCCTTAATATCTTAAATGAATAGGCTACAAAATTAAAATCTGCACTCTTATTCTATTATTATATATTTAAATTTATAATGCAGACTCGATTTTATGCAAATTAGCTTAGCAAACTCCTATAGGCCCCTAAAACAAACATTGTTTCTAATATTTGTATATAAAACGCTGTAATGTATCAAAAATTTCATGTACTGCTTTATTTTTTCCTCTTAGGCTGCGGCTAATGGGAAAAAAAGTTTTGACGAAAAAAAAAATCGCACGCATTTGAATAACATTGAGGCGGCTAGTGTGAAAAAAAATTTAAAAAATATTTTGTTTGGCATATCCTAAAACGACCAAAAAACCAAAATATTTTTTGATATTAACTACTAAAATTTATTTTATTTTTAGAAATATTTTTTTTACAATTTTGAAACAAGTATTAGCCGCAGTTATAGACGGACAGGCCCTGTTGTTATGGCATCCAGAATAATAAATTTGAACTCTAAATATTGGGGTCCGTAAAGCGGGTTTTTAGATTTTTTTTTACTTTGTGTTAAATAAAATTTATTGTTTTCATAATGATGATATAATAGTTTATTATAAGTCCACGTATTCTTCTTTAATAAAAAAAACAAGTTCATAGCTAAAAAACTCTTGTACCTATGTAAGTATGAAATTTCGTCGGCCATCACTGTCGCCGCCGCCTTCGTGTTAAAAATTTCTCACCCTAGCACTAACAGGTGAAAAGGCAAATATCAGGCAAGTTAGCGGGGATAAACGGGGAAAGGGAGGTGGGGATTTATAATATTTAAATTTTGTGTGAATATAATATCTTAAAATTAATTTATTATCGGTTTTTAAAAGCAAAAAATGAATGTAGCATCAAGCGAAGCAGTTATAAAAATAGACAAAGTTTATTTTTTATCTATCCTCGAAATTCGTAAATCTACCCACGGCTCCTAATTTTACAACAAAATTTGTATCATGCTAACACATTTCCTGGCGCCATAAAATCACAGTTAGAAAAAAAAATAAACTTTGTAAAACTATCCGAGGTGCCTTATTTATACCATAATAAATTTAATGGAATTTTAGAGGATATGTGCTAACACAACAATTTGTCCGGTCTTACAAACATATTATAGCATTTCTGAGATCACATATGGGCTTTTTTATAATAGCATATTTTCCCCACCAAGTTCGTGTCTTGTATATAATTTGGTTTTTCCGTAAAATTTTAAACAATTCCTCATCTAAAAAAAGGCCTTATCAAAAGCGTTCTGCTTAAGCCATCGAGGCAATTAAGCAATATGATTTTATATAGCCATGATTTTGTGTTTTTATACTTATTTTTTGGAAAAAAGAAATTAAAAGTTGACGTGGCCTAATTTTTAAAAATAAATTTTATTATTACCTTTTTTTGGCTCCCCCTACCCCAGTAACAAAAATATGGGAATAGGCTGGTCTGTCAGAGACCCGTTTAAATGACTTTTTGGATTTAAGGGTCCTGTTTATAAAATTATTATTGCTTTATGTTTGTAATTTTTAACCTTTTCATTAATTTTTTTCAGGTCATACTCTAAAATTCTTTTGAGATGCTTCATATAAACAGTAACGTGGACCTTTTTTGTAAAGATATTTAATCGTTTTAAAAATAATAGTTATGCAAATACAAATGGTTTATTTCAAACGTTTAATCTATTATTAAAATATATACCACCACATAAGAAATAGAGAAAATAGATTCAAATCACATTTTTTTGCTGGAATGTAACTTAATTCCTCTCGGTTTTAAGATACTTTATATATACTGTTTATGACTTGGAACTTGTTTGTATAAACATTTTAAATATAATAAAGTGTTGCAAATGCAAAGGGTTTATTTTAAACGCTTGAGCTATTATTAAAATATATACCATCACCAAAGAAATAGAGAAAATAGATTCAAATATTATTTTGCTCGAATGTATCCTCATTTAGCCCATAGTCACTTCTAGAAAAATATAAAAATTAAATAATTATCCAAAAGGACTTTAAATTGATATTTTTAACTAACAAATTTAATTAAAACAAAATAATATTTATGGACATTTAAAGCTCATTAGCATTTTATCAAAACAAATGTTAAATTTACAAAACTATCTAAAAAATAATCGTTCCTTTTTTTAAATCTCGGTTAGACTTTAAGTGAGTCTACTTGTGACTAAGACATGTCAAAACTCCGGGAGTCAGAAAGGAGTCCATTAACTCCCGAGTTCCGGAGTTTTAGTTTTTTGGAAATTGCTAGTAAACATTAGCTTATTGAAAATATTGGAATTTGTATTTTTGTAGTCAAAACTTTTGTTAAATGAAAGTTGTTAATAAATGAAAGAGCAGCTAATTATGAAATAATTACATATATTAATTAGCAAATTTTAGTAAAAAACTCCGGAGTTTATGAACTTCTTCTAAACACCGGAGTTTTGACATGCCCTACTTGTGACTTAAATATATGGTACTTGAAATATTTAAAAACATCATATTTATTCAATTTCAACAAGAAAAATATTTTACTTGTGCAGTTAGCGATGACAATTTCCATTAAGGCGGGCCTAAAGCCTCCTCTTCTTATTTTGGGCTATACATAAAATTTAAAATATTTTTTTGATTTAGGCTGCGGCTATTACTAATTTCAAAATTTAAAAAAAATATATATTTTAAAAATAAAAAAAATTTTGACGGGCAATATTAAAAAATGAGAATTATTGTTTTTTTTGGTCGTTTCAGGATATGCTTAACAAAAATTTAAAAAAAAATAAATTAATTTCTTAGCATTTTTTATTACACTAGTCACCTTAATGGGTCATATGGGCTCAAATTTTTTTATTTGCACTTTTTTTTACTAGCCGATGTGCGTTCCATATTCATTTATTTTAAAAAATCTTTTTTTAGCTTACACGTTAGAAAGTAGAAAATTAAAATGAAAGAAGTGTTTTAAGCGATATTTAATTTAGTGCGCTGTTTAAAAAATCAAAGTTTAATTTTTTTTCCAAAAAAAAAGATAAAATTTGGTTTTCTTAGCGTTATTCAAATGAGAGCGTATAAAAAATACGATCAAAGTCAAACAATAATTTCGACGTAGCGTCGTTTTTATAACAAAAATAAAATTATATTGCTAGTTTGTGTCTTTGATGAAAATGTTTTTAAGTTTGACACCTACATAGCATTTTGATTTGCAAAAAATTAAAAAATATGTGTTAAAAATTTGTTACATTTGATTTTGAACATGCCCTAATTGGGATGTTAGTTATATGGATCGTTAAAATGTTGCCTAATACATATTGCCATTTATTAAAATTGCAAAAAAAAATTCAATTATACATTGACCAATTCCCCGTATTTCAACGTTTTTAATGCTATCCATTGGAAGAAGGCAAATTTGTCATACATCTCATGGGTGTCCAAATAGAAAACGATTTTAAATTTATCATCTTCGACCGGAACTCTAGTCGCAACAATTTCAAAATTTTGAACATTGTTTCTAAATATTTGTATTATTAAACAGATTTATATAATTTGTATTGGTAAATCCACGTACAAATTTTGTTATTTATTTTCTTTCTTTTTTTTTTAATTCTAAAAACAACAAACTTTTTAAAATTCCAGAATTTTACCAATTTTAAGAGAAAAAAAAACTCAGTTTACACATTGCCATTTGTAACTAAAAATCGATTGCTACAACTTAAGCTTAAAATTCATATATGATCTACAAGCAACTAAATTTCTGCCCTACATCACCATAAAGGTTACTGAAAGAACATGAAAAATATATATTCAATTTTTTCTGACATTTTTAATTATCAAAGAAAAATTTTTTTTAAGACAGATTTTAAATCCATTATATAAAGCAACAGTAGAAACGTGGTGCGATAAAAACAAAGATATTTAATTAAAAATAAACAAGGACGCGTTCATACTTCATTAGTTTTTACAATATATTCTGAAAAGTTAAAAGTTTTTTATTATTTAAGCTTTTACATCAAACTTTAATAACCATAGTTTTGCATTGATTTCTAAGTCTGAACAATTTCTTTAAGTATATTTAGAAATCTTAATTTATATCTATCTATATAAAATAACTAATAATCTTGTCAACATGACGACTTTAAGAAAAATTCTAATTTTTTAAAAAAACTTTTTAACCTAAAATCAATATCTTTTTTTTATTTTAATTTAAAAATAGAATTTAAATTAAGTTTAAACTTGCCCTAATGAAAGTACTATTTTTAAACCTTTGAATTTTTAAAACCTAAAAAATTTATTTTGTAATTTTTAATGTATTAA
This sequence comes from Acutogordius australiensis, assembly GCA_030555515.1. Taxonomy (NCBI): domain Eukaryota; kingdom Metazoa; phylum Nematomorpha; class Gordioida; order Gordea; family Gordiidae; genus Acutogordius; species Acutogordius australiensis. The sequence continues at coordinate 7,709,650 of CM060245.1, forward strand.
AAACGGAAAAAAAATATTTTGATGTCTTTATTTATAAAAAAATGTATATACACTTTGTCATATATTTATCTGCAATTAAAATACTTAGGGGCTATTTATTTTGAAAAAAAATAACTATTTATTTCTCATTTCAGCCAAGGTTAGCCGTTTATCAATATTTTCCATAGTGTAAGCTGAATGGCTATTTTGTGTGATTTCGAAATCCATAAAAAGGCTTTTACCATAACAAAAAAAATCATACTTCATAAGTGATCGTTGCTCGTTTGAACCGAATACCTCGTAAATGCTTAGGGTTACATTGCCGGGGCCGACCTTATCGCATAATTCTAAATTGACTATATTTAAAATGATATATTCATCAATTTGCTCGAAATATAGGAATCATGTTAATTTAACCTAAACCCATGGTTTCCTTCTTATTTAATTATTTCCGCAATTTGAGATTAGACACAATTGTAGGATGCATAGCGTAACGAAACGTTAAATATATGCGCTTATTATAAAATTTATATAGATGTTTTTTTATTTTGTTAAAAAACACAAAATTTAACACATACAGGTCTATAGCATGGTTTTGCAGCCATTTTAACAATATGGCCGCCATAAATTTTTTTCTAGATTTTTTCCTTAATTTATCATTGGCACTATTAGCTATCTAATGCGGGAAAGTTGGGAAGATAGCAAAACATGTAATATGCCAATAATAGTGGCTTTTTTATCCCTAAAAACTATTAGAAATTTTGAAAAAATTTATGTTAATTTTACCTTATATTTTTATTATACATGCATTTATATAAATTTATTTTCAAAAAAAAAATGTAATAATATTGCTTTGAATAAATTGGGTTAATCGCGAGGAAAATTAATGATAACACAAAATTAAGCTGATAATGAAGTGATAACTAAGACAAGCAGGCGAAAACTAAGAAAAATTTATTTATTCAAGTTCAGGGGCAAATGGTAATTGGCAAAGTAATGACTCGTAAAAATTAAGATTTACTAATAACTCAAGGGTATTTACTCAATTTACTTAGACAATTTTGCAACTAAAATAATGAAATATTGATTTTTTAAATGTTATCAAGTTTTACACTTTAATTTAAAAAGAAGTTTTTGCGGTTCGACTTATTAATGGGTAAATTTTTTGATAGTGTTTAAACAAATTTAATTTTAGTTAAATTTAACTTAATTATGCTAGTCTATTTTTGATTAGGGCACGTGCAAAGTGAGTTTTTGATTTGTACAATTTTGAAAAATTATATTTTGTAAAGAAAACGCAAATTTTTACAAAGTAGCCAATAGTTTATGCATATAAAAAGCTTCTAAAATAAAAAATTTTTGATTAAATTTAAGAAAATAAAAACTAAAGAGTAAAAATAAGTATTGTTAAATTAGTTTTATCCTAAATTTAGAAAAGGATTGACATAATGTTTAAATAAACAAACCCGCTAGCCAAATTAGTATAATTTTTGTTCTTTATTATTTTCTATAAATTTTAGTTCGGTCACAAAAATTATTTAAGTAGCTATTTTCACCCAATAACTAAAATTTTCTGGCCATAAAACAATTCCAATCTAAATCAATATAATCTGTAAATTAATCCACGATTAGAAAAAGTTTATTCTGCAAAACGCCTTACAAAATATTTGCTAACCTAAATAGTCAGTACTTTGCAGAAATTAAAATTAAAAAGAATTAAAACAAATAAATATTTAAAATTTTTATTTTATGAAAAGTTTTTAAAAATTAACACTTACTTTAAACGTGCCTGAATTACTTATACAGAATTGATCCAAGTCAATTGCTGGCGGAGATCTTTAGTTTTAAGACGGCAAATCTATTCAGTGTAAAATGAACTCGTGTAATACACGAGTACATTTAACACCGAATAGATCCTGATCTCATACATTAATTTGATTTACTTTTTCGGCCTTCAATTGCTGAATGTACTTCGTGTCCTCCTGGAGATATTTCTAAGTATATATATATAGCTAATTTGATACATGGTATTAAAGATGAGTCAAACTAAAATATAAATATGGTGTTTAAAATAAACTAGCCGATAAAATTAGAACGTCCTTTTACCTCATATAATTTATAGATGCTACTTCCATAATGCGCCATTTTCTTTATATGGCCCAATTTGTTTCTTACTGCCTACTTGAAAAAAGTTGAAATAAAAAGAGCCAGTCAATAAGTAGAACAAATTAAAAAAAATGGCCATTCTTATTACAACACCTAAATCCAAGGCAAAACTGAAATCTTAAATTGTACAGCTCAATAATACATGGAAAGATTGTATTTAACTTGTATAATTAGCAATACTTAACAAGACAAAACATTTTCTGAATTCTCTTAAAAATAGTAATCAATGGGGTTGAGGCAATTTTTACTAGGCAGGGAAATCAAAAGGGATTGGGGTTAGTTTTCAGAATAAAAGAATTGCAGCAAGTGTAATAAATTTAATTTATTTGTTGTAAAAAGGTTTCAAACATAAATTAGTATATCGCAGGTCAACAACAAATCTCTGAGAGTTATGAGCTAACTACGGAAATCAAACCTGCCATCTTAGTGATTTTCATATCTGTTTACCGTATTTCCTAATCAAACTTAGTTAATTAACTATACATTGAAAATTTTAGAAAAAAATGTCAGAAAAACAAAAAAAATATCAAAATCAAAAATAAATTGAATTTCTTTTTTGCATATTCCCAACAGCTAGACTGCTAATCAAACTTTGAAATATTTTATTAAAAAGCGATAATATATCGTGTCGTATTTAAATTTAAAAGCGAAACATTCTCCATTATTTAAATGCTAATGTAAGAGCTTACTAAAAAAAATTTTTTTCCACTATTTGAGATGATAAATATAAGTCATAAATAGTTTTTATATGAGGAAAATACGCTTGAGTTTTTTAGGATACTTTTGAGGTCGCAAAATCTGTCATATTAGTCAATAGAGCCAATTTTTCTAGGACTGATCTAAAAAAGCCGAAGGCGGAAAAAAATTACGAAAAACGGAATTTTTTTATATGAGATATGGCCATCATGGGGATGTATGCCTTTATGTTTTCATAAATTTAGTTTTTCTGACATTATTGTTTGATGAATAGTTTATTGCTTTCGTAATTTAAATATAAAAATATTTTAGAATTTTTTAGTATATTTTATTTAATTGGGTTTATCAAATTTCAGCTTGTATGATAAAAAAACGTATATGGTTTTAATTTTTAAATTCAATTTCTATTTTTTCTATTAAATTAATTAAACAATGTTCATAATTCTAATGTGTAGTAAATAAGGCAAAAAAATTTATAATTGAAAATTGATAAACGTTGAGTTTAGGATATCGGATAGCCCTTATAATAAAGGTTGAACAGGTTATCCCAAACAATAACTTCTCACATATACTTAAAATATATAATCTCCCCCTTCCTTGCCCTCATTGTATATCCAGTATAAAGGGAGGGCGTATATTTTAACTGCTGAAAAAGCACGAAGACCTGCTAGGCTTATAAATAATAGATTATTATGTAGAAATTTAAAACATTAATGGTGTTTATAACTTCCGTTTTTTTTAATCAAATTTTGCTAGACGGCTATAAACATTTAAAAACAGAAGAAAATAAATCAAGAGCAAAAATAATAAAAAAAAATAATTTTTTTTCATAAAACAAATAAACTGTTAAATTCAAATACTATTTTTATTTTAAAACCGAAAATGCATCGTTTCCTAGTTAGGTTGGGATGTCAAATATCTGGATAGCCTAAATGTTTTTCTAAAAGCTTGATATAGTTTAAAATTTTATTTTTAGTTATTTGTGGCTGCTAGTAATTTTAATACGCAAAGAAAAAATTTTTAGTTATCTATTTAAATAATCTCGAAGTTGCGAAATTAGTCAATTTGGCTAAATTTTGCCATTTTTTAAATTTCAATTATGTAGCCATGATTAATTATTAATTTTTATATTCATCCTCTTACCCCAACAATTTTACAAGAAATTAAATCTATGTAATTTTAATTTAAAAAAAAACAAATTAATTTTACTTAGGGATGCGTTCGGACTCATTTTGTTTTTAAAAAAAAAATTATATGAAATTGTTAAAAGTTTTATTTTTTTTTTCAAGATTTAAAAAAAAAATTTTTTTTTTAGAAAAATTACTTAAATGCTAATAACAAAAATTGGTGAATTTTTGTCTAAATACGTTCAATGTTAAAAGGTGTAAATTTTTAACTTTTGTAAAAAATTGAAATTAGTCTGAACGCGCCCTATAAAAAGCATTGAACAATTTTTTAAAGGAGTTAGATGTTTAGTATTTTTTTTTTTTAAAGCTTAATACATAGGCATTTTGACATTTAATTTTAACTCACAAATATAGCAGAGAAAATATGATGGGCCACCATTGATCTATTTGATTGATTTTGGTTGAAAATACTTAATTATTTTTTATAGCCGGCAAACTTTTGTAGTTAAAACAACTTAAATGATTATATTTTTATATGGTTATGGCAAGCCCTGATATAATTATCCATAAGTGTTTGCGTATGGATCAAAATGAGCAGTTCAAAGATTTTGATAATTGATTAATAAATATTTCTAATTTTACATTCACACGTTTTTGCTTTCCCCTTTTTAACTTTGTTTTTTTATGATAAAATTAGATATATTACAGTTTTTTTTTTCAAATAATTTAGGTTCTCAATAGAAAATGGTATTATTGAAGTACCTTTTTCTTTTTTTAAGAGTTATATATGGCCCAAAAAAATCTTAAATAAAATAGATTTAACTTATAAGCAAACATGAATTGTGTAATGTTCCTAAGCTCCTTATTTATCTATAACGGACAAAAAATTAAATTCTCATATACTTCCTATCACGCTAGTATTGATTTCCTGACCGGAAGATACTTCTAAATAAATAAAAAAGTATGGGAATAATGATTATTTATATTATAGAAACTAATCTGTTGACATAAAAATTTTAATTAACAAGGTAAGATTTTTTAATATGACATAAATACTTTTTAAAAAGGTTTGCGTTTAAATAACAATATGATTAAAATTTAAACAAATATAGAAATATTCTGATTCAATTCACAAATATTTAGTTTACCTATAAAGAGTTGTAAAAAATATTAAATTACTTTTCGGACCTATATATGAAAAAGAAAATAAAATTAACGGTTTTATAATCATGCATTTAAAAGTTTTGCTATATAAAACAATCCCCATTCATTGAATAAAAAATAATTGAATTTTTGTCTTAGTGTAAGCAAGTCAAATAAATTTTAGGACTTTTTCTAATTTTACTTACCTACATGTAAATTTTTTGGGATTTGGTTCTTAGGTATACTCAGAATATAACTTTGAAAATACATCCCGCTTACCAATATTTGTATACCTGCTTAACACTAATTTTATGCAAATGTAATTTGTAAAAAATGTATTTTAGTATTAATAGCTTAGAAAAAACGCTAAAATTAACGAACTTGTAATATCTTAGCAAAGTGACCCGACAAATACGGGCTCTTATAATTATACACGTATTAAATTGGGTACTATAAATAAAACGTTTAATTTTAAACCAGAAAATTTTATAGATATCATAGATATCTATAAAAGACGTCAAATTTTTTATATTGATGTAGAAAAAGTGATCCGATATCGAAAATTTTATATTTTAGGATAGGTTAAATGAACAATTTCAAATTTATAAAACAAATCAAGACAAAATTAAGTTTGGCCTTAGGGCAATATTATCCTTGTAAGGGGGGTAATATATTAGATAAAAATATTGCAAAGATAAAATACCTCATTATTAAAAAAGGCATCAAAGCTGTAATAAATAATCATTGTTTAAACTTCCATTAAGATTGACGCCAATATAATTTCTATTTACATATTTTTAATGGGATCACTATGGTATGCCTTTTCATTGTAACGCTCATGCCCTGACTTCCTATGATAAATCCGTCGATTAGATATTCCTCTCCTTCCACAGTTATCTTTTTTTTAAACTGTCTAAGGATCTGTTAAATTAGAAATGGTTATATGTAGTGGGATTAAGATACATAAAAAAAATTATTTGCTTATCTTATGATAACACCTAATTAAAAATTATAACTATTTTTTAGGGCGCGTTTAGACTCATTTTATTTTTTTTTTAAATTTTAAAAATTACGAAATTCTTTTGACATTGAACGCATTTTAACAAAAACTCATAAATCTTTTATTATTAGCATTTAAATTTAAAAGAAAAGATTTTAAAAAATTAAAAAAAAACTTTAAATTTTAAATTTTTAAACTTTTTTACAATTTTTTAAAAACAAATGAAAAGAATCTGGTACGCGTCCTAAACCAAAAAAACATTTTATATACATCGTTTTTGTGTACATCATCAAGTTTACTATAAACTTAATCTATAATTGCATGCGTTTGGTATATGACACCCAGAACCTTATAATCTTTTAATTTAATTTAATAATGCCATAGATCTACAAATAATTTATGAATGTTTTTTGGCAAATGAATTTAAATTATCTACATTGTATCATCTCCATTGTTCTTTTTAGTTTTTGAATCATCATCGCAGGACGCAGGGTTCCACGATTTCAGAAATAGTAAGAAAAATAGCCAAATTTAGCGGACTGATTTTGAGGCCCCGTTTCTACAAATGTTAGTATAAAAGAAATTATTGGTTAGATGTTGAAAAATTGTTTAACGTTAGAAATTTTTAAGGAGTAATGTTGAAATGAAGATAAGCTAAAATGGATTTAGATATAAGTTTCAACAAATTTTGAAACATTTTTAGATCAGTTGCATCCGGCGTAAAACAAGATAATTTTTAATAATGCCCAAATAAATTTTTTAAAATATGAAAAATTTGTGACCGCGTCCTGCTTTAACAATCTCATATTGGCTATATAAAAGTAACCCCATCGACAAAAATTTTTTATTTCAATTTAATAGTTTAGCTTTTGTTTCTTAAACCTTATACCTATTTTCTTCTTTTTAATTTTTTTATTTTTAGAATTTTTTCTCTAATTTTCTGTTGAAATTTTACTTGATATCCCAGAAAAGCATTTCCCGTATTTTAAAAGTTTTCCAAGATAATAGGTTTGCATATAAATTAGCTTATACATCTCCACGATTTGTCGAACCGTGGTATTTGATGGTCCATTGGGATAAATTTATATACAAATTTTGCAAAATTTTTATCAAGTTGTTTAAAAAACTACAAATTTGTCTATATTCACTCTTAGGTTAAATTTGTTTTTTCTTTTAGATATATTAAAGATTTGATACCTTGTTGGTGCTTGGAATTTTAGCAGAGACAAAATTTTGTGGGTGAGGCTTCAACATCATGACTTCAACGTAGGCTAACTCCGGGTTGGCAAACGAACTATTGTACTTGGCTACGTACTGTTTAATAGAAAGTCAGGAATAAGTTAGAATACAAAATTGTTTAAATTATTTCTTGTTAGTATTTTGCATATTAAATTTAAACTGTCCTTTACGACCTTTTATTATTTGTTTAACTTAAGTGTATAACTATTTGAATATTAATTATTATCTAAAAGGAACGACCTTTGATTATTTGTTTTATACTTAAACTATTTGAATATTAAGTATTATATGAGATGGCATTGACGACAAAGATATATAAACTGACTGGAATGATAAAATAGAATATAATAAATATTTATATCAAATCCAATATTTTGGCTATACGACTCGCGCCGATGTTCTACATGGTGCCGTGAGGACCACGAATTAATCTGGGTTTACCAAAGATGACTCAATGAATAACGATAATGATAATTATGAAATATTCGAGGAACCTTATAATGATAATCAAATGATATATTCGGATGACTTCGCTGTGGATCAATGGAATTCACAGAGGTATAATTATTATAACATCGCTGATGAACAAATATATGATAACGATTTTGATGAAAATCGTCAAGAACTCAGCAATCGTAATGGTCAATGTAGCATTTTCGGCGATCCTATACCAGTCTATTCAAATAGAATTTATATGGGAGTAAGATGCATGAAAATGCGTTATCTTGATGAAGGCGATGAGTCATTTAGTAATAATAATAATAATTAAAATAATAATAATAATAATGATAATAATGATAATAATGAAATTCAACCGATTGAAATTGTTAATAATGGATTATGGGACACTCATATTATGGAAGATTACAATAATGAGGGTGACTTGGGTACTACCGTTAATCAACCTTACAACTATGATGACGATAACCTATACAAACCTTGTATCCAGGTAAACAATCTTGACGATAATGGGGGCGAAAGGCATACATTTGATACTGATTTGGACGATTAGTTACTTCATTCTGAACGAAGATGAGGAACATCAGCCTGAACATGATGTTAGCAATGACGCTCAAGTGAATCCCAACAATACATGGTCATTCTTTATAACAAGCAAGGACTGTAATCAGTACTATAAATCTTACGACGACGTGTGTGAAAACGAAATGGGGCAACAAGCAATGAGGAAGATGGAGGATCACTTGATAAACTTGATCATCGACGAAGATCATGTGAACGATAGTGCCCCGTGGTACTTTGACATAGACTCGAGAAGGGACGTAATCGAAGACAACAAATCAACTTCGATTAGGGAACACGGCATTCAATTATGGGCGGCATTACGCACCCGAATTATAATTTTAAATAAAGCAGGCCTTAATGTTAAGACAATGCATGATTCTATTAATTGTTATAAGGAGAAAAATCATGGGTGGAGTAAAAAGTTAATAAAGATTTTGGTTGTGGCCATTAAATGTATATATATGCCATATGATAGGGGGAAGTTTTAAACTGGCCTCACTGACAGGTGAAAAAGGAAAAGAACGAGCCTGCCTACACAAGGTCGCGAGTTCAACTCCTTGGCCACCATGTTAGTATTTTGCATATTAAATTTAAACTGTCCTTTACGACCTTTTATTATTTGTTTAACTTAAGTGTATAACTATTTGAATATTAATTAGTATCTAAAAGGAACGACCTTTGATTATTTGTTTCATACTTAAACTATTTAAATATTAAGTATTATATGAAATGGCATTGACGACAAAGATATATAAACTGACTGAAATGATAAAATAGAATATAATAAATATTTATATCAAATCCAATATTTTGGCTATACGACACGCGCTGATGTTCTAACATTCCTGACTTTCCAAAATATTACTACGCCAAAATATTTGTTCACGCAGTAAAAATGATGTCATTTCATAAAATTTATTGGTGGTTGACCGCTTAAAATATAAATTTTTTTAGTCGTTTTTTGCGATAATTCAAAATTCTCAAATTTTGGGTCGACCCCTAGATTTTTATTTTAAATGCATTTAAAACCATTACTCAGGGATGCTTGAATTCTTTGGATAAAATCTGGAAGATGTGTCAGCCTTATTTAGGGTTAGATCAGTTTATCGATCAAATTTCATTATTAAACTGAATGGAATATTTAAGTTATGACCATGTCTTATTTCTTTTTTTTATTTTTCCAAAAATTGTCAAAAATGATAGGACATATAAAGCCTTTTACGTCGCTATGGACTTTGAATAGAACCGGTCGAGATTTTTGATAGAAACGTGCCATAATCCATCGCCAGGGGGCGTAAATGTATTCGTCTCGTAATACGATCCCCAGGTAATTGTGATCAGCCTTGTGGGCCATGCTGAGTCTCACGTTCAGGTCACCTCTTTTTAAACAAATGAGGATAAATAATATTATTTTTATTACAATCTATCGCTATTTAGGCCACGTGCAAAGTGAGTTTTTACTTTTGTAAAATTTTAAAAATTCTAAAAATTTAATTTTATTTTATTTTCTTAATTTATTTAAAAAACTCATATTTCAAAAAAAGCATTTATATGTGATCATTCCGAATTTTGTCTTTTTCGCTTCACGCCTGTCGTACTCGTGGCCGATAACAAAAACTGGGAGATTGTCGAATAACGGGGTCCTGAGGGGGAAGATACTAAATACTTCGTTGAGGCAATCCGAGGGCCAAATAAGGGGATTATAATATGGCGAGGGGCATTAGGATAAAGAATAAATATTTGTAGGTATTTGATCCAAACAATTTATTATTTATTTCATTACAACAATGCTAATAACAAATCTTCCTCATGATTTCAGCCAACACAAAACAAAAAAATCCTTTTCTTTTTTAACCACAAAAAACACTAATACTCAAAAAACTACCAAATTTCCTTATTTTTTTCCAGGTTCCTCGTGCGCGTGGCTTCTCTTGTGCGTTGCCACTCGCACGACAACTCTTAGAAATTAGCAAATTTGCATTTCTGTTTAAAGTGAATATACTAAATTTGACAACTTTATAAAAACATGCGTACTTAATTATTGCCAACTTTTTTGTAAATGAACTATTGTTTAAATTTGTTACATTTGTAGGCTCGTTTATGGGACTTTGAAAAAAAACAACGACTCCTATGAGTAGTTCATTACTGCTCAAGCCAGCGACAGGCGGAGGGACACGGAGAAGTAAGCATGGTACCATATTTTTCTTTGTTATATGATCCTTCTTGTGAAACGTTTAAAAATGCAATAAAAAGTAGGCCTACCCATTACTTCCCAAATTACTTCAAACGTCCACATTCCTCACTTTAAAAGAATTATGATTATGCCTATGGCATGCGTCTGATTTAACCAATTTTGTTTAAAACAATTTTTCGTTTACTCGTAATTGTAGAATATGTCTTTCAAATTGTAAACGCCCGTTGATTTGTTGCAAATGCCGTCCTTAAGACCTGCGTCAAAGATATAGCAAATAGAGATGTACAAATTAAAAATGTTTTGGCGTTTCAAACATTTGCAGCATATATTTTTTTTTCTACTTGTTTGATTTATAGTTTTTACATTTATCAATTTAACTGAAAAATCTTAAATGTATATTACTTGCAGAAAATATTTCAGCATTGCTTGCGAAAGCATGCGAATTTGATGTTCCACTCTTATGATCCTTTTCAAAGCTTGTTTCAATAAGACACGCCAGTGCCGATAGGATCAACAAAATGGCTCCTGCAATTATTTGGGCCATTGGGAGGAGTTAAATAAGGTGAGAGATGGGGTGGAAAAAAATTTGATAAATTTTTTTAATAATCATTGGCCACAATATAGGGATCCCTTATATACCCCCAATAAATAAATATTTGCAGAGCACTTAAACGGGCATTTCTTTCTTTTTATTTTATTGGGTTGCAAAACACTTATGCAGCTCTAAAAGTCGTTTATTTGTCGTGTCGCAAAGATTCAAAAGTAAGCAAATATCCAAGAAAAAACTACTCTCCCCATATAGGGGTGTATGGCTTTGACTTATAGTGAGATTTGCTTGCACGCCAGTGACCTTAGCCTTTTTAATTTTCTAGTGTAAGTTTGCTTAGCTCCGCCAACCCGGTTGATAGGCCCGATTGGATAAATTAAATGGGCCGGGCAGCAGAGCAAAATAAATTAGAATAAAACTCTAATTTTCTTTACAAGAAATACCTAGTTTTAAGGTGAATAAAAGCCCAAACATTATTTTTATTTCTTAATATTTTTTTCATTCTTTCTTAAAATGTTCTACTATACCTAAAAACACGATTTAATTAATAATACTAAAGCATTTAGTTTATTGACAAGATTTATTTTATGTTATATAGGCTAAAAAAAATTCTCATTTTCAAAATTTTTTTTATTTTGTGTCAAATAAAACGTACAATATAAATTAATGATAATTTATATTGGTTTACATTAAAAAGCGCATATTATTCCGTGGGGTCCTTACGAACTGCACTGTAGCATTCGCGTAACAAATTTCTAACCTTTCTATACGCTCTAAGATCTCAAATTGATCAAGGACTAGAAGGTCCAACTACAATCACAATGGTTAAGGGCGTTCAATTTATTACAGTACGGATTTATAATCACGACAACAAAAGAACAGCTGATTACATTATTATCTGGTTTAGTCTTACACTAGACACGATCCTATCAAATAATTGCGCACCTGAAGCAAAATTAATTTGTTGCATGAAATTGCTTCTTGAGCATAAGGCATTTAGCAATAAATATAATGGGTCAGTGACCCCTTCGAACTGGTATTCAGTAGCCCTTCGATTTATAGAAAAAAGTTGTATAAGCGATGTATAAGTTTTGATTTTTCTGAATGATTATAAATTACATGATTCTATAGCAACTAAGGCATTTCATGTTACCGTATTTGCGACACTAAAAAATGCGTTCATTACCTTTTTTGTTTAATGAAAAAGTTAGGGGGGGAGGGAATTTGTCAAAATATCAAAATATAACACATGTCAACAATTATCAATGGCGGAAAAGTGAATTTAATAAAAACATAAAAAAATATATTCCCATGATGGCTTTATCTCATATATGTATTTTGTTTTTGTTAGTTTCTTCCGGCTTCGACTCCTTACATCCGTCCAATCAAAAAATGGCCTTCTTTGACCAAATTGACAGATCGAGAAAACACTAAAAAAAGAAAAAATTTAAGAATATTATCTCCATATAAAAATCCCTTGTAACTTATATTTCTTATCTCAAATAATGATAAATAAAATTTTTTAGCGTATCAAGCTTTTACATTCGCATTTAAATAATACAAAACATTTCGTGTCCAAACTTAACGACAGGATATATCGGTTTTTAATAAAAGTTTTATTTGAAATTTGAATTTAACTGTTTAGCTGTAAAACTAAAAATTTAAATCTATTTTTGTTTTTAAATCTTTTTGATTTTTGGCATTTTTAACATTTTCAATTTTTATAGCTGACTAACTACGTTTAATTAGAAATAACGATAAAAGGATTTGAAAATCCCTAAGATGGCATGTTTGGTCTGTATTTAGCTCATAACTCTCAAAAATTTGTTGACCTATATATAAAACACGGTCTCAAGAGAAATTAAAGGCTGTTGCTAATAACCCCTTGGGTTTTTTACCATCTTAATTTTTGTTATATTAAAAAATTTTAACCTTTATCAGTTAATGATGTTTACGTGACATTTGGAACTATCAAAATAAGCCATCAAGATCTAGCATTTTTAAGAAATTGATAAATAATTAAATTGAAAAGACTGAGTGTTTGTAAATATTGGGGCTTTTTTTAAATTAAATTGTTGAAGTGGCGTGGGTATATTGTGCTATTGTGCAAACTAGGGTGCAATTTTAATCAAGGAGGCTGCTATTTGTGACCAAAATTAAAAATCAAATCTAAAGAGATATTAATTAAATCGATATTTTGTACATATAAATTAAATGTATACAACGCATTCTTTTTCTTCCTATAAAAATATACTAAATCGGAGGCGATAATAAATATTTACACAGCACTTATAATTTGTTTGGACCCTAAATACCGACCCGCATTTTACGAACGTTTTTTATACACCCTAATTTTACGATCTTTCACAATTTAAACAAGACTTGTTTCAAAAAGCTGTGTGTATTTATTTTTTAGTTTCGGGCCGTAATATTGTGGTTCGGCCAGCCTGACAAACTTTTTAAATTAAACCCGACTCGGCTTAATATCTGTTCATTTTTAAGCCCATGTTACAACCTTTAATTATTGTGTTCTAAATTGACACAATTACACCCTACATTGTATTATATAATAAATTTATCATTTTAAATATTAGTTTATAAAATAATTAAAAAAAAGTAAGTCAAGTTAAAAGACGAAAAATTTGCCCTTTTAAATTTTTTCCTTTTCCAATTCAGACCCTGCCCAACCCGGATCAACAGCCGTAGCAATTCTGAAATATAATAAAAATAAAAAATATTCTTGGCTATAACTCACCTTAAATTTATAAAAAAAATTATTATAACATATTATGGAAATACAATTATTTTATATACTTATTAATAAGTCTTATAATTAAAGATTCAAAAAATAAGTTTTGCATTTTTTTCAGTGTTAAATCATATTAAGGCATTATCATGATTTTAAATTGAGCATTAGGCCATACGGACCTCCACCAAATTTTAATTGCTAATTCTTTATTATGTATTGAGAAAAAAGTCACAAAAATTTGACTATTTGTGAAGGTGTTTAATTTAACTTGTAAATATTTACTTAATGATTATCTAATTAAAGAAAATTATTTATGAGGTCCCTCGATCAAAACATTATTTATAATTACTAAGATTTAAATGCGAATTACTTAAAAGTTTTTTATAACTTTATACGGGCAAATTTTAAATTTTACTTTTATTTTGTTAAATAAAAAATATCTAATTTGTCCGATCCTGCAAATTCGCATGCACCTTTATAAAAAAAAATTTTTATTTTGATTTTAGTTTATATAACCAAAATATAAAATAACTAACTGTTTTGTGCTTCATCAAAATTTTATAGGAAAATAAAAATGGCTGAAATGTTAACAAAATAAGAGATTAATCTTTTTATTTGTAAGAAATCAGAAAAAATCTTAATTCGAAAATCAAAAAATGGCTAAGAAATCCTGACACATCCTAAGGCCATTGTTCAACTTAGATACTCAAGGACATCAATTAACACTAAGTATCAAGCAAAAACAGCATCCACAATATTATGTTAGGCAATAAATCAATCATATAACCTTTGTTTTTATTTATTTTTAGTATTGTGAAATTATTACATATATTTTTGTAAACTTTGTTATTCAATGAAAGTTACGTGTTGTACAACAGATTAGGTTTTTTAATCCACAAAAAAATTTATATTTTGATAAATATGATACACAGGTCAACGATTTTTTGAGTGTCATGAGTTAACAACAATGATCAAACCTGCCATTTTAAGGAATATCTAATCCGTTTACTCAGTTATAAACATTGAAAATATTAGAAACTATAGGTCAAAAAACAAAAATAAAAACAAATATTAATTTCAATTTTTTTTGCATATTCACAGTAGCTAAACAGTTAGATCCAAACTTCAAATAATATTTTTATTTAAAACCGATAATATATGGTGTCTTATTTATGTTATACGCGAAATATTTTGTATAATCTAAATGCCGATTTAAGAGCTTGATATATAAATAAAATTTATTTTTTATTATTTGTGATTAAAATATAAGTTTTATAAAACTTTCATATGCAAAAAAGATTTTTAAATTTTATTTTTGGTATATTTAGATTTGTCAATTTGGTCAAAAAAGGTCTTTTTTTGTTAAGGATTGGTGTAAGGAGCCAGAAACTAAAGAAGCTAAGAAAAACGAAAAATACATATGAGATTAATAGGCCATCATGGGGATGCTTATGTTTTCATAAAATTTACGTTTATGACATTGATGTTTGTTGACCTGTGATATTAACGGTCTACACAAATGTGGCATTATTTATAAATATTTTTGTTTTAAAATGTCCTAGTGAAAGGGCCCAAAATATAGGGGTTACAAAAAAATTAACAAAATATAACAGAATTAAACAATTTTCTGTCAGAGAAAAAAAATCTTGTACAATTTTATTTTTTTATTTGAGGATTAAATTTTTAAGTACTACCAAATATCAAGACAAAATTTGCAAAGTTAACTATCTCTTAATACAGCTATTAAAATTTTAACCATAAAAGTTATTTAATGTTTTTTAATATTTTTGGATTTAAAACTACAAGATTACGGTAAAACTGGCAAATCAAAGTTTTTGCAAAAAAGTTTTATACCGCTAAGCTTTTATGAATTTCTATTCGTTTTTAATATGATATTAGGAAGCAACTCATATTAATTAAATTGCGTATACTACATTAAATACTGTAATTATATAATTTTATTAAGTTTAAATATATATTTTAAAATGATACAGGGATAAAAAACTTATATATATTATTGATATGTGCTTCTTGATTATAATTATAATTTATAATATATGTACAAAAATATTAAAAAAAATTTTTTGAGTAAGAAACATTATAGTCACTTTTTCGGCGACATTTATAATAGTCAAATGTTTATTATTAACATAAGTCCAGATTAAAATTAGTTTTACTGACTATGTAACAATCATAAATAAAAAGAAAATATTACTCGAATTAACGTATTACAAACAATAAAAAGAAATTATAATACTTATTAAAAGATCTAAATTATTTTGAACAAATTTAATTTATGAATTTTTATACTAAAAAATATCATATTTAATAAATTTATTCTTTTTAGTTATTGCAAAACATAAGCAAGTCGTTTAAATGGCCTAATTTAGCAAAGAAAGTATAACATCCATATCATTTAGTAGTGAAAAATGTGTTTTAAGTTTTTTAAGGTGTATAAACAAAGTTTAATAATAATAATATGATTATACGTTCTTGCTTTATAGATTAGTGTTTCGGCCCAGTCTTGGCCCACATCGGTTATTTAGGCATATTTTAAACATAATCGTCTCTATTTGAGCCGAGTTGTTTTGTTTTTTTTTTAAAAATTTTAAAATAAATAATTTTTATTATATACCTAAATAAACAAATTTGTTTTTCCGTAACCATGTATTTAATTACTTTAAAAAACTCTATTTGTCTTTAATAATATTTTTATGCCTCAAGTGCAAAAGATCGAGATAAGCTAAAAAGGACCCGGTTATCTATATCAAAAATAACTTGCCTTGCTTAAATTTATCATTATTTGTTTTTATAAAATTTATAGAAACATAAAATAAAATAAACAAACGGTTTTTTGTTTTAACATGTAACTTTTTGAAATATTTTAACCCGTACTTTGCACTGAGGGGTCCATATAGATAAAATATTGAATTCAAAACTACAGTTTTTGGCCTATATTTTGTGACTAATAAACAAAACTAGTAATTAAATTTTGTCTAAGTTGAACTTGTTTAAAAATTAAAAATTTTATGGGAGTCCATATGGAACCATAATAAGTTTCAATGAAATTGATATTGCCTCATTGTAAACTTAAACTTTAATTTGTAACCTTATTTTTCATTATAACACTATGACACATAAAGTAAATTTGTATTGTATAATAATAATATGTACTCAATAAATATTTAGTTTGTGTGAAAATACCCTAAATTTTGTTACTTAATAAGTTATTTTACAAACTTTTTAAAAATGCTCTATTAGACCTATAATTTGATTAATAAATATTGTTGCAACTACAAGATTTATTAAATGTTAAAAAAATTTTTTTCATTTTTTTCTATGTTTTAAATAAAATTTACAACATATATTAATGATAAATAACAGTTTAAAAAATTAAAAAGTACGTGTATTTCCATGTATAAAAAATAAAGTTTTAGCTTTAAATCTATTAATTTAGAGGTTTTAAATTGGGGTCCGTATGGACCCCACTACAGCAATCACGTTACAAATTTATCATCCTAGCATTCTTAGTATAAATGTCATATTTGGTTGTTGAGATCCTTTGTTACAAAATAAAATTTAATTTAAAAAGATAAAATTTTGTTAATATTTTATAAACTTATTTTTTGGCTGATTAAAATTTTTATTTAAGAATGTTAAAACAAATTTTTTTTCAAAATTATAATTTAATTTTTGTATGTGAAACAATTAATTTTTATAGCAAATTGCAACATTTAGTTTAAAATTTTACAAAATAATTTACTTCTTAATTGCACAATTTATAAGGGTTTAAACCGTTTCATTAAACAAATAAAATTAAATATTATAAAATTTTTGAATTATTGATATTTTTATTTTGTTTATAAAAATGGATATAGGCATACGAGGTTTGGCCAAATAACCGGTACACGATATTTAAAATTATTATCAGTCTAGACCTAATATATTAGTTTATATGAAAATTTAGAGCTGTTTGAAAATTTATTTTTTACCAACTTTAATTGCACCAAACAAAATCTTGATCTTTAATTTATGTAATGATACATTACCCAATCAATGTCTGTATCTAATAAAATAAATTCAAAATAAATTAAATGTATAAATATTTTTGCAAACTTCTACGAAAACTGTAGTTTTAAAGTTCGTTAAAGCCGTTTTTTAGTGTCCGCTTACCTGGATGGGCTTTGTCTATCTAACATTTTAATATTAGCAATATTTTTGAAATCGAGGGGGTTTATAACGCACGTAAGAAACCTAAATACAGACTTTTTAAAAAAATTAAGGGATTTTCCCTATGTTGTCACCCATCCAAAAGCTAGCCAGGCAGATCTTAATGTGATATCAAAAGCAACCTAATCACGCAGCACTCAAAATCGTTAGATATATGAAAATATAAGGCTAAATAATAAACAAATTAATTTTTAAAAATAACGCTTATTTATAACCTAGCTAGTAAATTATTTTGACACTTGAGCTATCAATATAGACTTAACCTGCCATCTTAGAGATAATAAAATTCCTTTATCGCTTTTCAAATGAAACTTGTAATTCGGCAATATATTAAAATTTTATGAATATTTAAAAACCAAAAAAAAATGTTAACAAAAAAAATATTGAAATTTTTTTTTATATATTCAAGCAGCTGAACTGTTTAGTTTCAACTTCAGAATAATTTAGCACAAATCCCGATGCAAAAAGTGTGGTTTATTTTGGTTGGGGTGTCAAGTATACTGTATAACCAAAAAATTGAAGATATCAAATACTTATTAGTTCTTATTTTTTGAGAGGAATAATAGACTGATTTAATAAAAAAAAATTTTCCCATAATACTTTAGGTTTTCACGATGTCGCAAATACAATTAATGGCCATTTTTTTAAGTGAGGAACATTGAAATTGCTATGTGATGACGATCAACCCCTACGGTCAGTGCTCTCCGCCAATAAAATAATAAACAAAATGACGCCGCCTTCTCCGGAACAGACATGGAGGCTTTACAGCCGCGGCTTAAGAAGCCGGAGTTACTTGCTAAAACAAAAACCCCTTGTCCTAAAACTGTATAAGAGAGGGCATACCGGCCAGGTTGTTGATATAGCCTTATAGCTATAAATTAAAACTTAAAAAAAAATAAAAAAGAATTTTTCCACAAATTCATGATTCTCGGCTCATTAATTTCTCTATGCATAACGGATTACATTAGAATTTGCTTTTGTTGTTGCGAAATAAATTTTTTAATTTTAAATTATAAAAATAACGTGGGCACATAAGGAAAAGTGGAAAGTATTGGATAATTTTTCCAATATGAGAATATGTTTTATTTATAGTTAAGTTCTCTCTTTTGAAACTTTTATTGTTGCCTAAAGTATAAAAATGTTATATGAGTGGAATTTTAAAAGCATTAAAGAATGCAATGGGAAGGTGATTTACAAGTGAAAAACGTATAGGTTTTATTACTATTTTATTATTGATTGCAACAAGTTTTTCCTTAAATTGTCTAATTAACGGAAAATAGTAAGTAAAATAAAAAATTGATAGAATATTTACGGAAAAATTTGAATTATATAAAAATTCTTATTTTATGTTTATTACCAAAAATCTATCTTATGTTTTAACAATTAATTTTATGTTGTTCTTATTTGTTCAATTAGTAAAATTTATTGGTTTGAGCCTGGGTTTGAGCTAAAGAATAAGTTATAACAACAATTATCTCAAATTAATAACTTAAATAAGAAAGTAGATATTAAAAAATATATTTAAATGATCTATTTATAAAAATCTTACGTATCCTCAAGACATATAATACGGTTAATATTATTGCTATATAATATAAATATATAATATATTGTATTAGGGATCCAAAAATAAAACAGTTAGAAATTCTCTTAAGTCAAATAGTCTATATGTATGATTATTTAATTCTTTTATTCGAACCAATTATATAAAGTGGACTGAAATAGATGAAGTTTAAAATTAAATAAAAATTAATAGAGCCAAATGGCAGTGCCAAATAATATTGTATGATGGCAACCAATCAACAAAAATAAAAGATGAGTTGCTCATAAATCAAACATTTATGACAAAGACAATCATAAATAAACATTTTTGATATAATCAACTGAGACAAAAATCAATTGCGAAAAACAAAACAGGGACTATCTATTATATATAAATTGTTATTAAATACATTTATACAAACAAATTAAATTTGTATAATTATAAGTTAATTAAGAATCACAAAAATTTAGCCTATCTCAATTAGAATTTCCTAGTACATTAAGGACCCCAAGTCATGATGCAAAATTAAAATAATAGGCGTTTAAAAATTTTATTTTTAAACAGATTATATTTCCAAACACATGCAAAATTTGGCAGAATTTAAATCGTAAAATAGGACAAATATTGCGGTAAATAAAAGGTTAAATCTGTTGCAAAACAAGAAAATTTAAGTATTTAAAAGTTTGTTATCTATTATCTTGTACACTAGAAATGGAACCCAGACATAATGTTTAAAAAACTCTATAAATGAGGCTGATTAACTGTATTGATGAGAGCTGTGAATAAGGATTGCAAATTAATGAGAATGTGCTTACCTAATATTTTAGTCATGTCTATGATTTATCTCTTTAAAGTTTAATGGAAAGATACAATACCAAGTTGGTAAAAATTAGATGTTTGGAAAAAAAAAGAAAAATAAAGTTTAAGAATGAAGAAAATAAAATAATTGTTTAACGTTTAAAAAAACGATGACGAGAATAAAAGATTTAGAAAAAATTGAAAGTAAACAAATATAGTAAATATACATACAGGAAACGAAAAATAATGAATATACATTCAAAATACTTTTGTTCTACGAATATACCAATAATTTATCGAAAAAAATAGCTTAAAATTATTTTCAACCCATGATCATTTTGTAATCAAGGCTAGAAACAAAATATTTGACTTGAAGAATTTACACTAATCAATTCAATGTTGAATCTATCTGTATACTTTGTATGGTGGCCCGAAATAGACGAGAGTTGCATTATTTATATAAACCTAGGATTTGATATTAAACATCAGTAAAATGGTAAAAAATTCGGTAAAAAATTTAAGCGAGAAAGAAAATCAGGCCTCTAGAATTTCTTTTTTTTCATACCTTGACTAGGCTAAATAAAAATTTTTACAACCCGAAGTTGTTTATCAAATAAAAAAAACCAGAAAAGCAATTTTTAGTTAGAGAGAAAAATACACAAAAGGCATATTCAAGTAGAATTTTTTAAAGCTTGTGTTTTGGCTAAGAGACCAAAGATTGTATTATTTCTAAAAACCAACAAGTACTTAAGAGCTCCCCTCAACCCCTATATAATCTATGCCGAAAAATTAGGAATTATATATAATGTAATGATTATGTTATGTAAATTTAGATATTTAATTTATGCTTAAAGCAATTATATTCTGGTGTTAAAAAAAGTTGTAAAAATTGTAATTAATTATTTTTGATTTCAAAACTAAAATATATTCAATATTTAAAATTGATATTATTTTTATAAAAATTGATCTAAACGCTTCCAAAATCAAAATATATAATATACTTTGGCTACTTAGCATATCATAAAAGGCGCCATTTTGTACCATTTTAATTTTTTATTTTTTTTTTGTGATTAAGTTTAATAATTTCAAGAACCATCAACCTATTAAATTATTTTAAAATCACATATTGCACAGGTTAACAAATATCAATAAGAAACTTAAATTTTATGAAAACATTAAAAAATGCATCCTTGGCCTATTCTCAGATATATTATTCTTTTTTCTTATTAGATCCGTCTATAACAAAAAATGGCCTTTTTTGACTAAATTGACAAATCAAAATATACCCTAAAAAGAAAAGATTTAAAAATCTTTTTTGCATATAAAAATCCCTTGTAACTTATATTTTTAAACACAAATATCGAAAAATGAATTTTATTAATATATAAAGTTTATAACATAGACATTTAGATAACACAAAATATTTTGCGCCCAAACTTTAATACTACACTATATATACCGGGTTTAAATAAAAATATTATTTGAAGTTTGAATTTACGATACTATTATTGAAATAATGCAAAACTAAAATTTGAATTTATTTTTGTTTTTAAGTCTTTTTTGATTTTTATTTTTTTCCTAAAACTTTAAAGTTTTTACCTGATTAACTAAGTTTGATTAGGAAAAATAGTAAGCGGATTTGATATTCCTTAAGATGGCAGGTTTGATCTCTGTAGTTAATTCGTAAATCTTGAAAAATTGTTAACCATCTGATATTTTACATATGCAAACTAAAATGGATCCACTTTTATATTTATGTGCCATTTATCTTTTTGGAACAGAATGTTAATTATACACGAATTTAACTTCTTGAGTAAAATCATTTTTTTAGTTAGACAAATAATAAGTTAATTGTTGTCATTTGAAAAAAAAGTTTAAATTTATTAGACCTTTTAAAATTCTAAAATTGAACAGATTACTCCTGACCTATTTAATCATATGATAGAAAACATTTTGTGGGCAAAGTTGCCTAACAATTAAAAAATGTTAGATTTTGGAGTATTTAATTAAAGTTAGTTTAAACAACAATATTAATGATTGATTCTTACATCTTAATAATGTTAATGTATTTATTTTCTTAATTTTAAAAAATATTTTTAATGACAATTTGATATAAACTTTTTTTCTCCCATCTAAGTTACTATAAATTGTCCGTCAAAACTTTCCATATTGTATCTTTAATATATCTTTTTAAGTTAAAAAACAAAAAATAAGAAGCAAGAAGGTGGTTTTTTAGCAGGTACTCCTAACCGGCATATACCGGTAAATTTTAGATGAAATACGGACATCATTAGGGACATTTTAATTTCCCAAATCCATACCTTCCTCAAATACGCACTTTTCCATCTATTTTTCTTAGAAGTCAATGGTGAATTTGATGTTCCCATTCCAGTTTATTTATAGGCTAACTTTGAGATCAAGCGAGCTAATTTTTTCACCACCAAAAAAAATATAATTGAAAACGTGTTATTTAAAAATAGAATACAAAGTTTTAAAAGTAGAAATTTGTTTTTAATTCTAGTTATTTGTTTTTAAAATATTAAATTAAATATAAAATGGATTAATGATAAAATTAGTAATGATAGAAGTAAAGTCGCCTTATTTTAAATATAATTATAATTTATTTTGTTATTTAATAAATGGGAATTATTTTGTAAAGCAAAACTTTCCATTTACAAATATGAATAATAATAATCTAATT
Source organism: Acutogordius australiensis (assembly GCA_030555515.1). Lineage (NCBI taxonomy): Eukaryota > Metazoa > Nematomorpha > Gordioida > Gordea > Gordiidae > Acutogordius > Acutogordius australiensis. The sequence goes on from CM060245.1 coordinate 7,732,785, forward strand.
AAAAACAACTTGTGTAAAGATTAGTTCATTATTTTTATAAATAATTTATTGTGCCCTTTTTTTAATTCACATTATTAATATATACCACCATGACTTACACATTTTGACCTATAAAATTATAAAATTTAACTTCTGGAATACAACATTTTATTCTATTTTTTCTTTAGCCACAACGTAGAGATTAAGTGTCCCGTAAAATTGTTATTTTACATTATTTTATATTATTCTATTTGATAAAACATATTAAAAAAATATCAAATTTTACTAAAAAAAATTTTCTTTAGATTGAAATTTATAAACAAAAACAAACAATTGGTTTGAGGTTTCCCCCATACCTTTTCCCAATTATTTTTTATTAAGGACGCGTGGGCTAATCTATTATTATATTATTTTTTTTTTAAATGTAATTTACAAAATATAAAAAAAAATAATATAAAAATAAATTAGCCCACGCGTCCTTTATAAAAGTTTGAAATAAAAATTAAACTATTATCTCCTCCATTACACTTTATTCTATCGCTCCCCCCATATTTTTTTATAATAATAAACTTTTAGGTTTAGATATCAACTACGCCAAAGTTTTACAAAGTTTTATGCAAGAAAATTTTAATAAACATTTCTTTAAATTTTGTTTTAATTGTATAAATTATTATTTTAAAAATTTGATATCCTGTAATTAAACAATAAAAACTGTTAAATACTTTTTTACACTTTGGTTTTTAGAAACTTTTCTCAATTAACTAATAATTTTTTTTGTGGCAAATTTTAGAAAAATTTAAAATTGCTAAAATTGCTAAAATGATTGATCTTCAGACTTTTAAGTTTGAAAAATGGGAAGCGGCTGAGAACTCTATCATGGTGAAAAAAGAATACAAAATATTTAAATTTTTTTTTGACAAAGTTGTAAGAAAAAATATTTTACACATAAAGATACTATTTGAAATTCAAACTAAGGATTAGAAAAGTTTTATTTTGAAATACATAATTATGTAGTACAGGCAGGCCGTGTGCAAATGGTTTATTTTGTTAATTACAATAAAACTGGATTCCTATCTTTTATAACGCGTTTTTAAACACTGTTAATGACGCCAAGATAATAATGAAAGGTGCCTTTTTATAACCATGGATTATGTGTTTACTCAATATTTGACAGAATAATTAAAACGAATAGATACGGCCTTTTTCCAGGTTTGAGTCACAATAGTAAAATATAGAATATTAATGCAATGTACAATTTATTTATAAAGTTAATTAAGCGTTTTGCTATGCTATGTATACACCATCACCAAAAAATAAAAATAAAATAAGAAGATAAATCTTTAAGCTAAAATATTTCGATTTCATTCCGGAGCTACTTCTAGAAAAATACAAAAATTAAGGCTTGACAAAATATTTCTACCATCATTTTATAAAAATAGCCAATTAAAATAAATACAAAACAAAAAAAAACATAAGCAACCATGAAATTTAAATTATTTTGCTCTTCCCTTTATGTTTTTTTGCCTATTTTAATTATCATATAAATGGTTTAAGAATATCAAATCTTTAAAAATTTTAGATTTTTGATGTATAAATTAAAAAAAAATATTTTATTCCAGCTTTAAAAAAATAGCTTAAAACACATTTAATTATAACATTTAAAACACTTTAATGTTTGATTGAATTAGAAATTTCCTAATGCCAAAAGATTAACAAATCCAATTATGTATAATTAGTTGAAATTCGACTAAATGTAATAAATATAAAAAAATCCAAAGGACGTTGTACAGCCATCATATTATTTCACTTGTTTGAGAAATTAATAATATTGTAAAAATTTATTTATGTATAGGCTTTAGTGGTTTATATAAATAGATTTTTTATTATTTTTTTACTTTGAACATAAAAAGAATAAAAAAAATTTGAATTATACTTGAGCAATTGGCTAGTACAATTTCCATTATGGCACGCCTGAGGCCTCCTACCTTTACTTTAGGCTATATAATATACGATTATTTAATTTAATTTTGGAAATTAAGGCAGGCTCTAAATCAATATTGTTTTTATTTAATATTTTTATTATTTAAGATCTCTCAAACGCCACGAAAAAAAACGCCTTTTATATAGGCTACGTTAAAAAAAATATTTTACAGCCATGTTGTTGTTAAAAACATTTTATGCAAACCTAAATCTTGGATATTTTTCAATCATATATAGACATCTTTATTGGCCTACTGGGATAGGGTGGACTTAATGAATGCTCTTCCCCTTGCTATTATTTTCAAAATGCAATATAAGCTAGAGCCCAATCCATTTTCCCTTACCAAATATTTAAATACACTATTCCCCTTTAAATATAATTATTGGTTTTCCGGTTAATTAACTACCATGAATGAAGAATTATTTTTATATTTTTAACATGAAACAGATATATTTAAGGGCGCGTTCAGACTCTTTTTATTTTTTTAAAATATTTAAAAATTTTTATCTTTTGACAGTGAACGCTATTTTAAAAAAAATCTCCGATCTTTGTTATCATCATTTAAATAGTTTCTCTGAAACACTAGTTTTTTAGAGAATTTTGAAAAATAAAATTTCAAATTTAAATTTATAAAATTTTAAAAATTTTTAAAAAAAAATAAAACCTCTGAACGCGCCCTAAGGTATTAAGTTACAAAAAAAATGAATTTTTATACAGAGCCATAAAAAATAGTTGAACGCGTTCGGCCTTTCCCGTTCAGCCCTAATTAAGTTTTCAAAAAATTAAAAATTCTGTTTTTTTCTCAACGCTAAACCCTTTTTATTAATAAAAGTTTAGTTTATTTTTGCAATTTAAGTTTTTTTAAAAAAAATGAATGAAGTTTGAACGTGCCCTTATTTAGAGAAATATTGTCTGTTTTGATAATTCTGACAAAATTAAATTATAAATCGGTCACGGAAGAATATGTAAAATACTCACCAGTTCGGTGTATTTGAACTTTTTTGAATCCATCCATTGAATATACGCGAATTTTGACCCTATCTCATGGGTATCGAGGAAGTGGACCACTGTAAATTGATTATCATCATTTGGTATTTTATGTGCCACAAATTCAAAATTAGGAACGTTCCGGCTGTTAATAGAATTATTATTTGCTTTGGAATTGATATAATTAATAAATTTAAATACCTGAAAGAATTATAAATTTAAACATATATAATCAAATTCAATATAACAGTTAGATTTGTATGTAGTAGTATGGATTAAGCCAATGTGACCTAACCCGTTGGTGGTTGATGTTGGAGAATTATGGATTGAAGGGTGATTGCTAGAAGTATTTGTTACATGGTTTTGAAGATACCAATCATATGTCTTTTTATTTTTTATGTCTTAAACAATATCATAAAAATATGCAATCAATTTGCAATTCAAAACCAAACCAAATTGTTCTGCTTGGCCGTTGTATTGAGATACAAATAAAATATTCCTTTTTGGTAGTATTACTTATTGAAGTTTATATATTAAAAATATAAAATATTTTAAATTGTGTTATATTAGATAGGTGTAAAAAAAGGAACTATTATAAAATAGCTTTTGTAATTATTACTTAAAAAAAGCCATATTAGCAAAAATTATCACATAACTTGCCAATAGAGAATATAAAATCTAGAAATACATTTTGACCATATCCGCCTATTTTATTTAACGATAGCTTCAATAACCTGGCCAGATTGGAATAAGATAAAGAAATCAAGGCTATTCTTCATTTAAAAAGGAACTATAAAAACTGAGTTGTTATAATATATATACTCCAAAAGTGATTGCCGCTCAGTTATATCGAATGCATCATGAATGAATAGGGTTGCATTACCCGGGCTAACCTTATCGCACAACTCCAAATCGACTATATTTAAAATGAGAAATTAATTAGTAATTTGTAGCTGAATAATAATTGTAAAATTAAGAAGTTACTAATTAAGCTTATGACAGTAGCTTTTTATTTTAAATTTATATCAAAAATTGGTCAAGATGCCAATCAAATAAATAGGAATTTGATTAAAAACTAAAGAGGGTTTCCCAACTAAGAATATCCATAAATTTAATACCAAAATAATAATTATGAAGGTTAAATATTTAAATATGCAGTAAATTTCAATGTACTCGTTATATATTAATATGGTTTATCTAACACAAACACTTTTCAATATGTAAAAAAACAAGTTTACATTAACATATAGGCAGATCCCTCTGATGGCAACTTGCCATATATACATTTTTCATTTTTCGTGAATTCTTTTGCCTTCCGATATCTAATCCGTCTATATGACAGGTTGGAGTTTAAATTTAACAGTTTAGCTGCTGTGAACATGCAAAACAAAGATTTCAAACTATTTTTGTTTAGAATCTTTTTTGTTTTTTTAACATTTTTTTTTTAATTTTTAGTATTACTAACTTACTAAGCTTATTTAAAAAAACGGCAAACACATTTGAACCCTTGTAACGTTTAATCGTTCTGGTTAACTCAAATATCAAAAATTTGTTGACCTGTGTTATTGCTCCGCAAATCCGAATTTAAAAAATGTCAAAAAAAATTTTTCTGCCTTTTTTGGTATATATATTATGGTCATATTAATATAAATTATTGCTAATATCGCAAAAGGATAGAATTTTAAGCACAATTAATTAAAACAAACAATTTTTTTCTAACGCCAAAGGTTAAAAAAAATATAAAGTTAAAAATTGGCACATTAGTTTGTTTTTTATAAAATAAATTAATTATTTCTTTATTAAATTTTTTTATTTTCTTGATAGGGGGGTGGGGTTGGAAAATTGCTATTTTAATCCCAGGCTAGTGAAATAGAACAGGATTAATACCATTCAATACACAAGTATTTTTTAAATAGAACAGATGAGTGTTTAGAAATGATATGTTGATATGAGAAATTAAACTGTCCGCACTGTCCGTATTTTATTAATAATTGACCGGTGCATTAAGGGTTTGAGCATCTGCTAAAAACCACTTCCTTTTGGCCTCTTTTTTTTGAGAGTCGCCATATCCTTTGGGACTTTATAAAATTTAGCTAATGTTTTTTACAGGAAAACTTAATGATTTTGTCAATTTGCCAATTAAATAAATCATCACCAATCGTTTTCTGTACCCTCAGTTATTGAAATACTTGACGTAGTGTACAAAAAACAGGTAGTGTCCTTCCAACAAAAATATTTATTTTCATTTACTTTTTTTGCCCTCAATAGCAGAAATCACTTCGTGGCCTCCGGGAGATATTTCTAAATGATAATGTATCTAAAATTACGATTTGATAGAAGCATCATGTTGTTTGTAAAATTTACATTGACATGATACAATATGGGGATTAATTTTGGCAACTCTTCCAGATATTAATTAAACCCAATTTAATTTTTGTAAAAAATGACGAGCGATTTTCGTTTATAAAATATACATTTAGTAAATTAGGTTAAGTTTTGGGACTTGATTTTTACAGTTAATGTAGAAACATAATAGGAAACCTCTTAACTTTAGTAGTGCATCAACTATTGCTATCTCAAAAATGGGAGGTTATTCTCTCACGCCGGGGGCTTGGTCATGCAACAAAAATTAATGATAAATGAAAATTATGACACAGGAGAAAAATAATTTCCTAGATAAAATCTATATGCGTTCCGTTTTTCAAAATTTCTTCCGACTTCAGCTATTCAAGAAACATATTTAAATATGCCTACCAAATTGACTAATTTATTTTTCACCTAAAAGGGGAAAATTTGTATTTTTTAGTGTTTCAAGCTCTCCTACACTAGCATGCAAACTAAAGAATAAATTTTAAAACGGAAGTATGTTTACATTTTGTCAAAATGCTAAAAAAAATTATTTTGTGAATTCAGAAAATCCTAAAGTATTTACCTTCAGACCTCTTCATCTAGCTCCAAAAAAAATTATGAAATTGTCGTGGGATTTATGGGCGATTACCTTTTTAATTATAAATTAAGCTAAACTTTGCTTAACTTGAAGTTAGGATAAAAATATTTGCATCCACCAGGAACATCAACCTTTTTTTTAAAACCACCATATAAAAAAATGTAAAACCATGGAAAATAACATAATTATTTCATAGTCAAAAAAAAAATTTCCTTCAAGTTAGGGTTAACCAGCCCAGTAAATTTAATATTCATATGCCGAGCTAGGCGAGCAAAAAAATATTGGAGGAGAGGAACCGGTTTGAGCCCCACAATATTAAGATAAAACGGTTTTAAATGCAATTAACTTAATAAGCAATTTATTATAAATATTATATGTAGTAGTTACTTTTTGGGCCTACATAAATAAAATGACATTTAGATTTATAAATATCAATCTGTGCGTTGTTACAATGTACAGGTGATTGCATTTTTAGAGTTTTAACGGACAATGCATAATTAACTCCTTTTTTAATTAAGCATGAGGTTTGTTGTGGTAGAATAAACTTTCTACAATTTTGTTCTAAATTTGCGTTTTTTATAATTTTGTGCCTTTTTTAAAAAGAAAATTTATAATAACATTTTAAAAAAATGTTAAAATTATAATGTTTAAGCAAATGTTTAGAAAAAAATATGTTGAATACGAATTTATTGTTTAATATAGTAATAATAAAGTTTTTATTTTTAATGAGCCCAACTATTTAAGGGCGATAAACATAGCTAATATTCATTTTGATATCACTAATCTAGATAAGAAGAACAATATTATACTTTTTTTTTAAGTAAAAGTTCAAATATTTTTACAAAAATGTTATTACAAATGAATATTGAACAATCCCTTAATAAATTTTGTTTTTTAATTTATCACAGAATATAAAAATTATTTGAGTTTTTAAATTACAGGCCTTCAATGGGATAATGATGTTGTGTCTAGTCATAGTCACATTCATGCCTTGATTCCCAATAATGAATCCTCTCATTATCTTACCAGCTATATTTACTTTGCTACCGGCTTGTTCAACAATCTATATTCATAAAAAATTATATAAACGAGCGATTTAATCTAATCAATAAAGTAAATATCAAAAAATTACATGTATATTATATTTTATAACATGTTAAAACAGTTGCCCTGTATATTTTTTTACTATTAAAACCAACTTAAAAGACGGAAACATTAATTAAAATAATTAATAGGCTTTTCTATCAATAATTTTTACGGCCTAGGTAATGTGTAACCCCCAAAATAATTTTATGTTTATTTTACAAAAATCACACTACGCGTGACCATATGGGCTCTAAAAATTGTTAAAAACTTATTTTTTTTACTGAAACAAGCATCTGACAAAATATATAATCTTTTCTTTTTATTACCACGTTGGTCGTTTGTATTTTAGCAGAAACAAAATTTTGTTGGTGGGGTTTGATCATCATAACTTCAACATAGGCCGATTCCGGTTCCTCAAACGAGCTATTGTACGTTGCTACATACTTTAAGAAAGTTGTAATATAAGAATATAATAAAGATGATATGTAAATGGGAGCCATTTAGTTTAATTCAAACACCTGTAAAAAATTTGTTATGTTTTTAAGCCGTGGACCTTATGCTTAATTGCTCAATTCAATTAAATTTGATGCCACAAAATTAACACAAAAGCATGCGTCCCCATGACAGCCTTGTCTCATGAATTTCTTCCGTTTTATGTAATTTCTTCCACCATCGCTATAGATCCCTCCATGTAAAAAAATGGGCCTTTTTTGACCTAATTGACAGATTTCGTGATCTCGAAAATACCCTAAAAAATTTAAATTCGAAAATATTTTTTACATATATAAATCCCTTGTAATTTATATTTATCATATAATGAAAAATACAATTTTTTAGTTCATCAAGCTCTGACATCAGCATTTAGGTAATACAAAATATTTTGCATCTAAACCTAAATACAACACAAAATATTATTAATTTTTAATAAAGATATTATATTTGAATCTATCAAGCAAAAAAACTCTCACATCTTAAATAATATTTAAATTACCCCTTTTATAACCAACCTTGCAAATATTTTGCTATCATTCCGGCACAACTATTAAAAATTATTTTTTAATTTAACAAATTCGGTTCGGTCTATTTTAGCCGGAATGTTATAATTTAACAAGTATTCGTTTGATTGATACTTACATCACTGTGAATTTTATATGCGAACGGTCGACGTGATGCTTGATAGAAATTTGTTAAAAACCATTGCCAGGGGCCATAATAATTCTCGTCTTGGAGTACGATTCCCAATAAATTGTTACGAGCAAGGTGAGTTACTTGAAGTTTAACAGTAATATTGCCACTAAAAAAATTTGGATATAATAATTTATTATTTGAACACATTACCCTTGTTTGGCCTTACGTAAACCGCATCGAAAAATGATACATATTGTAGAATTTAAATCAACAAGAGCCATTAAAAAGTTTTAGGACCTTTTGTTAAGCTTTGAGATAAACATATAATTAGCAGCTAGTTTATTTTAATCAAATAATGAATATATTAATTAATGTTTTGTTATAATTAAAAAAAGGTGTAATATTTTTTACCTGTAACCTAACTTTATTCATCAGCAATTTCAACATATAAAATATTGATAAGACGCTAATAAGATTTTTATAATTATTTGCATCAAATGTAAGTAAACGTTAGATATGGGTGCAAAAAACAGTTGAATACATAAGATTAATCTATTTGAGGTCAAGTCTATTTTCATTTAAAAAATTAATTATTCTAACAAAATATGATCAATCTTAGGTATAATTGATTTGCACACCTTGGATATTACCAAACATATTTTTTGCTTCAGTATTTTAAGATTTATTATTAATATAAGAATGGCATAATAAAAAAATTTGTATGGTATAATAATATATCAATAAATAGGTTTTTAATGTAGAATATTCTTATTTTATTAATCGACCATAAAATATTTTAAATCCATCAGTATTAAAAATGTTTATATTTCAAAACTTTTATTAGCAGCAGAAATTACATTAAATTTAGTTTTGAAAAAATCTCTAAAATGACGCCGTCATTCTGATCATTACGGCATGCAGGCTTAAGAAACACTTGCAAAAAATGGCCAAACATTTTGCCCTGCATATCCCAAATACCCAATTAAAGCTCTGCATCTTTTAGCCCTCCCTACTGACCTTGAGCACTAGCTAATTATAAAATTTATCGACATATAAAGAGAAAATATTCAAAACTTTGGCTGCCTCAAACACTTACGTATATTCACTGAACAATTCTTCCAATCTGTAAACGCCAGAGAGTTTGTCACAAATGTCGCCTCTTAGATCTGTATTAATACAAAATGTTTTTAATTATAATAACAGCACGAGATTAAAAATTTTTGAATTTATATCAAAATCCCGATAACACCAATCGGCAAAATTTTTATAGAGCTTTGAGAATTTCCTAAATTTTTAAAAAAGAGGATTTCTTTTAATACCCTTGATTTTATCTATCTTAACTGTATAGGCGCTTATATTTACTAATTTTTAAGAAACAAATTTGAAAATTTGTAGATTCCATAAATTAGTTAATACATACCTTCTGCAAAAATTGGAGCATTTCTTTCAAAAGCGTTTTGTTGGGGTTCTACACCACTGCCCGACTCGGCGGTAGATTTAAAGAAAATTGGGAATGCAATTAAAATTGCAATCAGGGCAGCAGTCATTAGGATGACAAAAAAAATATTAAAATAATTTTATCAAAAATTTTATGTAATAAGCGCAAAAATGAATATATATTTTTTTTACAAAAGGTCTCTTATTATATCTGCTTTAATAAACAAATATTTACAAAATCCTTGCAATTTAACCCTAAATTCCCATAGGTATACAGTGCTTAAAATGGTGCCAGACCTGAAATTAAGAATTTGTTTTTCCCCACTTCTATATCATACATGACTGGTGCTTTTTTAGCTCCTATTAAATAGATGATTTTACAAAATATTTTGTAGGTCAGCAGTCTCAGCCATAACAGAAATAACCTCCTTTTTATATAGTATTTACTTTTTAAACCTTTTCTATCGTGATTTTGCAGATTTTTAGCTGACTTTATCATCATTTGTTGTGTGTGATAAGACGCATTCGCCCTTTCTTAGTGAGTAGGGGAAACATAAAGGGAGTGGATATTTAAAACATATATATTGGGATTGTTTTATGGTACCCTAAATTCAAATCTATTTTGAATGAATGGTTTCATCCATTATCTCTAAACATTGATTTTTTAAAACACACAAGTCATGGTAACATATAAAGCCATTTGACAATATTGACACGACACGCCATTGATAAAACGTGATAATAAAAACGTGCCCCACTGTATTTAACATTATACGAGAAAAGTAAATTATTAACAAGTGACACAGCTATACATAAGAACAAAATCAATTTGAGTGATGACTTGCATTTAAAATAAGGATCGACTATGGTCTGTCTTGTTTCAAACGATAATTTTATTCGAATAACTAGAATTTGACCTCATTTTCTATAACAATTTATATTCTTACATTGATAGGTTGGTGACCCGTTCTAAATTAAACATAAAAACTTGGTTTTAAATTTTCTACCTTTCCCCATCTGGGGGGGTGCCATCCCGGTTAGGGTTTTGACCGAGCAAAGCAATTAAAATTGTCGACGGGTTAAATAGTAAGATTTGCACGCACGCCGGCGACCTAGGTTTTTAATTTAGGCTCTTATTTAAGGCATGTCGCCTAAGGCCTACTGTAAGCAGGCCACTCAGCTGCTGAAAGTGGTTACACCTGTATACTATTTTTACGAAGAAAAAAGCCTCCTGCACGGATTCGAACTCGCAACTCCTGATTGTAAGACACGAAGGTTTGCCACTGAGCTTGTATCTAAAATGTAGTTTGATTAAAACTAATGGATATTTATTTAAATTAAACCCGCGATTTCAAGAATGGAAAATTGGTACCTATGTATTCAATATTTAACCTTAATAAAAGATTTTTAAATCTATTATTTATATTATTTAATAAAAATGCTTAAAATATAAACTAGCAAAAACTATTAGTTGTGAATATACACAACAAAAAAACCAAAAAAATGAAAAGAATTTTTATTTTCTATACTAGAATAAATTTTTGACACTAATCTAAATGAATCACTAAAATTGATTAAATCGTGTTCAGGTGTATTAAAACATTTTTAGAAGAATTCATAAAAAATTTTTTTTTGGTGTTTACCTTAAATACTATATATAAAAGAGAAAAAAAAATAAATCATATTATTATTAGACAATACATTTTATTTATAATGGGTGAATTTATTTAAAGAAATAACTAGAGAATAAGGTTGCAATTATTTAAAAAAAAATTTACAATTTATGTTTTCAACATCGAAATTGACAATGTGAGGTCGTACAGACAGAGATCCGCAGCCGGCCCGGAAACCCGGACCCGGCCCGGCGCCGGCCCGGCCCGGGTCCGGGCCGGACTGGCGCTGACTGGAAAAAATTAACATCCGGGCGGGCCGGGCCTGACATAATAAAAATATTTTCTTGCCCGGGCCGGCGCAAAAATTAAGCCGGGCCGGGCCCCGGCCCGGCCCGGGTTAGTTAAATAAATTAATATATATATAAAATTATTTATTAAATTATTTTTTATTAAACTTCATTACAGCATAACTTCTCTGTAAATAAGTTTTTCTTTTAATATAGATTAAATGGCCTATTTTTTTCTCACTATAATTTTCATTCATTGATAAAATTAATTTTCCCGCAATATGGACCTAAAACAAAAAATTGAAGATAAGATTGTTGATGAAAGATCCAATACGCACGGCAAATCTGTTGTCTGGACCAATTTCAACCTCCTTTTTAAGGACAACAAAAAATTAGGTGTAATATCAATTGAACCAATTTTATTTTAATTATTTTATTTTTTCTATAATTTTTAGATTACGTTATATGCAAAAATTGTAGAGAGGTTTTAAACACGGGTTTTAGCCGGGCTTAAAATTTTCTTCCGGGCCGGGCTCAAAAATTTTAAAAAAAACCGGGTTGGGCCGGGCCGGCGTAAAGGCAAAAAAAATTGAACCCGGGCCGGGCCGGGCCGGCGTAAAGGTAAAAAAATTAAACCCGGGCCGGGCCGGGCTCCCAAATTTAGGTTTTTGCGGATCTCTGGTACAGACCCCATAATTTCTAATTTATAAACAAGTTTTGTTATTAGACATAGACAACATCTTGATTTTTTATATTATATACTTAGGAAAAAAATCACAAAAGTTTCACCATAATACATCATATTAAGAGTTTTAATATTCATATCATACCGGGATTTATACCCACAGTGCTAATCGCGGGTTTTAGAGTCATGTTTATTTCTAAATTCTTATTTAAATGGCTAAATGACCTGTTTAGCTTGTGCCTTATTTTTAAAGTCCTCTTTTTGCCAAGAAAATTAGGGTGTACAATATTTAACAATGAAACCTTGAGTTAAATAAGTTAATTGCCAAAAAGCTTATTAAAAGGCAAAAAGAAGCATCATTTACAACCGTGATTAAAGTTCTTGCTCTTTTGCTATAAAAATTAAAACATATTTATAAATAAACCGATGTTTACAACAATTCTTTACACCCCACATTCCTTTCAAATTATCTTATTAAATACGGACGGCTATTCAAAAATGTAATACATGTTTTATTGTAAAAAAAAATTTAACGGCTAATGTATAAAAATTAAAATAAGTTCAATTCAATCGATTTATACTATGCGTAAAAAAAATTTTAAATTTTTTAAATTTTACACTAATCACCTTAATGTTAATCATAAACGTTCAATTTTCCCTTATATTTGCCGCAGCCAATGACTGCTATCTATTATCATCTTTGCGGAATATCAAGCGCGACAAACTCTATCTATTTAAAAATCTTTAGATATTAACATATTTTTTTGCTTAAAACTTATTAAAATTCGCACAGATTAGGGCGCAATTCATATTTTACAAAAATTGATATTTTCAAAAACTTAAAAGAATATTTTTGTTTCTAATTTTGAAAACTTTTTACATAAAAAAGTAATTTTAATGCTATTTATTAATCTGGCTGTATTTTAAATAATTGCATGTTGTGTCAAAAGTTAAAAATATTTTATAATTTTTGTGAAACTAAATTAACTGAAAACTCTCACTCACCAGATTTTTACTCATAATAACACAGAAGAAATGTTTAGTTTCATTGAAATCAGGGTTTTTAACTTTTCTAAATGCATCTTGTATATAATACTAAAAAAAAGTTTTTATTATAAATTTGCGTTTATATGATTAAAATATATTTGGCAAATAATTATATCCTTGGTTGTAAAAAAGCTGATTACGCAATTTGGAAATTTTATTTTTACATCTTTTTTATATTTTACTCAAAATAAACGAATGATAAAATTTGGAATTTGGATATTCTTGGTTTATGAGTTTTCAATTTGTGCATGTGGTCGGTTAGGTAAAATATCCTTTTATCGCTTATCGATAAAATTATTTTTGTCAAAATGTGCAAATAGTTTTTTCATTAGTCAACAAATAAATGCCAAAAAAATAGGTTTATGAAAAAAGGCATATATACCCTGATGGCCTTATCTCGTATATGTTTTCGGTTATCCCCTTCACCTTCAACCTCTTGATCCATTCATATTAAAAATCTTCCAAACTGAGAGAATTTGCGGCCGCTAGAATATATTAAAAGCCCAAAATTTTTTTTTCAATTAAAACTCCTTTAACTTATATTTTTTTCTTAAGTAATAAGAATTAAGTGTATCAAACTCTTACATCAATAACTTAGATTATACAATCTTTGGCACCCCCATTTAATAAAAGTATTATAATAAATTTAAATAAGTTTATCTGTTTTAGATACAAAAATAATTTTTAAATTTTTATAGTTTATTCTTTTTTGTATTTAACACTTTTTCTCAAATTTTTAATAGATTTCATGTGTTTGATATAAGCGATAAACAGTAAAAATTCTATGGCTTTAGGTTTGAGAAATCTTTAAAAATTGATGACCTGTGATGGCGTTTAAAGTTCATACATTTTCTTAAAAAAAATACCCAATTCAGAATTATTTTAAACTTTTGTATTAATGAAAAATATAGACCTTTAATTTTATTATACTCTCTTTATTTTAACTTCCAGCAAATACAGGCCCGATTCTAGCTTTTCCATTTTAAGGGGGCAAAAAAAACTTGTGGGGGGGGCAGAAAAAAATTTTTTGCCGTCTTCGGCGGCAAAATTAGCCGTGACCTTCGGTCACGGCAAAAAATATACATGTACAACAATAGAATCCATGTTCAAAATTTTATACGAATTAATTGTAATTTATTATATTCTTAATTAAAAAAATGAGTTTATAAATTGAATATGTGAATTAAAATTGATTGTTTTCACTAAAATCAATTGCTTAAAAAGATATGAGATTTGAATTAATTGTAAGTATAATTTTATCAGTTGGCATCATTGCGCATGAAAATTAAAAATATGATATATATGAATAATAATGAATTATATAAAACTTTGGATTTTAGAAAATGAAAAGTTGAATAAAATTGATTATTATGAAAACAAAATGTATAAGTATGCTAATTTGGAAGAATATATATGAAAAAACACTGGTTATATATTACTAGTTATTAATATTACGGTAAAAAATTAAATAAAACATGGACATAAACGTTGAATTCTCATAAAAAAAAGTTTGCAACCATGTTAAAATAGTAAGCAATAATTAGCTGATTATGAGCAGTGTTTTGTATTGATCAAACTATTTTTTCTCAGAGGATTTTAATTAAATTACAATATTCATAAAAACTTAACGCCCTTAGTTAAATTTTCGTGTTCTAAAAGAACCAAATCACCTTTAAGCAGATCATTACTTGTCAGCCGTTGATATCCTTCTTAAAGAAGAAAATGTGGTTTCACAACTCGACGTTGAAGAGCCAATTAACAAACTTATAGGAAAAATGTTAAATAGACATTGTAATCATATAAAAATTTAACAAAATCAATAGTAACACATTCTTTGTAATTATTAAGTTTTTTGTTAAAAAAAATTTTGGCTACGTCAATTTTTTTAGATAATAAATTTTTATCAATATTACTTAAAAGAGGCTCTAATTTATTTATATCAAAAATAAAGGTTAATCAAATTTATAAAGGGAATCTAAAGATTTTAAACAACTATCATCGGTAAAAAATCTATTATTAAAATATAAATAAATCAATAATATTAAAAGAAATACTTTTTACTTCATCATTAATATTTAAAATATTTTCAAACTTATGAGTAAAAAAAAATAAAAATCAGAAAAATCTTTAGGTTTAGTTTTTTTTTATCCAAAGATAAATTATTGTCATTTAAAAAAATATTAATATCAAAACAATTTTTGAATAAATTTGTAAATGTATTTTTATTTCTTAATTGTTTAATTTCTAACAAACAATGGTGTATTAAATCAGAAGTTTTAGAAACATAAATCGTTCTGCATTGAAATTGATCTATAATTATTTTTTATAAATAGAATAATTTTTCAATTAAATATCAAAAAACCCCGATTCGGCCCTGTGACCTGAAGATATAAAAGTTTTTTATTTTTAATTTTTAAAAGAGTATTGAATATTTTTGTGCAATTGAAAAAAAAACAATGGGCAGGTAGTGGCCACGCTACCAATAAGGCAACAGCCGGTATGGTCCACTAACTACCTTGATTTGTTGGGTTGATACTCAACCCACCAATTTAAAATAGCTTTTTACTGTTCTGTTGCAACCAGTGTATATATATAATAATTATTTAAGTATTGTTTAGAATTGTGTCATGCGCAAGAAGAAAATGCTAACCTTTACGATTACTTTAATCTTTCTAGGTGAACAAATTATTTTGTTTTGCCTTATTTTTTATGTTTTTTTAACTTTATTGTTTTTTATGTATTTTTATAGGCCAAAAAATGTTGGCATATGTTGTGAAAAAAATTGGCCACCTCCTTGCATTTAAAATATACAAGTGGCTATTCAAAGCTATTATAACACAGGTCAGTTTTTAGAGTTATGAGTTAACGCCAGAAATAAATCCTGCCATCTTAGCGTTTATCAAATCCGTTTACCTTTTTTCCTAATCAAACTTATAGTCAGTTATAAACATTAAAAATTTTTGAAAAAAGGTCAAAAAACCAAAAAAAAATTAAAAACAAAAATAAGAATTTTATTTTCGCATATTCACAATAGTTATGTTCAATTAAAACAAATAGTATTATTATTTAAAACCAATAATATATCGTGTCGTATTTAAGTTTGGACGCGAAATATTTTGTAATATATCTATGTAAGAGCTTGATATATTACACTGGACAACAAAATTTGGACGACCCTAAGCATCATTTATGGTAGCTATGGCTTTTGGTAAGTTTTTGGCGCTGATCACGAATATGAAATTAGAATTCTAGCCTGTTCACATTTTAGGTTATTCGGTGTCAAAGTTGAGATTTTACAATTTTTGGGTTTGGGCTTCTATAGCACAAAATCTATGGGTAGTAACAAAAGTTTTAAATATATAGGTAACGAAAACATTTATTATTAATGTAGTTTTACTTTTATTAAATATTTAATTTTTTTTTATTTTTTTATTTTTGTAAAATTAGTGGTTTTCGTCATAAACTCCGTTTTTTGATCCTAAATAACTTGAAAGTAAATTGCTAAATATTTTATGTAATAACTTTTTTTAGATATGTTTTTATAAGAAATCTGAATATGCCAATAGATTTTTTGTGAAATTAATAATAAAAAAAATTTGTATTTTTTTTTGAGTTTTGGACGTGGTTTAATAAATGAGGCATTGGAAAAAAAACTAAACCCGTGAGATTGTTATCGTAAGAAAATTCTCTACAAAACCCTCAAAAAATTGTTTATGTTGTTTCTTTTTGTTGTCCAGTATTATTTAACCTGTATAATAAAAAAATAAAAGGAGTGTTATAGAAAAATCGTTGGCTTTTTTAGGCTTAATCGAAGAACAGTAAAATATTTTTATTTTGGCGACAGAAGAAAATGTCTATATGGTAAGTGCCAATAATTTAATATAAAAATTAAAAGTATTTAATTTTTTTTCAAATAAGCTGGTAAAAAATTTTGCGTTTATTTAATTAATAAACAGAAGTTACCGTAGAATATATTATATACGAAAAATAAATTTTTTATTATTTAGTACTTGTATTTAGTTGAATTGTTTTTTGACTTTCCTATGCTTTCAGAGATTAAAACAAATGAAATAGGCTTTATATTATTTTGCCGGTTTTATAAACAAGGCCACACTCAAAAAAATCTAAAACCTCGATTTTCTCACATTTGCCACTCCCTCCATGTTAATATTTGGTTTTAAAACTATTATTAAGTCCCGTTTGCAAAATTGTTAATAATGTATTTCTTGATGGTTAAAACAATGCAATGTTATATTATCAAATAGATTGGGCTCCGATGAAGCCAACAACAGTTCAATGCCAATTGGTATAATTCAACAAATCTTACATTATGCCGTGTGGACTATTTCGACGAAGCAGGTACCCTTTCAAAACGGAAACTTAACAACCCCTGTTATTGAAAATTTACTTCTCGCAGCGTTTGACGAATTAGTTATGCAACTAAGGGCAGAAGTAAAACATATTAAAAATTATTATAATTCATGTTTTCTAAATTTAGTCAGCAAATATCAATGTTAGAAAAAAAATTCAGTGAAAATGTAAACAAATACATCCCAATGATGGTTATTTCTCATATAATTTTTCTTTAAATTTTCCGCCTTCGGCTACTTAGATCCGTTTATATTGAGAAAAGAAAATTTTTTTTAATAAATTGCAGATAGACCTCGTATAACTTTTAATATATTATCTCAAATAAAGAAAAAAAATTTTAAGTTTTTAAGCTTTTACATTATATTTTAGATTCTAAAATTTATTTTTCCTCCCCCCCCCCCCCCCCTCATCCTAAATATGGCCAAATTTATTAACTATTTTTATAAAATTCTTAATTGATTTTGATTACATATTGTGTTTTACTTAGATACAATAAAAATTTTCTTATATTTTTGTTTCTATTTTTTTTTGTTTTTTTTATAAATCTTTTATTAGGAGAACGTATATGAAATTATTTTAGATGGCAAAATCTGTATTATTAGCTAATTGTTGACTTGTGGAATTAAGTCTCAAAATTCAAAAACTAGAAATACATTACAATAATGCCATTCATATGAATAAACAATGATTAAAAAATTTTAAAAAATGTTTTATTTATTTTACGCATATATAATTGTTCATTAAGTTATATGAAGCAATAATTTCATAGATGACGTTATTATACATATATCTATTTATCTCTTTACATCGTGACCCTTACCAATTTAGCAATATTAATTAAAACTTAACCATCTAACGTATAAAGATAAAATAATTGTACAATAGTTTTTTGATGCAACAAATAAATTTTTTATATTTTTAGGGGTGCAATAAGAAAGCTTATTTGATGTTTGCAAAAATTTTAAAATTTTTCACAATATTTAATTTGTTTCATATTAAAATAGATAACACCGGACAACACAAAAAACAACATAAACGATTTTTTGAGGGTAGTGTAGAGAATTTTTTTGCGATAACGATCCCGGGCTTAATTTTTTTTCCCAATGTCCCCAGTTCCAGTTTTTTTAAACCGCGTCCAAAGTTCAGAAAAAAATTTACAAAATGTCTTTAACTATTAATTTTCCAAAAATTCTATTGGCATATTCAGATTCCTCATCAAAAACACATCTAAAAAAGATTATTACCTAGAATTATTAGCAATTTTTTTTTTAAAAAGATTTTATTTAAGAGATTTCCAGCATTAATATATTATAATATCAGAATAACAATGTTAAATATAATTAATAAATTATAAACAGGTATATTAAATGTAGCATATGAAAGAAGTAATTAAAATAAATTAAAAGAAAAAAAATAATTTAAATATTATATTTACCAAATTTTACAGTCTTCCGGCCACGTATTTTAAAAAAGAAAATAATTATTTTTCAAAATTTCTATGAAAATTTTTTGCCTTATGCTAAAACTTGAAATAAAATTATTTTTAATTAGTTTACCAATTTGTTTAAAAATTTTTAAAGCTTAAGGGCCAAATAATCCTGAAGTTGTGGCAACAATTGGTATATAAATATTATCGGAATTTAAAAAACAATATTTTCTTGTCTTTGAAAATTTCGGCATTCAAAATTAGATCAAAATTTAAATCTGAAGGGGCCAGAGGATCAACACAGGTAAAATCCCAATATAAAGGTTTCCCCTCAGAGAAGGGAACAAGAGTTATTCCATCCGGTCTTTTAGAATTAATAGATAAACCAGGTTCTAAAACACACGGTATAATAGCCTTTTTAAAAAAAGTGGCGATAATGTAATTAACCTTATTGTGTCGCCTTATCTTTGAATTCAACAAACAATGTAAGGGATGCCGGCCAAAACTATCGGTGAGAGTTTTGCATTTGCTGCAAATGTAAGGAGTTGAAAAAGGGTTTCCTAACCGCAAGTACAAAGCGTATTAAAACGCTTTGTTAGGGAGTAATTGATTATTAAACTTACTGGGGAAAGCCTCTAACCATTCATGACCTGAATAGAGTGATCTAAAGAGGGATTCGTGCGTTGTGTTTGTATTTTACTCTGTAAAAGGTAAGCAAGAGAGTTTAACGCTATACACATATCCCATTCTTTTTGATCACCCGTTTCAGGGTATGACCCGGTAGGGCCGGCCTCAAAAGCCCAGTTAGTTAAGGCTTGAAAAAAAACGGGTCCGAGTTGAAATTTGTGATTTTAAAAATTGTATCCTTGAAGGATGAAAAGGACGCAAGAAAAGCGACAAGCGCTATATTACTGGGTGACCTTAACCCAAGTCCACCGAACTTGCCTGGTAGGGTAAATTGGACGTAATTATTCAAATCAAATTTTAAATTAAAAACTTTGAAAAATTAAAATTAATTTGTGCTCAAATTTTTTGAGCAGAGAATTAAAAACAAAAGCTCCAGATGTCCGGAAGCAAAATTGCAATTGAGAAATTAAAAAAAACATTTTTTAAAAAGAAAAAAAGCCTGATAAAGAGGTAATTTTTTTTAAAATTTTTAACTTTTCTCTTAAAACAAGTAAATGATCCTCTAAAAATTTTTCAACCGCAACACCTCCTACAGGTGAACCTAAGATTATTAAATTCTAATATGAGGTTTTATTAAAGGTTTCAACTATAGAATTTGTAAATGGTAGAATATATCTCACATTTGTTAGGGTTAAGAGATAAGTTTAAAACAGAAAAGTGGCGTTGGGCTATACTAAGTGCTAAATTGATATCTTCCAGCTTGCCACACATGGTACAGTCATTAAATACCATAAGTGCAAACAGAGATTTGTTGAATTAGAAATTTCATCTATTAAGTTTTTAAGCCCAAGGCAAAACAAAGGCGGACCTAAGGGGTCACCTTGTTGAACTCCCTGTGAGGAAGAAATTATTACATCCTGAAATTTTAATATTAAATCAATACCATAACTTATATGTATATAGTTGTGGTATTGGGGAAAAATTTTTAAAAAAGATTTAAGGTAAGAACGTTCTAGGCAATTAAAAGCGTTTTTTAAGTCCAGTTTAAAATATTCGTCAAAATTTCTTATGGCGGGTGGCGTGAATCGCAATTTCACAGCCCCTTCTATACCACCCAGTTGGTGAGGAGACAGTAGGTTTGCTAAGGATTAAATCCTGCTGCATATAACTTTTGAAATAAGACGTCTAAAAAACAACCAATAGCTATAGGGCGAATTTCGTTCTTTTCTTGGAGGGGGAGAAGACGAGCCCTAAAAAATATGGGGGCAAATTCTAGTGGGAAATTTCCATTAAAAATAAAATTTGCCACTTTGCAAAAATTGTTGATTAAAACTAGAAGTATCAATTTTTAAAAGGTCCATTAAAAATATAGGTCTAAAAAGTCTAGTCCTGGAGCAGAGTCTGTTGGAAACGTTTTAAGAGCTTTAAAAATTTCATTTGGTAATATTTCCATTTTTGTATTTAAAACTGGGAGAATTTTAAACTGATTAGCAGGCTTTGGGTGTTTGTCTTTTAATTTTTCGATTGTTTCGGGAGTATTATGTGCAATTGAATATTGCCTTGAAGGATCCTGAGGGCTCCCTTAAGGTTAAATTTGTTAATTTTAATTGAATTTATTTTAAAAGATTAGTCGGTGGGCTTATAGGAAGTTTGGAGCTGAAAAGGAGGGGAAAAAACAGCCTGGTCAAAATTATTAATTTTAGATTTAATAACTTGAACTAAAGGAGTCTCATCAAGGGGGTCTGGGATTCCTAATATCAAAGGGACTAAAATTAATTTTTCTCAGTTATCATGGTTAGGGGATTCTACTAAAGTAGATAAAATTTTCAAAAAAACACCGTAAACGGCATCGCACTTTTGGGAACCCTTGATATTGTGGGTCCACATTTAGCCAAAATTTGGGTTCCGGGCTCTAATAAAGGAATTTGCACATTTTTTATGTAAGTCTTATTGTTAGACGAAAAACTATTTGTTGCTTGCCCAAATAAATTATAATTTTGAGGAAGAGGGGGAAGATCGGGTATTAAGACTTCGGGGATTAGATCAGACTGAGGCTCTACTAAAAGGGCCTCCGGTTTATTGCATCCCGGGTATCTTATATTTTTGGGGCCGTGGAGTGATATTAAATTATTATTCTTTAATGAAATGAGCCTAAAACAAACAGAACAATTTTTTTTCATTAAAAAAACCACTGAACCAAATGTTTAAAAGAAAATAAAAGGACATGTGAGTCAGCGGGGGAAATCTTAGAATGGAAGATTGAAAACCCTACAGGATTAAAAATTGAGCAGGATGGGTAAACAGGTTATGGGATATCAATGTAAAATTAAAAAGAAACACATAAAAAAAATAAAAAATAAATGAAAAAAAAGAGAAATAAAAAATAAATAAGAAAAAAAAAGAAATAAAAGTAAATGAAAAAAAAAATTAATAAAAATAAAAAATGTACAAATTTAAACTTATTAATAATAAGGTTAATGCTAAGCTAAAATAAATGTCAAAGGTAAATAACTAATGTGAGGTTGGTTGTAAGAATATAATGGGTGCAAGCTGGATGTTAAAATAATTAATTAAAGATGAAATGATTTGAGTTGTAAAAGTTATAGGCATAGTTTACATGTTACATTGACTATTCATTTTTGAGATGTATGACCTGGTAGATCCAAATTTGGACATTAAAAACGTCTCATACTGGGGAATTTAGTTCTGAGGAGCATATGTTATGTTGAGATTTTTTTTTTAATATTAATAATTTTAGAAGAGTGGATAATATAAAAATGTAGGGAAGGGTGATTTTAGAGGGGCATTTAAGTACTAAAAATTTAAAATGAGTAGTTTGGTTTTGTATTAAATCTTAATTAAACAGGTTGGAAGTTTGCATGAGGTGCCATTATGTTTGCAGGCTTAACATCATAACTAGCATTTAAGTTTCAATATCAAGGTTATTATAGGATTGAAATAGTGGACTTTTTTTCTATGATTGGGGTAATTTGATTATAAAGTTGCAAAGTAGGCCAAGCTAAAGAAAAATGTGATGTGATATGAACAAATGTATCTCTATAAATAAGTTGGTAAAAATAATAGTTTTGATTTTAATTTATATAAATAAATCTTTGAAGCCATGACTTGTTTAGAATACACTTGTAAAAATTCTGTAATTATCTTAGAAAATTTAATTTTGTAGCATATTTGTAAATTGCTGTATTAATTGTTGGAGTTGAATCAAAAAATAATTGCCTTAAATGATGCTTAGGGTCGTCCAAATTTTGTTGTCCAGTGTGGTTGTTTACAATTTTTTTTACATTAGACCAAATAATCAGTGTATATTAAAATTTTTTTTTTAAAATATCTTAAGAATTTGTTAGCGTTATTCATTTAAAATTTTTTTAAATCTTTATTGGCTTTGAAAACGTTTTATTGATTTAATGTTTTGAATATATGAAACTTTGGACGCGTCCTTATTTATGATAAAAAATAATGATCCTCCACACCTATATCTAATATTAAAACAAAGTTTATTTTTGGGAATAAAAAATTCTATGTGTGTTATAAGAAGTTTTGATTTTGAAGTGGATCAACACCAAATTCCTGATTAAACTTATAAAAAGATCCAAATCTGAGATTCTCTACAATAAATGAGCAAAATAAGCATGTCCGCAAATTACATCTAAGGAAAAGAAACAATTAAGATTTTTTTGTAAAATAAACATTTAAATCTTGTTATATCGTTATTGATGCAGATATACATAGATTTATCGATTAACGTTTTACGTTACCTAAAGTACATTTGCGGATATCCAACGGCCCAGATGTATTCGTTTAGGGCGACCAAACCAATCTGGCTATACGATTTCTGTCTCGAATATCCTTTTATGATTTACCCTATATACAATCATACCAACCTAATCAAAGTAAATGCCACCCCATCCTAATTACTAGGTAGGCCCGGCCCGCATTATTAATATTGCATGGGCCGTTTGTTTGACCCTTTAGATTTTGAATAACCTTTTTTTTTTAAAAATTGACTATATGGAATGAATTTTAATAACTTTTTATTTCATGTGCTTCAAAAACATATTTTTTTTTAATATTTTTAATATTATCTATTATATAAGATTGAGATTGTAATTATCGCTATTGTTACTATACCCAAGATGTAATGAAAACAGTTTTATAATATAGGAATAATAAGACACCTAAAATAATGATCATAATATTAAAAATGAAAATTGACGAATAAAAATTTATATTAACGTCAGCTATTATCTTCTTCTTATCAATAGTTGTGATCAGGGCTGGGAAAAAAAACTAAATGGGCTTTTTTTTAACAAGTTTTTGGGGTTTTTTTTCCAAATGCCCACAAACTCGTGGGCATGGCAAAAGAAAAGCCCCTTTTCTTGCTTAAAGAAAAGGGGCATGTTTAAAAAAAGCCCCTTTTCTTAAAAAAAAACTCCTAGGAGCTTTAAGAAAAAATAACCCACCCATCAAAATTTTTTAAAATTATTATAGAAAACATAAAATGGGTTTTTTGGGGCTCTTTTTAAGAGCCACTTTTTGTGGGTTTTTTTTTGCCCCTTTTCTTAGTAAGGGCTTTTTTTGAATTCTTATTTTGGCCCTTTATATTTGCCCCTCTTTCTTTTTTTATGTTTTAGGGGAAAAATGAGCCAAAGTATTTTGGCTCATTGTTTTCCCAGGCCTGGTTGTGATGGGTTGTAGGCTACAACATTTTATTAATCTCGCTAATTTAACAATAAATTTTTAAACTAAAAAACGCATTTTTGTAATTCAAATTGTTTTATTAAGGTGCTGAGATAAATTTACTATTACTTTATGTTATTTGTTATATTAAAATATTATAAATTAACAAATTTTTAAAACTCCCCTAATTTTATATAAACAATTAAAGAAAAAGAAATTAATTTTGAGCATGTATGACCGCGTTCAAAGTCTATTTTGTAAAAAAAAATTGAGCTTTGAGTTTTCATATCAAAAACATCTATTTTTTTTGCAATAGTTATTTATGCTTTGAATGCTTCAATTTATAAAAATCTTTTATCAAACTTAAATCTAAATCTTTATAAAGATAGCGAATTATAATTTATTTCAAAATCGCACGATAAAAGAATTCTATTAAAATTTTAAAAACACTAATGTTGTAAATTAATTATAAAAAAAATTTATAGTAAACTAAAGTAAACTTTGACCCACCCCTCATTAAAAATATATTTTAAGCTTCGCATTAGCCAAGAATACGGAAAGCCTGTAGTCATATACGAATATTACTTGGATGAAAAAACTGGTAATTACTATGTCGCGCAAAATGGACTTATAGGAATGCCATACGTATTTCGGTATCTAACCTCGCTTGCGTTTGAACCCGCCGTTTCTTTTTACCCATTGAAAGTCAGAGTCGTTTTAAAAGATTGTTTTTCTATGCGAGGTATGAAATTTAAATGATATCATGATAAAAACTTTATATGCGTTGCGTCTCAAAATTTGTAAACCAGCCATAAAAATTGTTGTAAACAAATGCGTTACAATCATATGAATTTAAAATTAAATTTTAGTTAATATTTAAAGACAGTTTCAAGATTATAACCCGGTGTCGTCTGATTGGGGCCCAAAATATCTAGTACAATACTTTTTTGAAGCTATATTTAAAAAAAATGACATATAGTTTTTTGAATTATGTACTCTTCAGTTTTAGTTATTACCCTTCATTGTTTTACATTTTACGAAAAAATTATTTCGACAATTGTTAAAAGTATAAATGGCCATTTTTTATTTCTATGGAGGTATAAATTTTGTAGACCTATGTAATTATTGAATATTCAAACGCAGGCTTATTTCTATATTCATGATAGAACAAACACCGGGGTTAGAACAAAGCTCGGAAGATTTAATAATCCTAGTTGCAGAATTGAATGTTAGGTATGAGAGGCCCAAAAACGTTTATAAAAATTTAATTGTAAGATCTGTTAAGTAGAAGAGTGAGTTTTGACAATTACAGTGAATTTTAACAAAATATTGAGCTATTAAAGGACAAAGTTGGCGGTATGCTAAAAAAAACAATAATAAAGATTTTTGAGATATTAAAAAAAAAAGGTGTATAAAGACATTTAATTAATGCATTTGCTTCGAATTTCTATATATTTTGTACATAATTTTTTTTTCTTAAAATACTGTTATTAATATTCTCTTATGTAATAGGGCTAATTGGTCTTCCTGCATACATAAACGTTGAAAAAATATACTGGCCCATACGAATTGGATACCATTATCAAAGTTTTTTTTAATTTTTAAATTACGTGATGTGTATAAAGTACAATCATTTATTCCAAAAAAAATTAAAAATTATGAATAATAAAAAAAGAATTTTATCTATTTTAGAAACTTTTATTTTTGAAAGATTTTTTTTTATAAGAATTTGCATTCACGACTTTTTGTAATAGCTCTTTGTAAGTCAAATACAATTTTAAATTTTTTAAAAAATTTTGACTCAATTTTGGACGCGCCCTAATATAATTATAAATCATATAGGATGGTAATTAAAAAAAATTAAATTATAATTATAGCAATTTTCAATAAAACATTATTATCATGTACATTTTAGACGTGCAGTTTTTATTTTAAATAAAAAATAACAATTTTTTTTTGTTAGAACTTCGGTCTAATCACCTAAAGTCATGGTGATTCTAATTTAATCTTGCACTGTTGTAGAGCTAAAAGATGTAATTGCCCAAATGCTTTTTTTTAGGAAAAAGGATTGTGCTCTTGAGGATTATTTTTTTCTTTTAAAAAATTTGATAATTTTGGTTAAATCATATTAACAACTTCATAAATATTTTATAAAAATAATGTTTTTTTTACAAAAAAATACTTTAAACATGGCTGAATATAAATTTTTTTATGTTATGGTTATAAATATAATTACACCAAAAGGGATTCTTATATGAGAATAAACAAACAAAAACTTACAAAAAATATAGATGTATAAATAAACATTTTTAAAACAGTGTGTTTTTATTTTGCTTTTTGTTTTTTTTTACATTTTCTTTTAACAATTAAAAGTGTAAGGTCGCGTTCATAGTTCTATAAAATTTTAAAGTTATAAAAAAAAAAAAATATTGGCATAAAACTAATAACACTGGTCGACAAATTATGACTTCATATCTTAGACCAACAACCTGAAAAATGTTTCTAGTGCAGTTTTTTTTGCTGAATATCATGGTTTTTTCCGTTTTTTCCTACCTGATCTGGTATTTTATTCGATGTTAAAGTTCCCAAAATGTGCATTTTTGGCACATTTTGACCTTAATTTACACCATTAAAAAATTATAAATTATATTAACTTTTTATATTAAAAAAAACTTAAATTTTTATCTATTCAAATATATAATTATTTTTTTTTAATGTATTTTACTTTTTTAAAAAAACGAAATTTAAAAACCTACCTTATTTTATTTTATTTAATTTCTAGACCCATTGACGCCTTCGATGCTGCTTATGCATCGCTTCTTTCTCTCTCTCTCTTTCTCTTTATTTTTTGTTATAGTGTATGTGTTAAGTTTTCTGTTTGATTCAATTTTTTTCATATAAAGTTAGTTTGGTTCTTTTTTGGGTTAAATTTTATTTTTGGTTAACTTTTGTGGTATAATTAAGCCTACAAAGTGACGGAAAAAATTTTTTAGTATTTTTTTTTGTTTTAATTAGTTCTAATTGAGTCATTTAAATTCGTTTAATAGTTTTTAGTTTAATTGTTTTTATTTCGATAAAATTATAATACAGCTGGTTTAGTTTAAAATCCAAAAGATATGAAAATTTTATTAGTTTAGATGTGTAAAAAAGAGTTAATTGCAATTGTTTAGCCCCCGCCCCCTTAACTGTGCAAAACAAGTGTATTTGCTCTCTTTCATCAGTTTAAACAATTAAACTTAGTATAAGTGCCCTCAACGGGTCAAAACCAGTATTAAACGTTTTTACATTTGAACCAGCCCGAAAAAAAAATGTTTTTAGCCTGGCCTGACGTTTTTATGCCCTAATGTTAATATTTCGCGGACACTAATAAATACCTTAATACCGAAAAAATCATATAAATTCTGGCTTTGTTTAAGCCTAATCATTCAGAACTAGATACTAAGACTCTTGAATTTTAATGTAAAAAACCCTTTTTTTACTCAAAGGTGGTCGAATTGAGCCCAAACACTTAATGTGACTAAGGCTTTTTTTATTTATTGGACATTTGTGATCAGTTGTTTCTATTTACAATAAATTATATTTTATATAAAACTAACAATAACATTTATATCAAATTAAGTATAATATCTAATTAAAAACTGAGATAATATTCTTAAATTTTAGCCTATATAAACAATTTTGTCATAAAAAATATTCTTAATTTAAAATTTACCTCCATTTTTTAGAATATGAATGAAGAAAAATACGTTTGGGTAGAAATTTTTTAAAGAATATGAATGAAGAAAAATATGTTTGGGTAGAAATTTTTAAACAAATAAATAAAGAAATAAAGAGTCAGAGAGAGAGAGAGAGGGGGGGGGGGGGGGGGGGGGGGGGGGGGGGGGGGGGGGGGGGGGGGGGGGGGGGGGGGGGGGGGGGGGGGGGGGGGGGGGGGGGGGGGGGGGGGGGGGGGGGGGGGGGGGGGGGGGGGGGGGGGGGGGGGGGGGGGGGGGGGGGGGGGGGGGGGGGGGGGGGGGGGGGGGGGGGGGGGGGGGGGGGGGGGGGGGGGGGGGGGGGGGGGGGGGGGGGGGGGGGGGGGGGGGGGGGGGGGGGGGGGGGGGGGGGGGGGGGGGGGGGGGGGGGGGGGGGGGGGGGGGGGGGGGGGGGGGGAGAGAGAGAGAGAGAGAGAGGGGGGGGGGGGGGGGGGGGGGGGGGGGGGGGGAGGGGGGGGGGGGGGGGGGGGGGGGGGGGGGGGGGGGGGGGGGGGGGGGGGGGGGGGGGGGGGGGGGGGGGGGGGGGGGGGGGGGGGGGGGGGGGGGGGGGGGGGGGGGGGGGGGGGGGGGGGGGGGGGGGGGGGGGGGGGGGGGGGGGGGGGGAGAGAGAGAGAGAGAGAGAAAGAAAGAAGCAATGCATAAGCAGCACCGAAGGCGTCAATGGGTCTAGAAATTAAATAAAATAAAAGGTAGGTTTTTAAATTTCGTTTTTTTAAAAAAGTAAAATACATAAAAAAAATTATATATTTGAATAGATAAAAATTTAAGCTTTTTTTAATATAAAAAGTTAATATAATTTATTATTTTTTAATGGTGTAAATTAAGGTCAAAATGTGCCAAAAATGCACATTTTGGCAACTTTAACACCGAATAAAATAAAAACCAGATTAGGTAGGAAAAAACGGAAAAAACCATGATGTTCAGCAAAAAAAACTGCACTAGAAACATTTTTCAGGTTGTTGGTCTAAAATTCTTGTCGACCAGTGTAATTACACAAAAAATTTTTTATTATTAACATTGAATATCTAATGAGGCTTTACTTGTTATTCTACATTGTTTGGCTGGTTAGACAATTTGTTAAATTATTTGCTGATTTAGAAAAATACTTGAACTTTGACGTGCTGTGTCAAGCGGTTATGGACAAAGGTATCTACAATATCTTGTATCATATGCGCAATAATACATATGAGCTAAAGTAATTTTTCAATTTTTCCCATTTGTTCTACTACGATTCTTATTATTTTAAACTAAAAAAAAATCTTGAGCAGAACTCAGACTTTCTAAGCTGCACGAGGCTCATTTTTTGTTAAGGGCATAAGATTAAAGTTATATATTATGTTAAATGAGAGAAAATAATTTAAAATAGTAATAACGACCAGAGCGCTTCTAATTATAAATTTATACGAAATTATTAGGGTGTTTTTTTATGGACGCGTGCATAGATTATTAATTTAAAAAAAAATAAAAATCAAAAAAAATTTTGTGATTTTACATTGTAGTTAAACGTTATTTGTTCAGTATTTTATTATACTTGGAGGAAGCGTTAAGTGTATTTAAAATTTATGTTAGTTTTTATTTAAATTCGAGTATTATCATAGTTAATATACTCATAATTACTCTACCCTTAAAAATATTTTCCACCTTAAAAAATATTTAACATATAACCAATGTTTTGTATTTTAGAAAAATTCTTTTGCAAAAGAACCAATAGGTAGAATGAGCCAAAATAATATAATAAAATTCACTCATTTTCCCCTAATCTATATTAACTTAATATTTTATATTTCTATTTTGAAACAACTTTTTAATGATAAAATTATAAATATCTTATCCTTAATGTGCAATACATTCTAGCAAGGTGAAGCTTGAACGTGATTTTGTTAACTTACAAGTCAACATTGTTTATGAAAGTGCTTTTAGTCAATTCATTCCATCTGGTAGAATTGTCTTGCAGTTTTTGAAAATTGATCCCACCTTAGGACGTATATATGGGACAAAACCATTCATTATATCCAAACTAGATGAAGTAAATAAATGGCTTGATTATGATCCATATCTATAATAACAAATCATCAAATTATTTTTCCAAAAATATTATTTTGGACATAAATTTTGGAGAAAATATCTAATTTGGTTAAAGGAGTAATAATATAGGTCAGATTTAAAATCATAAGGAGAGACAATGTCATTAAAACAACCCTGCTACTATCACCAATTTCCTTAATATATCTTTTATCATGCAAGTTTCAAATTAATACGACACACGTGCTATATGGAGGCTGTGATATAACTTTACAAAGTTTAATCAATTACGGGGAAACAAATTTCACGGTATTAAGAAATGAAAAGGTATGCCTATCAGTATAATTATGAATTTTTTATGACATTTGTAAATATTAAAATTATCAGGCTCAATCTACACCTTTTTTGCTACTGGCTGGCTATATTTGGTTTTTCTCATATCTTAATATAATGAATGATACCCGCATTTACATTGGTAAAAAATAGGTTACTCTCAGGGATTTGATAGAAGGAACAATTATCCCAATGTTTTTTGAGTAAAATATGCCCTCTAGGAGGTCCGTTTAGCTGAATGTTACCTTGACAGGAAAGCGTTTAAATAATTAGGGCCTGAGCTAAAAAAAACCATGCTGGCTACTTACGCTCTATGGCTATCTTTGATGTTTATTGTGACGGAAACATATAAAAAGTCTCCAAATTGTGTTTTATTTTAAATCCTTAAAAAAAATTATATTTAATCAGATAATATGGAATGTTTTTTTTATAAAATCTTAAAATTTGTTAAAAAAAATACTAAAATTAAGAACGACTTTGTACGCACTTTAAAAATACACCATATGAATGGTTGACAAATTTGGACATTTCCGGCTAAAAGCATAGTAATTCAAATTTTATTTTTACAAAAATACTGTGTTTAATTGTGACTTTTTCATTTTTATCATAAATAATTTAATTTGTTCAAGAAGCAAAATTATAAATTTATTAAACCCTCACTACATGTTTAATTAGCAAACCATGATTATGCTTTAATAGTCAAGTTGGTGTTTTATTCTAAAAATCTTAAATTTTAGGATTATCAGTTTAAAGCATTCCTAAAAAATTTTTTATTTAAATGTAATACTTTTTTTAGGATTCGAAAATGAATATGACTGTTTAGTATATAAATTTAGCTTATACACATTTCACAAATTTTTTTTAGAGGCCGTGGTAATTTTTTTTATTTTTTTGCAAATATGAGTGAAAGGCCATAATTACTATGGCACCGTTATATTACGTATAAAACAGGCCTTTTTGTAAACTCTATACGTTTTTCTGTTTTCAAAAGTTCTCCTTAAAACAAACACACGATGGAATTGAAGTTTGGGTAAGAACCGCTAAATCTCGAAACTCGGCATCGTCTTATTTTTCATATGCCCATCACATGGTCACCGAAATCAGCTGTACCCCGGGATATGAGTGGACCTCGATCCAAGATGTGTTTCAGATTGAGCCACAAAAACCTAGTTTGGTGATTCGTAGGGAGCTCACTGCCTGTTTGAACATGTCCTCCTCAAATGTCACATAATTAATTGTGTATATGTTATAAGAGGTGATAATTCATATCTTGTATCATATTTCCAAATTATTATTATACAAAAATAAATGACTATAACGTTTTTAATTGTTTATGCCCAAAATTTTAAAGATATAACAAGTTGTTAATAAAATAATATAACTTAATATATTTGTTCATCATTTCAAAATATCCAATCTTCCGGAAAATATGCCCCAATATTGTGAAGCGTGGACTTTGATTCCCTACAAAGGTCGACATTTGATTTGCTGAAAAAAAGAATATATTCATAGGCGGGGGAAAATGCATGATGACCTTAGCACATATATATTTTTCTGCTTTCCCCGGTTCGACTAAAGGCTTCTAAAAAGGGGGAACTAAGGGAATGGGGGGTATGCTGTCACATAGGCCTAATTTAAATTCCAATTTTTTTAACGTTTTACAGGAATTATAATTTATTATTGGAGGTTTCCTCTTCCCCCATCGGTACGCCAACGGATATAACTAATTTAGTTCGTGCTTTCCGTTTAATTATCATAGAAAATGCACATTACGTAGAAAAAGTCTGCAAATTAAACTTTTTTAAGGCAAGCCTCATTTTCATTAAAAAAAAAATTTAAAATTGATTTTTATCATCTATTTATCATTGTTTTAACAATTTTTTTTTAAATAGTTTGGTTAATAAATCATTACATTTCTAAGTTTACCTAGGCGTAGCTGACAACCGTTTAAACAAAAATCAAATAAATTTTAATTTAAAAAATTTTTCAATATTTGGACCAATTTTTTTTAGAAATATATTATTAAGTTTTTAAAAATTAAATAAAAATTAAACGTACTCAAACCCTTCCATCCCTCCCAATAGAGCCGTAGCCGGGGGAAGGGGGGAGTGGGGAAATCGGGTATCAGGAGATATATTTTGAATAAGGGCACATATGGAACAGTTTAAAAGCTGATGAGTGGCCTGCTTGGGCAAAGGAACCACTAAAACTGTTGAGGGGCCTGTTTAGTTTATATGCCTTATACATTGCTATTGAATCTAGGCTAAAATAACTAGGTTTTCGAGGTGAAATCAAATTCTTTATTTTTACCCGTGAATTAATTTTTTTGTTTCCTAAATTATTCAAGCACTTCTACACGGGTATGGCGTCCTTAGGAAAAAGGTTTAAGAGATATGTAAATTTATTTATACATATTTTAATATGTATATGTATAGCCTTTCATTAATTTATATATATTAAAAAGGCTTAAATATCCTTCAAATAATATATTTTAATCCTTATTTTTTATGTTTGTGTTAAATCATTGAAAAGCTTGCAATCTAGTCCTTGGAACAATGTATTTAAAAATAACCTTAAGGCTTAAAATACTGTTTAATTATAACCTAAATCTAAATTTTATATTGTTTAAGTTATTAACTTTTTTACTTATAGAAGCGAACTTAACAAATGTTAACTGCAATTTCACTATTTGTGTTTATTGAATGGTTAATTTTGTTACCTGCTCAACAAGGTATGCTCAATATTCCGAAGATTTCTTGCACCAATGACAAAACAAATATTTTTCCTTTTTCTGTTTTTTTTTTCACTAAGATCCTTAAAACCTAAACTTTTAGATAGTTCTAACCTTTTCAACAAAAAATCTTCATGGATCCATTTTAATATATAATTCAGTTTTTTACCTGTAGAATTATCTAAATTTTAGCCCGAATATTGAAAGGGCCGAATATGATACAGGGGAAATATGAAAGGGAAAGGCGAGCCTAAAAAACCATTTCTGTAGGACATTGCGATGGGTATGCTCCATATTGGGCTAGGTTTTAAAAATTACTTGCACTTGCAGATTATTGAAGTTCTTGATGTGTATTTACATAATCCATCGTAAGGAAATTATTAGTTGCAATTTATAAAAAAAAAATTGAGTATGTTTTGGCTACGCATACGGGCACTATGATTTTTATCTAAAAGTATGCCATCTATCATCTCGATTGAAGAAAGGTATCCTAGTTAAAAATTTGAAACTCCACCCTTCTTAAACTAAACATGGTTTATGCAAAATGGCTTACAAAGACTTCCCACCACCCATCAAACAGAAAGTTTTTATAATTATATTATATATTCGTAGAAATATGTCACACGTTAGATGATAACGTAAACATCAACGACTACTTTAATCTTTCCAAGTACACCTTTTATTCACATTGATGAGACTGGGCAGCGCAAACAATACAATATTTAAAATTTTTACACACAGTTTTGTATCTTTTTTGCGTTTACAATCGCGGGTTTAGTTTTTAGCTGCCTCCAACAGTTTAAATAAATATTTTTTAAACTCTTAGGTTTGCCAACAGGGTACCAATCCATTTATTTAATCCAGCATATCGCTTGCCCTTGAGATTATAGACTTTACGTCGCAGACGGGTACGGCGCCATATAAGGGTGGGAAACTATGGCGGATATCTCATCAAATCTATACATTCTTTTCAAAAAAATTTTTTTAAAGGTTGTCCTTTGGGAAAAAGGAAAATCAGTCAAGGGGTGGCATGATCGAGCAAGTTCTGCACCATGCCGTTTGGACTATTCCCACTTATCAAGTGCCCTTCCAAAATGGAAACTTAACGAGTGCGGTTATTAGTCGACCTTTACTTAAAGTATTTGATCAGCTGGTTGGTCAGCTAAAGGCAGAAGTAATTCATGTTTTTTTATTAAAAATGTTAATTTTTTATGGTTTTGTATATTGGTGGCAGGCTTGGTGACACGAATTTTAAAATTTGGAACCAAGGTGATATCAAGGTTTGGACTAGAAAAATCCTGCAGTATAAAATATTAAGCTTTTTCCCCTGGGGGACAGCTTACCCGCAATGGCTTAACAATACGCTTTTATGACCTACGTTTTTAGGCCAAGTTTATTATAAAATTAGAGGGCTTTGGTATTCGTTAATGAATCCCTTACTAACTATTAACCAGTCTAAGCGTTACTTAACTTGAAATGCATATCACTATGCTGTTATTTATTGCCCCATTCGTTGGATGTAGGATTGAGCTTGAGGGCAGGGATTGATCTAAAGATCTATAGAAGGCCCGCGGTTGGGGAATATGAGCCAATGTTGTATATCGCCAGATGCTGATTTGCAGTCGTAGCAGATATTAAGATGGGTTGTGTATAACGCTATACATTTTACATATGCTCAAGGTCGTCCTCTTTAAAATAATAGTACCTGAGTATCATTTGAATATTTTTAGCATATGCTTTGCAAAATTTTATCAAGTTTTTTTTATAACAGAACTGTATATCTAAATTAAATTATGTGTGCGACGATATAAATTAAAAAAAAAATTATATATTATTTTGCATCACGTTTGTAGTGAAAAGTGAGGTGGAAAAAAAATAAAGAGTTTCAACAACATGTGTCATATCAGTTAACAAAAAGCAAAATCTTTTTTACAACCATAAAATAATATATCAACTAGGTAATAATTTTATATATAAGATTAAAGATGAATTATTTCAGGTATCTAACAACTTCACAGAACAAATTTTTGAAAGTTAAAAGCTTAAACCTATAATCGAATTTCACTACTTGTTAGAAAAAATTCAATTATTCAGATATAAACTTTAGTAATTTAAAACAAAAGGTTGAAACAAAAAAAATTTATTATAAAGAATCTTTACTGGTGTGGATGCCAAATATTCGGATGTATATAGATGTTGATGCTTAACATGTGTATAAAAAATTTTTCTTCACAATTTGTGAAAAAAATATATCTTACAAGTAATTTTAATACATAAACTTAATATTTCTCTATGTTTTACAACACCAAAAGAGGCACGATTCTAGACCCCTTTTGAAGGGGGAAGGGGGTATTGCCCCCCAAAAATTTTAATTGCCCCCCCCCCTCCCCCAAAAAAATAATTTAATTTGCCCCCCCCCCAACAAAAAACAGAGTAATTTTATGTTTGCCCCCCCACTCCTAAAAAAATTAATGCCCCCCCCCCCCCCCCCAAAAAAAAAATACGTATAAGTTCTATTTTTTCTTCCACATAATATAATTTAATTTGCTCCCCCAAAAATATCTAAAAAATATTTACTTTTTTTAAGTGTTTTCATTTCAACACTTCTCATCCGAGAGTTCAAACTAACACAGAAAATATTTCTGTTGTTATTAACTATATAGAAAAATTTGAGGGCAGAGAAAGCTTTGTATTTGTAAAAGCAATTCATAAATCTGATGTCTAAGGAATTTTCTTACTTGAAAACAATTTTTGTAGACTATAATCTAGAACCAAAGAACCAGATCGCACAATGCTACGATGGGGCGAACGTAATGCCCGGGGAAAAAGGTGGTGTTCAAGTGTTTATAAGCAAAATAGCTGGACACCATGTCCCGTACATTCACTGCTTCAACCATCGATTGCATCTTGTTGTAAAAGATTGTCTTGAAATTTTAAGTGAAGGAAAATTTTTTAAAAACTCGTTCCTACATAAATTTTTTTAACATGATGCAATCAAAAAAATTAGTGGATGCGGGACAATACCTCGGCTGTTGCCCCATCGGTATGGTCACTACGACGCCATTGTTTTTTTTTAAATTACATAAAAATATTAAAAAAATTATTTATACCTCCAAATCACAGAGCCGAAGCGTCGGTGTTTGACCATAATTATAATCATCAATTTTAATGATCAATTTCAATGCAAAACAAATGCTTCTATAATTTCTAATTTAACACGCCATTGTTTGATAGACATTAAACAATTAAGAAATACATTTGAAGATTTATTAAAAAATGTTTTGAATATATAATACCTTTTTACAGTGTCTCCTACCCCGGGGGGGAGGGGCGGGGTCCAAAAAATCGGCCGAGGGGGGTAGGTATTCGAGGGGGTAGGTATTCGAGGGGGGAGGTATTATAAGGAGAATTTAAATAAAATACGAAGTTTGTTTTATATTAAAATGCAGATCAAGAAAAATTTAAAGTAATCATTGAGGATACCTCTAAATTTTGTAAAGAAAACAATGTTGATTTTAGTTTAAAACAAAAACGCGGCGAGGTGGACGTAATCAAAAGGTAAAAATAGTATATAATTCATAGCTACCGTATTTAAACATAAAGCTTTGGATTTTATCTAGATGCAATTTCACGAAAGATTTAATAACGATACTTTATATAAAGGAATCTCGTATTTTACCACAGTTTCATTAAAAAAATACATTGAAGTAAATGTAAAAAATATAAACGAGATATGTGCTCTTTTACTTGACCCTTAATTCCTGAAGAAATGAAAATGTTTATTCCGTTTTTCCGCCAAGCTTTAATAAATAGAATCATTTATACTTATTATTTGAATGGTTAATATTTTTTTTTAATTATAGAATCAAAAAATACTCCAGAAAGTTTCTGTAACTATTCGGAGGACGACATTAAAAAAAAGTGATGAGGATGATGATGAAACCTTGTTTAGTTCAGATGACAATTTTTTTGCTACCTTATAGGGCTTTAAATAAAACATACAACCGTTTTGAAAACCTTAAAAAAATATATAAAATCTTGCTCACAATAACGATCTCCAGCTGTAGCGCTGAGAGATCATTGAGCAAGATAAAATTAACTAAAACTTCTATTTGTAATAAAATGGGAGATATGTTTTTACAAAATCTCCTTTTGTTAATATCTGAAGAGGACATTTTATTGCAATTAGATAATGACTTAATTATCAATAATTTTAAACATTTATATCATTATAATAATATATTATAATAAATAAAATTGAATTAATTTAAAGTGGCTGCTTATAATCAAACAAAAAATTGGGTAAGGGGGGGGGGGGGGGGGGGGGATAAAGTTACCCCCGAGAATTTGCCGAGGGGGGTAGCTCTTCCATGAAATTTGGCGAGTAGGAGACCCTGCCTTTTTACAATAATTTATCTATGGATAAAAGAAAAACCAAACCTAAAAATTTTTCTGACTTTTAATTTTTTACTTATTAGTTTGAGAATATTTTAAATGTTAATGATGTATTAAAAAGTATTTATTTTAATATAATTAATTTATTTATTGATTCTTATGATTATAGATTTTTTAGTAATATTTATTTAAAATCTTTAGATTCCCTTTATAAATTTGATTCTCCTTTTAGATATATACAAATTAGAGCCTCTTTAAAAAAAAAGTAAGTTAACGTAGACAAAATTAATTAATAAGAAAATTTAACAACTACAAAGAATTTGTTACTAATGATTTTGTTACATTTTTATATGATTACAAAGATGCGTTTCCTAATCTGTTTAACATTTTTTATATAAGTTTGTTATTTGGCTCTTAAATGTCGAGTTGTTAGGCCACTTCTTCTTTAAGAAGGATAATATCTTAGTAGGCTGGCAAGTAGTGACGTGCCTAAAGGTGATTTGGTTCATCTATTACACGAAAAATCATTAAATGTGGCGTTAAATTTTGAATTTTATAATTTAATCAAAAGAACCTCTAGCATAAAAATGTTAGATTTATATAATACTGCTCATAATCAGCTAATTATTGTTTACCATTTTGATACATGGTTATTTTTTTATGCCCATTTTACGTTTATATTATATTTAATTTTTTACCCTAGTACTAAAATACTAGTTAAATATAACCAGTGTTTTTTTTATCTCCATTCTTCCAAATAAGCATACTTATACAATTTATTTTCTTGATAATCAACCCTATTTTATTATTCATTTTTTTAAATCCAAAGTTTTATATAATTTATTTATATCATTCATATATATCATATTTTTATTTTTCATGCGCATTGATACCAAATGATAAAATTATCATGACAATTATCTTCCACTCTCTCTTTAAGCAATTGATAATAGTGAAAACAATTAATTTTAATTCACATATCCAATTATTTACACGCAATCCTTTTTTTTTATTTTATAAATATTATAAATTACTATTGATTTGTAAAAAATACTCCCCCCCCCCCCACCTCCCATAGTGGAAAAGCTAGAATTGGGCCAGCATTAAATGATCTGTCACTGAAAATTGGCTTTTTTTCGATAAAGACGTAGCTAAACTCCCCGAAAAAATGGAAAACGGAAAATGTAGATAATATAAGACCGACATAGAGATCATTTTATTGCCAAAACATAGATTTTTATTGACCTGTGCTATCAATATGATTTAAGCTTAATTAAACACAACAAAGATTTACATCGACATAACGGCAAACGTGTTGAGATACCTGAAGTACATTTGTGGACATCCCACGGCTCACATGTATTGGTTCAGAGCGGCAAAACCTGCGTGGCTATACGAATTTTGCTTGGAATATCCTTTCATGATTTTTCCTCTCTACGACCCGAATACCATTAGCAAGGTAATGAGGAAAGGCATGCTAATAGCGGGTAGGTTAAAATAACCCGTTATAATTGCAAAATTTTAAATTTTTTTCTTCATTTAGATTCTCCAGTTCTAGCAATTTTAAAACTTATTATAATATTTATGGGGTTTTATTTTGAAATTTAAATAATAATTAGTAAATTAATAGGTTGGTTCTACAACGGCCTAAGCCATAACTAATTGCTTAAAGGTAGCCAATTTGCTTGAAATAGAGTCTATAAGGATTTAATTCTGCTAATTGATGTAGAGCGTTAATAACTTTGGTAAGATTTAAATTGATATTAAAATTTTAAAATATTATGATCCTAAATTTTTTTTTAATTTTAACATTCAAATCGACATTTGTCATGTATGAATGCTATCACTTGCCCATAGATATGCATTTGACGATTCACTATCAAAATTAGAAGCGTCAGGAATTTTTTTCAAAAGGAAAGAGATGGGTGAAGAAAAAAATGATAAAACAAGGGCACGAAATTTCTTGGGGATACGATGGGGTGGGCGTCTCATCATGAAGTTTTCATTATACAGATAGCACAGCATTAACTCTCGTGAGTCCATAAGAAAAATTAATTTAATAATTTGCAAAAACGTTAAAATTATAAATATGGACAAGAGTACAAAATGTGACGCTATTCCGGCACGACTCGCTTTATATTTATTTTTAGGTCTAATCATGAGTGTTTGAACCTCCGGCCGGAGCTCAAAAATTTGTTTATTAGCTGGTACAAAAATGGCAGCCTTTTTATATTACGTTATGTTATCAAAATTCAGAGTGTAGAAATAACAACCTTTATTGAATAATAAAAAATTATATAATAAGGGAACATAAGATCAAAAACTTGAGCTTAACCCGTAACTGTTTTTCATAAATTCAAATTGAGCCCGCATATATTTAAAAAAAATTTAAATTAAAACAAATAATTACCGCTTAAGGATATGCGATTTGAAATTAGAAAAGGTCAAGGAACGATATTACAAAATAGATCAACAAATATCAATGGCACAACCGTGAATTTTATGAAAACATAAAAGAGTTAATCTCCAATGGCCTTCTCATATATGTAATTTGTTTTTCTTAGTTTCTTCTTGCTTTGGGTGCTTACACCTGTCCATATCGAATGTGCCAAAATGACAGATCGAGAATACCCAAATTTAAGACTTTTTTATACAAAAATCCCTTGTACTTATATAATTTATATCAAATAATGAATAAAATTTAAAGATCTTACATCATTGTTTAGATAATACAAAATGTTTCGGGTCCTAACTTAAAAATGACGATATGTTATTAGTTTTTAATAAAAGTATAATTTGAATTTTAAATTTAACAGATTAGCTGTAGTAAATATAGTAAATATGCAAAAAAAATTTTTTTGTTTTTGTATCTTTTATGTGGCATTTTTTGTAAAATTTTCAACGTTTATAGATGACTAACTTAGTTCGGTGGTAAACGGATTTAAAAATCCTTAACGTAGCAGGATTGATCTCCGTTGTTATCTTATAATTCTCAAATATTTGTTGACCTGTGTAATTAAACCTTACCTAAAGATTTTAGAGATCATGTCTGGGTTCACCGATAAACTATTGTAATGTTATTAGTAAAAATAAAATATATCGCATGATTAGAATTAATAAAAAATAAAATTATTATTTAAACAATACAAAATTTGATGTAAATAAATTCTATCCGTCCGCACAGCTGCGGATTAGCCAAGAATACGGGAAACCTGTAACGCTGTACGAGTACTATTGGGATGATAACATTGGAAATTACTATGTCGTGCAAAATGGATTAATTGGAGTACCGTCGGTATTCAAGTACCTAACTGCTTTGGCGTTCGATCCTGGCGTCTCCTTTTACCAGCTAGACTTGAAAGTCGTTCTCAAGGACTGTTACTTCCTTCGATGTAAATGATTTTAAAATATATACCAAAACTTAAAAAACGAGATAATACTATGAATGAAGTCCTGAAGCCAAAGGTTTTGTCCCCATTTTTTGCATTTTGCCCCCAAATCTTGTAAATGTAAATAAATATCGCCGGGTGGTCCCAACTCAGCTAAATTTAGAGTACAAAATCTATTAGAAGTTGAAGCGCCTTCCCCTTGACCCCTGCCTTTAACGGGAGAAAAAAAAATTAAACGAGCACATCGGTTGGGACTTAGCTCGCAATAGTGTGCCTAAACTCAAATATAAATTTCCGCAGTTGATTCACTTTTACTATTCAAACATAAATATTCTTATATCATTGTTTCTTTGTTGGTAATTGATATCAAATGCTTGTATGAAGGGCTGTGGCTTTTACTATTTTAACTGTATTTAATAACACGTTATAACCTTATCCGTCATGTATTAGCCCTGGCGGTTAGATACAGTTGTTCTTTTGATTAAATTGATGTACTTCGATATAGCTAGAATTAAAATATATCGACTTATAATGAACAATCTTTAACTAACATTTGATTATTCAATGCATGTATATACTTTTCTGACCAATAGCCTTAATGGGTGTCCCGGTTTACATGAATGATCAGGATACAAAATGGCCCACAAACTTAGGATACCACTATCAAAGTATCCAACTTTGGTTATTTAGTTTTAGTAGAATTATTATTTGATACAAAATTAAAAATTATAACTGACAAGACGCGGGACTCCAATCCTTAACTACTCTATGCAACATTTATCTAAAAATAATAACTTTCCGATTAGCATATTTTATGCAAATAGAAGTTTGAACT
Organism: Acutogordius australiensis; assembly: GCA_030555515.1. NCBI lineage: Eukaryota > Metazoa > Nematomorpha > Gordioida > Gordea > Gordiidae > Acutogordius > Acutogordius australiensis. The sequence continues at coordinate 7,774,541 of CM060245.1, forward strand.
TTTAACTAGGTATTTAACGTGACCTATGTAAGAATATTTTAATAATTGTAAAAATTATTTTTATATAAAGTTTAGAAGATTATATGGTTAGGATGCGATGAGATTCTATTCATGTACAAGAAAAAAATTTTTTTTTAATTTTGATGTTTAAATTTTTTTATTTCAGGCGATAATTTCGCCTAAAAATGCTTTTTATGTCCCAAGAAAAATATTTAAAAATTTCACGAAACCAAACCAGCCATATTTTTCTTTTTAATTAGGCGTATTCTGAGGCTTTTTTTTCAAGTTATTGTGACAATTTAGATTTATAAATGTATGACCTATATAGATTTAAGAGTTGTTTTTCAAATGTAGCATATACTTCTTAATCGTAATATTTTAGGATAAGTCCATGGTAAATATTAATTTTTTAATTATAGATTTATTTCAAAATAAAAATATAATAAAAGAATAAATCAAAAATAAAAAAAATATATAATATAATTAGGAAATTATATAAAAAATAAATTTATTAAATCTTTTACAAAGTATAAATGCCCCTCGTAGGGCAAGCCCTAGATGTAAAACAGAGCCACTTAAATTTTTTCAAAAAGTAAACAGGCAAATCTTAAATTATTTATAAAATTGGTGAATGCATCAAAGAATTTTGGAAAGACCAAACGCCTAAAACATAATATGACATGTTAAGAGCTTACGCATTTTTGATTCCAAAATATTTTAGAATGAATATTGCATGCATAATTTTTAGGCGATTTATATTTTGTTAAAATCTAAGCTATTTATATATGATAAACTCAATTATTAAATTCTAAGAGCTAAGACAGTAGTTTAAGGAAAAGTACATGATTAAAAAGCTATATTTCAAATTGAAACATAAGTCAAAGCGCTTTTATCTGCTTGATTTTCTGTATTTTTTAAAAAAATCAAAAAATTGAAAAAGTTCTTACAGAATTGCTTTTTCTAAAACGAAACATAATTTTTCTTTACAAAACAACTACGTTTTTAATATTTTTTCTTAAAACATTAATATCTTAACAATTTTCGGTTATACTAAACATTTTGTAGCCTATAGATATAAAGGCCCCTTAGTTTTAAATTATCATTTTAAGTTTTAATATTACAATTTTAACTTTTGTTAGTTTTATAAATACTGCTGCATACGGTGAAATTTATCCTAAAGTATTTTGTATCTTTAAAATTTTTTATCATGTCTACAATTTTGTGAAATTAGAAAAATACCTAAATTTTCACATGCTATGCCAAGTAGTGGAGAAAGGAATATACAACATCATCTATAATATGCGCAATGAAAATCATAAGCTCAAGTTTAATATTAAATGTTTTTATCTTCAGGCTTTAATATTTTAACTTGCATGTCAAAATAAATATTAAATAATAAAAATTTGCTATTAATTTAATCCATTTTGTATGAATATTTTTTTTCCATTTTAGTCTTTTTATTTTGAATAAAATATAATTAATTTAGGTATATAACACAGGACAACATATCACTTTCTAAAAAATGATATTATGAAAGCATAAAAACATAAATTACCATATGGCTTAATTTGCGATAATGTTAGTTACCTCTGTTTTCATTAGATCCGTCCATATAAAAAAAATTACTTTTATTAACGAATCGACGTTTTTAACCTCAATAATCTCCTAAAAATTAAGACTCCCTTATCTTGTGAATTATAATTACCTCGAATTTTAAAAATTATATTGTATTAAGCTCTTATATCAGCATTTAGATATTGCTGCATCATAACTTAAATCGGCACGAAATACTATCATTTTTGTTAGAAATATTATTTGCAGTTTAAATTGTATAGTTTAGCTGTTATGTAAAAAAGTTTTAGTTTGACAATTTTTTATTTATTTTTAATGTTTATAGCTGACCTATTAAGTTTTTAAAAAGAACGATAAATGGATTTAAAAATTCTTAATATATTTTGATCTCTGCAGTTAGATCATATTTAAAATTTGTTGACCTGTGTGTTATTAGGATAATAATAAAAAAAATTTGTTTTGGATAAAAATTATATAATAAAATATGAAATTAAAAAATAAAGATGGTAAAAATAAAGCTCAAGGAGCTTAAAAAAGACACGGTTTGTAAAATTAAGGAATGTTGATCAGTGGAATTACTTTTTGACAATTTTTAATTTTTTTTAAATTATTTTATTATAACCAAATGACATTTTTTGGTTGGGAGTTTTTGTCTTAATTAAGACTGATATTTATAAAAAAAAATAACAAAATGTCTTTTTTTTTAAATTTTTTTAAAAAGCAAAGATAATATCAAAAGTATATATATAATTATAATTGCAAATAAGTAATTTATGTTTTTTATAAACAATCTAATATTTTTATAAAATTTTTACTATCTTTTCAAATAATTTTTTTTTTAATTTTTTTTTAATCTTGTTATAATTTATTAAAAATGTTTAAACGACTTTAAACATTTTACTAAAATGACTCTAGAAATTATGTCCTATATAAAATAATGGCCATTTATAATCACATTAAAATTAACTAAATATATCAAAATGTAGTTTGCTATGTGTGTCAAAATTATAAAACTAACTATTTTTACATGTATAAAAATATTTAATTACAATTCAAGATTCAACTTAAAACATTATGTGAAGCCTAAACAAGCAAATACTTTAAAACGTTGATTTTTAATTTTTTAAATGGAATAGGACAAAACCATAACCATGCTTTTAGGTTTATGCATAGGCGCATTTAATGTTAAGCTAATTTTTTTTTTAAATATATAATAATAACTTGTACTAATATTTTAAATGACCTTAAGTTAAAAATCTTTTATGCGAACCTTAATATGTGCTCTTTAAGTTTTCAAAAAGTTTAATTTTTTTTTTGAAAAAAAAAAAATTTAACATTGTACCTAAATATAACGAAATAAAAAACATAAATAATATAAATCTTAAAAAACATATGGATCCGGCATGATAACGAATTGATTAAACTATCAACATTTTTGAATGCATCTTATTCAACGTGGTGTCCGTGATAGCTAGAGGATTTAATCCAAATTTAAAAATAAAATTTTCAGTTTATCCATGCAATAGCTTTAAAAATTTGCATAATCCTTATATTTTAGAAAATTTTATTAATGATTTTTTTTGCTCTAGCTATTTAAATACCCAAAACTTAATATGTTTTTTACCAAATAAAATCAGGCCATGGATATAATTTTCTAAATTATTAAAAACTCCGTCTTTTGAAATAGAGGTGATTTGGATTATAGAGTATAAATTAAAATTTGCATTTTTTGAATTTTAGCAGCGTAAAACTAGAACGAAATATTTCCACTTCAAAGGTGGACATTGTTTATGAAAGTTCAAGCGAGCAATATTCGACTTCAAATGCGGTCGTTGTTGTATTCGCAAAAATTGACCAAGCCCTAGGAAATATGTATGGGAGCAAACGTTTCATATTTTCCGAATTAGAGGAGGTCTCAGGATTTTAAATAAACATAATATTTAAATTATAAAATTTTCTCTAGTACATAAAAAAAATGTTACTATGAATAGCCTTATGTTCGTTTTTCATAGTTTTAGCCTTGGAGGATGTCAGGCACGATTCTAGACCCCTTTTTGGGGAGGGGGGGGGGGGGTAGAGCTCTATTTCCAAAAAATGTTTATAGTGTACATGTATATTTTTTGCCGTGACCTCGCTGAAGGTAAAAAATTTTTTGCCCCCTCCCCACGAGTTTTTTTTGCCGCCCTAAATTAAAAAGCTAGTCGGGCCTGGGGGATGTTTGGTTCTCGTTAAAACATAAACAATAGCCTTTTCGGGGTGTATGCAGAAACTTTTCTAAAGGGGGGCAAGAAATTATTTGGAGGGAAGGAACTACAAATTTAATTCTATTGTTGATATTTTATTTGTAAAATAATTTTATAAGGCTGTATATTTTCCAAAAAATAGCAATTTTATTGATTCATATATGTTTAATTAAATTCAACCGCAAAATAGATTATAAAAATTTAAAAAAAAATTCTAAACGGAGGCAATTGCCCCCTTTTGAGACTCCTAAATACGTCCCTGAGCATTAACTAAAATGACAGTCGAGAATATAGTAAATCATATTAGACTTTGGCTTTTCAAAATGACATGATGGATTAACCGTTTTTTAAAAAATCATTAAGTTTAAATTTAACAGTTAGTGATATAATATGCAAAAAAAAATTTAAGTTTTTTTGTTTTTTAAACCTTTTTTATTTTTTCATGGCACTAATTTTGAATGTTTATAGCTGACTAATTAAGTTTGATTAGAAAAAAGCCTTGAAAGGGATTTGAAAATCTCTAAAATGGCGATAGTTCTGACAGACTCGTGGCCGTTGACCAAATCTGGGACATTTAATTCTGGTGTCCAAAGGGGAAAGTTATTAAGATACTCCATTGAGGTAATCCGAGGGCCAAAAAAGGAGATGAATATTAATAGGGCGAGGGGCATTAGGATAAATAAATAGTAGATCTTTAAATTCATTTCAAACAGCTTTTATATTTATTTTAAACCATGTATTAATTTCATCGCATCAAAACATAGAATTCTTCTTGCCCGGCACTCAGCCAACATAAAACAAAATCCTCTTTTTTAACCACAAAAAAACTACTACTAAAATACTAAAATGTAATAATAATTATTATTTTTTTTTATTGCTTCCCGTGTGTGTTGGCACGCGCACGACAAGCTCCTATCTCTAAATGCGTTTTTGCTTAAAAAACTCATTACTTAAAACTTGTTTTTCACCCGAAAAACACCCAGCCTAAATAAACTTTGTTTAAAAATATTGCTATAAATAAATTAATTTTTTATTGTAAAGTTTATTTAACATAATTAACGTTCATAAATATCACTAAGTTGTAGCTGTTAATAAAAAAAAATTTAGTTACAACAGTAACTTAAACAACATCAATTAATCAGGAACTACCCTGTAATTTTAATTGCCCAAAACATAAGGATTTTGTCATTATGACTGCCTCTAAAATTATAGAGAAAATGCTATTACCAATTAATTTTTCACTACAGTTTCAAATTAATACGACGCACGTGTTATTTGGCGGATGTAAAATAGCTTTGCAAAGTTTGATCCACTATGGGGAAACAAAGATTACTTTACTTTCAAGTGAGAAGGTATTTTATTTTAATTTTTGTATAATTTTTTTTTTAATATATATTTCTTGAGTTTCCAAAAACTCATTTATAGCTGTTTTAGTAATATCTGATATTATATTTCGGGATAATGATAAAAAATCAAAAAATTGTTGTATAAAGAGCAAAAAATAATTTTTTTAAACAACTTTTTAAATTTTAAATATAATATTATTTTTTTTTAATTTAGTATAAACTTTATTTATAACTATTTAAGCGCTAATAACAAAGATCCATTATTGTTAATTGATTGACTCACGATTGACACTGTGTAATCAATGTGAGCCCCAGCAAGTCAAATTTAAGATACTTTTGAAAATATTGTATATTATGTAAACAAAACTAGTATAGGTCGTCCACAAAATTTGTTTATAATTTAGGGACTATGGATTCCACCTTATTTTTATGTTAAAAACCATGTTATTGCCTCTAAATTTATCCTTAAATAATTTTAATCATTCTATTTTAAAATTTATTAATAAATAAACTCGATAAATATTACATGATAATGAAAATAAATAAAATACAAATATTAATATTTTGGTAACAATTGGCTACCTTCTTCATAAAATATAAGTTACCAATTATAAGGAATATTCAATATACGAATTTCTTAAACTCATCTATGTAAAATATTTTAAAGTTTATGATAAATTTTATTTATCGTCTGGTCCGCCCTCCCTGCCCCGTCACCACCCTGCTTAAAAAGTGCATTCCAGCCATTTCCGCAATTCCTTATACTGCCCCCCCCCCCCCCCGGTTTTGGCTTAAGTCACAAATCCCGGCGCAGCCGGGATTCGCGACTTAAGCCAATGATAATTTTAATTCGGGTTTTTAAATCGGCATTTTTTTTTTGAGATCGTCCCCCACGACACTTTTTTCATAAAACTCTTTAACTATATAACAGGCGTACAAACACAATTTCATCAACAATATTGTACTTTTAATTTATTGACATGATTTATTTATATATGGAGAAAAAGAAATTTAATTTTTTTACATAGTCGAATAAAATTTGCAATATTCATTAATGATAATTTATATAGTCTTTAATTAAAGAGCACGTATTTCTTTTCAAGATAAATTAAAGGTTAGAGCTATAAAACTCTTGAAATTGTTGAGGTAAATTGGGGTTCTATGGACCCCACCATAGCATCAGCGTAAAATTTCTCACCCTACCATTCTCGGGTTAATGTCAAAAACCTTTTAATTAAAAAATGAATTGAGTTTGAACGCACCCTAATGCATTAAGATATTTGAGCAGCTCAAATGCATTCAATGGTGAATTGCTGCATTATTGGGTAAGTAAAATACCCAATGAATAAGCGAAGTGGTCTATTCGCCAAATTTGTTAACAAATAGAAATTTTTTTTGAATTTGTTTTGTTTATTAAAAGATAAATAAACCCAGATTTTTTCAATTTTTAAGCTTTAAGCCATATATAACACAAATTGTAAAAAGGTTCGTATGCAAGTGCAAAATTCACAAAAAACTTAACCAATGATTTCAAAATTGATTTGTTGAAAAATCTATATTTATATAATTTGCCCGCTTAAAAAAAATATTAATTTCTTTAAGGAAATTTAAACTTTTCATTATAAGGTAATGATCAATCGTTAAATTTTCCTTCTATATTTTTTCATTGTGCCACGGGCAAAGTGAGCTCTAAATATAAATTCCAAAATTTTAAATTTTCTACTTTTTTAAGCAGTTTCTTATGTAAAAGAAATTTTCTATGCTTAGATTTATTGTCTTGAAAAAATGTGTTCAAAAGTATTATTCTAATATAATTTTGAACGTGCCCTTAGCCACTGACTATGCTAAAAATATTTATTCCATTATACTTAAGTTCACCCTAAGGCAAACTCGCACTGGCGTCGATATATGGGTCAACAGCGCCACTACCCGTGAAAGCTCATCAGCTTACTTCCCATATGTCAATCATATAGTTACCGAAGTCAGCTGCTTCCCTGGGTTTGAGTGGAATTCGATTAAAGATGTGATACAAGTTAGGCCACCGAAACCTAACTTAGTGATTCGGAGACAAATTGCTACCTGTTTAAACGTGTCTTCATAAACCATATAACAAATACGATGAAACGAATTAACAAATCGGTTTAGCTTATTGCATTCGCAATCGGTCGAAATTTGTTAATAAATTTGCCTTAAAATATAAACATTTCTAGTGGATATTTAAAAACATCTGAAGGTATTTTTTTAATTCAATTATTTTTATCGGTAGTTTGCAATAAATATATTTTCACAAATATTTGTTGAACATTTTTAAAAGTTTAAGCAAATTAGCAAAAAAAACCCTTTATTATTCCTATTTAGGTTTTAACCAAGTATTTTTCGCTTATACGATATGATGCGCTTTAATTTTCTAAGCATATTAGTTTCTTTTAAAGCCTTAAGATATCTGTTGCCTCAAATTTGCTTTACATCTTATATAATAAATTAAATTTTAACGGCCCTAGTCTTGCATGGTCTGATAGTAAAAATTGTATTGTATCTATATACATTGCACTTTTTATTTTTACTATTTGTATATTTCTTGCATTCGCGTAAATATATTTGCTTTCTACATCATTTTGTGCATCAATTTAAAAAGAAAATATGTTTAATAATATATATCTCACTGACCGTTTAAAAGATTCAGAAAAATATTTTAACAGTCCTGATTAAGTGTGACTGAGGTCAATACAAGGTCATAATTGATCTAGCTAGCACTGCAATTTATATGGGGCAATAAACAACAAAAACAACTAAGTTTTTTTTTTTGCAAAACCATAAATTCTAATTTATTTTATCTACATTACATGTCATTTAAGTTTTTCGAGTAATAATTAGTTCACTATAAATTTTGAACACTCATTCTTAAAAACAGACGTTTCTTAAACAAATATATTAAAGTCTTATTTTAATTGTAGCTAAAAAAGATTTTGGCTAGTTAAAATTTGTTAAATTTGGTTTAAATATTTAAAAAATAAATATTTAAAAATAGAAATTAACAATTTCTCAACGTCTGCTTCCATAAGTAAATAAACAGAAAAAACGCAATAAATTGTCTATTAATATATTATATCAAAAAATTAGAAAATAATTAGTGATCTTGTATTTTTATAATTTACAATATAATATTAAAATATATATTTATTTTTCTTTGTCTCAATATTTTTTCTGTTAGAAACATGACTATTGCTATGTGCAAAAGTCTCTTTAACATGTTTTCTTTTAATCGCCTCGGAGAGTTGTCTTAAATTGGTTTGTGGTGTTGATTCAGAGGATAACTCAAAATTTCTGGGGTAAGTTTCTAGATGTCCTTTTTGTGAATTAAATTTGGAATTTTGATTTCTGTTTGTAATAATATCATTCTGTTCACGATCAAAATACGATGAGTTTGTGCTGAGGTTGTTTTTTTCCTGCTTCTTCTCACTCTTGGTAGTGTAATTGAGGCATTTGCTATTAAGAAAATCAAACATTGGCGGCATTTGAGGTAAAGGTCCACTTCTCGATGATGAATTGAGATTGGTAGACATAGAGACGGCTTTAAAGTAAAAAAAAATTGGTAAAATTTTTTTTGTAATATAAAAGATAATATTTGAAATAGAAGTTTAAACAATATGATCTATTAAACAATAAAAAGATTAAAAAACAGAAAATATGTAATTATGGTAAATATTTAATAAACAAAGTACAAAAATTATATACAAGCAAGAAAAAAATATTTAGAAAGAAAACAAAATTGCTGGAAAAAAATAAAAAATACAAATTCCAACACTTTCTTGATGTATGAAACAAAATATAAACTTTTATGAATTTTCGTCTTTGTACGTTTTGCCGTAAGGGCGTCTTTATTTTGAGCCTTAACAGGTTCTTTAATACCCTGCTCGTATTTACCTATATATTTGACATCAAAAAAAAGATTTAATGAATAAGATGAAATTTTTAAACCAACAAAAAGCACAAATATATAACTAAAACCATTGGCATTATGTCACTAACAACTCAAATATTTTAAAAAAATCATACCCAGCCCCTGGCCTGGTGTAAATCCCATTTTCATAATCAATTTTAGCCCAATTTCATTTTTATTTGCTACATTATTGCTTTTTTGATGGATTTTACTGGTGTTTGTAGGTATATAATTGACCTTTGTATTGTATTCGCCGGGCGCATAACTATAATCATTCGAGCCTATAATATGTTTCTTTAAATCGTCAGATCCTAAGAAATAATTTTAACTTACATATATATAAAAAAATTTCAAAATAATATACCATATTAACAATTTTTATTTAAATTTAAACAAATTATGTTTGTCAGAGAATGTTAAAAATAAAGTAAGACAAGAAGGCTATGAAAATCATCAAAAAATTTTTAACTCATTTAATTTATACAACATTTATTCTAATAGCAATTTTTTATTTCTACATATAAAAAAAGGATATAATTAATAAACCCAAGGGTCTTATATTGTAGATATTGGTTGAGGTGAGTTGTGAATTGCTTAAATTTTTAACTACTATAGAACTTTCATGAGCCAAATCATTTTTTTGATTCTCGTGAAATTGTGCTAGTTGTAATATAAAATATTAGAAAATAAAACGATCATTGTAGGATATATGAAAGAAATGTTTATAATAAATACAAGTTTTATGAAAATATTCATGTATGTTAACAAAATATAATAACCATTAATACCAGTTTTTTGAGATGTCATATTTTGTATATCAATAAACTCAATTTCTGAAAGGACCCACATATTGGTTCGGTCATTTTTAACGAGACATTTGGTACCGACATCTATATTGCTTATTAAAAACCATTATATACAAATAAATATAAATAATTACAGGTTAAAAAGTAGTTTTAATTATAATGTAAGATCAATTCATAATAGCATAACCTGCAAAAAAGATGTATAAAAAATTGAAACTTACTCAAAGATAGGCTCCTCGTATGGAAGAATTTGATTTGTGTCAACGAGTTGTCCATGTGAAAATCTAAAGTTGTGTTTGAAATAAATTTTAAACTTTATGCAAGGCACACAATTCATTTAATTGAATATTACCTGCATTCTTCTCTACATTTGACCCCAATCAAAAATTTATCACAGGGGATCATGGCCTCTGTCATTGGATGACTGAACATTACCAGAGCCTAATATTAGAAACAAATTTTATTATAAAGTAAGTGATAAAAAACAAACAACTAAATGTAACATTTAAACGAACTTAAGACTCAAAAATAGTATTTTTGGCAATCATCTAACACAAAAGCTAAATATTGCATATGATGAAATTTTCATTTTTAAGCTCAGGTTAACCTGTGAGCTTAGGAAACTGTGTTAGTTAATTAGCAATACAGATATATTTATTAAATTATGAGTATTTTAATGAAAATCATGTATTTCAGTATTGCAATAAAACAAGCCTTAATTAAAAAACTTAACAATGGGTATACTATTGCATTATCATTTAGTGGCAAATAGAAAACATTATAAAAGTTTTAACACCAACAGATTGACAATCACGTATTATCACCTTCATATTTGTAACAAAAATATATAATCCTAATAAAACAATTTATAAAAATTTAACAAATTCATTAAAAAATGTCAAAAGAAAAACTAAACTTTTGATGAGTCTCCTTTAAAATTATTTTCCAATATTATTGCATCATGATACTGTGGTATGATATGCTCTGAATAAAATGCCCTGCATTTGTAGGCATCACTGAAGTGATCATGACTTTCCTTATTAACAAAAGATTCATCAGCATAATTATCTAAATCAGCCAAAAGATTTGCTTTTTTTAACTCTAATAACTCACCTAGAAAAATAGATATAAATTATAATATTTACAAAACTTCTCTAAAAAACATCATATTAATAAAAATAATATAGTAAAAGAATTTATAAGGCTGCATATAAAAAAACAATATGTACAAAATTAGAGCTATTAACATGAGTATTAATAATAGTATTACCCTCCTTATGCCTGACTAAGGCTACAAGAGTATTTTTCAATTTTATAATATCGTCTGTAACTGCATCAAGAGCTTCCAAATTTTCTATTTCAGACAACTATTTATCAAAATAATATAAAAAATGCGCATTTGGTTTTATTTATATAATTGCATGAAATCAAAATAAATATAATAAACTTGATGTTTTAGTTCTGCTAAAATGATTTTTCATCAGCTGTCATTCCAGGTGACAAGTGTAATTTTTAATATTTAAGAGAAGTTATTTATTGAGTATTTTGCACTCTCTTAAATTATCATTTTTAATTTTGGAGCTACAAAATCTGTCCTTTAAATTTTCCTTTAAAATTAAAAAAAAAAAATTTTTGCTCTGCCCCCCCCCCCTTCTCCCCCCCCCCCCCCCCCATAAAAAAAATACGTATAATTTTTTTTTCTTCCACATAATTTAAATAAATTTGCTCCGCCAAAAATATCAAAAATATAATTTTAAAATTATTAAATTTTTTTAAAGTGTTTTTATTCTTCCACACTTTTTATCCGCTAGATCAAACTAACACAGAAATTATTTATGTTATTATTATAGAAAAAATTGAAGGCTTTATATTTTTAAAAGCTATTTATAACTCAGATGCCTAAGAAATTTTTTCACTCGTCAACAATCATTTATTGGAATATAAAGAACCAACCTAATCGCACATTGCTACGATGGGACAAACGTAATACCCGGGGAAAATTGTGATGTTCAAGTATTTGTTACTAAAATTTCTGGAAACCATGTCCCGTAAATTTATTGTAACCGATTGCAACTTGTTATAAAAGATATTCTTGAATTTAAAGTGAAGGGAAAGATTTTTCTGATTTTTTTACTTCCCTTCATTAATATTTTTTAACATAAATCAAGGAAGTTACTAAATGGACCATACCAGGGTTGTTCCATAGGTGGAGTAATCTACGACGCCATTTTTTAAAAAAAAAATATATAAAAATAATAAATTCTCTTTTAAAAATTAGAATAATCAGGTCATAGAGCCGGAGCGTCGGGGTTTTTTGATCATATTTAAAATCATTAATTTATTTTTTTGTATCTTTCATTTGAAAAATTATTTTCTATATTATTAAAAATGAAATTTTCGAGGTTTTTTGTTTACCGTTCAAAATCCACGAAAAAAAAATCGTTTGTGTAAAAGGTGTCTGAGATGGCAAATTTTTTGTTTTTATCCACGAGGTGTGCATATTTTTTTATTAAAAGAAAAAAACGTTTTACGACCAAAATAATTGGAAAATTTTTTTGAAATTTTTACTTTATATTAAGTATATCCCTATTAATGCACATAAAAAATTTCAGACCTCTAGTATTTATTAAAAATAATTAGATCAAATGCGAAAAGATTTTTAAAACTTTTGATTTAATACACTTGTTAAAAATATTTAACAATTATGAAATACAAATATATTTAAAAAATTATTTACAAACTGAATTAATATGTAAAATACTTTTTTAATTCACAATAATTTATCTATGGATAATAAGAAAACTAAATCAAAAGGTTTTCTGAATTTTATATATTTTCTACTCTTAAGTTTGAGAATAATTAAATATTATGAATTAAAAAGTATTTATTTTAATATTATTGATTTATTTGTTGATTTTGATTATAGATTTTAATAATTTATTTAAAAAATTAAGATTCCCTTTACAATCTTGATTATCCTTTTTTTAGAAATAAAAAAAATTAAAGCCTCTTTAAAAATAAGTAATAATAAAACTTTCTTATTTAAGGAAATTGACGTAGCCAAATTTTCAATTTTCAAAGACCGTGTTACTAAAAATTTTATTAAATTTTTTGATTACAAAAATCCGTTTCCTATGTTTAACATTTTTTCTATAAGTTTTTTATTTGGCTCTTCAACGTCGAGTAGTGACGCCGCCTTTTCGGTGGACCTAAAGTTGCACGAAACAAAAATCCATAACATAACGAGAATCCATATAATGCAAACATTGTGATATATTTTAGGGTTAGGTTAGGGCAAAGTTAGATTAGGGTTAGTTTGACGTTTGATTGAGGTAAAATTTCGATTAAGATAAGCTTAGCACGAAGTTTGCTTATTAGGGTTGTGGTAACGTTTATTTAGGGTTAGGGGAAGTTAGATTTAAGGTTAGGGTGAGGTTAGATTAGTGTTAGGGTGGTAGTATAACCATGTAGTTAGCTTAAGGGTAGAGTGAAATTAGCATAACGGTAACGTTGGACTAATTTAGGCTTAGTTTAATGAATTTAATATTCAAGCTAATTTTTTATTGGTTTTTTTCGTACATATTTGGTGTCACCCAAAAATGTGGTGTTTTAAATTTAGCCATTTTCAATATGTACCTAAAAAAATTGCCAAAGGTGAAAAAATGTTAAAAAAATTATATTTGAGATGGGGTCATCATAAGATTTAGTTCTTTCCAAATTCGCAATTTTCTTTTTTTTATATTAATTTTTTCCGACTATTAAAGTAGATAACATTTGCGCTCAGCCGCTTTTCTCAAATTTGGAAAGGTAGAAACTCGCTCCCTCCTGCGTATTTGTTTATTTACTCGTGTTTATTTATTTAAAACTTTACAAGGAATGAAGAAATGTTAGTTTATTGGCAATAAACAAATAGTAATTACTTTTTCGAATTAATTATACAAAATCCATCACAAATTTTTTCATTCTTAAAGCAGGTAACGTTTTATATATATTGTAGCAGTGAATTCGTATAAGCCTTCAAAACTAGAAATGAGAATATTTCCTTAAATTGTATGAATAAAGGTGGTGTCTCCATTGGAGTGAAATTTATCAATAACCTATGCAAAATTTGAGCAATTAAATAGAAAAAGATACGTTTTTATTTTTGCCCTTAATGTCATTTTTGCCACTCCAAAAACCAGAGATGGAAAAAAACCCCATTTTTAGGTCAAACTTATTTTTTTGTTTTTTTGAAATTAAGAAAAATTAAATGGTTTTGGCTTTATCTTGAAAGTATAAGGGTAAGATTTTATGCTAAAATCTTTGTAATTATAGTTGATTTTTTTAATCTGTCATACAATTTTTGTAACACAATAATTTGAATTCAGCCAAAAAAAGGGTTTTTCCCAGCTTTACTCAAAATTATAAAGTTTATTCGATAAAAATATCTGTATTCTCTACGTTCTCATATTCATTAGCTCATTCAAAAGCGATGAAACACCGTTTATTCGCAACAATATTGCTGGGATTATTAAGGTTCCAAAACATAGGGACGATCGGTGATTTGGCGGTTCAACAAGATTGTCAATCATATTACCTAATCGAATGTGAATGCATGAAATACAGTATTGCAAACTACGAAGTTAATCTTACGTGTAAGGCTATAGGCTCCCAGGTGCTCGAACAAAGCCTCCACCCTTTTAGAGATGGGCTCAAAATTGACAGGTTAACTATTTCAGAGGTGTATTTGCCGCGTGTGTCAGAAGACCTGCTGAAAGGACTCGACATCAAGACGTTGGTTTTGGCTAATACGCGGATGCATAACTTTTCAAAGGTGCCGGACAAACTGCTAGCCTCGCTCGAGAATTTAGAAATCCGAGAAAATTTTGCGGGAAATCCGAAATCTCACACTTTTACGAATGTTCGTCAATTAGAAATACCCCCTTTCGTCAAACTTCGAAGTCTACTACTCACGACCCGTAACCTGAAACATTTGGCCGATAACGATTTTGCACACCTTCCGACGTTACGTGAACTGAAAGTGAAATCACGTGATCTTGAAACAATTGAAAGCGGCGCCTTTGAGGGATTGACCGAATTAAAGGAGCTATCGATTGATAGCCACGAAAATATACCACTTCAGCGGTCCCTGTTTACACCGATAAAACAGCTGGAAAGGCTATACCTATCAGTGTACAAGTTGAAACTCGACAAGAACGCCCTAACCGACGTTGGACATTTGAAAAGCTTCAATACATATTTCAGCGAAATGAAGGAACTACCGGCCGGAATATTCCTACCCACCAGCGGCCTGACCAATCTGAGTGCCACGTTTAACAAACTCTCGCAAATGAAAGACGTCCTTACTCTACCCAATTTACAGGCCCTAGATTTAACGCACAATGATTTGTACGAAATAAATTCCGAAACATTCGTCCACACTCCAAACGTAAAATACATCAAGTTGACTTCCAATAAAATTCACCGTGTAGACGGTGACGCGTTCAGCTCAACGCCATTGATAGAGCAACTCGATTTATCATTTAATAGGATAGATCATTTGGTAGCCGAAATATTTGGTAGATTGCCTAATCTTACTTACCTTGATTTGAGTAATAACGTTTTAGCTAACATTTCATCACCGCACATCTTTAAAAATAACCAACGACTGGCTCATGTCAAATTGTCATCTAACCTCATTCCATATATACCGGTCGGCCTTTTTTCGAGTCAAAAATCTAGCCTAAAAAGTTTGGAATTAAGATCTATGAACCTTTCACAAATTCCGTCTGGCCTTTTGCGAGAACACGATCAGTTGGAAATTCTTGATATTCGGGCTAATTCGCTCAGGACTATTGACCCTATTGAATTTATGAAATCAGAGAAGTCACTTAAAAAGCTGCGTTTTGGCGGTATACCGTTTCATTGATTTTGGTTTTTATAAACCTATTTTTAAGTTACATCAATAAAATCTTTTTATAAGCAAAAATGCTTGCAAAGGCGCCATATAGGGTCGCCGGGACCGGCTTTGCTTTAAAGATTAACTTTATTCATGTATTCGCTTGCTCCTATTTCAAGTGATGGCATTGTTACTTTACAGGACATAGAATCTTTTTAATTTCAATAGGATTTAAAAATCATTGCCTACAAAAACTTTATTTTATTTAACCCCGGTTTCTTTGTTAGACAATCCAATTTCGCATCTTATATTCATTGTACTAAATAATCCTAATAAAATATTTAGACGACCTCGAGCTTTATAAAAACTATCGTTTTTGGTCAAGTTTTAGGTGCTGATTACAAATTTAAATTCAGATCTTTAGTCACTGCCACATATAAATGAGTCAAAAATATTTTTTTGGGGGGGTGGTATTTTGAGCTTTTGTGTTAAACCTTTGTGCAGACAAATAAAAATATGTATGGAAGGAAAGATTTTTTGTAACGTAAGGATTAAAATTTTTTTTTAATTTAAAAATCCTGGTTTTTGAAAATCCATTATTTAATCTTAAATAACTTGAGAGTAAATTAGAAATTTTTGAGTAATATTTTAAAACAAAATTTTTTAAAAGTAAAGATGTGCTTGTTAGAATTTCAATAGGTTTTTTTAATAGTTAAAAACTCTGGAGGCGTTGGCGAAAAGGCTAATTTGAGATAGTAATGGCAATTTTTTTGTAAAAATAATGTTTTTTCTGTCCGCGAATCTATAACGCTAAATTTTTATGGCGCTACAGATAACCCGTTTAGCTGTGATTGCGATATGGCCAAGTTTGTGCATTGGTATAACGAATGGTATCAAGGCCTGACGTTAGAAGAAAAAGGACTACAGGACAAAGAAGTGAGACGGGCAAAGTGTGCTACCCCACACGTGCACAGGGGTAAAATGATCACTTCTTCAGACATCTCACGAATGAATGCTTCAATGTGTCCAGAAAATTCGACTGAATATACACTACCCGGCGAGACACAGTACACGAGACCTTTCGATGGATTTTATAAGCAAAAACAACCATCTTATGGTCTCATTTTAGCGGCATCCATTTCTTGTCTAACCTTACTTATATTAATTACTACGTGCACGGTCAAACGGCATTATCTGGCAAAAAAATTTGTTGGATCTGGGAGAAAATTAATTAGCCATTGAAGTGTGAAACGCGGAATGTTAAAGTACTACCAGGCATTGAAATAAAAGAGCCATCCTTTAAGTGTATTTTTTTTTCAGGGGCTTTTCTATAAAAAAAACTTTTGGGCTTTCTAATGGCTGCGGCTAGTGGAAAAAAAAGTTTGACCAAAAAAAAATTGCACGTATTTAAATAACAGTGAGGCGATTAGTATGAAAAAAAAATTTAAAAAATTTAAAATTTTTTTAAATTTGTTTTTTTAAAAATTTTTATTAGGCATCTAAAACGACCAAAACACATTAATTCTTAATTTTAAAATTTTAACCGTTTTTTCTTTTTCTTTTTTTTCATAAACATTATTTTAACAATTTTGAAAAGAATATTAGCCGCAGCCAATTATAGTAATTAATCCCATTCCTACGCCGAAATAAAAAATACTTTTAGAATTAATTTTTATTCCATAATTAGCTTCCTCCCCCCCCCCCCTTCCCTTTTCAAAAGGCCCGAGAAAAAAAAATTATTATTCCCCACTTCAACTCACACTTTTTTAGCATTCACTACCATTCATCTATGTTTGAATTTTTTAATTTGTATGCTATGTCAATAAACATTTCATCAATTTCTGCCTGTATTTGTGTATGAGGCCATTTTTCCGCCCACCTGTTTATATTTTTATCCTTATTTCTCAATAAAAACCTCCTTACTCTACCTTAGTAAGGTAAACAAACCATCCTACCCTTTTTTCAGTCCTACGTAGAAATTTTTCCCCAAACTTTCACCAGTTTTTTCAAGAGCCTAAGTTAACATATGTCATCAGCTGACTCTTATGTATTTCCACAAGGCATACTGTCGATATAAAGAAAAGACCTCTGACAGGTAGCGTATCGAGAAACGCCATTACCACAAGGGCACTGCTGTGAACAACTTACATCTATCACTCTTTAATAATCTCTCCCGTTTTTTCAAACATTCTGGAATATAATAAAAACGATGGACTGTGTCCGCTACTACCTTTTTAATTTACAAAGTAAAAATCAATTAATATAAATTAATTTAAAAAAAACATTCGTATGGTATATTTAATTAGATATGAATTTAAGTATTTCAAAAATAAATATAAACATAAAATTTAGTCGTATCTAATTTCATACATTTTCGCAACTTATCTCCAATTATTAAAACATGATTTTATGGTTGGTATATGAAAATTTCATTCTTACCAGACCTTGAGAGTATTATATTTCAGATTTGATTTTTGGGCATGTGCATTAGTTAGACATACCCTAATTAGGAACTTGCCAAAAAGTATATATATAAGGTAAAGCTATTATATTTCAAGTGAATTTAGATCAAAAAAAAACTGGCACGTTTGGGCAAAATATAAAAATATGCCCTTGAAATAAAAATGGTTAATTTCTCATTCCACAATTTATTGAGTTTTGCCGCCTCCTAATTTTAAAATTTTTTTATTAAAGATTTTAATAACATATATTCTAAAAAGAAAAATTCGATAGTGGCCCCCAGTTCGTATTATGATGGTACGAAAAATTATTTATATAGTATTACGGTGATATAAGTAATAGTAACTTTGATCATCTTAAATATAAAATCTTATACATTTGACTTTCCCAATCCTAAACATTTTTTCTATGGCAGGTCCCAGAGAATTAAATGAGATTTCGCTTGTGCTTGTGACTTAAGTTGTTTGGCCTAAGCTAAAGGTAAATGGATTTGGGATTCGTTTGCTGTCGCCATTCATCCAATATTACTAAGGCTTAATTTTGCTTAGGCCGCCATGTGCAATGAAAGTTTTTCCGTAAAAATTTTAAAAATATTAAAAATTTGATTTTTTTTTTCAACATTTTTGTTAAAAATATTTTTATTTAGCTCTAATGTGCATTACCTAAATTTGGCAACATCTTTATCGTTTTTATTACAAAATAAAATTTTTAAACATATTACAATTTTCACGCAAAAATAAAGAAGATTCACTTTGCACGTGCTACTTGTTAGAACATCGGCGCGTGTCGTATAGTCAAATATTGGATAAAGGTGTTGTATATTTTGATATAAATATTTATTATATATTATATATTATCATTCCAGTCAGTTTATATATCTTTGTCGTCAATGCCATTTAATATAATACTTATTTAAATAGTTAAAGTACAAAACAAATAATCAAAGGTCGTTCATTCTATATAATATTTAAAAATAGTTATACACTTAAGTTAAACAAATAATAAAAGGTTGTAAAGGACAGTTAAATTAGATATGCAAAATACTAACAAAAGTTCGTAAAGGACGGTTAAATTAGATATGCAAAATACTAACAAAAGTTGGACAGTTAAATTAGATATGCAAAATACTAACATGGTGGCCAAGGAGTTGAACTCGCGACCTTGTTTAGGCAGGCTCGTTCTTCTCTTTGCTCACCTGTCAGTGAGGCCAGTTTAACTACTTCCCTCTATCATATGGCATATAGATAAATTTTATGGCCACAAACAAAATCTTTAAATCAATAACCCTCCTACCATTATTCTCCTTATAACAATTAATAAAATCATGCATTGTCTTAATATTAAGGCCTGCTTTATTTAAAATTATAATTCGGGTGCGTAATGCCGCCCATAATTGAATGCTGTGTTCCCTAATCGAAGTTGATTTGTTGTCTTCAATTACGTCCCTTCTCGAGTCTATGTCAAAGTACCACGGGGCACTATCGTTCACCTGATCGTCATCGATGATCAAGTTTATCAGGTGATCATCCATCTTCCTCACGGCTTGTTGCCCCATTTCGTTTTCATACACGTCGTCGTAAGATTTAGAGTACTGATTAACGTCCTTGTTTGTTTCGAAGGGTGACCATGTATAATTGGAATTCACTTGTGCGTCATTGCTAACATCATGTTCAGGCTGTTGTTCCTCTTTCAGATTGAAGAAACTATTGTCAAAATCGGTATCGATTGTATGCCTTTCGCCCTCAATATCGTCAAGATTGTTTACCTGGATAAAAGGTTCGTGTAGGTTATCGTCATCAAAATTGTAAGGTTGATTAACGGTAGTACCCAAGTCACCCTCATTATTGTAATCTTTCATAATATGAGTGTCCCATAATTCATTATTAACAATTTCAATCGGTTGAATTTCATTATTATCATTATCATTATTATCATCATCATTATTATTATTATTATTATTATTACTAAATGACTCATCCTGTTCATCAAGATAACGCATTTTCATGCATCTTACTCCCATACAAATTCTATTTGAATAGACTGGTATAGGGTCGCCGAAAATGCTACATTGACCATTACGATTGCTGAGTTCCTGACGATTTTCATCAAAATCGTTATCATATATTTGTTCATCAGCGAGGTAATCATAATTATTATACCTTTGTGAATTCCATTGATCCACAGCAAAGTCATCCGAATTATCATTATAAGGTTCCTCGAATATTTCATAATTATCATTATCGTTATTCATTGAGTCATCTTTGGTAAACCCAGATTAATTCGTGGTCTTCGGCACCATGTTAAAACATCGGCACGTGTCGTATAGTCAAATATTGGATAAAGGTGTTGTATATTTTGATATAAATATTTATTATATATTATATATTATATGCCATTTAATATAATACTTATTTAAATAGTTAAAGTACAAAATAATCAAAGGTCGTTCATTCTATATAATATTTAAAAATAGTTATACACTTAAGTTAAACAAATAATAAAAGGTTGTAAAGGACAGTTAAATTAGATATGCAAAATACTAACAAAAGTTCGTAAAGGACGGTTAAATTAGATATGCAAAATACTAACAAAAGTTGGACAGTTAAATTAGATATGCAAAATACTAACACTACTCTTCTTAAATTGAAGCGTAGAACACAACCAAGTGTTTACATTTTGGTTTGGCCAAACCACACAAACTTGACTTATTAAAAAACGAAAATAAATTTAAAAAAATAGTCGTTAATCTAGATAAAAATTTTACTGAAAATGGCGCCTTAATTTTGCTCATAATTTTATTGGCTCTAACATATGCCTAAGTAATCAATAAAGTTAATTTTGAATATGAAAACTCATTTTTTCAAAAGTTGCAATATGTTTTTTAATTCTTATAAGGGCACGTGCAAAATGATTTTTATTTTCGTATAATTTTTCAAATTTTAAAAAAATTTTATTAATAAAACGTTAAAAAGTTGCCAAAATTTGTATACGCATATAAAATGCTTTTTCTGAAATAAAAAATTTTTAAAAAAAAAATAAACTTTTAAAAATTTTAGATTGCAAAATTTTGGGAAAATAAAAACTCACTTTGCACTTGCCCTAATCAATATTTTTAAATTTTATTATAATAAGTTGGCATATGGTGTATCTTACATTTGTCAACCTAAAAATTTTTAACCTTCTACTAACATGATTGATTTATCAACGGTTTACAAAAAAAAATTTAAATCCTCGTATCCTATGTAAAAGCGACTATATCATTTCTCACTGTTTTACTGTCTTAGCCAAATGTTTAATTACTTGGCTTATGAGTGATTTATAGCTAGAGGTAAAAGAAAATAGTTGATCTATTATTATCAACTTTCTGACTCTATAAAGTAGAATTATCTGAATTTTTTCGACTTATTTCTCCTTCAAATAACCTCCAAGGTGGCATTGATTTAATATTTAGTTTTTATAATAATGCAAGCATAGGTGTAAAACGAGCATTAAATATATCAAAAACAAGAAAATATGACTTGCCCCCATATTTCACTCTAAAACAAATGTTGAATGTTATATCTTTTTATTTTTATAATAATTGTCCTTTTAAATGGCAATGATATTGTTTTTTGTGCATATTAATGTTAAATAATATCTGATAAAATTGTTTAGCCTTTAACATAACTGAAGACACAATTATGAGAACATTAGGATTCAGGATATTGATTTTTTATTTATTAATGTAAAATAACAGTTGATTTACAACAAACCCAAATTTATTATCTCAGCCTTTTTTTTTAATTAGAATTTTAGCTCAGTAAGGAAGTCATAAGTTTTGTTTTTGTTAAATTTAATTTAATATTTGGTGCAAAATCAGATTTAAATAAGGTGCTACTATTTGCTGACTACCTTTCCCACCAAATTTTAACTCCTATAGATAGATATCTAAAATGGCAAGACACTATTTTACAACCTTGAGACTCAACTAAATAGATTAATATTATCTTGAACCTTTACTTAATTGTTGATTTCAAATAATTAGAAAATTACACACCTGTAAATATAGTAAAGGGCACATCTAAAATGAGTTTTTTTCGTAAAATTTTCAAAATTTTGGAAAATTTATTTTGTAAACGCAAATTTTTAAAAAGTTGCTAATCTTAATTTATGCTAAAATGCTGTACTAAAAATTATTTTAAAAAATTTTGAAAAAAATATAATTTATAAAAGTTTCAGAATTTATAAAATTTTACAAAAATAAAAACTCACTTTGCACGTTCCCTAAACTATTTACAACCTTATTATCAAAAAATGAGAGTTTGTGTGATTTGGCCGTTTTAGATTTTAACAAATTTTAAAAGTTTTGTACCACACTATCTATGTTAATAATAATTAAAAACGTTTAATTTTTTTCTTCCAAAATTTTTTTAATTAGCCGCAGCCCTTATAAAAAAAATTTAACTGACATTTGGCTCTTTTATTCATTTGTATTCGATTTTTTATAATTTGGACTTTATCTTTTAAGATTGGAGTGGCTAGATATATCTCTAACATATGAACTTTGCAATACATTGTTATTGGGTCTTATGCTAAAACTACAAAATTACCAATTACAAGAGAATTATTTATTCAATTTGAGAAAATTTAATTCGCCTAACAGAGGACAGGACCGTGTTCAAGGCTTATAGCACATTACCTTAGACTTGCTATCTAAGGATATTTAAATTAATTCGTTTACCAATCAACCTTTAAAAGTCAGCTACAGACATTAGAATTTATTAAGAAAATGTTAAAAAACCATAAAAAGATTATATTCAAATTTATTAAATAAAATCTAAATATAAAATTTTAAATTTTTTAACAAATATTTAAAGCCATATGTAATATTCTGGTTAAGATGCCAAATATATGGTATAACCTAAAAGTAGGTGTAAATGTAAACAAAAAATTTTATTTATTATTTAGGAAAAATTTCCACAATTTTTTTTTGGATGCAAAGTTTTTTCCTAGTTAATTATGCAGTCGCAATAATAGTCAATTTGTTCAAATTTGGCCATTTTTTAATATTTACACATAATAGACCCAAGCGAAAACTACGAAAGACAGAAAATTTATATGAAATTGAGCCATCATAGCAATTATATTGATTAAAACTTCCGTTCTTCAAACATTATTCGTCTACAATTTACAATTCGTTCAAATATTTTTCAGCAAACAATATAATATAAATTTATTTTAGATTCAAAAATTGTGGTTTATTATATGTACCCAGCTGTCAATACAAGCGTTGATTGATGCTGGTATTACTTTGTATTTTATTATATATACGTTCTTTTTTTCCTTTCGAGTTCAAAGTTTAATTTTTTCTACAAAGCTCAAAAATAAAAAACATATAATAAAACAAACTCTTTAAAAAATTAGCCTTGTAAATAAAAATCATTTCTACGATAGCTTCTAAACATTACAAAAAAAAATACAAAAAAAAGAAAAAATTTTTTTTTCAAAATATATTAATTTTTAACTCGCCCTTTCAAATATTTTTTATACAAACAATAAAAAAACCATTATAATAATATTTCTATCAATCTAATTTTTTTAGTTTTTGTAAAAAATTATAAAAATAAAAAAGTAAAGGTTTAAGAAAATTTTTATACAATCTTTTATTAATAGTATTTGTAGTTTAATGAGTGATTTTGTATATTAATATGTATAACTTTTGTAAATATGGATGAATATTATATTTTGCATATACATTATAAAGGCAATTGTTTTTTTAATTAAGGCACGTAAGTGAATTTTAATTTTCGTAAAATTTTAAATCTGAAATTTATTTTTTTTTAATTTTTTTTAAAAATTATTTATTTTAGAAAAAGCATTTTATTTGCATATATTAAATATGACAACTTTTTAAAAATTTGCGTTATATTATAAAATAAAAATTTTTAAAAATTTTGAAAATTTCACGAAAAAATAAAAACTCACTTTGCACGTGCCCTCATATAAAGTTTAACAAATATAATTTTTTGCAAAAATATGCTTTTTCATATGTTTTGATTTATTAGATTGCGGTAGTTTACGATTTGGTCGAAAACCTCTCCAATGTCAAATATTAGAAGGTAGCATTGGAAGGCCTTTTGATAGAAATTTCACGGAAAGTGAACTCAGCCCAGAGGTTGCATATTTAGGAGGTAGAGCTAAGTTTTTTTATCTCATCAAACTTATTTTATAATTTATTGAGGCGTGGCTTGTTAACATTTTAAAAATTTCTACTTGAAAATTTTTATTAGTGTTCTATAATTCCGCATGGGAACAAATGGGTCTAAAAACAAAAATATAATTTAAAAAAAATAAAGAACAATATAAAACCAATACTAGCTGTTTTTTCATTTTTTTTAAATAAACACCAAGATACTTAAAGCATAGAATTGGAATTAGAAGGCCTTACAATAATCTAATTAATCTTGCCTTAATCTTAATTTATATCTATTCTTTCAATAAATTTTATTAGAAGTCCTAAAATTAAGGTCAACTAATATCAATGTAAGAGAAAAACAAATTTATTAGAACATTGCACGACGCCCCCTTGATAGCCTTATATATCGATCGTAATTTCCACTTCGACTCCTTAAATCTTAATATAGCATTAACCAAATTGACAGATTTTGCCACTTTGATGATACTCTAAAAAAGAAAATTTAATTTTTTTTTTTACATGAATTCTCTTGTTGATCATATCAATTGATAAAAATTTTTAAAGTATAAGCTCTTAGGGCAGCATTTATTCCGTGTCCTACATTAAATATGATGTGATATATTATGGGCTTTTAGTGAAATAAATTTGATTTAATATTATGTTTAAAATACAAAAAAAAAATAATATTATTCTTTTTGGTTTATGTTTACTAAAATTTCTGTAGTTAGCTCACAAAATCCCAAATGTTTGTTGGCCTGTGAAATACCCCAAAAAGAGGAAACTTTAATTTTTCAAATTAAAGGCTGAAAAATGGCTCATACCATATGTTCGTAATCAGCACCAAAAATCAAAATAGTTGCTATTATGATGAAGGTCGTCATAATTTTATTGTTCAGTGTGACTGGCTCTAACAATTGCTTTTTTAAGAAAAAATAATAGATGCATGAAAAATGCGCCATCTTTGCATAGGGAATATATTATAAAACTTAAAAGGTGAAAAAAATATAAGAAGCGATTTTTTTCCATTGGTGTGCAGCCTTTTAAAGTTTTTCGGTATTAAAGTTTTGTAAAACCTTTATAAAATATCATTTTTTCCAAAATTTATTATTTTGTATTGAACAATATTTGAAAAAAAAAATTAGACAAACATTATTCATTTTTTATTTACAAAAAATTATGGCATCGAAATTGAATATCCTATATGGCTTTTTCTCATGTATAACTTCCGTTTTCAGATGTTTCTTGTGTCTTTGGCTATTTCCTTATTATATATATATATGGTCAATTCCACCTCAATCCAACAAATCCGAAAAGGGTACCCCTTTTGATTTGGCTTAAATTTTGGAGGTAGTATCTAAGGGTATCTCATAATCTGGAAATTTTTTTTGACCGAAAGTGATTTTTGACGGAGATAGGGGCAAAAGAAAAAAAAATTGCAAGGTGATTTTTCACATTTGATGCAACTTTGGGAGGTTATAAGGTAAAAAGTATTATAGCTAGAGACTTAATTTTTTTTTAATTTTGAAGAGAACAATAAGGGCTATCTTGCATGTGTTTATTATGTTCAAATTATTTTTTTAAAATTTTACAATTTTGTTAAGAACATTTAGTTTGATATAACAAAAATAACGTATTTTTGAATTTCTTAAAAAATTGCTGAAATACAGTCCTTAGTATTCATTATTAATATGTGAACTCAAAAGTATGGGACCGACTAGACTTTTTGAAAAATTCAAAAAAAAATTTTTTTTTTTTTTGATTTTTAGTCAAAAATTTGCTCCCTGTACTATATTAAAATATTTAAAAGTGCCAAATTTGTTTATATATAAGAAGTTAGACATAGGGGCAAGTATGTTAGGCTAAAACAGTTTTATTAATTTGATTCAAACTATTGTCAATTTTGGAAAGAAAAGGGGAACTTCAGAACAAAAAAATTGGTAATTTTCAGTATTTTACTCCTATCTTCTAAGCCGACTTTCTAAGTCACTACAAAACCAATTTGAAAATTTAAAATTGCATTTTATACATAAAACATCACTATATAACATAAATTTTCCCCAACATTTTTTAACGTACCCATAGCTTTTTATAGAATAAAAACCAAAGTTTGCCAGGTTTTTTGAAATTTTAAGGTGTAAAAAATAAAAACTTAAAATTATATATGTTAACTTTTACTAGTCATTTTTAGTTTGATGAACAATATTAGAATATGTACATAATTCTCAATATTTATCCTCGGCAAAATTAAAAAAATTTGTTAAATTTATTGTATAAAAAAAAATTTAAGAGGATTTTAGAAAAAATAATAAGGTTAAAAAATTTGTAAAAATTTATTTTTTTCATTATTTAATAGTTTTTAAATAAAACAGCCTCAACAACGTTAAATCTGACAAAAATAAGTAAAATACAATATATTTGGCCTATTTAGAATATTATGATTTAACAGATTTTCTTTTTTTATGATTATCAACAATCCTAAAATAAACGTAAAAAGTCAATTATTTTATGAAACGTAGTGGTACGGTTTTTTGATATTATAACTACATAAAAGAAGTCAATTTTAGGGTTAAACAACCTTAAATGATTATAACGGGCAGAATTAGCTTCAATGATTAATAATAAGACTAAATATTAGACCCAATTTAATATAAACAAAATATAGACATTCAGTCTTTTTTACTAATTTTTACATATGCCAAATATGTTTTTGAAAGGCTATTTAGAGCAAGGCACACCATATATATCTAATTGACCTTAATAAAGTTTAAAAACCAACAATTTAAGTTCCATGTACATTTTAGTTTTATAATATAGACGCACTAAACCTGTTAAAGAAAGAGGAAATATTACTGTTACTTGATTCTATGGGCATATGGATTTGGGCATTGACCTAAAGTTTTTTATAACTATATGCGTTCCTTACGAGTTTTAACACAAAAATTTGTTTTAATAAATACATTAAATTACAAATTTAATATATATAATGGAATGATTTAATAATCTCATTTTTTTTATAATTTACCTATCTAGTTTTTTAAGATTTTCTATACATAACATATATACTATTTTTTTAACACTTTAACAGGCAAAATATGACTGATTATATAGGTTCTATATATTTTTAGATAATTATGCAAAAATAGTAAAAAAATAAGCTTGCACAGACGAATACAATTTGCGTTAGTTTTTTGACACCTGAAAATTTGCTGTTTTTTGGCAAATTTAGGTATTTTTATTGTAGAAGCGTCAAAATCGAGTGAAAAAAGGTGGGGCTATTATATGCTATTAAGCGATATTTTATCTATAAAATAAATGTTAAATATTAAAAAAAGATTGGCTGGTTAACCAGAAAGTCGATTTTGAAAACAGGCAAAATTTTCACTTTTTTCGGTTTTTAGGTTCACTTTTTCATTGTAAATTTAATAATAGTAGTAATCAATTAAATCAAACTATTATGTTCTAACATAATTGCCCATATGTCCTGCTTTTTGAATACTGTCAAATTTGGCACATTGGCATATTCTAATATAGTGTCAAGGGCATATATATGTCCGAAAATTAGGGCAAAAAATTGATTTTTTTAAATTTTTATAAAAAGTCATGCCGGTCCCAAAGTTTTTAAATCATCAATTTATTAACAATATTAAGGGCCATATTTTATAAATTTTTCAGAAAATTCAAAGATACGTTTTTTGAGCTATTTGTGTCTAAACCTCACTTAAATTTTTTGGTAACTTAAAAAAAATTTTTTTAAATATTTTTTGCGTCTAAAGTAGCCCTTATTACGATCTTCAAAATAGAAAAAATTATGCCTCTAGCTACAATACTTTTGACGATACATGCGCACAAAGTTGCCTCAAATTTTTTTTTTGCAAAAAAATAAAAAATATTTTTGCTCGTATCTCGGTCAAAAATCACTTCCGGTCAAAAAAATTTAGGTTTTTATCAGCACCCAAGGACCCTACCAATGTACCAATTTTCAGCCAAAACTGAGACTTGAAGGGAAAAAGTTTGTCGATTTGAGGTGGAATTGACCATATATATATCAAAAAAGTGTCCATTTGATTACATTGACCAATTTCACCACCTCGGAAATACTTTAAGTAAAAAAATTTAAATTTTCTTTCTATATTTAAATTACTTTTAGTTTTTAAATATTTTTTTCAAAATTTTAATGCTAATAACTGAATTATAAAGTGTGATTAGAAAATAACTATAAACGGTATTGCTTTGATTGGAGGTTTGTTCCGTATAGTTAGATATGTCAATGATTTGTTGACCTGTTTTTTAAACATACTAATTAATACTTTAGGTAGATTGCCGAATACCAATGTAACGCTATTCCAAATCACTAAAATGTCTCTTACAGTTGAATGCAATGTCGACGTGATCGTGGCTTTATATCCAGGAAACGTTTTAAGTAAATGATATACATAAACTATTAAATCAAATAAAAAATCATTCAACCAAAGTTTATTATATACAAAAGACGTTATCAAATACAAGGAAAATTTAATGCTTGTTTTTTTCATTATAGGGTATTATTTTATTTTATTTTTTTGCTAGAGAATAATATATAAAAACACACTTATCATGGTTATGCAAAGGCTCGGAGTTATTGGTAGGATGCCTTTTGTAAAATACCATTAATAAGGAAATTATTAAAACAAAAGACATTAGACAAGTTTTATTGGTTTGATTAGCAGCATGCTTCTCTATAGCCACTCGATGTGAGTTATTTTAAAATTAACTTTTTAAATATACAAGGTTGTTCCAATTAAACGTTTGTAATATAATAATTTTTTTAATGACATATTATGAAAAATAAAAGTTTTGAGATTTGTTAACCTCAATATATTGTTGACCTAAAATGTTTTTGGAGCGGTTGGATTTCAGTTTTAGAATTATAGACACATGGGAATGATGTCACCAAATTGTCATTGAAGCATTTACTTGTTTGTTTATATGAGGTCATGTATATCTTAAATTTTCTAGAGAATCGCCTTTTTAAGCATTTTGAAATAATGTCGCCGAATTGCCAACTATGTAATTAATTAATTAAAAAACTTTTTTTTTTAAATTTATTTTTTTGTATTGTATTGTAAATTTTGTGTAATTATTAACATTTAATCCTGCTAACATGTCACCGAGTTTTCGCAAATGCGTTTTATATATCAAAGAGTATATTTTTTAGGCGCCCTTATAAAAATCAACTTATCATTCTCTATGTATAGTAATTTGTCATCAAAGTTTTTATTATTAAAATTATTCTCCTTCAAAACAATATAGTGACATACACAAGATGCAATAATTAAATTATACAATAAAATTGATACTATGGGCCCAATTAAATAAATGTGAAAGACGTTTGTTTAATATTTAAATAATAGTCTTCCAAAAGCTCAGCAGGCCTACTGTTGACAATTTGTAAATATAATTATATATACAAATAATACCTATTTGAATTTAATGCATTCAATTTATTTAACTTTTGTTAACAAATGGATTAAAAATAAATAATTTTTTAACAATACACACTTAATTTGCACAAAATTTTTGTGAATTTTAAATTTAATAAAAATTCTAAATTGAGGCAATTTTTTAAAACCTGTGTGCAATGTAAAAGGGCAACAAAATTGTTTTAAAGGTCACATGCAAAATGAAATCTATATTTTGTCAAATTTTTAAATAATCTGAATATATGAACGCTTATTTAGGTTGCCAAACTTATTTTAAGCATAAAATAAATACTTTTTCTAAAATAATTTTAAAAATAATTAAAAATGTTTGAAACATTTTTGTAAAATTTCAAAATTTTTTTTTGAAAAAATAAAAACTCACTTTGCACGTGGCCGAAAACAAGATACAAAGAATAGAATAGTATTAAAACTCGATTGGAGCGTGAACATATTCCTTGATCAGCTCGTTCAACTACTTAGATTTACTTCCCAAAAGCTGTGGCATGAACTGGGAATATTCTTTTAAATTTGCACTTTTTTTGTTTAGGCTACACGATATGCCACTCTTTATCTCATTTCATTTTTAGTTTTCTGGTGTGCCTGTTTCAATATACAGTGGCCCATTTTTTTTAAAAACTTTACAGACTTTGAAATATAAAGATTTCCATATATAAAAACCTATATGAGTTTGGCCGCCACCCTAAATCTATAAAGAAAACCTCAGGATTGATCGGCAATTTCGATAAGCTTCTAGGTTTAACCAGTAACATGGTTATTACCGTCGCTTTAGAAAGAGACTTAGTCAAATAATGTAATTAGATTTAATATTTCTAAATAATATTAAAAATTGTTAAAATTATTATATGTTTTTAATATAATTTATGTTACAAAGTAAAATATCTAAGAATACGACCGCAAAGATATTTTTAAACCTAGATTAAAAATGCATAAAAATTAATTACACATGAATTACTCAGTTAGCCAAAAAATATTCTGTTTTGGAATACCATGTATTTAAAATGTTATCTTATTATTTTGAATTCTTTAGAGTAGGTATAGGTCAAACCAAAAATGTTATACATATTTTTATATACATATATGAGAAATGGTTGTACGAGTCTTATAAAGGGGCACCTCGTGGTATTATAAATCAAACGATGTTTTTACAGGCGTTCGAATTCCAGCATGGTCGGCAACCACCAGGGACGCGGGTACGCAGGCAGGTTTTTACAGGACAGGTGGCTTAGATATACTTGTCAGGCGTGGTATGAATTTCGGAGGATTCGAGTTTTTTGTAATTGAAGTTCGTAATCAAGTTGTCGGTATAACGGATCCAATAATATTTCAAGTATACCTTTTTGAATTATTAAAGCGTGTTTTTTTTGAAAAGAATTAAGGACATTTTACAATGTCCTGTATCCTGGTTTTTTCCTAATGCTATTTTAAATTATTTTTGTATCATATAAAGTGGTTAAAAAAATTTTTATTCGAACTCAAATCTACTATACATAGACTGAAATTTTAAATTCTTTACATTTTCAAGAAGAACAGATGTTTAATTGCAGTTTAATAGAATGAGGAAAAGTAAATTGTTTACAATGATGTCTCCTCAAAAATTAAGCAATTTATGCAGCATGAGTATCTACTAGAAACCATCTTACGGCCTCTTCTTCAAGGCTAAACCAGTTATGTTTTTGCTCAAACTCTTTTTTAATGCAACTTTGATGGGTTTGATAAACGTTTGTTTTACTAAGTATGTGCTAAAGAGAAAATGCGCCTCTGTTATATAAACCTACTGTAAAGGTTTTATGTCCTTATAAAAAAATTGCTTTTGTAAAATAAAAATTTTAATATATGTTTTGAAAGGTATACTATAAATAAAATAAAAAAAAATGTGAAAATATTAGGAGTTTTGAATTTCATTGCAGGCATCACATATAAATTAATAATACTGTGTTATAAGATGTCAGCGCCCAAACGCATTAATCCGCCGGCGAAATGTCATTTGTACTTGACCTCGACGTTCAAAAATATCATAGGTCAACAATTTTGAGAGTTATGAAGTAACCACAAATAAATCTGCCATCTTATGGAATATAAAATCTGTTTAATATTTTTCCTAATTAAACTTAGTTAGTCAGTTATAAACGTTGAAAATTTTAGAAAAAAGGTCAACAAACAAGATTCAAAAACAAAAATAAATTAAAAAAT
Source organism: Acutogordius australiensis (assembly GCA_030555515.1). Classification (NCBI taxonomy): domain Eukaryota; kingdom Metazoa; phylum Nematomorpha; class Gordioida; order Gordea; family Gordiidae; genus Acutogordius; species Acutogordius australiensis. The sequence continues at coordinate 7,806,631 of CM060245.1, forward strand.
TTTATTTTTGCATATTCACATAGTTAAACTGCTAAATTCAAAATTCAAATAATATTAAAAACCGATAGTGTATCATATCGTATTTGAGTTTGGACACGAAATATTTTGTATTATCTAAACTCGATGTAAGAGCTTGAAAATTTCATAAGTGATTAAAAACAAGAAATTTTTTATGCAAAAATTTTTTTAATTCTTTTAAAGGGTATATTTAGATGTGTGAATTCGGTCAAAAAAGGTCATTTTTTGTTATAGACGGATGGAGCCATAGACATATCATGGGGATGCATTCTATTATGTTTTCATAAAATTCATGCTCCAGACATTGATATTTGTTAACCTGTGTATTTAGCCGGGGGAATATTATTTGGCATATAGTCAAAGTTTTTCACTGGCAAAATATTGTTTGGATCGTCCAAAGTTTATATTCCACCTGCACTTTGCACTAAGGGACAAACAGCAAACTGATATGGTTAATTTTCGATCATTGGATGTTTTTGATTTCATGCTTAGATTATAAAATTTTAATAAATAGAGGTAAATTTAAAATTAGGGTTAAGGGTTAGCGTTTCAAAGTATTGTACATCAAAAAAGAATGCAGATTTAATGATTTATACGCTCAAACGTGTATTTAGGAGGCCATTATGGAAAGCACTTTTTTTAGGTCAAAATTGCGCTAATAAATTTAAAATAACCGCGCAACTTTTTTTATACTTAAAAATAAAAAAGACTATAGAAAAAAATGTCAAGGTAATTTAATTGTGCGCTTGTTACTTTTAATGCACTCAAGATCCTCGTTAAAATGTAAGCAGGTATTAAAACTTAAGGCGTCTTAAAACGCGATGGTGACTTTTGAGAGCGCGTGAAAGACATATAAAATTGTGTAAGGCTTTTAGGAACACCAAACATACAACCCTCAGGGTTCTTTCAAGATCTGCTTGGCCAGGAAAATAGGTTATTGGAGTTGGGGTATAAGATGTTTATTTTGAATGTCTGCAATTTTTGTCCGGTAAACAAAAATTTTTTGGACTCCAACGGTTTCATTTATATTTCCGGACCGATTAAGAATTTAAACATTTATAAGAGAATAACGGAAGGTTGGTATAAGTCTTAATACATGAATTTTATGTGAATATTATGACAATCTTTTTGACCTAAAATAATTTAAAATATTACCCTAAAACGTATTAAAAATAGAGTTTTGAGCTGTGTTCGCCCAAACCGTCTAAAGCGTTATAACTTATCTACCCGCCCCTAACTCATTTTTTTGTTTTTGGCCCGGCTCAAATACATAAATGCCCCGGATATTTTATATTGGGAGCTTTAAATATTTTTATTTAAATATTTTTGTTAGTTATCAAAGTGCATAATAACTCTCGTCGTTTTTTCAATTTAAGATATAAAAATGCCTCCCCCCCCCCCTTATCGTTTTACCCTTGGCGGGCTGCTTTTAGCTCTAAATCATTTGATGACCAAAATTTACCAAATAGTTTTTACTAATACATCACACGGTTTATTCGTAGATAAGTTTAAGGTCGCGAGGCAAAATTTTTTTTAACAATCCGTTTAAATTTTAGAGTTAACGCCCAATGTTTTACCCATTATAAAGAATGTTTAATTGTTTTCATTTGCTTTCGATATGGAGCCAAAAGATGCGCTTTGCCATTTTAAAAATACCTTGTGAAAAATATTATAAAATGCTTGTTAACTATTAATTTTACCTGTAAAAAGCCAGAGGTGCCCAAAACATATTTAATTTTGCGTTACTATCTTCTAAATTTTGTTTGAGCTATTAATTATTGTGGAATCATCAATTAAAAAACACTACATTTTCATGTTAATGATAATTGTTTAGCTCCCGATAGGACTAATTATTAAGTTGTGGAGGGCATACGATCTTCAAGAGATATAGGGCAAGGTGATCAGTTAGGTGAATGAGTCTGACTTTAAATTAAATAAGAAAAGAATATTGTATTTAGGAGTGATTTCGTGACAAGCCAAATTTCTAATCTAAAAAATTACACTTTTATTCCCATATTTTTGTTGACAAGATCTGTACTAATGTAATTTCAACATGTAAATAAATTTAGCGTATTTTTTTTAGTATAAATATGATTATGTATGATACTTTTTAGTTAGTAACCTCCCAATGTAAAAAATCATATGTAAAATTTTGCCTCCCGTTTTTCTTCTTTTGCCTCTTCTTCCTTAACAAAATTTACTAACAGTCAAAATTTCAAATTTTGAGAAATCTTTGTTACCTCCTAACTTATGTAGTTGTTTGCCTTTACCCGAATCATAATGCATCTTTTGGCTCTCTCAGGTATATCGTCAAAAGGAAAGCGCCTCAACCATGAGAACAATTAAACAATAATTCAAAAAAAAATTTAAATTAGGCTGCTACTAAAATTTAAACTAACTTTTGTGAAAAAAATATGGCATTTGTAATTTTATAAACAAAATATTTGGGAGAATTCTAGTCATCAAATTATGGTCGCCTCATATAAATTTTTATAATACTTATTAGAGCCAAAAGCAGCAGAGTGCGAAAAAGGTAGAGGGAACCAATTTTTTGTATCACATTTTGCCTTTTTTAATAAAAGAATGTTAACGAATTTGGAAAAAACGGTGAAAGGATATTACCTGCACTCTGTATATGGATTATTTTAAATATAAATATTCGTAGCTATCCATATTTAATTACCGGGCCTCATATGTATATGGGGCGGACCGGGTTAAAAAAAAAGTTGCGTGCAGGTTCAAGTTATAATATGTCAGAGGGGCTAGGCGAGAATATCACTGCTCGGTCTTAACTCTTTGTATAAGTTTGATTCTTTCAAATATCGGCACAGGATCGGAAAATTGTTTAATATTCACATTGAAAATTCGTGTCTGAAATTAAATTGAGCCTAATGTGATTGTTAAGACATTGACACATATGATCATCACAATTTGTTGTTCGGTGAACTCCTTTTAATTTCGTTCTTCGTATTCATTCGTTATTCCACAATATTTATTATATCTTAGTATCGCTCGTTATTCGTTTAAAATTCATTGTATTTTCGTATTCGTTCGTATTTTTATTGAAGTTATATCTTCTTATTAATTCCTTATCTTCTTTTTATAATATTTTTGCAATCTATAAAAAAATGCGCCATCAAGAACTTTTGTTTTTATTCAGTAATAAACCTCATTTTTATTCTTTTATTTAACCAAAAAAAATAAATGGGACCAGTTGAGTCCAAAACATTTTTAGAGATGTATATTGTTACTCCGTTTACTGAACATTAGTAAACATTACCCCAACTTATTTCCTATTTTCCTGGCCAAAAATGCCTTGAACGGACCACCTTAAGGTTGAATAAAAGAGCTTAAAAAAGGCTCAAGAGGTGTAATTTTTTTAATCAATTTTGTGTTCCAAAAGGTCTAACACTTATGCGTAGTCCTAACTTTTTTTTTGCATAATATTAAAAGACTCACGCGCTAGTTACCTACGCGTTTTAAGGTGCCTTAAGTTTTTAAACATTTGGTTACCTTTAGATTTTGCGCGTTATTTTCGGTCATTTAGAATCCGCATTATTGAACTATCTTGGCGGTTTTTTGAAAGTCTTTTGCCCATTTTAGTTATAAAAAAAGTTGCGCGGTTATTAGCGCAATTCTAAGTGTACATTAAAAAGCTAAACGCAATAATGGCCTCTTAATTACTTTTGCTTTTATAAATCTTTAAATTGCTCTAAAGATACAATACTAAACGCTATCCTAGCCCTTAACCCTACTTTTAAATTCATTTCTATTCCTTAAACACTTTATTATCTAGGCATAAAAAATCAAAAGCATTTTAAGGTCAATATTTGAATTAACCAGTTCACTATACCCTTAAATTGTGCAAATTTGCCGGCGGAATTTAAACTAGACTGTAAGATCAAATCCATACAGTGTTCCGCTGATAATGATTTTTTCTCGCTGACTATAAGCCAAAATTTTCCGGCGGCAGAACACGAGCAGGTTGAAGCCAAGTCCAAACATTGTTTCGCCGGCGAAACTGCGTTATGGTTGACTATGAGCCAAGAAATATTCCGCCAGCGGTATATAAGCTTTCAACGTTGAGGTCAAGCCCAAATATTCTGCCGGCGTAATATTGCGTCTGGACGCTGACAATAAGATACATCTAATGGCACAAATTACTTTTATTTTTTTTCAAAATTTAACGTTTGACTCTAAACGCATTTAGGGTTAAGATATATCTAGGGCTCAATAAGGCATTGGTAAATATATTCTTATTGTCCTTTGATAAATATCATTTATTACTTTATAACCTATAAAGTATGATGTTCTATCAAACCTTTGAAAAACATTGGTAATTAAATAACTAATTTTAAAAGATAGTCCTATAAATTAAAAGTAATTAATATTTACTACATAATTTAGATAATTTTTAAATTTTTTCATTGCATTTGTTTATTTTTTTAATAAATATAATTTAGATTAGTCACTTTTAGAGATTGCTAAGATTTAGCACGTTAAAGTTTAAAATAATTTTTTTCTTGGCATCCTATAATATTAAACTAAAAATGACATTATTTGTAATTTTTTTTTAAAAATTATTTTCTATTATTTAATGACATTCATGCTTTACAAATATGCATACATGCTATTACAAAACAATCAGCCGATGGCCATCATGGAAATAATGATTTACAAGATGGCTTTATGTTATATATCTTGGCAATTTTACAAAAGTTTAATAATCAAAACATTTAGTGCGACCTCGAGAATACCCTAAAAAATCTTCATTTTTAAAATTTGTACCTTATAATTAATATTACAAAAAATTAAATAAGATTATAATTTGGAGGTTGTACAGAATATCTTCCAACCTAGATGAGTATACAAGATATATTATCGATTTTATATAAGATAATTATTGTAAGTTTAAATTAAAACAAATGCTTTTATTATAAAAAAATTTCATTTTATGTCTTACATTGATTTAACATCCTTGACCTAGACTGTTTATAAGTTGCCTTACATATTTGCTAATAAGAAAGGTAGCACATGAATTTGAAAACCCCGAATGGCAGGTTTGATCACTGATTTTAGCTCGTAGCTCTCAAAAATTTGTTGACCTATATTATTCTTCATACCTATAAATTTGTCGTGATATAAATACAAAATAAAATATTTTTTATGATTTTTTACGAAATAGGTTTATTAAATATAATATTCCCAAGATTTTGGGAAAACGATAAGAATTACATCATTTTTTGTGGATCCTAACTTAGATGGTTAGTTCAAATGGAAAATGCGTTTTAGGACGTTTAGTATTCACAAATCGATCTCCAGTTGTAGCCCCAGTTTTTCCCGGACTTAGCTCTGCTGGAGTTTCAATGTAACCTATTAATATTGTTGCCCTATATTTAGCTCATTGGCGTACAAAATTGGAAGGCTAAAAGGATGAACTATGAGAAAAAAATACATTAAATTAGGCCTCTTAAAAAACTTACCCATTCCCGTTTGAAAAAAAAACTCTTCACGTCTACTTTGAACTTCAAGCTTTTCTTCGCCCTAAAATAAACTTAGGGATTACGCCTCTATAATTAAGTGATATAATTTATCAAAAATTTCAATTTTTTTTGAAATTTTGGTAAAAACATTCCTATCAAAGTGTTGAATCCAAAATGACAAAATAAAATATTCATTTTGCGAGAATTAATCATTTTAAATTCAATAATGTAAAAAAAATAATGGTGCTTTAAAACTTAATTTATTTATATGAGCAAATAATATCATTAATTTATATTTACATCTTTGGAACATCCATCCCTAGCTGCCCTCAAGCTCAACCTCTTTACCAACTTCCAACGAATGGGGCAATAAACAACATAAATAATTTATATTTTACAAATTTTTACAGGATGTCATTCTATCAACACTATTTTTGCGGCCAATCTCATAGAAATAAAAAATTTTTTCCAAGTAAAATTTAATGCTGGATATTTGATCTTTTAAGAAACAATCATAAATTTTATTGTCAGACACTGTCCGGCTTTTAGAAAAAAAACTATTATAAGCTTGTTTTTTGTTTGTATTTTTTTTTTAAATTCTTAATGTTTTTAACGGGCTTACAAATTTTGATTAAAAAATTACACATATCTTTAACTTGTCGCTGACATGAAAACCTTCATGAGATAATTTAAGAGCGAGAGCCACCTATGAAAGAACGTGTGCTGTTAGGCTTAATATGTATATTTTTATCAATAGTTTAACGCTAACACCATCTCCAGATAATACAACTACTAGAGCCATGAGGTAAATCTAACATTCAATATTCATACACAATTTTTACATAAAATGCAAATTGAGTTTAATTTAGATAAATATTTTTTTTAAAACTTATTTTTGATTCTCATAGCGATTATTTTTAAATAGTTCCACTAGGAGAACGAGAAAAACTACAACTGACGACGATGAATGCCTCAAGCATGGTGATTATTACAGTTGCACCACCAAACGGTAATGAATCACATCTGTATAATTTTTTAGGCTACGACACTCTATCGAACATATATAATTAGGGTCAACCAATTTTTGAGATATAAAAGCTAACTTCTAAGATCAGATCCGATATGACTAATCAAACTTGTAAACCAGCTGATTTAAAAAAATGTAAAAAGGTTCAACAATAATAAAATATTAAACAAAAAAGACTAAAAAACAATAAAATATTAAACAAAAAAGACTAAAAAATCTTAAAATATTTGAAATAGCAATTAAATAAACTGTTTTAAAATTTAAATAACTCTCTTAGCATAAAACAAAATATTTTGTAATTTAGGTAGAAATGTCAGAGGGCGATTTTTTGAAAATATGTTATTATTAAACACAAGCAATTAACCGTATAAAGGCATTTATTTAGTTATATCTTTTATGTATTCTCATGGCAAAATTAATCTTATGATTTAATTTGGTTAATACCTAAAAAATTGCTTAAGCTGGACTGAAATTATATATGATTTAAGCCATCATGTGATTCATTTCACCCAAATGTTAAAACTTTGGATCAACACTACTGTTTATCCTGTTTTAATTTAAAAATGTTGCATCAATATTTAGGGTTATTAAATTTTAACTAATTATTTAAAATATAAAAGTTTAATTGTACCTTATAAAAAACTATTTGAAACTATCAAATTTAGAATTTTTTTATGAATGTTTTATTTTGTTATTCGATACCTTGTATGCGAATATTTAAGCTTTTTTGCTGAATGTTTACTGGTGTAAAACTTAACTTCCTTGATTCACAATGAGTCATATAATACTGGTTAACAAAATGGCAACATCCTTAATATAGCCTTAACTCATGTAGATTTTCCTTTTTTCGTAGTTTCTTCCGCCTAAGGTTTCTTAGATCCGCACACATAAAAAAAAATGGCTTTTCTTGACAGATTTAGAGACCTCAAAAATACTCTAAAAAATATAAAAATATTTTTTTATATAAATATCTTTTGTAGCTAATATTTTTTTATCTCAAAATATAGAAATAAAATTTAGTATATCAAGCTCTTACATCAACATCTTGCTAACACAATAAATTGGTACTTACACTTAAATAAGACCAAATTTATTATCGATCAGTTTAACTGTTTTAAAAAAAATTTAAAATTTGTTTTATTTATAAATTTGTATCTTATAAATAATTCTCAAAATGATAACAAAGTTATATAATTTGGTTGAGAGATAATAAGGAAAATCGATGACATTATGAAATACTTTTCGCACGATATATTCTTAAATTTTGTCTTATTTAACTGAAAACGATGGCTGGGCTGTGTTAAATGCTTTATCTTCCCAATTTTTTATTTTTGCCCATTCAAAATTACTACTCGTCAAAATTTAAAAAATTCAATATTAAATAAAACTTACAAGAATATATAAAAATAGAAATCAATTTGCACATAGCATTAGTTACAATATAACGCAGGCTAGACATATGCTATCTTTGTCGGCCGCTTAGCTAATTCCTGGATGTAGATAGTAAAATACTTATATTTTATGGATAATATTTAGCACAAGACCCACAAGGAAAACCACAACTGAGGATGGTAGTTGCAAGCATGGAGACGAAAATTGTAGCCAGAGTCCTCGACCCAGCAGACGGTATTTGAAATAAATTCTAATATATGAGAGTTTAGAGAGCTCATTTTGTTAACGCCGTTGTTCGAAAAAAAGGGGTAGAGGCGGTAAAATAAATGTTTTTTATTCTGTATTAGTGTGCATAAGCAAAATGTACAAGAGTCAATTTATTTAAGTAAATAGTTTTTCTCAGGATTGATTGCCATTAATTGCCATAAACGCATGAATTGCTCGGTGTATAAAAAATATATGTATAAACGGATTTATTAATTGTCATAGTGGAGTGCCAGAGCGCTTGCTTGTAGCCTGAATAAGCCTAGAAGGTTCGGGGTTCGAATCCCGGCAAAGGCGGATTTTATTTTCAGGAAAAGGTTTTAGCAAGAGAGTAGCCCTACATGACTACTGGTGACCTACAAGGCATTATGCCCTAAACGATAATGCCTAGGGAGTCCAGAGTCAAATCTGGGTCACCGTCAGCCCTCAGAAAGCGGGTGTGAAAATCCCGAAAACTCTGAACAAAAACATAATGAACACAACCAAAAATATGAAAAACCAAACGTTAGGGCGTCTCCTGTATGCGACGCGCTTGGTGTATCTGGCCCGCATCAAGTGAGAAGAAACATTAGGGTCCAAGCAAAGCAAAAAACCTTTAGATTAGGAAGTTTAAACGTGGGAACGATGAAGGGAAAGATGTCAGAAGTGGCGGTCATGCTAGCTAAAAGGCGGATAGATGTGATGTGTGTGCAAGAAACCAAGATGAAGCTTAGGATACAAGATGTTCTAAAATGGAAAAGGCAACCATCGCAAAGGAGTTGGGATGATACTAGCGCAAGAACTAATTCCAACAGTCGTTAAAGTTAACAGAGCTTCCGAGCGAATCATAGCAATCAAACTGTATTGAAGGCAAAGTCACCAACGTTATCTCGGTGTATGCACCCCAAACAAATCTTACCAACCAAGAAAAGGAAGGGTTTCGTTAAATGCTAGAAGCAAGGTTAATGGACATACCAAACGAGGAATTGACAATGATTGGAGGGGATTTTAATGCGCATGTAGGAGAAGAAAATGTGGGGTACGAAAGAGTTCACGGAGGCAAAGGTTATGGAGCGATCAATGATGACGGAGAGCACTTGCTAAGATTCGCCCAAGCTTTCGACATGGCCATTGCCAACACCTTCTTCAGCAAAAGAAGATCCCATCTCATTACCTACCAAAGTGGTTCCAATCTATCTCAAATGGACTTCATGCTAGTTTCGAGACGACAGCTTGAACGAATCAAAGATTGCAAAATCATCCCAGAAACCATATCTGCACAGCATCAGTTCCTGGTGATGGGCCTCACGTTTCAGCGCCAGAAACATAGGCTCAGCAAAACAGAATTTTGTCTCCAAATCAAATAGTCAAAGCTCAAGGAGAGAAACGAAGCCTTCTGCGACCTTGACAGCAAATACAATTGCGAAATCATACCAAGTCCTACGCAGTTCTGGTACGAGTTATCTTCAAAACTCAAAGCGGCCGGGAAAGAAATACTTGGAACTACAAAAGGTGGGCGTGATAAGAGAAGAATTACATGGTGGTGGAAAGAAAGAGTTGAAAGCGAAATATCAGAAAAGAAAAAGCTGCTCATACGATGGAAAAAGAGTCAACTGATTACAAAGAACAATGCAAAGTTGTGAGAAATGTCGTACGAGAAGCGAAAAAGAAAGTATATGAACAAGCATACAAGAAGATGGCCACCAAGGCAAAATTTGGTATACAAGATGGCAAAGCAACGTGAAAGACAGTCAAGAGATTGTGACGGAAATGTAAAGTTCATTAAAAACAAAGAAGGCAAGCTTCTCGTATATCAAACAAAGGTACTGGAGCGTTGGAAAAAATCTTCAATGAATTACTGAACAGCGACACAAATAGAATTGAGCTCGAGGAGATACCCCCAAACTGTAACCTAATACCACCAATCTCAAAATCAGAAGTCAGCCTTCAGCTCAAAAAGTGTTCAAACAGGAAAGCGACAGGTCCTGACAACATACCCATTGAGTGCTGGAAATCTTTAGGAGATGAGGGAATTTCGGCGTTAACGACTCTCAATTCGATATTAACATATCAGAAAATACCTCCGAATAGGCAAGAAAGCTACATTATTCCAATCTTCAAAAATAAAGGCGACGCATTTGACTGTCAAAATTACAGAGGCATCAAACTAATGTCACATACTTTCAAACTTTTTGAAAAAGTCATACCAGATTAGACGTAATCAATATAGGTATTGAGCAATGCGGGCTCATGAAAGGAAGGTCGACAATTGACGCGATTCATGCCGTGCGCAACATGGCAGAACGTTAGACGAGAAAGATAAAAAGCTCTACTGCACATTAGTAGATTTGGAAAAAGCTTTCGACAAAATTCCAAGATCAGTAGTATGGTGGGCTTTGAGGAGAAAGAATGTTCCTGAGATGTATATCAAGTTGGTTCAGAGTATGTATGAAAGAAATTTGACGTATGTAAGGAGTTTGTCAGGAACATCGAAAGGATTAACAATTAATGAAGGTGTGCACCACGGCCCTAAGTTCCCTTCTATTCATCGCGGTGATGGACGTGATCTCAAAGAGCGTTGCCACAAATCCACCGTGGCACATACTGTATGCTGACGACATTCTACTAATGGCTGAAAACTCGCAGGAGATGTGTGAAAGTCTGAATAATTGGATAAAAGCGATTGAAAATCTAGGCCTAAAAATTAACAAATACAAAACTGAATTGATAGTTTTCGGAGCCTCAGAAGGTGAACAACTGGTAATTAACGATGACTGGTCTCTCAAATCAAAGCCAACAGCAACCTACCTAGGTGCTTGCCTACAATCCGATGAAAACGTCGAGCAAGAAGTTAGGAACAAACTCAAAGTTGGGTGGCTGAAATGGAGATCGTTGACAGGTGTCCTGTTCGACAAAAATATACCAAAAAAAGTTAAAGGCAAGGCTTACTCAAGCATAGTACAACCGGCAATAACATACGGCTTAGAAACAACAGCGTTAAGGAAAACGACGAAAGAATACTACAAACGATGGAAATGCGCATGCTGCGGATGTTTCTCGGGGTGACTCGCAAAGACAAGATCCGCAACGATCATAAACTTGGAAGTTTACACATAACATCCATTCAAAATAAAGTAGAAATCAACAGACTTTGATGGTTTGGACACGTTATGAGGCAAAAAGACGGGTATCTAAGCAATCTGGTAAATGCAATTGAAGTACAAGGCAAGAATAAAAGGGGCAGACCTAAACTCACCTGGTCTTAAAGAGTAGACGATAGCATGAGATGTCACAACCTAAATAGAAATGAGTGTAGAGATAGAACTAAATGGAGACTTAAATTGAAAGAGCTTACTGCCCCAATGGCAAAAAGCTAACAATGAAAAAAAAACATAGAAAACAATTGTGTGTAAAACAATCAATTTGTGCACATAGAGCAATTTTATGATATGTATAAAGAATTTTATAGAAATCAACAGCAAATTGCGTATTTGTCGCACATTTATTTGTCAATAAATTTATATATTTGATTAAACGGTCGGCTCAGATAACTCAGTGGCAAACCTTCTGTCTTAGACGCAGTGTCTAAAAGTAAGAGCCAAGGCGGCAATTATCATTGCTTTGCTCGGGTTAAAAGAGTATAAGCCCTAACAGGTATGACGCCCCTAGGTATGGGGGAAACCTCAAACCAATTTGTTTTTTCTTTTGATTAAACGCAGCACCACGAAAACTACAAGAAGAACCACAAAGGGTCCAACTAGGACCACGAGACGAACCACCAAGCGCACGACGAGTAAAACGACGAGAAGAACGACCAAAAGTACCACAAGGAAAATCACCAGTAGAACTACGAAAAGAACCACGAGAAAAACGACCACCGGATTCACGAGAAGGACGACCACCGGATCCACGAGAAGAACGACCACCGGATCCACTAGAAGGACAACCAAAAGAACCACAACTAAGACCACTACAGAAGATGACGGTTGCAGTGAGGGGGATGACGATTGCGGCGAGAATCACACCCACCACAGCAAGCGGTAACTTCTAAAAATTGACATTAAAATATTTGACTAGGATACTCCAATAATCTTTAAAAAACTTACTGAGTCTTAACAAACAAGCTAATAAAGCCAAGCCCTCAATAAATTGGCTCTGGCAGAAATTTTAATTTCACGTGCAAAGTGAGTTTTTATTTTCGTAAAATTTTCAAACATCCTATTTGTTGGTATGCAAATCATTTTGAGATACTTCTATTCTAATTTATATACTTGGATATACTTCTATTATTCCTGTGTAAATTTCTACTCTATATATATATTGCAACATTCAATAATAAAACAGTATATAACTTTTTATATCCTCAATTCTTACATTGGCGACGAGGCGGGATCTGGAGTTTTCCAGAAGGACCTCCCGTCGGCCATCGAGCTTATTTTAAATAAATTGGAAAATTGTTAAGTAATTAAATTTAACCCCCTTTAATTTGTTGGCCCGATTATTCTTGTGGAGAACTGATTCTAATTGAGGGAGAAACCATGTACAAGGACGCACAAGGTCCATATTTAGCGAATGATGCACCTTACAATTAAGCTCATCAATGTCACTCAGGGTTTACGAATTATAGCTTCGTCTGAAAGACAGAAGTGCCGTAACAAGACAAAAATTGATGGAGCAACGAATTTGTCTCAAAGACAAGCAGACCACGGTCTAAAACAATTGCGCATTAACTTGTACGGAAATGGCCCCCTAATAATCGAATCTCATTCACGGAATTGAGATGTCTGAATAACAGACAGAATGGTCAAAACATAGACCGGAAATGGTTCTTCAATCTCAAAAATGGCAAGAAACAAGGTGCTTGAACGATCATTGGGCCTAAACACCGAACAAGTAATGGCCCGTTACGACCTGACGCTTAATGGCCCTTAACGCCCGAACGATGAACGATCCTCTACCTGATGATAATGGCTACCGACTAATACCAAAAAACCGACGAATGCTAAACAACCGAACGGATACTGGTCCGGAACGACTTGAGGATAATTGGTCTAAGCGACCTAACCCTCTCCTAACGATAACGGTCCTCTCCTAAGCCGAATACTAAACGCCCGACAAATCGCTGCCCCACAAGAGACAAACCGGGTAGAACTAATACGCGCTGATTGCCTATACCCTCGGTGAAAAATCACAAATCTAATTGGCATGAGAATGATGCAACTATGTACGTTTTTAACGCTAAACGAGTTCGTAGACTTAAACAGCTGAAGACGTGATTATATCTGTTTATGACCCAAAGCTACCGATAGTAAGACCGGTGTCCCAAGCAAAACACTCTACGATGCCTTACGGACGTTTCGTAAATCAAAAGGACACCTCCTGGTAAACATCTAATCTAATCTAGTTTGAAGCATTAAAATGTATGGCGAGAAGGTTCTAGAAGAAATGAATAAGCTAGAAGAATCCACTGCCTCTACTTCAGTGTCTATGACAAGCACATTGCTCGTTAATATGTCGACCATTGATAACAGCAACTTCCCCAAAAAGTCCTACCTTGATTTACTTGTCAAACAACTTGGTAGAGATTAGCGACGCCGTCAGAATCAAAAAAAAGGGTGACAGTAATGTTGATATGCAAATCATTTTGAGATGCTTCTATTCTAATTTATATACTTAGATATACTTCTATTATTCCTGTGTAAATTTCTACTCTATATATATATTGCAACATTCAATAATAAAACAGTATATAACTTTTTATATATTCTCACTTCTTACACTATTTTTAATAAAAACGCAAATTTATTAAAAAGTTGCCATATGTAGTTTATGCACATGTTTTATTTAAATTAAATAATTTTAACACTTTACAAAATACTTTTATACCAAAATACCTGTGAGTGAGGCATAAACAATCCACAGTTTATTTCAAACGAAAAAAATAATAAAGTTAAAAAAAATATACCAAAATTACACCTGTTTTTATGGTTTTTGATAAAATATTTTGCAAACTCTTGGTGCTGAGTTCAAAAAAAATTAATGTCTTAGGATATTTCAAAGATGGGATTTCTTCATTATCATATTTGAATCGCTAATAAAACTCAAAATAGTCAAAAATTATGTTTAAATCAAAAAGATTATATATTTGCAAAAAAAAAGTTATTTATTTTAATCAAATATGTAATAAATAATTATTTGACAAATTCAAAGTTTACATTATTAAACAAGTTTAAAGTTTATGTAAGTTTGATAATAAATTTTTTATTTTATTACATTTATTGATATAAAGCATTCCACAAATTTTAACCCGACTTAAAAAAGGGTTATAACACATATCAACAAATATCAATGGCACAACCGTGAATTTTATAATAATAAAAGAAATTATTCCTAGGATGGTCATATCTTATACATATAGTTTTTCTTAGTTTCTTCCGGCCTTGGCTCCTTACATCCGTTTATATAATTGGCCTTTTTCGACCAAATTGACAGAATATCAAATAATGAAAAATAATATTTTTAAGGTACCAAGCTCTTACATCAGAATTAATTTTATACAAAATGTTTTGCGTCCAAATTTAAATTCGACACGATACATTTTTAATTTTTAATAAAAGTTTTTGTAGTTTAAATTTTATTTAGCTTTTGTAATTATGCAAAAAAAATCAAATTATTTATGTTTTTAAATTTTTTTGTTTTTTTTGCATTTTTTTTAAATTTTTAATGTTTATAACTGACTATCTAAGTTTGATTAGAAAAAATGGTATTTAAAAATCTCTAAGCCTCCTTATAACCAGGTCTGGGAAAAAAAACTTAATGGGCTTTTTTTAACAAGTTTTTGAGTTTTTTCCCCAAATGCCCACAAACTTGTGGGCATGGCAAAAAAAAAGCCCCTTTTCTTGCTTAAAGAAAAAGAGCATGTTTAAAAAGCCCCTTTTCTTCAAAAAAAAAAATCCTGGGAGCTTTAAGAAAAATTAACCCACCCATCATTATTATAAAGAAAAAAACAAAATTTTTTGAAATTATTATAAGGAAAACATAAAATGGGTTTTTTGGGGCTCTTTTTAAGAGCCACTCTTTGTGGTTTTTTTTGCCCTTTTTCTTAGTAAGGGCTTTTTTTGAATTCTTATTTTGGCCCTTTATTTGTAGCCCCCTTTCTTTTTTTATGTTTGGGGGAAAAAATGAGCCAAAGTTTTTTGGCTCATTGCCCAGCACTGCTTATAACTCTCAAAAATTAGTTGACCTGTGTAATAAAATAACTAAACATAAAATAGTTTGATTGCAAAAATATTTTTACAAAAACCTTGTGAAAAAAAATTGTCTACTCTAAATTTCTGTCATATAACACATTAAACAGCTAGGGCCCCATACATTCCATACATTGTATATAAGATTCCAGTCAATAATGTTTTGGATATCAAATTCATGTCGTTCTGAGAGGGGCAGAATGAATAAATGTGCACATTTTTCTTCTTCAATGATTGATTTGCGTGAAACTTTTAAAATGCAATAAAAATTAGGCCTTACAATACATTCAAAACCCCATTGTTTTTCCCGAAATAATTCTTATGTCTACTTTTTCCTTCCCACGCCCCTGTGAAAACAAATTTTACAAGGCTCTTTCTAAATAATTGATTTAAAACGCAGTACTACTAAATCCACCATAAGGACCACAACCGAGTTCTGTCCGGAAGACGATGATGAAGATTGCGGTGAAAATCAGCCCCAAACCAGCAAACCGTAACACTATAAATTTTGTTTAAAAGATATATTAAAATGTTTAAAACTTCTAATCAAACGGTTGTGCTAGGTTGCCATTGAGCGAATATTATTTTGGCATTAGAAAATTGTATGCCTGCCCTTAAACTATGACCTTTCCCTTGGGTTTATAACAAATGTGGCCAATAAATGAAAAAAAAAGTTGTATGGACACAAGAGATTACAGGTTATAAAATTTCTTTTGTTCGACCTTATCGTAAACGGGCAATCATTAATATTATTATAAAATGACTTTAATTTTTATTTTTTTTAAGAAAATTAATTTACCATTTTTCTGAGCTTTGCTCTTAGATCCTCGGCCCATCAATTAAATTAAACAAAGGCTTATGTTGTTGCCCTATCGTATTATTTAGACCTATTTTAAATTAAAAATTTATAAATTGACTGCTTAAGTAATTAATTTTTACCTATAATTCTGAATTTGGGGTTGAATGAAGAGCATCAAGATTGTTACAATGACTAGGCCAGAAATATAGGATCACAAGCATTGCACGGGTCATTAGGGCCTAGCATTTAATCCACTGGGTCTTGTAACTACCCTGGCCATTGGCGGTGGGCAGGTGTATCTGATGCTCGGTCCTACCGAGAACCCATTTTGCGTTCTTGCGTTTGCTATATTCTCATCAGTTTTGGTGGACTATTCTCACAGTCACCTCCAATATTATTAAGCAAAACCAAGTCGGCCTAGGTGCCTTTATGACAACATACATAAGCTCATTGTTTCACAATATATTTGTCATGTCAATTTTACCCACGTACCTTTAAATAATTGTTGTGTATAAGGTTGTATTGTAAATAGTAATTTCATCAACTATTATCTTCTAAAACCCAGTACCACTCTGCCCACTAAACCCAGTACCACTCTGCCCACTAGAAGGACCACGACCACCGAATTTTGTCCGGAAGACGATGATGAAGATTGCGGCGAACAAACCGACCGACCGTAACGACAAAAATTACAATTAAATGCTAATTATATTTAATGTTTAAAACAGTAAAAAAAACAATTTTGCAATTTGGTAAAATAACCGTTTTATCGTGAATTAATATTTTGCTATTGTAAAAATGTGAGCCCATTAGGTGTTCGAACTATGCCTTTCCTTTGGCAAATTTTATATAATTTATGGCCAGTGAATGAAAACAAATAGCGTAGTCATGACAACTGTTGGAATCATTTTGACATCTCTGATCACAATCTATTTTGATAATTATTATTTTGATAAAACTGGAAGACTTACAAAATGAACATATATAATTATAAAATAAAACATCAAATTACAAATTAAAAGAATTAATTACCCCCTAAAAAATATTTTAGACCTTTTTTTATTTAAACAAAATATGAATATCCAATTAATTTGTATTCTACTGCCATCTCTTAGATTTGATTGGTACCCTATCTATTGGTAGTAAATTTTTAGTCTATCTCATATACATATACAGATATAAAAGTTGATGATACATCCTTTATTAATTATGGCCTGACAAATTTATTCAGACTAAACAGATCTTTTGCATTATTTAGCTGCTAGCCACGCATGTTATGGTTGTATAAATATCAATGGACAACAAAATTTGAAAAACCTTTTATGGTCAACCATCGTTTTTGGTCAAGTTACTGGTGCTAACTACGATTATGAAACCATAATTAGCTAACGTTGTAGATTTTTAGTTATTCGGTGGAGATTTTTTAATTTTGGAATACTTTGGGCCTAAATCATAAATCTTATGATTAGTAACAAAAGTTTAATATCTTTAGATTATGGAAACTATCATTACACAGGTTAACAAATTTTTTTGTGAGCTAAATATGGAAATCAAACTTTCCATCGAAATCCGTTTACCTTTTTTCTTAATCGAGTCTAGTTAGTAAGCTATCAACATTGAAACTTTAAAAAAATTCTAAAAAACAAAAAATGTTTAAAAACAAGAATAATTAAAGTTTTTTTTTATTGCATATTTACAAAAGCTATTAAATACTCCAAAAAATTATCAATATAATTTATCGTGTCGAATTTATGTATTTATGGTTATTTAAGAGCTTGATAACTAAAAAAATTTATATTCAAAATTTAAGAGTTATTAGTTACAAAATTTTTTTCAGAGTATTCTCGATCTGTCAATTTTCAAAAAAGACCATTTTTTGGATGAAGGAGCCGAGATTGGATAAACTAAGAAAAACGAATTATATATATGAGAAAAAGCCTTCACGGGGATAAATTTTATGTTTTTAAATTCACGGTTGTACATTAATATTTGTTGACCTGTGTTATAATCGTTAGGCATTAATCTATTTTATAATATTTAATTATATTTTTTTGATTTTTTTATTTTTATAAAATTAGTAGATTATAAAATTCGTTTTTAGATCATAACTTGAAAGTGAATTGATGATAATTTCAAGCTATAACCTTTTTTAGATAATAAATTGACTATGCCATAAATTTTTTTGAAAAATTACTTTTTACAGAAATTTTGATAATTTTTTCTGAACTTTCTATTAAAAAAATTGGAAGCATTTGAAAATAAACTAAACTCGCGGTGGTTATCGCAATGAAATTCTATACAAAACCCCTCATAAAATGTGTTTATGTTGTTTCAAATAGATTGTTGTCCAGTGAATATTATCGGCTTTAAAATAGTGTAAATAAATTTAGAAAACATTTGTCGTTTATAGCCAAAAATATTATTTTTCTACAATTTTTTGAACGTCGATTTATTGAAGTTTTATCTCTTGCAAATTCCATATTAATTTTTTACTCTCTGTAATCTATATTTTAGTTCTACTATAACCACGAGAAGGACCACGCGACGAACGACGACCAGAGATGGAGATGCTTGTGTAAATGAGGATTGTGACGATGAAGATTACGATTACATCGAAGCAAGTGGAAAAAGTATGCTACCATCAACCATACAATAAAGAAATTAATGTTTGCCATCATGGAGTTTAAAACAATTTCTAAATCACTTTCATTTTCAGAAAAATAATTTTAATACATTTATATTAAAAAGCATTCTATATTCTAAAATTAATAAATTTGAAATATGATGAAGTGTTGTATTATCGTATACATAAGTAATAGTTGAAAGCAATAACCTTCAAAACCATATTTGCTATAGGACTAGTAGGCAAGATAGTGGTTTACAATCTCCCACCCCTTGAGCAAAATGTTAATTCTCCGTTTAAAATTGCAATAAAAATTAGGTCAAAATACGCCACATCAATTACATTCCCCTACTTATCCTCCTCCTATAAAATGTTTTGGGTACTGCTTGCATTATAATTAAATGAATTAGAGGCTAAAATTAAAACAGCTATGATACAAATATCAAATTCTATTCTCAATCACCCTTTTAACAAAATTATAACATAAAGAAATGGACAAAAAAAATATATAAAAAAATTTTTTAACAATAATTTGAGCCCCATTACACAGGTCAATAAGCATCAATGGCACAACAGTAAATTTTAGAAAACATAAAAGAATTTATCTTATTACAGCCTTATCTCATATATATATTACGTAGTTTTTTAAGGCCTTGGCTCCTTACATCAGTCCATATCGAAAAAATGGCCTTTTTTGAAAATTGACAGATCAAAAATACCCTGAAAAGAAAAAATTTAATTATCTTTTTTTATATATAAAAATTTTTTAACTTATAATTACATCTCAAATAATAAATAATAAAAAATAATATTTTTTTTAAATATATAAATATTTCACATCAGCATTTTGATAATTCAAAATTATTCGCGTCCAAACTCAAATATGGCACAATATAGTATCAGTTTTTAAAGTTTTATTTAAGGTTTGAATTTAACAGTTTAGCTGTTTTAAATATGCAAAAAAAAATTTATTATAGTTTTTTAATCTTTTTTGTTTTTTAGCATTTTTTCTAAAATTTTTAATGTTTATTGCTGACTAACTATGTTTGATTAGAAAAAACGGTTGACGGATTTGAAAATCCATAAGATGGCAGTTTTAAAATCAGTAGTTAGCTCATAAATATTTGTTGACCTGTGTTATCTGCTGCCAAATATTCATAGGTTTTCTCCCATTCATCGAATAAACACAAAACTTTAAATGATAGAGTTAGATATGGATAGACTATAAAGTTCGACACCTCAGCCCACAAACTCCTTTTGTCATTTCATCGACCTTAAATATTTTGCCTGAATGTAGTGTGTCTAGCCTTAAAATTAAAAATTTTCTTTGTGAATTGATAAAAAAAAGGCAAATAAAATTGTTTATTGATAAAATAGCTATTTTTAACATAGAGGGGGGGGGGGGGGTGGAATCTTGGGGCTAAACATACATTCCATTTTTTGGGGTCAAATTTAGTTTCTCATGTTTGTTTGAATCCTTTATAATATAATTTTGAGGCCATTCAATAATGTATATTTAAAGGTTCCAAGAAAAACTTTTGACATATGGAGCAGCTCAAAGCAGGGCTGGGAAAAAAACTAAATATTTTTTTTAACAAGATTTTGAGTTTTTTTTCCAAATGCCCACAAACTCGGGGGCATGGCAAAAAGCCCCTTTTCTTGCTTAAAGAAAAGGAGCATGTATAAAAAAAGCCCCCTTTCTTCAAAAAAAAAAAAACTCCTAGGAGCTTTAAGAAAAAATAACCCACCAATCAATATTATAAAGAAAAAATCAAAATTTTTTGAAAATATTATAAATAAAACATAAAATAAGTTTTTGGGGGCTTTTTTTAAGAGCCACTTTTTGTGGGTTTTTTTTGCCCCT
This sequence comes from Acutogordius australiensis, assembly GCA_030555515.1. Classification (NCBI taxonomy): domain Eukaryota; kingdom Metazoa; phylum Nematomorpha; class Gordioida; order Gordea; family Gordiidae; genus Acutogordius; species Acutogordius australiensis. The sequence continues at coordinate 7,827,327 of CM060245.1, forward strand.
TTTCTTAGTAAGGGCTTTTTTGAATTCTTATTTTGGCCCTTTATTTGTAGCCCCCTTTCTTTTAATATGTTTTAGGGGAAAAAATGAGCCAAAGTTTTTTGGCTCATTGTTTTCCCAGCCCTGGCTCAAGTACATACCATGACTATAATTATTTGGTAAATGTTTTAATGAATTTTTTTAACTATTACTTATTTAAAAAATATATTGTTGAAGTCGATTGATAGGCCATGTTGACGTAAAACTAATACTGACTTAAAAAATCTGTAATTTGGCACTATGTCTTATTTAAATGTACATAAAAAATAAAAACTCTCATTAAAAAACTAATTTATTCATTTTATACCTTATGATTTTAATTTTCAAAATTATGTTTTGAGCCAACAGTTTGTTTTACCTTGACCACAAATAATTTGGAACATAAACAGATGAATAATATATAAATTCTAATAAAATATGTTATTTAAAATACTCTTTCAATCGAGATATTTATGTGCACCTGGTAATTAAAACTTTTATGTGAGGTGTAATTTATGACTGATGGTTCAGTGAAATTGGTTACGAATAATTTGATATAACAAAAATAACAAATTTTTTTTTTTTGGGGGGGGGGGGGGGCGGGGTGTTTTTAAAATCGTAAAATCTAGGTTTAAAATCGAAAATCTTTTATAAAGAGAGCTGAAGACGAAAAACCTAAGGAAATAAGGCCAGTAATGCGGTGCGCTTGTCTTGAGGCTGTTGTCGTTCGAGTGTCGAGTTTGGTTCGACTCCAGGAGGCGACGAGAAAATGAATAACATAAACTTGAAATAATCCTTGAAGCAAAAATTTTATCATCTTGAATTGTCTCCCATCATGCCAAATATATATTTTGGCAGCTTTAAATTATCAAAATAAGAAAAAAATTATACCAGAATTACCTTGTTTTATTTTTACCTGGCCTACCTAAACATACTTTCAAGGTCAATTTTTACATCCGTTCTTTAGCCTATATATAGAGCAAAAAATATTTTTTTCCCCATTATCATTAATTACGATATTCGAGAATTAATTGAAGAGATATGAATCGAAAGATACAAATTGCCTTAATTTCAATGGTCTGTATAGCTTTGGTACTGGAAAATATTATCGCCGCTGATAAAGGTAAATTTGAATTCCTAAAAGATATAATGTTAAATTACATTCATTTATTTCACTGAAAAAAAAACCTATATTTATTTTTGAAAAAAAAAATGTAATAGCATAAATATGAATACTTTAAAATTGCCTATAATTTTTTTTTCATACATTATTCCTTAGTACGACAAAAATTTTTAAATTTTGGGGTTATTTTAGACATTTATATTTTTTTATACCTAGGATCTGACGATTCAAAAGGTGGTGTAGCCAAAGCCCAAAAAGGAAGCTCGGGTAAAGGGCAGAAAGGAATCAAGGGTTCCAAAGGAGGATCTACCAAGGGGTCTAAGGGAGGAAGCTCAAGCAAAGGTACCAAAGGATCTAAGGGAAGCAAAGGTGTGAAGGGAAGCAAAGGCTCTTAATATGGATCCGTGGGTGAGCCTACGAGAATTCAAAAAAATATATATCTTTGTTAATTTAATTTTTATTTAGTCTCCATCTAAATTAACTTATTAGTTATTTAGCGCACAATATTATTACATTCACCTTTTAGCTAGTTATAAAACTTAGATTTCATTAAAGTATTTGATCATTTATAGCTATGTTTACACACATACCTGGTTAAAACTTTTTAATATGTTTAAATTCTTAACAATATCACAAGATATTTTTTATTAACCCGCATAAAGAAAATTGAAAATTCGTGTAATTTTTATATTAAATATGAGAGATTGGGGAGAACATTCAAGTGTTTGTTACCACATGGTTTATTACACTGGACAGCAAAAATAACAACATAAACGGTTTTTACAGGGTTTTATAGAGAATTTTCTTGCGATAACGATCTCGGGTTTAGATTTTCCCCAATGCCTTCAATTATTTTTAATACTGGCGTCCAAAGTTAAGAAAAAAACTTTCAATAACTATAGGTTATATAAAAACTATTGGCATATTTATATTTGAAAAACATATGTAAAAAAAGTTATTGCTTAAAATTTTCTAGTAATATTTTCAAGTTATTTCAAAAAGGGATTTTATGGCAAAAACCACTATTTTCACAACATAAAAAAATTAATTTTATCAACAAACGCCATGAATGTTTCCTAAATCTAATTATATATTTAAACTTTTGTTTTGACTCATAGATTTTACAATATACCAAAATACCCCAAAGCGCTCATTTTTGAGATCAAATAACTAAAAATCTTTGGCATTGAGTTAAATTCTGATTGCATGCTTGTACTCAGAACTATAAACTTCATGATCAATTTGCCGCAAATGATGCTTAAAGTTGTCCACCCAAGAGCTTTAAGGAGTTTGTATGCGCTCGTATTAAATGATCAAAATTAAATTTTAGCATTTTATTTCAAATGTATTGAAATAAGACCGTACATTATACAAATATATCATAAATGTGCGGCTTTGGCTTAGGTAGAGTAAACTCAACAATGTATGGTAAACAGAAACGTTTTCTCCAAACTTTTCTCCATGGTAGGAAAAGCCTTACTGTTTATGAAACAAGCATTTATTTAAAAACTTATTTTCTTATAGAATGTTTTATTCTATTTTTTACGAAATTCTATTATTATTATATTATTGTCATTTTTTTATAATTATCCCTTTATTTTGGTTGCACACAACACACCAAGGGGATATTTAAAGTTTGGGCAATTAGGAAAATATACTAGACATGGGGTTCGTCGTCAATTACCTATCCATTCAAATGACCAGGCTTAAATTAAATTCGAAATGTAGAATACAATTAAATTAACACGCACTCAAGGTCGTTCGATCAAAGTTTCCATATGTAGAAATAGGTTTTTTAACAGACTTTTGTTGTTTCAAAAACTTCATAATCATGCGCTTTGCAATATATAAGCAAATAGGTTGTGGTTAACAACACTGGACAACAACAATAAACAACGTGAATAACGATGATTTTTCAAGAGTTTTGTAAAATAGTTTATATCGATAACGATCCTGGAATAGTTTTGTGCCCATTGCCTCCAATTTTTATTTAAACGCATCCAGAGTTCCAAAAAAAAATTTATAAAATTTCTTAAACTATTATTTTCCTAAAAATCTATTGGCATATCCAGATTCCTTATAAAAAACATACCTAAAAAAGGTTGTAGCTTGAAATCATTTGCAATTTATTTTTAAGTTATTTAGGAAAAAAATGTTATGACGAAAGCCAATAATTTTATAAAAATAAAATAAAAAAATTAATAATTATGGAAAAACTTAATTGCCTTACGCTAATAATGTATCCGTACTCTAATTATATATTTAAACTTTTGCTACTACCCATAACTGTTATGATATAGAGGCCTAAAATACCCCCAAAATAGAAAAATCCTAACTTTGACCCCGAATAACTAAAAATTTGAGGTAATAGCTGAAATTCCGAATTTATAATCGTAATTGGTACCAAAAACTTTGCAATAAATGATGCTTAAGGTCGTTCAAATTTTGCTGTTTATTAAAATCAGGGAAAAAAAACAATTGGTTTGATGTTCCCTCATACCTTTCCCTAAGGGGCGCCATACCCGCTAGAGCTTTGACTCTTTTAACCGGAGCAAAACAATTTATATTGCCCACAGGTATAGGAAGATTTTCTTGCACGCCGGCGACCTAGACTTTTAGCCTATGCTCTCACCTTAAGCAAAACGTTTAAGGCTTATTGCCTGAGCACACACATGTATACTATTTTTCCGGAAAAAACCCCTCGTGTGCATGGATTCGAACTCGCAACCTCGTGCGTGTATAGACAAGAGAGTTTACCAGCTTCTGAGCCAACTTTTAATTAAAAATTAGCAATGGGTTTACTATTTAGGTATCATATCAAAATACTACGTTTTGCATTTACAACAAATTAAGCATACAGGCATGTAAAAACAGAAGTTGTAGTTAGAATTGCATCAGCCAGCATCAAAATTATTGGAGATATTTGTTAGCGAGCCCATTTTCGGGCTACTAAATCTTTATCATTTTTTGAGATTAAGAAATTACAGAAGGTTAAAAAAATGTTTATAAGATTTCAAATTTTTTGCTTATATTTTGCATAATTAAATTGATTTATTTATACCATAAAATTTTTGAAAAAACAAAAATATTTCCTCAGGGGGAGATATGACCGATAAAGAGACGCAAAAAATTAAACCATTGTGAATATAATGAATCCTCTGCAAATATTTAACTTAATTATGATATTTTCAGTTCCTTCCGCTAAATCTCTAGAATGGATGTAATAATGATCGGCTTTGGTAAAATAAGGATATCAAAGTTCTGTAAATATATGCATAAAAATCATAATATAGCCTAAGGAGAAAATTAAAATAATGAAAAAATTTCATCAACGCGGGCTCAAAATTAATTTAAAAAATTTGCCTTACACACTAATTAAACTCACCTGTCGACATATTTTACAAAAAATATATTTCTTACGATTTGAGGTAGAAAATTGGAGTTGTTTGATTACATAAATATTTTTCGGTTTAAGGCTTATCGAGATCGCAAAAACGTGATATTTGATTATTTTTTTGTCATTTTTGGCTCTTATATACTTACCTAAAATATTTAAAAAAATAGTTTAATACGAAAATCCCAACCAGAATAGAATTGAGCCTCACAGGACATACAAATATTTGAAAGATATGTCAGAGATCAAACCTGTTAATTTAGGGAATTTCAAATCCATTTACCGTTAATGAAACTTTGTATTAATATTAAAAACCTTTGTAAAATGATAAAAACAAAAGGGACTTAAAAATATGTAAAACTGATATTAAATCGTCGTGTCCTATTTAGGGTGCCATATAAAATGTGCCAGAATATTATAAAAACTATTTTAATTTGAATTTTTTTTCCAACTATTTGAGATAAAAAAAATGGTTACGAAAAATTTTTATATAAAAAAAAATAACAAATTCTTTTTTTTTTGGGGGGGGGGGGGGGGGGGGTGTATTTAAAATATTAAAATCTAGGTTTAAAATCGAAAATCTTTTATAAAGAGAGCTGAAGACGAAAAACCTACGGAAATAAGGCCAGTAAGGGAATCATTATTGCCATAACTTTCTTTTTTTAGACATTGATTTATATCGACCTGTGTTAGGGACACAATTTATTTTCCATTTTTATTTCAAAACTTAAATTTTAGGAAGATTTCTCACATTCCTCTAAGCACTTATGTGAACATAAACAATCTTAAAAAAAAATTTACATTGTTTGTTCTGGGCAAAACATCGCAAAATTACAAAAGAAAAATTCATAATTTATAACCTAAACTGTATTTTATTATTATGCACCACGAGCTACATATGTGTGTATAGATATATAAATAATATATTTTGTAATTACTGAATGTGAACTCAAATATAATGTGGGGGAAAAAGGAGTCTTTAACTCATTTTTATGGTATATAAAATCAAAAATCTTCATAGGGTCAAACACATAGGGCGACATATTTGAAAAAAATATATACATGTATTTTTACAAATTTTTATTTCTTCAAATTCTTTTCCTGTCATTTCCCACCATTTTTACCTCATATAGGTGTATTCGGGGCGAGAAGTAAAATATTAGTTATTTTCATATTGTCCTACAATGATTACAAAATTAACATATTTTGATAGCCGTTGAATAAATTCCTACAAAAAAGGAACCTAAAAAAAAATAGCAAAAAATAGTTATTTTCATGCATATGTGCGATATATGTTATAACGGCTATATTAATATATACATACATAAATATAGAAGGGGTAATTTATCACAAAATATTTTTGATTAATGTACTAAGCAGCTAATAGGGCCTCCAGTTTTTTGATGCCGATCCAGCCGACCGTAGGGTTTTCAATCTCTTCCCCATCTTCCTCCATACTTTCAGGCGAATGCTGCATTTCATCGGAAAGTCTAACATCCATGTTAATACTATGGTCATCGGCATCAATCTCGTCAAATTGCTGCTGGGTAGGATCGAGCGAGCTATTTTTTTCACCATTTTAATAAGAGGCTTTGTGCTTGGTAGAGGAATGGTTATTACCACAAATATGATTGCCGAAGTCGGGTTGACCGTTGAAAGGTAGTTTGAAGGTCGTCTCCCATAGATTCTTGGCGTTTTTGGGTTATGGCACGCGGAGACTTTACACGTGAATTATTGGGATTCACGTAATGAGATTGTGTGCAAAAACAACACTCCGTTCAGTAAGAAGACGCCATCCGTTGGAGAATGAGAGTGATCAGCTGACCCTTTATATAAAAAGTCAAATCAAGTAATAATAATAATAATAATAATAATAGATAATAATAATAATAATAATAGATAATAATAAAAATGAAAAGAAAACCTAATAACAGAAATGTGCCAAATGTTTTAGTCTGGAGCCCTTTAAATTTTTTTTCTTGTTAGCTTTATGCCATTGAGGCAGTGAGCTTTTTCAATTTAAGTCTCCATTTGTTTCTATCTCTACACTCATTTCTATTTAGGTTGTGACATCTCATGCTAGCGTCTACTCTTTGAGACCAGGTGAGTTTAGGTCTGCCCCTTTTATTCTTGCCTTGCACTTCAATTGCATTTACCAGATTGCTTAGATACCCGTCTTTTTGCCTCATAACGTGTCCAAGCCATCGGAGTCTGTTGATTTCGACTTTATTTTGTATGGGTGTTATGTGTAAACTTCCAAGTTTATGATCGTTGCGGATCTTGACTTTGCGAGTCACCCCGAGAAACATCCTCAGCATGCGCATTTCCATCGTTTGTAGTATTCTTTCGTCGCTTTTCCTTAACGCTGTTGTTTCTAAGCCGTATGTTATTGCCGGTTGTGCTATGCTTGAGTAAGCCTTGCCCTTAACTTTTATTGGTATATTTTTGTAGAACAGGACACCTGTCAACGATCTCCATTTTAGCCACCCAACTTTGAGTTTGTTCCTAACTTCTTGCTCAACGTTTTCATCGGATTGTAGGTAAGCACCTAGGTAGGTTGCTGTTGGCTTTGATTTGAGAGACCAGTCATCGTTAATTACCAGTTGTTCACCTTCTGAGCCTCCGAAAACTATCAATTCAGTTTTGTCTTTGTTAATTTTTAGGCCTAGCTTTTCAATCGCTTTTATCCAATTATTCAGACTTTCACACATCTCCTGCGGGTTTTCAGCCATTAGCAGAATGTCGTCAGCGTACAATATGTGCCACGGTGGATTTGTGGCAACGCTCTTTGGAATCACGTCCATCACCCCGATGATTAGTAGGGGACTTAGGGCTGAACCTTGGTGCACACCTTCATTAATTGTAAATTTCGATGTTCCTGACAAACTCCTTTCATACGTCAAATTTCTTTCATACATACTCTAAACCAACTTGATATACATCTCAGGAACAATCTTTCTCCTCAAAGCTTACCATAATACTGATCTTGGTATTATGTCGAAAGCTTTTTCCAAATCTACTAATGTGCAGTAGAGCTTTTTATTCTTTCTCGTTAAACGTTCTGCCATGTTGCGCACGGCATGAATCGCGTCAATTGTCGACCTTCCTTTCATGAACCCGCATTGCTCAATACTATATCGATTACATCTCTTAATCTGGCTTCTATGACTTTTTCAAAAAGTTTGAAAGTATGTGACATTAGTTTGATGCCTCTGTAATTTTGACATTCAAATGCGTCTCCTTTATTTTTGAAGATTGGAATAATGTAGCTTTCTTGCCAATTCTGAGGTATTTTCTATGTTAATATCGAATTTAATAGAGTCGTTAACGCCGAAATTCCCTCATCTCCTAAAGATTTCCAGCACTCAATGGTGTTGTCGGGACCTGTCGCTTTCCTGTTTAAGCACTTTTTGAGCTGAAGGCTGACTTCTGATTTTGAGATTGGTGGTATTAGGTTACAGTTTGGGGGTATCTCCTCGAGCTCAATTCTATTTGTGTCGCTGTTCAATTCATTAAAGTATTCTTTCCAACGCTCCAGTACCTTTGTTTGATCTACGAGAAGCTTGCCTTCTTTGTTTTTGATGAACTTCACGTTTCCGTCACAATCTCTTGACTGTCTTTCACGTTGCTTTGCCATCTTGTATACCAAATTTTGCCCACTTTTGGTGGCCATCTCCTTGTATGCTTGTTCATATACTTTCTTTTTCGCTTCTCGTACGACATTTCTCACAACTTTGCATTGTTCTTTGTAATCAAGCTTGTCGTTGGTCAGTTGACTCTTTTTCCATCGTTTGAGCAGCTTTTTCTTTTCTGATATTTCCCTTTCAACTCTTTCATTCCACCACCATGTAATTCTTCTCTTATCACGGCCATAGTTCCAAGTATTTCTTTCCCGGCCGCTTTGGGAGATAACTCGCACCAGAACTGCGTAGGACTTGGTATGATTTCGCAATTGTATTCGCTGTCAAGGTTGCAGGTGATTGCGAAGGCTTCGTTTATCTCCTTGAGCTTTGACCATTTGATTTGGGGAAGAAATTTTGTTTTGCTGAGCCTATGTGTCTGGCGCTGAAACGTGAAGTCCATCACCAGGAGTTTATGCTGCGCAGATATGGTTTCTGGGATGATTTTGCAATCTTTGATTCGTTTAAGCTGTCCTCTCACAACTAGCATAAAGTCTATTTGAGATTGATTGGAACCACTTTGGTAGCTAATGAGATGGGATCTTCTTTTGCTGAAGAAGGTGTTGGCAATGGTCATGTCGAAAGCTTGGGCGAATCTTAGCAAGTGCCCTCCGTCATCATTGATCGCTCCATAACCTTTGCCTCCGTGAACTCTTTCGTACCCCACATTTTCTTCCCCTACATGCGCATTAAAATCCCCTCCAATCATTGTCAGTTCCTTGTTTGGTATGTCCATCAGCACTGCTTTTAGTATTTCACGAAACTCTTCCTTTTCTTGGTTCGTAAGATTTGTTTGGGGTGCATACACCGAGATAACGTTGGTGACTTTGCCTTCAATAACCAGTTTGATTGCTATGATTCGCTCGGAAGCTGTTAACTTTAACGACTGTTGGAATTAGTTCTTGCGCTAGTATTATCCCAACTCCGTTGCGATGGTTTTCCTTTCCATTGTAGAACATCTTGTATCCTAAGCCCATCATCAACGCCTTTGAGCCTTTCATCTTGGTTTCTTGCACACACATCATCAATCCGCCTTTTAGCTAGCATGTCCGCCACTTCTGCCATCTTTCCCTTCATCGTTCCCACGTTTAAACTTGCAAATCTAAGGGTTTTTTGCTTTGCTTGGACCCTAATGTTTCTTCTCACTTGATGCGGGCCAGATACACCAAGCGCGTTCCATACAGGGGACGACTTAACGTTTAGTTTTTCATATTGTTTAGTTGTGTTCATTATGTTTTTGTTCAGAGTTTTCGGGATTTTCACACCCGCCTTCTGAGGGCTGACGGTGACCCAGATTTGACTCTGGACTCCCTAGGCATCATCGTTTAGGGCCTACTGCCTTGTAGGTCACCAGTAGTCGTGTGGCTACCCTCTTGCTAAAACTTTTTCCTGAAAATAAAATCTGCCTTTGCCGGGATTCGAACCCCGAACCTAATAGGCTTATTCAGGCTACAAGCAAGCGCTGTGCCACTATACTATAGGCCGATACACTAGAGCCCTTTAAATAAATTGAAAAAATGGTTATGATTAAAATTCGTGGCAAAATTAGAAAGATAGTATGAGATTACAATACTAAATTAAATGCCACAACAAAAATATTGAGTGGTATATAACATAAGGGCGCATACAAACTTCATTCAGATTTTCAAATTTTTAAACATTTCTGCTCTATCAAACTAATATGTCGTCAATTTTTAGTATTAAAAAAATAATTTTTCTGAGTAGTTCTAGTAATTTAAAAAAAATTTAATTTTAAATTTTTCAAATAGTATACATATATAAAGTTTAAACGCGCCATAATGTAAATACATATATATCATCAATATACGGCAATTGGCTTAGGTACAAACTCTAACATGTATCAAATAAATTTTCTCTAAACTTTTTTCCATGGTAGAAATCGCCTTACCCTTTGCCAATTTTTAATCTAAAGCAGGTTAAATGAAATGTAACACACGACGGTTGACCTGAGTTTTAAAGTCCGGGCTATTGGAAAAATGTACTGGACTCGGGGTTCGTTGGCGGTTACCGATCCTATCATTAACCAGGCTTAACTGCTCACTTGAAGTGTAGAACACAAGTCAACACGTACTCGAGATCGATCGATCGGTTTAGGTTTTAAAATATGGTAGGTATTAGTTTTAAAACGCCTCAAAAACTTAACAGTCTTTTGATAATGTAATATAATTAAGCAAATAGGTTATTGTTATTAATAAAAAAAAACAATTGGTTTGAGGTCTCCCTCATACCTTTCTCCAAGGGGTGCGCCATACCTGGTTAAAGCTTTGACTCTTTTCATCCGAGCAAAGCAATTAATATCGCCCACAGGTTAAATAAGATTTCCTCGCACGCCAGCGACCTAGTTGTAAAAGCCTATTGGCTAAGCAGGCCACTCAGCAGCTTCAGGTGGTTACACATGTATACTATTTTTCCTAAAAAAAGTCTCTTGTGCACGGATTTAAACTCGCATTCTCATGCATGTAAGACAAAAAGGTTTGCCAGCTTCTGACTGAGCCAACTATTAATTAAAAACTACTAGCAATGGGGTTAATAATATTCAGGCATCAGATCAAAATACTACGTTTTGCATTTGAAACAAATTACATACAGGCATGTAAAAACAGAAGTTGTAGAATTGCTTCAGCCAGCATCAAAATTATTGTAGATATTATTTAGTAGATCCATTTTCGAGCTAAAGTTTTTTTCAATGTGAGTGTTAAAAAACATCTATAAAATTTAGGATTTTCAGCATATAATTTAAATATGTTTATGGTTAATTAATTTAATTTCTTATAAAATTTTTGAAATATCAAAAATTTGATTTCCTCAGGTCTGGGGAAATATGACCGATTAATGAACATAAAAAAACTGAACCATTGTGAATAATTAATCCTGTGCAAATGTTTAACTTAATTTTAAACTTTTCAGTTCGGCTGAATCTTAAGAATAGATGGTATAATGCAAAAGGCACTAATTCTTAGATTAGGTTGGTAAAGTAAGCCTATCAATGGGGTATGAAAAAAATGCATAATAAAACATAATATTCCCTATGCAGAAAAATAAAATATTGGAAAAACTTCGTATAAAAAGAAGGGCTCAAAATTTATTTTAGACAGTTTGCCTTACATTGCTAATTACAATCACCCTTTGACATAGTGTACGAACAAATACATTTTTTAACGATTTGAGGAAAAGAATATTGGAGTTATGTTTGATTTACTTTAAATAATTATCTTTAGTTTTAGCCCTCGAGATCGCAAAAACGTTATTTCAGTATTTTGTCAATTTCGGCTTTCTTATACCTAATTATTAAAAACCAAAATTAAAAAAAAAGGGTTAAAAACTATGATCCAAATTTTGAATTAAATCAAAAAGAATTAAGCCTTACAACACATGTCAACAAATATTTAAGAGTTATGTCAGAGATCAAACCTGTTATCTTAATGAATTTTCAAATCCATTTACTTTTTTATCAAATTTTGTATTAGCTGTAAAATATTAAATATTTTTGAAAAATGTTAAAAACAAAAAATGGAATTAAAATTGAAAAAAAAAATGTATTTTAACATTGTTATCGTGTCCTATTTATGGTTATGATAATAATATGTGTAAGCTATGTTGATACACAAAAACTTTTAATATACTTAAAAATTATGTTTCTACCTATTTAAAATAAAAAATGTAGGTTACAGGTATAATATGTCAAAAAAATGTACAAATTCTTTCTATTTGGGATATTCTCAGTATCACAAAATCTGTCAATTTAGTCTAAATATAAATAATTTTTCCAGAAAATAGCTGGAGACGAAAAACCACCAACGGAAACAATGCATGAAACTAGGCCAGCAAGGATTAATTCATTCTACAGTCATATATTTTTTAAGGCAATGAATGATGTTTGTCGGCCGGTGTTAGAGAAAGTGATCCTCTTTTCTTTCATACATCAAATATTGTGAAGCTTTTATTCCTCTAAGCACTTATATTCTATAAAAGATATTTACATTATTTTTTTGGGCAAAACAACGCAAAATGTATCAAAATCAATTAACAAACTGTATTTTATTATGCTCCACGAGTTATATGTATATATATAAATAGTATATTTGATATGTATGTGAACTTAAAAATAGTATGGCAAAAAAAATTTCAGCTTATGTTTGGGGTATTTAAAATCAAAAAAGTTTATAGAATCTAACATATAACGCGACACATTAGGCTATGGACAGAAAAACGTAAGTATATTCTTGCATCATTTCCAATCTAAATTTTATAACAAAACGTGAATGTAATACGAAATAAATGAGGACCTAAAAAATTAATTGCATGAATTAAACTAAGGTCAGCACTTTGTTCGGTTCAATGAGATATAGAAAATATTGGTTATTCTCGTATTGTCTTACAGTGATTGCAAAATTAATAACTGACATTTGAAATATGTTAAAAAGATTACAAAAAAAACCGGAAAATAAAAATTAAAAATAGGTTTTTCTTATTAGGTGCATGTGAGATATGCGCTATAACGACTAAATAATAATAAACATAAATATTTATAAGATGGGCTATTATAACACAAAATATTCTTGATTGTTGCACTAAGCTAATAGGGCCTCCAGTTTTTTAATACTGACCCAGCCAACCGTAGGGTTTTCGATTTCTTCCCCATCTTCCTCCATACTTTGAGGCGAAGGCTGCGTTTCATCGGAAATTCTTACATCTGTGTTAATACTATGGTAATCGACGGCAAAATCGTCAGGCTGTTGATGGTCAGGGTGGTCGAGCCCGTTTTGATGATAAGAGAAGTTGTGATTAGTGGAGGAAGGGTTATTGCCACAAAAATGGTTGTCGGAGTCGGGTTGACCGTTACAAAGTAGTTGAGGAGTTTCTTGGCCGTCTCCCATAGATTCTTGGTCACTTTGGGTTTTGACACGCTTGGACTTAACACGTGAATTATCAGGAATCACGTAGTGAGATTGTTTGTGCAAAAACAAAACTCCGTTCAGTAAGTAGATACCACCCGTTGGAGAGTTGGATGGATTAGAGGGCTTCTGAGCTGACTCTTTATATAAAAAGTCAAATAACAATAATTAATAATAATAATAATAATAATAATGAAAAGATTAATCACAAATTCTATAAAGTGTGCCAAATGTTTTGGTCTAGGGCCTTTAAAATAAATTTTAAAAAAATGGAACCATGACCAATCAAGTAAAATCAAAAAAGATGCTATAAGTTTACAAAAATAAATCAAATGATTCCAAAACTTTTTTGTCTCTGTTCTTTGTTTGAACTAAGTCGTTTGAATAGCTAATTACTTAAGGGCGCCTTTAGACTTCATTCAGTTTTTAAAATTTTTAATTATTTCTTCTCTATCAAACTAGGTTGTCAATTTTTAATATTAAAAAAAAATTAATAGTTTAAACGATTACAATAAATTTTATTTTTGAATTTTCCAAATTTATAAAATTTTGGTTACGTGGTTTAAATGTACCCTAATACTTCGAATCTTATAAATAAATATTTGTGACAAAATAAAAGTATAAAGAACCATTTAAAACAAGCACCATTTCCTGAGACAATGTATCTGAAGGCAGAATGTATTTAGTCGTATCGCCAATAATTTCACGTATAATTTCTTTGCTAAGGCCAGGTCCATAACCAACTGATGGGATAAAGTGACAGCTACACAAAATTGATAAATGGAGATATATAATATAAGTACAACATAACAACAAGTGGGTCTATATCACAGTTTGATATTTGATGAGTAAGGATTTTATGCGCTTATAATATTTTAGTAATTTTAAAATCCGTCTGCCCTTTTTTTATATAACTTTGTTGACTAACTATAATTATTGTAAAATATTATTGATATAAAAATAAAAATAATGGAAATATAAAATAAAAATTGTGGATATTAAACATAATTTTTGTTCACCAAACATTTTTAAATTTTATATATAATATTAATATTAAACATATTTTTTCCTAAATATATTATTACCTAGTTACAATATTATGCTAGATATTACTTAATTAACAGTTTTATATAAACTTGAGTGGTGTTTAAAATTTGGTTAAAAAATACAATAGCGAATTAATAACTCAGCAAATTATCCAATTTTTATATATTTTTGTTAAAAGTGCAAAATGTTTATTTATGTTATATCGCCATTTTTTTTAATATTAACATGACCAAAAATAAATTATTTAATAAAAATCATGATGATTATGATTTTTAAAAAAAAATTTAATTATAACAAGTAATCACATAAAAAGCTAAATTCCTTTAAATTCTATTTTAATTTAAAAATAATTAAAAAATTTAAAATTGGTAAAATGACTTAAGCAATGAAAACTGCTTTGAAATTCAAGCACCTGTAAACAACTTTCATTGTTCCACACAAATTTAATTTAACGATATATTAAACTATAATGTTAAATAAAACAAATATAAAATTTGATTCAAAGACCAATTAAAATCCGACATGTCAATTCAAAAGCAATTTGGTTCCAAAAACAAATTTCTCGAGAGCAACAACGTTTATTTAAATTCTAAAGAAAATAACAAAATAAGTATTATATTAATACAGTCAGACAATTTGATTAAAAAGAAGGCCAAAAATTAAGACTTTTTATTCCTGTCCCGTTCGGACATTATTTCGGCAAACTTAGTTTGTAGCCAAAACCGTCTAAACTCAGGCTCACAATCGTAGAAGGGTTGCCCGTTCCAAGCCATGACATCCAGCACGTAGTACGTGTAATGCTGTCCTTTTGCCCTAGCCTTATCAGCTGTGCCACCTAATGCTGAAGCTCTTGTCAATGGACTATCTTCTAGGCCAACATATATGCAATCGAGGATGCAGCAATCGTTCTTCTTGCTCGTCGCAAGCTCGGGTACGTTGTTGATGTATTGGGATGCTCTGTGACCTAAAAACACGCAAATTTGTATGAAACGAAAAAATAATTATATAGTTTTAAACAAACACCCTTATTATATACATAACGTAACACTTAAAAGTGCTTAAGACATATATAAAAAATAATAATATTTGAAAAAATTAAGCATGATAAGGCATATTAAAAACATCCAGTCAAATGACAACCAACAAATAAAATCTTTTAAAATTATTTAACTCTAAAAATGCAATAAGATGGTACAATACATCTGTGGAGTTTCATTTATAACAATAAAACTATATCTAATGTGAAGTTTATAAATAAATAAATAAAAAACTTTTCCAAATATATTGCTTAAAAAAATTAAACCTGGCTAGGAATGATAGAACGTTATTAAATATTTAAAATTTATGATATCATTTGGTGGAGTACTGTAAACCTCCATAGTTGTCAGGGTTATCCAAATCACAATACCTAGAATTAAACGAGCTATCATGGTACAGAGAATAACCACCTGGTAGAGGTGAATTAAATGTGGCAATGAGATGGCCCTTGTTGGTAAATGATTTTGTCTTGTTCTATGTGTTTTAATAAATATAAAAAAGTAAACACAGCGAATATAAAATTAAATGAAAAACAATATTTTCACTAACCAGAAAATAATAATTTTTATATAAACATTACATAAATCAGGTCAGGATAATAATCTAAATGTAAAAAAAAATTTTATGCCTTAATTTTCTATAATCATTTACATTTAACTTGCAACTTTGCTATAACTAAACCTCAAATATTGACATCAACAATACATTCTTTTAAATTTCCTTACTTAAAATTATTTTTTTTAAAAAAAAATAATTGAAATAAAAGAACACATTCCTTATTATTTTTTATCAATAATTGTAATTTTATCCAAACAAATATATAGGACAATAAAACCCAGGATAATAATTTTTGATAAAATTGTCATCAAAATAAATGAAAAGGCACTTACTTCTACACGTGAGTTTAGGTTTAAAGTAATATTGCAATGAATTATTATAAATAACAGTATTTATTTTGTTATCTGTATTATTATTGTTATTTATTATTATCAGATTTTTATATATTAGATGATAGATGTATGCTAAAATATTAAATAAAAAAAATAGAAAAATGACCAAAATTATTTTAGAAACAAAAAATATAAGCAAAAAACCCATAAAAATTGTTACATTGCAAGAAATGACAAGACATCTTTTTCCTTTAGGGCATGGTATCATAAGCCAATTTTCTAAATTAAATGGCAAATCATCAAAATTTTCTGCAACCATAAGCTATAATATAATCATTATAATGGGTTAAAATAAATTATACATATAGTATTATTGAACAAACTTGATGAGCATATTGCTTATAAAATGTCTTTTTCCAAAAGTCCTTTTTAAGAAAATTATCATTTTGAGCAATTAAATCCCGCATATGATTCAATTGATCAAACCGGCTTCTAAATATAATTTTTTGCAGGGGAAAATTAAATAAATATCAATAAAATTTAATGCATACTTTTTTTGTCGTTCAAAAAACTCCTTCAACCTCTGCTCATGACTTTTAAATGGGTTTCTAACCCTGTAAAGTGTCTTAAAATTTTTGCACTTATGCGAATTAATATTGACAAATTTCGCAGTTAATTCTTCCATCGTATGAACAATTTTTAGAACATTCAAATTAATAATTAAGAATTTCACGAGGGATATCTGGCAACAATAGTTTAAAAAATAAGTCTGTCCTATTACGTATTTAAATCAGGCGTATAAATATATTGTTAAAATTTAATGTTACATTTTTAATAACAAATAACACATTTTCTTATAAAAATTTTAAGATTTTTATGAGATTTTGACATTAATGATAACTTCAAATTATATTATTTTAGAAAAAATATTTGAAGGCTGTTTATAATAATAAAAAAATTTTATTTTAAAATTGCAAATGCAAAAAAAAAGTTACAATATGTACGCCAAAACAGCCTCAATTGTACAACATATTGATGTTTATTCAAAAGGGTAAGGAAATATACAATTTTCACAGTAATAATGCGTCTGATAAATAAAAATAAATGAGCATAAAAGTCATTAAACAGTATTCTAATGTATATTTAACCTTCATTAAATTTATTTACTAAAGCAATCCTTTACAAAGTATAGCGTAAGTTATTTAGTTATCAATTGCACGTAACCGGTTTAAAACATGTTTGTCAAGATTAGACCTGGGTTTAGTCATTAAGTATGTTTGAGTGTAAAGTTTGCTAGGGTTAGGAAACGCTTAACCCTAGAACCTAGGAACAAAGAGATTAGTATATATTTAGGTTTATTAAACAAAGAACCGGCCTATAGTGGAGTGGTCAGAGAGCTTGCTTGTAGCCTGAATAAGCCTAGAAGGTTCGAGGAAATCCCGGCAAAGTCAGATTTTATTTCTAGGAAAAAAGTTTTAGCAAGAGAGTAGCCACATGACTACTGGTGACCTACAAGGCAGTAGGCCCTAAACGATGATGCCTAGGGAGTTCAGAGTCAAATCTAGGTCACCGTCAGCCCTCAGAAGGCGGGTGTAAAAATTTCAAAAACTCTGAACAAAAAACATAATGAACACAACCAAACAATATGACCAAACGTAAGGCGTCCCCTGTATGCGACGCGCTTGGTGTATCTGGCTCGCATCAAGTGAGAAACATTAGGGTCCAAACAAAGCAAAAAAAAGCCCTTAGATTAGCAAGTTTAAACGTGGGAACGATGAAGGGAAAGATGACAGAAGTGGCGAACATGCTAGCTAAAAGGCGGATTGATGTGATGTGTGTGCAAGAAACCAAGATGAAAGGCTCAAAGGCATTGATGATGGGCTTAGGATACAAAGTGTTTTACAGTGGAAAGGACAACCATCGCAACGGAGTTGGGATAATACTAGCCCAAGAACTAATTCCAACAGTCGTTAAAGTTAACAGAGCTTCCGAGCGAATCATAGCAATCAAACTGGTTATTGAAGGCAAAGTCACCAACGTTATCTCGGTGTATGCACCCCAAACAAATCTTACGAACCAAAAGGAAGGGTCGTGAAATGCTAGAAGCAGTGCTGATGGACATACCAAACGAGGAATTGACAATGATTGGAGGGGATTTTAATGCGCATGTACGAAAAGTAAATGTGGGGTACAAAAGAGTTCACCGAGGCAAAGGTTATTTAGCGATCAATGATGACGGAGGGCACTTGCTAAGATTCGCCCAAGCTTTCGACATAACCATTGCCAACACCTTCTTTAGCAAAAGAAGATCCCACCTCATTACCTACCAAAGTGGTTCCAATCAATCTCAAATAGACTTCATGCTAGTTGTGAGAGGACAGCTTAAACGAATCAAAGATTGCAAATTCATCCCAGAAACCATATCTGCGCAGCATAAACTCCTGGTGATGGACATTTCAGCGCCAGACACATAGGCTCAGCAAAACAAAATTTTTCCCCAAATCAAATGGTCAAAGCTCAAGGAGAGAAACGAAGCCTTTGCAATCACCAGCAACCTTGACAGCGAATACAATTGCGAAATCATACCAAGTCCTAAGCAGTTCTGGGACAAGTTATCTTCAAAACTCAAAGCGGCCGGGAAAGAAATACTTGGAACTACAAAAGGTGGGCGTGATAAGAGAAGAATTACATGGTGGTGAAATGAAAGAGTTGAAAGGGAAATATCAGAAAAGAAAAAGCTGCTCAAACGATGGGTAAAGAGTCAACTGACAAACGACAAGCTTGTTACAAAGAACAATGCAAAGTTGTGAGAAATGTCGTACGAGAAGCGAAAAAGAAAGTATATGAACAAGCATACAAGGAGATGGCCACCAAAAGTGGGCAAAATTTGGTATACAAGATGGCAAAGCAACGTGAAAGACAGTCAAGAGATTGTGACGGAAACGTAAAGTTCATCAAAAACAAAGAAGACAAGCTTCTCGTAGATCAAACAAAGGTAGTGGAGCGTTAAAAAGAATGCTTTAATGAATTACTGAACAGCGACACAAATAGAATTGAGCTCAAGGAGATACCCCTAAGTAACCTAATACCACCAATCTCTAAATCAGAAGTCAGCCTTCAGCTCAAAAAGTTCAAACAGGAAAGCGACAGGTCCCGACAACACCATTGAGTGCTGGAAATCTTTAGGAAATGAGGGAATTTCGGCGTTAACGATTCTATTAAATTCGATATTAACTTAGAAAATACCTCAGAATCGGCAAGAAAGCTACATTATTCCAATTTTCAAAAATAAAGGCGACGCATTTGACTGTCAAAATTACAGAGGCATCAAACTAATGTCACAAACTTTCAAACTTTTCGATGAAGTCAGATTAAGAGGTGTAATCGATATAGTATTGAGCAATGCGGGTTCATGAAAGGAAGGTCGACAATTGACGCGATTCATGCCGTGCGCAACATGGCCGTTTAACGAGAAAGAATAAAAAGCTCTACTGCACATTAGTAGATATGGAAAAAGCTTTCGACAAAATTCCAAGATCAGTAGTATGGTAAGCTTTGAGGAGAAAGATTGTTCCTGAGATGTATATCAAGTTGGTTTAGAGTATGTATGAAAGAAATTTGACGTATGTAAGGAGTTCGTCAGGAACATCGAAAGGATTTACAATTAATGAAGGTGTGCACCAAGGTTCGGCCCTAAGTCCCCTACTAATCATCGGGGTGATGGACGTGATCCCAAAGAGCGTTGCCACAAATCCACCGTGGCACATATTGTATGCTGACGACATTCTGCTAATGGCTGAAACCCCGCAGGAGATGTGTGAAAGTCTGAATAATTGGATAAAACCGATTGAAAAGCTAGGCCTAAAAATTAACAAAGACAAAACTGATTTGATAGTTTTCGGAGGCCCAGAAGGTGAACAACTGGTAATTAACGATGACTGGTTCCTCAAATCTAAGCCAACAGCAACCTACCTAGGTGCTTACCTACATCCGATTAAAACGTCGAGCAAGAAGTTAGGAGCAAACTCAAAGTTTGGTGGCTAAAATGGAGATCGTTGACAGGTGTCCTGTTCGACAAAAATATACCAATAAAAGTTAAGGGCAAGGCTTACTCAAGCATAGTACAACCGGCAATAACATACGGCTTAGAAACAACAGCGTTAAGGAAAAGCGACGAAAGAATACTACAAACGATGGAAATGCGCATGCTGCGGACTCGGGGTGACTCGCAAAGACAAGATCCGCAACGATCATAAACTTGGAAGTTTAGAGTTTAGACATAACACCCATACAAAATAAAGTAGAAATCAACAGACTTTGATGGTTTGGACACGTTATGAGGCAAAAAGACGGGTATCTAAGCAATCTGGTAAATGCAATTGAAGTACAAGGCAAGAATAAAAGGGGCAGACCTAAACTCACCTGGTCTCAAAGAGTAAACGCCAGCATGAGATGTCACAACTTAAATAGAAATTAATGTAGAGATAGAACCAAATGGAGACTTAAATTGAAAGAGCTCACTGCCTCAATGGCAAAACGCTAACAATGAAAAAAAAATTAAACAAAGAACACTTGGTTTATTATCTCATAATAAACAGGTCTCATCTTGACACCATCCGCTTTTAAAAAATTTTTCTTTTTCTGCAATTCAAATATGGGGCCTTTATAAACAAAATGCCGCATTAAGATGCGAATACACAGCCTTAGCAAAATAAATTACCTAAAATGGTCATAATGACATAGGACTTGTTTTTAAATAGCGTCAAACCCTAGGACTTATGTGACTTACCTAATGTCTATTAATTATTATCTCACTCTTCTTTTTCCCAATGCCCTTTACTTCCAAAAAATTTGGGCAAAAAACAATGTTAAGGCTGCGGTGTTTCCAATATAGTTGCATAAAATATATATTAAACTAAATTTGCAAAAAATGTTTTAAATAAGATTTGTAAGTGAGAATTTGTAAGAGAAAAGAATTTGCAAGAGAAAAGAATTTGTAGAAGAGAATCTGTAAAAAAAATAGAATTTGTAAAAGAATAGAATTTGGTAAATAATCAATTCTCAGGGCTCTAGCTAATTAGGTTATATCCAATTTCCCCACCTAGGCTATGGCAAGTTTTGGTATAAGTACACCTAAAATCTCTTTTTGTCATCTTTAACCTACTTTTTGTAGACCAAACCAAGCCTCCACAATTGACTTTTTGGTAACTAATAAAACGGGCAGAAAAAATTTTCAACTTGCAACGTTGATTACTCTTGGGACCTATCGGACCACTTTCTTATTTACAGTTCAATTAAACAAGATATTAGCTCTCATGTTCCAAGACATATTCATTTATCTAAAAAAATAGCTAATAAAATAATTAAAGATAATATTGATAATATTATACGTAATAATAAATTAAGGGCTCTGGATAACTTTTTATAAGAATCTAATAATTTAAATGATAAAGGTATTTTTATTAATAATACAATCAAGGATGTTTTGGAAAACAAATTTTAATAAAAATGCTAAACTCCATTTTTCCAAAAAACTAAAACCAAAAATATTAATTAAAGATAAGCTTTTTTGGTTTAAAAATAAAGATAATAAAATTAACCATAATAACTACCTAGAATACCGTCAAAAAGTGTCAAAACTTATTAAAATTGAAAACAAAGCTAATAAATTTCTTAATAAAGGTATTGAAAATAGAAAAAATGATCCAAAAAAATTTTACAAGTGGTTTAATAATATAATGGGTATTAAGAATAAATCTTTAAATAATGGCATTAGAGACAAAGGCGGTGTTTTACAACTCTCATCAGAAAATATAAAACAAGTTTGGAAAAATTATTATGAAGACCTATTAAGCGACACAAGAGGACACAGCAACGACGACAATTTTTGGGGAAAAATTGACGTCGGTGCTTCTACCCCAACTTGTCGAAATAATTCTCCTTTTCTTTAGTCCGAATTGCTGAAAGCTATATTACCTCAATTTCTTTCAGCAAGGCACCTGGTCCGGATAATATTCCGGCTAAGTTTTTCAAATGTTTAAGTTCTGATTCCTTAACCCCTACCCCGAATTCTTTATTCCGCAAATGTTTATATAGTTTTTTAACTTAAATTTTTGAGTCTGGTGCATTACCTAATAATTGGAAATTAGCGAAATTGATACCCATAACAAAAAAAGGTGATTTAACTTCTACTGATAATTATAGAGGTATCTCCCTAATACCTGTGATCACCGAAATTCTTGCTAAAATTTTATCCCAGAGAACCACTGACTATCTCAAAAGTAATCAGATTTTATGTAAAGAGCAAGCCGGTTTTCGTCATAAGGAAGAGTGTATTGGTCAGGTAATTACTCTCTATGAAGCAACATTTAGACGGAAGCTGAAAGGCCTCCTACTTATTTTGCTTTTATAGATTTTAAGAAGGCCTATGATATGGTACCGCATCAAGCCCTTTTCAAAAAATTAAGTATTTACGGTATTTGTGGTAAATCCTTAGATTTAATTAAAGCTTTGCATAAAAATAGTGCATTTTTAACTCCAAATTACACCTCGGACCCTATATCCCTGCAAAGAGGGCTACGTTAGGGATGCCCTCTCTCTCCAATTTTATTTAATGTTTTTATAAATGATATTTTTGATGAAATGAGGCTTGACTCCCTGGGTATCAATATACATGGGCTTTCGGCAAAGATTAAGGTACTTCATTTTACTGTTGACCTCGTTTTATGTGCTGATAGCCCTGATCTACTAAAATGCATGATCTGTCATTTAGAAAAATGGGCTAATTAATGGGAAATGGTAATCGGTACAGAAAAATCGGAATAATGTTTTGTGGAAATGATTCTGATCAAAATCTCAACTTTAAGATTCGGGGAAAATTGATTCCAAGTGTTGATGATTATAGATATCTTGAAATACTTTATAATAAAAATTTAAGTATTGAGAAAATTATTAAAGATAGAGCATTTAAAAGTAAGAAAATAGTTAATATGTATGGACCTTTTTTTGCTCTTCCTCTATATTCTCGGTAAGAGACACATTTACCTTACATGTGTTCTCCCAATTTTAACATTTGGCGCTGAACTGTTCGGTCTTTACAAATCTGAATTTAAACCACTAATCAATCTACACGACCAAATTACCAGTTGGATTGCTTAAAAATTCGGCAAAAAACTTTTAGGCCCAAAATTACATCTGCTCAAAGATTTAAACATTGAACCTTTTTGAAGCTTACGCAACTGAAAAATCTTTTCATTTTTTAAACAAAGCTCCTATTTTAAAAACATTAATTAAAGATTTACTTAAATCTAAGACTGGCTAAAAAATGGACATGGGTCTCAAGATTTAATATAACAATAAAAAAAACTAAATTAAATCTTAAAGATAACATAGCAAAAAAAATTTCTAAAAAAGTTAGGGGTTTTATTCCAAATAAATTTTTGGGGCGAGATAAAACAAAATCAAAGTTTTTTTTTCTCAGCTTGGAAATAACTCTTTTTTTGATATAATAAAAATTATTAGCAGTGAAAATAGTGTTAAATTTGCATCAGGAATAAAACTTCTTTTAAATGAGGACAAATAACTGGTGGGATCTAAAAAAAAGCTAAATTGGCCAAACCAGCATTATCATTGTCAGATTGCCCCTGTTGTCATGACAACTTCGTGAACTCAATTCATCATTTTCTATGTGTATGCCCAGCATTTAACGAAATTAGGACGCAATACATAACTCCTATCTTGTCAAAATCTTTTTCCATATCCCAGAATTCACAAATTACGCAATTACTTTCACCTATGACACAAGAGCATATAGATAATATAATTAAATATATTTCTATTTTAGGCAAACTAAATTTATCTCGAATCGGTGATATCCATTGCCCCGTTAACGTTTAAAAGTAAAGCCCTAACGGGTACGGCGGCCTCAATAAAGAAGAGAATGTGAGGGGGTGGTTTTTTAGCAGGTACTCCTAACCCTGCATGCACCGGTGAATTTTTAGTGAAATAGGGACATCAGTGCAGTTATTTTAATTTACCATATCATAATACCTTTACTTCATTTACGCACTGATCAATCTGTTATTTTTAAAAATTACTAGTATATTTGATGATCCCAATCTCAGTTTATTTATAGGCTAGCTTTGGCATCAAACGAGCAAATTTTTCCACCTCCTTACCAACAAAAAAAACTATATGACCAAGAAGTCAACAGCAAAAACTTTTTTATTTGGCGGCATTAATAATTCTAGAGGGTCCCGCATGTGATTTAACACGCGGGCATTTAGAAAAATGGACGGCGTTATTCATTGGCGGACTGACAAAACCTATAATTCCAAGTTTTTACAATGCCAAATTTTTTATTTTTATTAAGGGCACGAGCAGTAAGTTTTTATTTTTGTGAATTTTTCAAAATTTTGAAAAATTTTTGTAATTTTTAAAAAAGTTTCCAAATTTGATTTTTGCAAATAAAATGTTATTACTGAAATTAAAATAAAAAAAAGAGTTTTTAAAATTTTCATAATTCTTAAAATATTAAGGAGGTAAAACTTGCATTGCACATTCCAAATTACATTTAATTAACATAAGAATGACGGTCTAATTAGTAGATTATGACCTCCAATGCTAAAAATAGTGTGCCAAAGAAGAAAAAAATAAGCTTTTTTTCCCTGACCAGGGAAAAGACCAGGCACTTAGGCAGAACTTTTTCTAAAGGGGGGCAAGAAATTTTAGGAGAAAATTAATGAATTGCATTGTTGCTTAATGAATGATCATATTATGACTAGCATAAAATATTTATTAATATTGCATCATAATTAAATTAATGTATGACATAAATTTAAAAAAAATTTTATAAAGAAAATAAAAATATTTTAGAAATTGATATTCTTCTAGGATCTATTGAAAACCACTCTAAGGTTCGATCTATTAATTCAGTGTTATCTATTATGTCCTTATATATGGCAAGCAAGCAAGGATGATATTCGATCATCGCTTATTTGAGATCTTAAATATGTTTTTATGCGCTTCATGGTGCTAAAACTTCGTTCAATTGTACACGTGGTTACTGGTAGTGAAAGAGCAATAAGCAGAGCCCTTTTTATGCTAGGAAGAATAGTTGTGTTGGATATCAATTGAGATATCGTAATGTCATTAGAAAAAGATCTAGACTCCCAATATGATTTCCATATCAATATTTCTGATTCTAAATTTTTTAAATTATAAAATCTTTTAATAGAATATGTTAAGTTATTTAATTCAGTAGGATTTAATTTAAGAATATATTTTGGATGTAATTTAAATAATAAAAAGCCAGGATTATTATCAAAATTATCAATAACAGTAATTTTAACGATTGATATTAGATGAATCAAGATAGGGTTTAAACAACATCTATAAAATACAGCAGGAGATTGAGAATCATAATTTATTCGATGAAATTGCTTTTTTGCTAACCTCTGTATTGTAATATCTGAAAACCTTATATCGTTACCTAAATTTTAGCTTTTTTCAAAAATATTTATTATACAATGTACAATATATTTTATAAAGCCGCAAAATTGCCAAAAAATAATAAATTACTAGCATATATTCCGATTTTTGTTTAATAAATAAAAATTAGCGTTAAAGTGCACAAAAAAAATTAAAAAGCTATTTCTAAAGGGGGGCAACGGCCCCCCTTTGCCCCCTCCCCTCTACGTCCCTGGAAAATACTCATATAGTAATTTAGAATTTTAACACAAAAAGTCCCCAAAAATGGAAGGCTATTTTGGATCCAATTTTTTCCTCTTTTTTTTTGAAGTTGCTATGGGATATATTACTAATGAAGCCAGTCCCGTTTTTAGTAAAAAAAATAACAGGTCTTCTCAAAAAAGCCTTTTTTTACCAGTCCTTTAGTAAAGGCCCTGATCTCCTTTCGGGGCTGGCTCTTTTTTATTTTCCAGGCGATTGATTTATTTGCGCAAAAATTTTTTCTACAGAGTTTTACATCCATCTATTGGGCGTTTAATTCATCACATTGTTAAGGGGTGAAGCTAGTTTTAATAATTCTAAATTTAGTTATTTTTTTATATACAATTTGTTACAAATTCTTTTTAATTTTTCATTCAAAAATACTTACATAGTTTTCATTTTAGGTCCACCAGAGTGGATAGAAATTATTAGAAATTCTTGACGAGAGCTGGCTGGACTTGCTGTACGATTCGTCTTGAAATAGTGTTTTCTATTTTTTTCGTCACATCCGATTATTGGCTTTTAAAGTAGGGATTATAGAGGTGGTTTAGGGCGAAAAACATAGCTCGTCGGGTTGCGAAAAATCACCTTTAAACAAAAATTAAGTACCTAATAAGCATGTCATCCCCCCCCCCCCTCCACATCACACGTGAATAGTCTTTAACAAAATTATAAGCTTAAGCATACTCTAAATAATACTATTGTTAGTTCATTCCTATAATAAGAGTGAAAGATGCTATAAATGTAATTAAATCACCGGGTATTGATTTATAAAATAGGAGACCATTATCCCAATCATAAATCTCTGCCCAAATAAATTACTTTATAGCTCTATCAAGTAGTTGTTAGTAAGCTTAGTTAAATTTGATAAAATTATATACAAAACATAATGGCCAGGAATCTTTAATGACAATAATAATTAGGCTCAAGTAATTTCCTGCAGGAGCTTTAGTCACAGTGTCACAGTTATTCAATTGTAAAGAGCATCACTTTTTGATACAAAAATATTCACTAATTTGACTTTTTTTAGCTTTGATTTGCCCATTAATGAACTAAGTTAACTTTTCCTAAACCTTTATATACAAATTAGATGTCAAATCCTTAGGGCTATGTCGCTCAGATTAAATGAAATTTAACACACGCTGGCACCTAGGTTTCAGATGCCTAAATATTGGGAGACGGACTTGGAAAATATTGTTAACCCGAGCCTTGAATTTTTAATATCTAAAAAAATATTATATATTATGGTCCCAATTTTTGTGATTTTTTTTTAAGTGTATATTAAACAAAATTAGTTATTTAAATTTGGTCTAAGTCTATTAACAAAATTTGT
The DNA here is from genome assembly GCA_030555515.1 of Acutogordius australiensis. NCBI lineage: Eukaryota > Metazoa > Nematomorpha > Gordioida > Gordea > Gordiidae > Acutogordius > Acutogordius australiensis. The sequence goes on from CM060245.1 coordinate 7,854,492, forward strand.
TTAGAGTTCATTAAGTGAAGAGAGGTCCATATGGACCCCACCCTCTCAAATATGTTAAAAACCATGTTATTGCCTCTCATTAAATTTAAACTTAAATAAATGCAATATGTTCTTATTTTTTTAAAAATACTTTAATTTATTTAATATACAAAATTGTATGAATTGTTTTTTTTAAATTATTAAGTTTCTATAATAAATAATAGCCAAAAGTAGTTTTTTATTTTAGGTTTTTTTTTCATAATTTTTAAATATGTTTTACTAGATACCTAATAACACAATTTGATCAACAATATTCAAAAAAAATTTCAATATTTTAGTTTTTTTCTACGTTGTGTCATATAAGATTTGCAATATTCATTAATAATAATTTATATTATTTTTTAATTCACGTATATCTCTTCAAAATTATAAAAAAAATAAAGATAAATAAAACTCTTAAAGTTTAGAGGTTTTGAATTGGACCCCACCATAGCGTTTGCATTACAATCACCTTACCATTTGTGGGTTCCCATCCATTCATTAATTATTGAAGCTCAACGTTGTTAACTTTGTACGCAAGCTTAAACTTGTTAGACATGTGATATATTAAAGGTTCTAGTTGTTTGAAAGTAATAAAAATATTTGGGGGGTCGGAACATTATAGACTAAACTCATTATATCTGATATTAGATTCATAGGTAGGATTGTTTTTATTTTAGACTAAGCCATTTTTGGGGGTTTAAGTTTAAATAAGTGTTGGAAACATTAGAATTAATAGAAGGAACTAAGAATGCTAAATAAACATTCCGAATTTTTGGGCGTATGAGTTTAACTACAAAGAAATGCCTTTTTACGGGTTTTAAAAGACGTTTACCGTTCAATTTAAACTTTGCCGGTCAACAATAAATATTCAAAAGAAAAGAATTCTAAAAAATGAAATATAAAAAAATGGAAGTTTTTTTCTATATTTTCAACAACTAAACTGTTAAATGTACACTTCAAATAATATTTTTGACCCTTGAATTTAGCTTGTACTATTAAGTTGAGATGCCAAATATTAAATATAATGTATATGTAAGATACATACTTACTTAATTTAATATCTCATTACATGTTAAATATTGTTACAAGTGATTTAAAAAAAACTTTTCAAGGTCACAAAATATGTCAATTTGGAGCTAAAACATTTTATTAATTTAGCTTAGCATAATCGCCGAAAACGTAAGAAATTGCGAAAAACAGAAGATATATTTATGATATAAGGCCGGGAATGTAATCGTATATATTTTTATAAATATTTTTTGACTCTGCCGACCCGTGTTGTAAAAATTTAAAATACAAGTTTTCCAACATTTAAACAATATATTCCAATAACAGAATATATTAAAGCACATAATTAGGTTTTAAAATTTTTCGTCACCGGAATATTGTATAGACCTATCTCAGCATTTATAGATTATTTTCTGCTTAAAACTATTTAATTTGTATTGATGTTAATCTGCGATTGGCACAGTTGGGTCCATACGGACAACATTTTATATTTTGATTAACTTCAAATAAAATATATTACCAACCAAAATATTACCTTTTTTCTTAAATATTTAATAAACAAAACAAGGAATTTAAATTTGGTTTAAGTCTAATTATCGCATGGACCCCAACATGTAAAATTTAATGTTTAAAACCATTATGTTGCCATGATTTAAATTTAAATATTTGTCACCTTATTTTGGTTATTTTTTCTACATATTAATTGTACAAAATGTTTGTATTGTATAATATTAATTGAAATTATATATTTTCTTTGTAAAATGTCTAAGCTGATTAATAGCCTAAAATAATTTTTCATTTCATAATTTTATTTTTTTATGAATATTACATAAAATGTTACACTCGACCTACACGATTTAATAATTAGTATCGATATATTTAATTTATTGATATAGATTTAAAGTAATATGGAAAAATAAAAAAATTTATTTTCATAAATTATTTTCAATTTTGTATGAATTAATGTTTGCACTATTGGCGGAGCATTTTTTTTAAATTGTATAAAAAATATTTTCAAAATAATAAAAAGATTAAGCGGCTATTATCAAAAAATGTTAATGTTTTTAGTCGTTTTAGGATATGCCTAACAAAAAATTTTTTTAAATTTCTTAAAAAATTTTTACACTAGCGGCCTCAATGTTATTCAAATACGTGCGATTTTTTTTGTCAAAATTTTTTTCCACTAGACGCACATTTTAATGATACCTTATAATTGTTTACAATTATAGCCTATTTTTCTTTAAAATAATAAAAAATAAAAACTATGGCCTTTAAACTTTAATAATAGAGGTGTAAAATTGGGGTCCCTAAACTTTACTGTACTATTCGCTATACAAAAATCTCACCCTTTAGTTTGCGGGCTAAAAGTCAAACAAATTTTTATGATAAAAAGTATTAATTATATTTTGTTAAGGTTGAATACAACAAAAATATCAATGAGTTAGAAAGAAATCAAATATTGTGGGATTAAATTATTTAGTGATAAAATATATATTTTGTATGTGTTTGTAAGTTAGTCGTAAATTAAAACTGTTGTAGTTATAGCGTTAATAAAAAAATTCTTAAAAATTAAAAATAATTTAAAAGTTTAACAAAAGTTAATTAGTTGTTTAACGCCTAATAAGAAAAATATGTAGTATTTCTAGGTCATATGTTTAAGGTTATATAAGTTAGCTTCAAAATTTATTTTTATATACACGTTTTTTAACAATTTAATATAATTTTAGCATAGGAATATATATTTGATTGCATTTTTTTTAAAAATTACATTATTATTTAATTAAGAAAATATTTTTTAAAATAATTAAAATTATAATAAAATCTTTAATGGTTTTTAAAATACGACAAAAATATTTTAGCCTATTTATGCAGTTTGGCTTACGCCTACCTATCATCATTTTTTAACTATCAAACAATACAAAATATTTAGTGAATGAACGGATCAAGCATGGACCGAGAGTTCAAATTTTCTCTCCCAGGAATAGTGACCTTATAAAATGATAACACATTAGGCATTTGATGAGCCTGATACTTATGAAAATGAACCTTCTCCTCGAATCTTAAAAAATGATGTAATTTGTGTCTATTTTTTTACATATAATTTATTATTTAGTTGCCTGAAGATGCAGATAACGAAAATATAAATACTTGTGATATAGATCCAGAAAAAGCTTATGATAAGTTTAAAAACAAGAATATTAAGCTAACTATGATTAACAGTAAACTTAATAGTTTTGATTATGCAATTCTAATCTGTTTTTTGTAGATTTTTTGGAAGAAAATTTGCAGTCTTTAATCAACCCTAAAGGGTTTGGAACCATTGAATATGATCCAGTGAGAATTCAATGAGAGTTTTATATATTTTGCAATTTTTTATTTTTTTTAATTGGGTTTTGATTATTTAAACTTTTTTTCATCCATCATAGTTGTAATCTTTATATTAAACTAAAAAATAAAATAATTTTGACCTTGCAAATGTCAAATTAAATTCTAAAAAATATTATTATCGACTTGAGTTTTTTAAATATTAGATAATTATGTTATAGGATTGTTATTTAAACGAAACTCCATCTGAGAAATATGCAAGAATACAACACGATTTAAATATATTGCACAAACAAGTCCAAAGTTTGGAAGTATAATTTATTCATTATTGTAATTTAAATGTGTCTTTTTTGTGTATAATAACAAATAAATATATTCTTTTTAAATACCACACTTTTTTGTCTCCCACGTCATTCAAACTTACATGATACATAAATTTTTAAAGAAAGAAAATGCAATCCAAACTAATGGTTCAACTATTAGTCCTGGTGAAAACAATATCACTCAAAGTGAATGTAATCAACTTCATCATACAATGACTTGTATGAATGAACGCATTAAACAGTTGCAATATGGTGCCATACTCAATAATGAACTTTTTGCCGCCGATAATGCTAGTTTTGAAGATCTCATTCAAACTGTAATATCAGGTGATAGGTAAACATTGTGGCCATACAAATATTTAAAAAAAAATTGCCTTTTATATATCAATTAAGCTGTATTACACATAAATTGAAACCTAAAAGGTTTGAAAGTTGTTTATTAAACCTTTTAAAGTATTTGGAGCCTGATGACCTCACAATAAATCTGAATTTTTTTAGCTTGGATTGGGATAATTGAGTACCAATAAAATTTTGACTTTTTTAAGACATTAATGTACCTATATAACTTTATTAGATATAATTTTAAAATTTTTTTTTAATTTATGAAACTCTTTATTTATGTGAGTCTTTTTTAATGATTGCCCACTCACATTTTATTATATATTTATTTCTTTAATATTAAATTTTTTTTAAAGATGTATTACGATTTCATGATTTATTTATTTTGTCATTTGTGTATCAAACAATTTTAATGAATATGAAAATTAGATTATAATTTAATTCTTAATTTTTTATTTATATTTAGTAAATAAATTTAATACATTAAATTTAAACATTTTATACATTTTTTATTAATATGGACATTATGGCTGTTTTATTTATTTGCTGTTACTTCAATAGAAAAGTTTTAGAAACGATAAATAACTTTCAAGACAAGTTAACCAAAAAACCCGAAACGGAAGGTGAAAACCTGAACGATTCAAATTCCATAACCTTTGAGCTATACTGTGATCCTGACGCTCTCAAAAATAATCTCAATTTAGAAAGGCAAGACACGGGCACACAGGACGAACTTAAATTAAAAGTTTTGTAAATTTTGGAACTAATATTATATGGTTATCGTTTATAAAGGACCGTCAAAAGGGTTTTTTATGGGATATAGGACAACAAAATTTGTACGGTCCTACAAAGCATACATGGCAACCTATCTTGGTCAAGTTGGTGGAGAATAGAGTTTTATATTTATGCTACTCACTAACTATAATGCGATTTATAAAAAAACTATTTCAGAAGAAATAAAAAAAAACATTAAAAATTATATATCTCTTTTTTAAATTTATATAATGTTTTATATATTTAAATTAAAAAGATTTTTACCAGCATTAATAAAATTATAATAATAATTTACAATGTTAAATATAATTAATAAATTATAAAAAGACAAGATATATACTATATGCTAATTATGAAATAAAAATTTGTTAATAAAATGAAATTTTAAAAATATATGAACCATCAATTCAAAAAAGTTTCAAGGAAATTATCACCTTAATGACCAAAAAATTTTGTGCAAAGGTATGTCTCCTTTACAAAGTTTTATTTATTCTATTGCTATTTGTTCTTACCTTTTTTTTATTTTTTGTTACCTTTGGCAAATTTGCATTCGTTTTTTAAATGTTTATAAATTTTTATTTTTCAAAAAAATAATAATTTTCAATATTAAAAAGATAAGGCACATTTTTTATAAATATTGATTTTTTTTTAAATATATTAAACACAGGGATTTATACCGATGTATTAACATTGAAAATGTTGTTTTTATTCACCTATGTTTTTCTTTACGCTTAAAAAAATTAACTTAACTAATTTCATATCGACGAAAAACAATAATTGATTAACAATAATTAAGCATTTTTCTTATACACTGCTAAATATAAAATATCCAAAAAATGGCTAAATTTAGCTAAATTGACTTATTTTGCGACCTTGAGAATATTTTAATAATTTGTTTTGAAACTTATAACTTCTATTCTTTAAATAATGAAAAATTAAGTTTTTGAGTATCAAGCTTATGTATAGGTAATACAGAATATTTGGCACTCTAACCCAAATAGGACACGTTTTTAACTTAAGTAAAGATGATAATGTATAAATATAAAAGTTAATTGTTTATACAAATACTTTTTTCAATAATTTTAAAGTGTTTTTTTTTTGACTATTTTCTTAAATTTTTAATTGTAGCTGGATTACAAATTTTGATCTAAATATTTTACATTCGCGTGGTTTTTAAATTAGCCCATAACTCTTATTCGTCTAGGAGCTGAGTTAAACTCAATAAGCTATTTTATGTGCACTTGACCTATTAAAAATGGCATTATATTTATTAATGTGATTTTCATTTTCATATAATTTAGTTGAAATAGAATTACTTTGTTTCTATTTCTAGATTTCAGATTTAAATTCACGTTTGAATCGTATCGCTACTCTGGTCACAGGTGAAAATAGGGATATCAATAAAATTGTTGATTCGCTTCAAGAGCCTACTTCAATAATGGTAATGTGAAATAAAGTGGGGATTAGGCCAATTGTTCAATTTTTAAAAAAAAAATTTTTTTAAGAATACATTATGCTATAAATTTTGGTTCATTTTAGTTTTTATCATATTTTTTTTTCGAAATAAAAGATTAGAAATTTGGCAAAAACCTTTTAAAATTAAGAAAAATACCTGTTTTGCAAATCAATGGCGCTGATATAGAAACATTACAAAACTGCCCGCCATTTATTAATCTAATAAGTTCGCGTTTACAACTTTTATTTTACAATTAAATATTTCCAAAATTTATTTTTTTAGGGCACGTGCAAAGTGAGTTTTTATTTTCGTAAAATTTTCAAAATTTTGAAAAAAAATATTTTGTAATAAAACGCAAAATTTTAAAATGTTGCCAAATTTTTTGAAAAATATATAAATTTTTAAAATCAGAATTTTCAAAATTTTACGAAAATAAAAACTCACTTTGCACGTGCCCTTAGGGAAAATTTACTTGTCCCCCTTTATTAATATTTATAACTCTTTTAATTATAGTAATATTTATAATAATGTATTAGGGCACGTGCATGAGTTTTTATTTTCATAAAATTTTGAAAATTGAAAATTTATTTTTTTTAAATTTTTTTTTCAAAAATTTTTTATTTCAAAAAAGCATTTTATGTGCATATATTAAATTTGGCGACTTTTTAAAAATTTGCGTTTTATTACAAAATAAAATTTTTCAAAATTTGAATTTTTCACGAAAATAAAAACTCCCTTTGCACGTGCCCTTATATATCATTTATCTTTATGTTTTATAAAATAAAATTTGTGAAAATTATAAAAATTTGAATATAAGAATGTATATTTTGAAAATTTTCCATTAAATATTTCAATATTCATTTAAGTCAATTTCTTAATCTTTTTTTCTTAAAACAAATATGTACCCTTTTTTTAGGAATTACTAAAAAATATATAGATTAAATTAAAATCTATTATTATTATTATTATTATTATTATTATTATTTAACAATTAATTATAATAAATAATTTTTATACCTTTATAATATGAGCATTAAAATCGCTATGAAGCAACATTCATAACCCTGGGTCAGTAGTTAAGTGCGTCTTTCAGCCAATAGGATAATATTAATTGATTCCGTATTTCCTAGACACCACATGCAGGCTTTACAACCCTGCTGGAAAAGTTGAAGGCCCATTTACTCGCTTATACAATGTCCCATTGCTATATACATCTCTTAAAAGTGTCACAAAATATAAAACAAAACTTAAAGACTGCCTTCATCTCATTAAAATACCATAAAGAGAAAAACTAAATATTTTTTTTGCAAAAAATTGAAACTCAATTTTTGAACGCGGCCTTATTCGCAGAGTTATATTTATGTTTATATGTTTAGGATTCGATTACTCAACTACAATCGAAAATGACTCTGCTAGAACGTTTGTCCGAAAAATCGTTGAGGAATGAGATTGAAACATATTGCAAGGATTTAACTATCCGGTACAAGGAATTGTTTCCTAATCCACCTATCAACCCAATTTCAGCTGCTACAGCTGGTGCGTCTAACCTTCTGGCCACCGGTTTTTAATTTAACAATTTTCTATTTAAAGGTTATATAAAGCAGACAAGTTTTTTTTAATTAGACCACGTGCTAAGTGAGTTTTTATATTTAATTATAAAAATTCTGAATTTTCACAGTTTATTGAAATTTTTTTATCTCAGAAACAATATTTATGAGATTGAAATTTTAATTCGGCAATTAAATGCGTTTTATTCCAAAAATGATTGTGTGGATTTTAAATTATGTAAAGGTTCAAAAAAGCATAAATTTAACCAAAAATATGTGACCTTTTAATTTTGAAAATGTGATTTGTCTAAATTTTACTAACAAGTTCCAATAGTTTTGCCATATTTTAATTTACATGGAATATTCTAAAATTTTAAATTAAAATCTACCCATCATTGTGCCTTATTCGGGCGGACCCCTGGCGCGCTTACGGGTCCTGACTCTGATCTCAAATATGAATTGGCTTATAAAGTTTATTAAACTTATTTATGTTTAAAAAAGGTTTTCATATTATAACCGTTGTAGAAAAATTGAGTTTTATACGCCATCTATTATCAATTAAAGGGCTAGGTGGACACAGTGATTTTCAAAAATTGTTGGGAAAAGACGCGATGCAAAAGCCTTCCTATCAAGACGCTAACCATGTTCCAACTGATTCCATTTTAATCGACCAACTTTCAGCGCAAGATAAGATTAAAGTTTTTTATTATCATTTTCTATTATAATTAACAATTTACATTAGAGTTCAATCTGGACCCTAAACCCTTTCATGCTCGAACTTAGCTTTTAAGTCGGCGTGGCCCGATTGGTTTTTTACCTTAGACTTGACACCGCACGACCCATATCAACAAACACGCACGAATTATATAACAATTTTGCCTCAAAATTATCAATAAAAAAGCGTGAAAGCAATACCCCTAGTTGTGTGTTAATAAATTTTTAATTTTTAGTTTTTTTAAATTTGTAATACAAAAATTATCCGAAAATAGATTAAGGGGTTCTAACCGTGCAATTGGCCCGGCTCGTTTTTATGTGCCGGGCGGGATCTTTCGAATTTGAAATTTTATTTCCATCTGCTTCATTCATATAAAATTAGGAAAAAAACTTTGGGCCACCAGGTATAATTTAAATGGTCGGTTAAAGCTTGACTCCGAATAATTGCTTTAAATTACACACGTCAACAAACAATGACACAACCTGAACTTTATTAAAACTATCCCCATGATGGCCTTATCTCATAAATATATTTCGTTTTTCTTAATTCCACGGCTCCCTACATCCATACTCAGTTTATTCGGGTCCTGGTCCCTGGCAATGTCGATAATTGCTTTGACCAAATTGACAGATTGAGAATCCCCTAAAATAAAAATTTAATAATCATTTTATAAAATTTCTTAAGCTATACTTATCATAACAATAATGATATAAATAGCCAAGCTCTTAGATTGGCTGATAATAAATATTTTGCATCCAAACTTAAATACGACACGATATATTATCGGTTTATAGCAAAAATTTTATCTGCAGTTTAATTTATGTCTTTGAATCTTTTTTGTTTTTTTGACATTTCTTCTAAAATTTTCAATGTTTATAGCTGACTAACAAATTTTGATTAGAAAAAACAGTAAACGGATGTTAAAAATTCCTAAGATGGCAGGTTTTATCTTTGTAATTAGCTCATAACTCTCAAAAATTTGTTGACCTGTGTTATATAAATGTCCTCTGTAAAACAAATTACTCGCATTAAGCCACTTTTGAAATTTGTTTTTTTTGTAGAAAATATCCATTATTGGTTTATTTTTGTATTTATTTTTAAATCTAAACAGTTTTTTTCTGTTTTGGAAAATGTTTGTTTATTGTCGTGAGACACGTTCTCATTTATTTTTTTCACCTAAAATTTTGAAAAAGTTTTACATAAAAAATTATATACCATTTTTTTTAAATGTTTTTTAACATTCGGGGCAGTTGCAATTATATTTAAAAATTTTGATAAATTTATATATAAATTTAAATACAGCTGATTGTAATTTTTTAGAACGATTTAATCAATACTTTTTGTTTCAAATTTAAAAAAACTTTTAACATTAGGCATGACTATTATTAAAAATGTGTAAAAATTAGAACCAACACTTGTCAACGAAAATTAATGCAAAAATGATGAAAGAAACCACTGGTTTTAATTTAGTTCAAATTGGAGACCGAATAACTTTTTAAATTTTAGTATTTGTAGAATTATTTTTTTTAAACGTTGCATAGTTTTTGTTTTTTTGTAAGAAACGTGAAATTTGAAAATCTTATGTATATATATATATCATTGTGAAACTTGTCTTTTTTTTACGTTTTTGGCAAAACGTTTGAACTAAAGAAGAACAAAAGATTAAAAAAATGTTACTAATAAAATTATTATCTAATGCCAATTCTCATTTCGATTCAATTAGGTTAACATGTAAAAAAATGTTTTTTTTTTGATTTTGTTTTCACCTGGCTTTAGAAAATTTTAGTATCACCAATTAATAAAATATATGTTTGCAAAATAAAGGAAATGCCAAATTTGTTTTAAAACAAAAGTTTGGCGCGTTTAGACTCTATTTCTATTTACAATAACTTTTTCAAAAATTGCAAAATTTAAATTTTAAAATTTTAAATCATAATATTAAAGGCTTTTACAACAAAGAAAATTTTTTTTAAAATTTTATAAGAATTCAATAAAGTCTACGTGCCTATAACTGCGTTAATTTTTGTGTTTCATTACTAAAGGTATGAAGAATAATTGTCCTAGCTAGGTCATCATAATTTTTAAAATATTTGTTTTGGTATTTCAATTCGTTTCTCAAAGATGTTTGCAAAATTTTATTCCACCTCTTTTATATTAGAGAAGATTTCTTTTCTTTTTGATAGATCAATAAACTATACGACATGGTTAAATCGGTTCAAGCCGTAACCTCCGATTTGCCCGATATATACAAACGACTTGCCCTACTTAACAGTGTACAAAAGAAAGGTATTTTTTAATTTATTTTTTGAAGGTCAAATTAATTATAAAAATATGCTTTTATGACCCTTTGATCAGTTTTTTACAAATAACTCGATTTGACATCTAATAGATTATGTAACACAGTTCGACAAATATTTGAAAGCTATTCGGTAATTTTATTTACAGACTTGACCTTTTTTTCAAGAGTTTCAATTTCCTTTTACCCGTATCTTCTAATTAAAATTTTGAAGATATTTATAAATATTGCCATTTTTTTACAACATATATTAATAATACAAAAAGAGTTCATACTATAATATTGAAAAATTTTTTATACATAAAAAACAGCTAACTGTTACATATTTTAAGCTTAAAAATTATTTTTATTTCAATACCGAGACTTAGGCTGGGTTGCCATTTATTTTTGTCGATGAAATAGCTTAATATATTTAAGATTTTTTCAGATACAGATTAAAGGCGATTTTAATAAAAAAAAATCTTTAGGGATTCTCAAGGTTTTAAAATCTGTCAAAATTTTTAGTGGGCCCTCTTATTTGTAGCAAAGAAAATGGCTAGGTACTTAAGAAGTTTTCAAGAACCGAAAAATATGAATTTTTTATTTTATTGTTTTCATTTTTCAAACTACTCATTGATTTTGTAGACCTGTGTAATTTTGAATCTTAAGTTCTTTTAGACCGAAATTCAATAAAAATCTTTCAATTAATTAATGTACTACGAGACATTAAACATTTTTAGGGTCCGAATTTATAAATGGTTACGAAGGATTTGTAGCAGTTCAAGAGACTTTGCAACAAAATTTGCTGGAAAATAAAAACGTGATGGAACAGGTTATTTAAAATGAAATCATGAATAATATTTTTGTATATTTTTTAAACAAAAATTGGATTATTATTTAGTTATTAGGCCACATATTTAAAAGTTTATATTTTCGTTAGATTTTTAACATTTTGAAAAATTATTTTTTAAAAAAATTTTATTTTTTAAATTAACCCAATTTTTAAAAAGTTGCCAAATTTAGTTTAGGCACATAATAATTCATTAACTGAAATAAAAAAATTTTGGAAAATAATCAATTTAAAATAAAATCACTTTGCGAATGGCCTTAAATGAATTATTCTAAATTTGTTTTAATTGGGTTATCATATTATAACATAAATCATCCCCGCCATATTAAATAACACTACAAAAATTGAGACAGAAACGATTTGTGGGCAAAATTGCAAAAAAAATAATTTTTTAATAGTTCAGTTTAGCTAAATTATTTATTTATACTAAACAATCTTATTTGACTTAAGTAAATTATTTGCAATTATTGGAAATGCTTATTTTTCAAAAAAATTGTTGAAAAAAAAATATTTTTGTACCTTATTTTTGATTTTTGACTACCATTGAATATGCTCGCACCTTTAACCTTTTTTTTCGAGGCTGAGTTATTGTAAAACCACCCCTTTAAATTATAACGCATTAATTGCGGTAATTTAAATTATTTTTGCTGTTACAAATTAAAAAAAAAATTTTTGAAAAAAATTGCACATCATTTGTAAAATTATAATAAATTTACTTAATTTTTGTCTCGAACCATACATTTTTTGTAGCATTATTGATATGGAATTGAATCTGTGATTTAAGAAGTTATTTAAAAATTTAATATTTTACCATTATATAAAAATTTAGAAAAGTAATTTAAAATTGAATCTCAAAACTGCTAATTTATAAAAATAAATTTGATAATATCATAAATTACTTTAAAATATAATTCTGTTATATACAGCTTAAATCAGAATTTTCGGAAAACGCTAAAACGATCAAGGAGAATTGCTTGGCGTTTGAAGATAGGCTCACACAATTATTGAATCATGTCAAAAATGAAACCTAAACAATAATCTAATGCCTCGCTTTAACTTTTTATTAAATATATTGTCCTATTTTGATTTCGGCATGCTTTTCATACACTCAGTCAGCTTTTGTAACACTGTTTATGGGGGTGCGTCCAACTCTTACCTAATTTTTTTTGATAAATATACACAAATTGGTTTTATATCCATTGTAGCGTTTAACTTTGCTTTAGGGCTAAAACAAATTTATACATAAAATACTTTGCCTGAAAATCACGCATTGTATGTGTAAATTTAATATATTGCAAAATTTTACCATTTATTTTTATAAATTAAATGTGCCAATGTATTGGAGCTTTATTTGATTTTACCGTATTCGAACAAATTTGTCCAATATCTGCCTTACGACGAGGACTTGGTTTTTTGACTATTGCTATTATTTCTATCAGATACGTTAGGGCGCGTTCAAAGGTCATTTATTTCACAAATCAACAAATTTGTGATGGTAATATTAGCTTACTTTGAAGATCAAACCTGCCATCTTAGGAATTTTTAAATTTGTGTTTCTTTTTTTTCAAATCAAACTTAGATAGTTAGCTATTAACATTAAAAATTTTAGAAAAATGCCAAAAAACTAAAAAGATTCAAAAAAATAATAAACTGAAATTTTTTTGCATATTTATAACAGCTAAACTGCTAAATTCAAACTTAAAAAAGACTATCATTAAAAATCGATTATAAGTTTTGCTAAGTTTGGACGCTAAATATTTTGTATTATCTAAATGCTGATGTAAGAGCATTAAAAATTACTTTAATTTATTTCTCATTATTTGTTATTATAAATTTAGTTGGGATTTTTATATGAAAAAAAGATTCTTAAATTTTTTTTCATTCTAGGGCATCCTCGATCCGTCAATTTTATCAAAAAAGGCCATTTTTTTGATATGGACGGATGTAAGGGGCCGAAGGCGGAAGAAAGAAATGCATTTATGAGATAAGGCCATTATAGGCATATATTTCATGTCTTCATAAAATTCACTTTTCTAACATTTGGTTGACCTATGTTGTATAAAGCTAAAAGCCTTTAAACGTAAAAATTCTTAAAATGGAAAAAAAAATAAATTTTTATAAAATTGTTTTCGCTTTTAAATTTCTATTCTAATAACAATTTTCTTTTTTTTTTTTCATATAATATAACTAAGTAAAACTTTGTCTGTGGCACATAAAATCAAATGTGAAGCTTTAAAAAAATGCATTGTCGGCTCAGATAGCTCAGTCGCAATCATCCCTGTTTTACTAGCTGACGGCTCGGGTTCTAATCCATGCATAAGCATTTTGGAAAATAGTACACCTGTGCAGCCAAAAGCTGTTGAGTGGCCTGCCTACTATCGGCTCGAGACTAAATGCCTTAAATGAGAGCTTTAGCTGATAGGTCGTCGGTGTGCGATCAAATTTTACCATGTCAACAATTATTGCTCGGGTTAAAAGTGTCAAAGCCCAAAATTAGTATGGCCCCCCTATTTGGAAATAGGCATATACGTGCGAAACTTTCGATTAAATAAACAAATTTATTTATCTTTTAGTTAATAAAATCTATTATAAAAATATTCTTAATTTGTTTCTGGTAATTTATTTTAGATTTTTTAAGCAAAAAAAAATTTCAAACTACGAAAACCTAGTTAGGCCGAGCCGATTTTAAATTATTTTTCTTTCACACCACCTATATATTTCTAAAACAACAAATTTTAATCTTACAATACCGGACCGTTGTTATACGACCCTGGCCGCCTAACTGAATATTTAAAAATGCCGGGCCGCCAAACGTCCAAGTTTGAATTCTGCTACATAATACTAGGTATATGGCCAAAGTTTTAAAAAAAAAATTTATATTTACATATATAATTTTAAAACATTTTGGCATGCATTATAATATATTGTACATAAATTTCGTAATCATTCCCACATATATATGATAGACCTATTTACCATAATGTATATAACGTTTTCTTTCTCCTACAAACCCACCTAAATTACCAGACGGCTGAGTTTTAGAAAGAATTTTTGGGGTTCAGGGGTCACATAAGCCTTAGTAGCAAATTGCGTAAATTATTCACTTTTAACAGGCCACAGACAAACACAAAATATTTTTGGGTTTTTTTTTTCAACGGGGACCCGTAACATGATGTTTCACATTTTGGGGGGATTATTAAGGCAGAAAATATAAAAAATTTAAACTTTTATGCAGATCACCGCACCCCATCTCCGCCATTTACGAAGATACGTAAATTTAGTTGACTGTAACAGGCATATGGCCAAACTTGAAATAATTTTCAGTATTTATTTAAATATTTGCTCGATATGAAAAGTAGGTTACTTTTTCTAAGCAAAATTTGCCGGCCTATATAAGCGGATAATGTATGGGGTTCACTGTAAGAATTAATTATATAACCCCCAAAAAACCATATATGACGGGCATGTATGAAGGATGAGGATGAGAGAAAGAATTTTGGGCCCAAATTTGGTGGTCCCGTATTTTTTTATGTATTTTCGTATACTTCGTAATAATATAAAGATTTGTCTCCAGACATTGTTATACATAATAAAAAAAACTATGGTATTTCGTGTAAGCGAATCATTTTTAAGCTAAATACCACCAAAAAAAGTACCGTTGTCTCTTTCATGTGGATAAAAAAAATTGTCACACAAAAAATTAGGGATTGTTATCAAGGGCGCATTCTTACTCATAATTAAATAATTTAACAAAAATTATGTGCCAAAAAATGAAATAGAATTGGATTTTTATTAAAAACATTTATAAGAGTATACTTTATTCTTTCATTTATTAATTCCTATTCAGAGTTAAATTTACTTGATGATGGAAAACAAATAATAATTAATTTTCTCCCCTTATAATTTTTATGAAAGCCCGTAATATTTGTCACGACGCTGAGACGTTAATTTTGAATGCATCGTCAAATAAATGAAAATCATATCGCAAACATTTGGTAACTTAGTCAATATTGTCAATGGAGGTTACTTAACCGGCCACTACCTTTTTAATGACTATACGAGTAATAATCTTATATAAATGCCATCTATACATGGAATTGAAAGCTGCAATTCAGAGCTTTTTAAACCGTTATTTCTAAAACTATCAAATTTATGCAATCCCAAATATATATCTAATATTGATATCCCACCCCTACGTTTATGAACTTTTTGTGACCCTACAAAAACTAATTTTTGTATTTTAAAAAATTAATGCACGACAAACGCTTGTCACATGATGTTAATGTATTAGAATATTTGCGGATACATTTATTTAATGATATGAGATGAATAACATTATAATGTATTTGTTATGTATGAAAAAAAAATTTACATTAATTTTCCTACAACTTAACGTTATATGTTTCCTAATTCGACCTCTTTAACAAATTAAGTCTCGTTGTAAGATGTAACCCCAAAAAAATTTATGCAGAAAAAGTAACAGAAATGACACCAAACCAATTTTCTTATTTTTTTTTTAAATTCTCACGAAAGAAAAAAGTAGAGTTGGGGGATTTGCCCAGCAGTTTTGGGCATTTTTTTAGGGCTCTTCGGTTGACCGAGAGTAGGATGCATAAATTTTTGTTTTTTTATATATGAAATATAAACATGGAGATTGGAAATTAGTTATTTTCCCTAGGGAACCTTAGAAGGCGAAAAAAAACCTTTTATATTTTTCGGGGTAGAAATGGGTATTTTCACATTTTTCGTTGGGAAAACACAGTGAAAATGACGAACAATTTCTAAATGCCCAAAAATATGTCTTTGATCGATGCCCGTTATTGCGGGGGAAAATGCTAATGAGGCAGGCGAGATCTTTCATTTTGGCAAATTAATCTCACACTTTTGGATGTTTGGGCATCATTCATGACTATACATGTATGTGGCCCTCAGTACTCAAATATAAAAAATGAATGTTTTAGATTCTATCCATCTGATCAAGACTGCCCTATCTTTCGGATTTTTAACAGCGAACAGCGATGGTCTGTTTTAGCCAGTGTCCCAGTATATGTTTAAACCCCTAATTCAAAAACTTCTAGTTATGCTCTAAAACTTTTATTTAGGTAATTTTAAACAATTAAATTTTTTGAATTTACCTAAACATCAATTTTGAATTAAATTCTAAAGTAATTTTGTTCTATTCATTTTTACCAACATCCATGTAGTATTTAATAAAACTCGGATTTTAGTAGTAATTATACCTTATTAAATAATTATAGGATTATAACATTTAAAATGTTTTTTTAGTTTCTTACTCATATTCAATATAAGAAAAAACTCAAACTTAAATAGAAAAATTTTTAATTTTTTAAATCTATTCTCACACAGGTCAACAAATTTTTGAGTGTTAAGAGCTAACTACGGAGATCAAACCTGCCATTTTAGAAATTTTGAAATCCGTTTACCGTTATTTTCTATTAAACTTAGTTAGTCAGCTATTGAAAATTTTGCCAAAAACAAAAAAGATTTAAAAACTAAAACAAATTGAAATTTTTTTATTTACATATTACAGCTATGTTAAATTTAAACGTCAAATAAGACTTTTATTAAATACAGATAATATATCGTGTCTTATTTAAGTTTGGACGCGAAATATAATTATCTAAATGCTGTTGTAAGAGCTTGATATACTAATAGAGATTATTTCTCATATTTGATGTAATTAATTAAAGTTACAAGGAATTTTTATATGAAAAACGGATACTCAAATTTTTTCATTTTAGGGTATTCTCGATCTGTCAATTTGGTCAAAAAAGGCCATTTTTTGATATGGACGTATGTAAGGAGCCAAGGCCGGAAGAGACTAAGTAAAACGAAATATTTATATGAGATAAGGCCATCATGTGGATAATTTCTTTTATGTTTTCATAAAATTCACGATTGTGCCATTGATATTTGTTGACATGTGTTATGAAAAATCGTTTTTTAAGGCTAATAATAATGATGCCTAGTTTTAGTAAAAATGCGTGTTGTGTCAAAGAATAAAAACTTTTGGAATTTTTAAAACTTTCAGAAAAATTCAATGGCTCTTATTTAAAAGAATTAGCTTATATAACATTTTATCAATTACTTCCCTTTTTCAACTTTTAAAATTTTCTTTATAAAGTAAATCCTATTTAATTTGCACAGTATACTCAGGATCTTTTAAAAAGAAGAAGAGTTATGGATTTTTTTGAGAAACAGTATGGGATATATTGTCATGCCTACATTTTATTGCATGCATAGAAAATAATTTGATAGCGGATAAAATAAGTGTTCTTTTGAAACAATATTTTTATTTTCACATGGTCAGTATCTTGAATTTTGGTTTCACGCAGGTCAACTTCGATTGATTCCAGCTAGTCCCTTTTGGACAATTTTGAACAAATTGCTTCCCATTGTGGCATTGTATGTATTTTTTTTTATCCGCATGTGGTATAAAATGATCAGGATAATCTTTTTTGCATGGAGCTATTTATGATTAACAATCTTCAATATTATCTCGTTCAGCATCCTAAATTAAATTTTGCCTAAGTAAGGGGTCTGTTTCAAAGAAAGAGTTTGAAACACTAAAGACTAGAAAATAGTATGATTTGTCAGCTATAATATGCATTTTTTTTTAAATTATGGTCCAACGTTTTGTCTTAGTCAAAACTTCAAACTTTTTTCCCCCATGATGGCCTTTAGGACCTCTTTTGACTCTACACCAGATTCTGTAGATTTAAATGAGATTTAACACCCGCCGGTGACTTTTAGACATATCTAATAAAAATGGATGGCTTTGGGATTTATTCCCGTCACCCTTCCAACTTATAACTAGGCTCAACGTTGCTTAACTTGAAGTGTATAACCCTATACAAGTACATGCGATCAAAGTTGTTCGACCTTTTGTTAGTCATGTTTTAAATGCTGTAATTACATCTATAACTACCAAAAAATTCTACTGTGTCTTAGGCTTAGTTAATAATGATTGCTCATAAACGAAACCCGGTACTTATCCAACAAAGAATTTCAAATTTTTTTAACTAAGCAAAAAGCAACACCGCCTAAATTTAGTCAGCTTTGCCTTCGATATGGCCTAGACTTTAACTTAAAAAATATTGCTTAATGTTGGTAATTGATATCAAATACATTTGTTTAAACGGCCGCCTATGGGCCTTTCCCATTTTAACTGTTTTAGATTTCACGTTTTAACCTTAATCATATATTAAGTGGCCCTGGCGGGTATATACATTTGTCCTTGACTAAATATATAAAAGCTAGAATTGAAATATATATTGATATATAATAAATACTTATATCCAAAATCTTAACCTTACTTATTTATACTTACCTAGGCTAAAAAATTCCCAGTAGCTTCAAAGTGCTTGTACAAGTCCATTTTCAGGAAAAAAACAGCAGCTTCACACTTAATCGAGCATTAGAATTATGCGTGTTAGACATTATTATTTTTAATACAAAAAAATTATCACAAGGTTTAAAATATAACAATATCTTTTTTTTAAGATTTTTTTTGTTTGTAATCATTATTATTTCACATATTTTTAGAGAACATTAGTTGTGTCAATTTACTTGAGTTTATTTAGAAGATGCCTGTAGATATGAGTTAGCATATGTGAGAAGAAATCCAAATATCCCAACTAATTTCCTACAAAATTGTAGTTTTAACAAACCCATAACTATAATAAGAGATTAAGTTTAACCTAGACTATAAAAAAAATAGCCTTTAATATTTTATTTAAATGCAGGTTTATTAATTTAAAATGTTTATTTGAAAAATAGCATGCAGGAGCATTGAGGTACTATGAATTGGGCGGTTTAATCTTTTTTCGGATTATTCCGCAAAAATGCAATAAAAATTAGGCCGTTACTACACCAAACCCCATCCTATTGTTTTTCAACAACATTTCCCATGCTTCTATTTTATTTCTCCCCTCCCCACTTAAAAATCAGTACTCGTCTGAGCAGGATAATTGTTGACAAATTAAAATAAACCAAATAGTTAACTTCTATCACTGTCCAAAAAAAAAATTTAACTCTGGATTGATTTTTAAAAAAAAAAAATTATTTGACTTAAACAAAACCTTGGGCCTCAACGAATATGGCTAAGGTGATGAATGTCAACATGAAAAAGGTGAAGAGCTTTAAATTCATATTCATGCTTTCCCTTATATTTAATTTCAAATAAAAAAAAGGAAATAATAATTTTAAATATTAGTAAAAAGATTTGTAAATTTTGAGACTGTAAGCGATTTAGTTATACAAAATCCACATGTATTTTGTTAAAATCTAAATCGTCGAATTTGACGTTTAAAAAAACGTTTTTATCTCTTTAATTGAAAACATTGCAAAAGAAAAGACTAGCTTAAGCAGACTAAATCTAGTTGCCTATTTAGAGTGACTTGTGTTTTGAAACATTTATGACAGATGGCGACCTTGAAAAAACTTTTATTATGTTAAAAGGAACTTAATTAATTAGCTGATCATATCAGCTGATTAGTAATTTTGTCTAGCCCATCAATTTTTTTCAAAATTTTTGGCCTATTTTTCGATATAAAGGTGATGAAATGTAATGTATTTATATTTTGGTGAAAAAAATAAAATAGGAGTGAAAAAACTCGGTTTAATCAAAAAAAAAGATTTATTAAGAACTCTTTACAATTTTTTAAATTTTAAAAATACAAATTTAAAATTATTTGGAAAAAATTATTTAAATGCTAATAATAAAGAATGCCGACTTTAGAAAGCGTTTAATGACAAAACCTATTAAGATGAGGTAAAAGATTAAAAACAATTGATCTTACACCTAATCAATAATACAATCAAATATACAAAAATGACAATAAGAAGAAAAAAAAGATTTTAAAATTCGTTAATTTTCACAAAAGATTTTTTTTTGTTTTTGTAAAAACTTATGACCCCTTGGTCAATGGACTTATAATATTTATAAATCCAAACGGTCAAATGATCGAAGACTAGCTCTGAAAGGGGCTGGCATCAACGGTTCGTTCCATACTACGGCATTCGATGCAATTTATATGTTACTTCATAGCTATATATCTCACAAATACTTGATGAGTCAATGATCAACGCCCTAACACGTGCCCAATTTTTGTAAATTGCAAATAAGAGTAGAAGCCTTAAATTAAATTT
Organism: Acutogordius australiensis; assembly: GCA_030555515.1. Taxonomy (NCBI): domain Eukaryota; kingdom Metazoa; phylum Nematomorpha; class Gordioida; order Gordea; family Gordiidae; genus Acutogordius; species Acutogordius australiensis. The sequence goes on from CM060245.1 coordinate 7,875,296, forward strand.
AGTAATGAATACATGTATTAGTTTTTACTTTTTGTATCATAAGTTTTTAACCTCTGGATTAAATCTAATCTAAAAATAGTTTTTTAGCATCTTAGAGGCAAAAAAATATTGTCTCTATAACCTGATTAAGTGAACTATGTAAATTTTATACTTACCTAAAAAATATTGAATCCTAAATATTTTCAAATTTTTAAGATATAAATAATTTTTTAAAATCTCAAAAAAATGGCCTCGCTTATAGACCCAGGTAATGAATGATAATAAAATTGTAAAAATGAAAAAAACTCTAACGTTTTAAAACATAAAAGCGCAAAAGAAAAAGAAGGTAATGACCGTTTATTTCTGAGCTAGTAGCGGGTAATGGGACAAAATAACACATTTAAAATCTTTATTTTTTTAAGAGAAAAAAATGAATTGAAAAATAAAAAATTATTATAATTTTTTTTTGACAAAGTCAATGTCTCATCCTCTCCTATAAAGGGAAAGAAAAAGGGAAAAAAAATATTTTATTTTGTTGGGTGGGTGCAATAATCTTCCAACTCTCTGGCATTTAACGGCGCGGAAGAAAAACAAATTTATGCTTGGGACATACAAGAATATTTAAAAATTCAAATTATAATTTTGGGCAATTTTTTTAGATATAAGGGTTGCGTTTAAAGTGCATTAATTTTTTTAATTAATTTTTCTATAAAAAATTTTAAAGTTTTTAAAATTATAAAGGGCTAACAATGATATGATCATAATTCAAATAAGCTATAAAATTATTAAGATTTTATTTTAATGTATTTAGGGCAGCTACTCAGACTAACATTTTTTTATGTTAAACTCAAAATATATATAATTTTTAAAAATTTTTTATCACACACTTTAAACGCACCTTAATAAACTGAAAAAACTTTCTCACACAAGATGATGGAGCCCGTATTTTGATAATATATTTGGCCAAATTGCCATTTAGGCTGAACGTGAGCCCTTTTAAAATTTATTGAGTTTAATTGGGCCCAAAAATTACTTTTTTAAAAGTTTTGAATTATTTTTAAAAATATAAACATGCAATAGATGTCCAAATTATTTAATTTTTTTTAACACCGGCCCGCCCGCCATCTGCGAGGCCAGCCAAAAATTTAGTAATAATTTTTGGAGACAAATTTTTGGAATTGGTCCGGGCTCGAAATTATAAAAAATCAATTACAAATTAGACATGGCTAGCCCAATTCTCAATCGCCTATGAATTTATCATAATCGTCCACAAGACCCAAAGTATTACTTCATTGACAAGCTTTGATTGACCAAACCTTTATCAAAAAAAAATGTTATTTTCAAAAAAAAAGATGAACTTTAGATAAGGACCTTTAGGCTAGGCCAGAAATTAGGGGCTGGGATTAAGTTGAAAATTATGTTGCATTCACCGATCCTCTCTGTCTGATTATTAGTGTACAACAAATTCATTAATTGGGCTTTAAAGAGAACAACGGGGTCGAATTTACAACAGTTATAACCTAATTTAATTTATCTGCCTCGAACTTGAACTAATAAAAATTGCTAAACGAGTGATTTTTGGGTTGTTTTTTACACGGGCGCGTTCACACTTTAGTAAAATTTTAAAAATTCTGAAACTTTCTAAAAAAAAATATTAATGGTTGTTAAAATTTTATATATAGGTTTTAAGAGTATGGTTAAAATAATAATGGTCAGCTATGTTTTTTTTTTGAAGTATTGAGATTTTTAAATGTAATTAGAGCAACTGCAGTATTAAAAATATATATATGTATTATAAAAACAATGATAAATAATTTTGAATCTTTTAAATTTAAATTTTACTAGTTTCAGAATTTCTTTAGAGTTTAAACGCGCCTTTATGTTTTTTGCAATAATGTCTTGTCTACTTAAACACACGCATTCACTCCAAAAAAAACTTGTTAATTTTCTTTCAAACATATCCCTGGGTTGAATATATTTAGGGCAGCTTTAAAGGGGACATTTTTTTAAGAACAGCAACCACTATTATATGGGGCCAAATGCAATGATTTTTGAAAATTTTAGAATGTGTTATTAAGCGACGAAGCAAGTGGAAAACTAAATTTGCATTGCAAATCTTCTTTTTTGGCACAAAGCCCTAACTAAAATCCTAAATCAAATAGAACACTGACGGGCACTGTCACAGAATGAAAGAATGTGGTATGTGAAATTAGTTTTCAGGAAAAATATTATACAATTTTATTTATGAGTTTTACACAAAATCTTAGCAGTAGGGGTCGGCTAAACAGTTTTTTTATTATAAAAATGTATAAATTTACATGTCGGGATCAGACAAGTTCAATCAAGCCTCACTCTCCCGTCCGCAAAAACAACCCGTTTCGGGGCGCAAAGAGATTTTTAATACTAGAGAACTCCTTAAAACATTGAAAAAGTAGTTTGTATTACAGACCCTTAAAATCATCCTGGCGGGGTGTGCTAAGTGATTCCGGAACCGGATAAGCGGTCGTCAGCTGTTTGGAGCCTTTTGCCTTATCTACCCCGAGGGCGTTGGGTTAAAGGTTGTCCAAAATTTATACTAATAAATTATAGCTAGATGTGTTAATTATTATTATTAAATATACAAAGCATTTGGCCCGATTGGGGCCAAATTTATTTTAAATTTTAAAACAGGTTTAATGTCAAATATTTGAAGAAAAAAAATTATCTAATATTCAATATTAAATAATCTTAAATTTTTTTTAAACTTAATTAAAACAAAAAATTTGTTAATTTAGCCAATGGATTATAGGTTGAACCTTTGCTCTTAGAGCCAATGAAAGCGGTGTAGGCTGGATTGATTTTGGGTGGGGAAGCCGAGATATGGGAAAGATTGGTTAAATAAAATGGAATACATTAATTCACCATTCGCCCCTGGATAAGATCTAAACGGGGTAAGGGCGAAGGGAACGTTATATTAATTTGTTACAAACAACGGCGCTCTGAGTAAAGAAAGGGAATTTGAAATTTTGGGTTTAGTTAGTTGTTGGGCCTATCTCTAACAAAGCGTTATTCGTGTGTAATAGAAAATATATAGTATATTAACATCATTGAGGAGATCTCATAAATGGGCCAAGTCTCTATATCTACTCTGAGGCCTTACCCCAGTTGTATATGGCATGTGGGATACATTTTCAATATCAAACCAAAAGAATAAAAATGTAGTACAATAACCTTTATATATTTTTTTTTGTTTTAAATTTCCCATGCCATGGGTATATTCTGGCCTTTGTAAAATGAAGAAAGGAAAGGAAAATATGGGATCTTTTTCCCCCCAGAATTCCCTTGTCTAGGAGCTAGACTTGGGTTTCTCTTTGCTCTTAAATGATGTGAGGGCCACAATGTTTGTTTAAATTATTATATTATTATTATTATTCAATGTGATCATCTCACACTCATCAATGAAGCAGGCTAACTTGACCTTAGCACAAAAAATTAGGTTCTCCTTTACGCGGCCAATATTTTACTTTAATTTCGATCTAAATTAATATATATTTAAAATAATAGTTTTAGAGTTACCTGGCTGCGTCTACGGTAAAATTTATAGTTTTTTTAAAAAAAATGTCTAACATGACAGAGGTAGATTTTCTGGGATATGGAAAACAGTTATTAAAGCCTTAAATTAAGGCCAGTTTTATAAGGGATTTAGCGGTTATGTGGGGGAAACGGAGGCAAGGCAGAGGCGGGTCGCCTAATTAGGCGTTTTACGCCTTTTGTTATACCCATTTTAAGGACATTAAAAATTTATCTCTTTTTTACCATTCTTCAAAGTAGGCTTTAGCATCTTATAACCGACGCAAATGTCCGCTTATCAATGTAGCGTATTTAAAATCAATTCCTGATGGCTTAATAAATGTGCAAAGAAAATTTGTAAAATTAATTATTTGCTAAATAAAGTTTGGACACTTGTTTGCTAGGTGTTTGAATGGAAGCCTGGATATAACTTGCCACACTGTTTAAAATAAATTAGCACAATTTTCATTTCACTGTGGAAATGGGAGTTCAGGTATGTATGTAATTTACAGTCCTTCGCTTCCATCTATTAAGAATTGTTAAAAACTATGCGCCTTTGTCCAGTTCAGGAGGGAGACGGATAAAAACTGTATGTATACGAATAAATGTGAAATATTGAGGGAAAAATTGTTGAATTTATTAGTGCGTCCAAGGTCGTGTTCACCTTTTAAAAATTTCATTTAGCTATTGTATGATGTATATATATAACCTAATAGAAAATTCATCCATGTGAAAAACTACATAAAATATATTTTATGTGGGGAGGGGGGGGGGCAGCCCAGTTTTATTGCATTTTTTGTGCCTTTTTGCTATGAGAGTAATGTAGGAGGAGGAGAAACTATTGTCACCGGCAATAGTTTCACTTGACCATATTCCATCTTTCACTTCTCTGCTTACCTTAAGTACGCGTAAAACTGGAAAAGGGGGGAATTGAAGGTTGCTTATATGACCACTAGGCCGTGTTTCAAATGATGGCAACGATATGGCTATTCAAAGCTTTAGTGGCCTTGACAGATGTCTGGAACGATAGAATTTTCTTTTGAAAAGGAGGCTATTGTTAAGGCAGTGTTCGAAGCTACAATGGATTTTTATAAACATTGGTTAATGTATTTATATACATATATATGCTGGTTTCGATGGCTAAACGAGGTACCATTTTTACATACATGCCAATATAACAGTTGAGACTATTACTTTTTTTTAACTCAATCTAAAATCCATGAACAGATCTGCCTTTGAGGCGGGGCGAGCCTACATGAGAACAAGAAGAATATTTAAATGCCAGTTTGTCCAAACTATCAACCTAATTTTTGAAAAAAAAGTTTTTTTGATGGTTTTATCACTTAAAATATACATGAAAATTTTGTACTACTACGAAAACGAGATTACATTAAAGGACACATTATTAAGATGGGGTGAAAATGGGCCGTAAACGAGACTTATTAGCGAAAGGGAAACTAGAAATCTTGACATAGACCATTTTGTTTGTAATCTAAACTTAAATCTTCCCACCCTGTTGGGGGGTGGCATACTCGACAAGGTTTTGTAATTCCAACAAAACTTTATAATATTGCTAAGGCAAAACCAAGCTAGATTAACTCAAGTTAAAGTTCCCTGAAATATTATTTTTAGTACTAATCGAGCTAAAAGTTTTGCATATTGGCATTTTTTCGATATGGGCGGATGTAAGGAGCCGGCCGTAAGAAACTAAACGAGGCCATCATGGGAATATATTCTTTTATGTTTTCATAAAATTCACGTTTGTGCCATTGATATTTGTTAGTTGACCTGTGTTATAAAGGATTTACAATCGAATATATAATTTTTTATATCTCCCAATTATTTAGTTGATTCAATTTATTGATCTCAAAGTATTATTTCAAAATATATGTCTTCTGTATAGACTCGTAAGAGTGCATTTGCGGCATTTATATTAAATACAACCGTAATTCGTTAAATTTTATTCTTAAATATACTATTTTAACTAATTTAATTTTTTGGGGGAATGGAGCATTGAAACTGATTTTGAAAACATAATTTTAGCTCGAAATAAATTATTTTTAGACCTTAATTTATAATTAGAACCGATGGCCGGGTGGAGCCTAAAATTGTCCGGTTTATTGAAAAATAAGTTTAGAGTGGCGGGAGAGGATATTAACTCGTTGAACTTTAATTTACAGGGGTTTCACTTTAAAATAATTAAATTAAAGATTTAGATGTTTCCTCATTTTTTAAATGTAAATTTAAAGGGTAAAAATAGGGGTAATTTTTGAAACTTCATAAGGGCTTCTCTATCAAAAAAGCCTAAAAGTACCAAAAGAAGATATACAATTTTTTTCTTAAAAACCCAAAAAATTTATTATTTCATATAAAATAAAGAGCTTCTCATCATAGGGACTTGATAATAATAACGTAACGTTTTAGAAAAATACGGAATTTATCTTTTGTATGTATTGGGAAGAATTATTTTCTTATTTTTTTGGGAGAATTTATTTCTAAAGCACTATTTCGTCCCCCCCCCCCCCTTTTGCCCCGAGGAAAAAAGTCCATCCCAATTGTTCACACTTTTCCCAGGCCTCTTAATCTTATATCTATGAAAAAAAACTATTAATTTTGGCATTCTCGATATATTTCCTCATAGGAGCAAAAGAATTGAACAAAATTTTTATTTTGAAAATTAAAGAAAGCTACAATGACAATGTGAAGGTTAACAATGGAACCACAATGTTTTTTTTAAATCTTACGCTGAAAGCAGGTCACCTCCTTTCACCTGAGCTGAATGCACTAAAGAGATACATAAAGGACGTTCAACGATGCTAATATTCATATATACTGTAATTTAATAAAATTTTCCAAAGTTCTACGCATGTCGTTTTCATATGGCAATCTAGCCTTTTAAATCGTCTCTAAATTTATGCAAAAGAAACATCAAAATAAGTTTTTTTAATATTAAATGATAGGCTCTGTATTTGTTTGAATGGTGTGATATCCATCATACATTAATTATTTTGTTTATATGGCAAAAGGTATTATGGTGAATTGTTGAAAGCGGTGTTCGGCTGACACTGACACAGAAAGGAGGAAAGAGAGGAATTGCATGATGCAAATTACGTGGCCTAACCTAGACCTCGTTGGCCACGGTCCACGATGCGCAATAAAAATTTCAATTCAGGTTATTTTTAGGGAAAATATTTTTTTTATATATTTTTACACCTACCGCGCATTGCTATTTTGGCTTTGAGTTATCCATATTCCTGTCCGGCCTTGTGTTGTACTAAGGTACGTACTTTGGCGGACTGTGAAATAAAATTTTTTTATTTAATTTCACAATAACAACTTTCGATACAATGATCATAAGTATAACACACACGATGAATTAGGTAGGTAAAAAACATAAAAAAAAATTAATTGTGAATGGCCAATCAAAGATAAAGACATTCTCCATATCAGCCATATATACATAATAATCAAGGTATATATATTATATATATACAAGGAAAGGTAGTGAAATTTATTAATTTGTATTTGCTCCTTCATGCTTTCGAATTTTCTTTCATTGCTATTTAGAGATCGAATTTAAAAAAATCTATGATTTACCGAAAGTAGATACTTTATATTTTAGCGAACTGTATTAAATAAAGACTAAAACTGACAAATAATTGTCCATAAAGTCTTTTACAATCTGATTTAGGTATCAAAAAATTTGAAGCATGATTATAATCACTTACCGTATTTGAGCTCGGCCAAAATAAATAAACTTAATTTTCGGCTGGTTGGTCTCAAAAAATTATGTCGAATCAGCCTGATTAAAAGAACATGGCTTAAGATTCCATCTTTAAGACAAAAATACCTGAGTGATATGAACCGTATACACGGCCCTTACCTCTGGCAACCTTAGTAAAATGTATTATATCACTGCTAACTAGAATCCATATCCATAATTATTTTTTTAATCGTTCTTGATTCTATCTATTACATAACATGAATCTTACCCCCAATTTATCCTTCATTTCCATCTCAAGTTTGAACGCAGAGTACATGAAATTTATTTTTATAAAAATTGCATGTGAAAGAAAAATGCTGTCTACTAAGCTCTTTCAAAAAAAAATCAATCAGGGGGACAGTAGGCAAAAAAGAATAAACAGTGCCACAAAGTTTAATTGAAAGCGAGAATGAAGGTCAACCCAGTGTTTAGAAATGCCTTCTATACCTTGTTTTTTTTTTACTTAAATATCTCTCCATAAAACTTTTTTTTAAATCCTACTTTTTGGTTCCTAACATAATAACACACCTCCGTTTGTATCGAGGTAGGGGAAAAGGCGTTTTTTTGTTAAACCGATGAGGGGTCGGGAATAGAAGCCTGCCACGTACGTCAAGTTACACTGAGACATACTTTTAAAGGTAAAAATCCAAACGCAATGCAACGTGCACAGGTAGGGATAGTGAAATGTGGAACGGACACAATTGCTCTAACCTGGATTCATGCCGGCGCGTTAGGTGCATAACAAAAAACAAAATTGTTGATATATATATATATATGTATTACATTACGTAGTGACAACAAGGTCGAGGTTGAAGCAAAAATAGAGTCCCCTAGGTCCCACAAAAAACTTTTATTCCACTTCTCTCTCTCTCTTTCTATTCTATGATTAATTTTTTACAGTTTTATGCATATGTATACTTTATCTACATTATATTTCTTCTAGGTCAAGGATAAATTTATAGTTTCCAAACCTAATGAAATATAGGGAATGGCAATTATACGAACTGGAAGGCCTGGCTAGCGTTTGCCAAGGCGATGCAGAATAGTAAACTAAGTGAACCCTTCAAAAATTTGTCGCAATACTGATTTGTTCAAAAGGGCAACCTTAACGATACACCAATTTTTTAGGGATAGAATACAGGGTCATATACCAAAATATTGGGGAAATTATGTTTTAAAAGCGTTTGAAACCCTTTTAGGGACGTTAATAGTTTACGAACCAAACTGGACATTACTACTTTCCACTAAAAATTTCAAGATGCCGGGAATTTCCTATCAATCTTTTTATAATGCACTGGGGCGTTACGTTGTCGCAAGAAATTCAAATTTTTTTTTTATTAGATCTTAATAAATCGATAGATTTATTTGAAAAATAAGTTTGTATAATAATTAAAAAAGTATTCATTAATTAAAAGTTTGAATTTTGTTATGATATTTTGGAAAATAATAGTTTTTGTCATAATCCGTTGTTTATTAAATAGCATATTTAAGATATGTTTTTCATAAAAAATCAATATATGCCACAATTGATTAAAATATTTTGTGGATTTATTTTCAAACTTTCGACTCAGTAAAAAAGAAATTGGAGGCAAAGGGAGAAAAACCAAATCCAAATTTGTAAACTCAAGAAATTCATTTTAAAACTTTGCAATTGTGGCAAGTCTCTTAACGCACTTGAGACAAGCAAACGCCATAATATTGCCCGATGCCTCACAACATTTACGATGTAAAAGTTGATGGACCCGTAAGCTCTTAAAAGGATTAATTACCAAAAAGTCGGGACCTAAACCAATAGCCGGCATTTTGAATGTGTTGGAAATGATAACGCGAATTTTCGTTTTTTCAAAGATTGATCAGTGTAAAACACCTAGATCATGGTTATATAAAGGAGGCATTTATTGCCTTGGTGCCGTTAGTAGAATGCGTTAAAACGTGGTATATGAGAAATCTTAATTTTTCCTAATTGCACGATGGAATTTCGCATTTGCTAGACACGACTCGATAGTAGTTAAGTATATTTTAAATATATAAAATTTTTTAGAAAAATTTAAATTCAGTAGGAATTTAAAATTCTAAAAATACAGGGCTCCCCACCCAAAAGAATGAATGATAAAAATTTGTTGGACGATATTTACGGTTTTAGTTAGGCGAGCAATGGTAAATAAATGCGTCTTAAAGGGTTTAAATGCGATTTTAACATATCCTTATTGACAAAAAATAGACATAATGAAAATTATAGGGAAACTTTGTGTTTAATTATGATTGATAAAAAATAACCCTATTCGAAAATAAAAAAACAGTATTAAATTTATGTAAAACAACAACGGGCCTCTTTTAGACCGGTTGTCAGGTAAACGTCAAAATAGATTTTTAGAAAAAAACAAAGTGTGCGTATAAGCTGTGTTTACTGCGATTTAAACATGTTTTTTAAATAAGGATGTATTGGTAATACATATAACACAAATAAAAAAAAAATTTGAGAGCAGAGCTATTTACAGAGGCCAAACCTGTCATCATACGAGTTTTTTGGATTCGTTTACCGTTTTTAAAAGATTAAAATAGTGCGCCAGCTATAAAATTCGAAAAAATATGTTGCGAAACAAAAAAAAACAAAAAAAATAATGAAAAGAATCTTTTTTATATTTAAGACAGTGAAACTGTTACAAACAAACTTCAAATAAGATGTATATTATTTTAAGATAGATACTAAGCCGTGGCTCTTTTAGGTTGGCCTGCCAAATATAGTTAAAAATGAGGATGAATATACAAAAGTTTTGGTTTATATTGTATAAACTTTTTCATTAGGTAATATTAAAGTCACAAAATTAATCAATTTAGTCAAATTCGGCCATTTTTTTTATATATAATTAAGTAAATTGTCAGAGCTGAAATAAACGATGAAAAACGGGAAAGACTTATGAGATTACACCATCATATAAGCAAAAGTGTCAAAATATTTAAATTTAGACATCGGTGTTTGTCGAACTGTGATAATATATCTAAAGTAGTTGGCGGAACACTTTTTTGATTATAAAGAACGGTCAAGATCTATTTTCCAAAATTATCAGTCAAACTGTGAATCCCAAATATTTTGTTTGGTTCTATGTGACAATTGTCAAACAAATGTAATTTGCCTTTTAGATTAAATAACAAAAATGAGAATAACACAGGTTAACTAATATTTATGTCAGAAATGAGATTTTTATGAAAACATAAAAGAATGCACCCACGTTATGGCCTAATTCTAGTTTCTTCCGTCTTTGGCTCCTTAGATCCGTCTATAACAAAAAATAACCTTTATTTGACCAAATTGAGAGATCTAAATATACCCTAAAAATAAACATTTTAAAAATTTTTTTTGCATTTTAAAACCTTGTAACTTATATTTTTAATCATAAATAATGGAAAAAAAAATTTTAATATATCAAGCTCTTAAATTGGCACTTAGAGAATACAAAACATTTCGCGTAATTACGACACGATACATAATCGGTTTTTAATGAAAATATTATTTGAAGTTTGAATTTAACAGTTTGACTATTGCGAATATGCAAAAATAAATTTGAATATATTTTCGTTTTTGAATATTTTTTGGTTTTTTTACTTTTCTAATATTTTCAATGTTTATAACTGACTAACTAAGTTTGATTAGAAAAACTGGTAAACGGATTTGATATTCCCTAAGATGGCAGGTTTGATCTCTGTAGTTAACTCATGACTCTCAAAAAATTGTTGACCTGTGAATAAAATGGATTTTTTTTGAAATATTTGGGTTATGTAAGATTGTTTTGTAAGAACAAATACGTTTTCATAAGTCATTTTGCTTGATATTCAGACTCGATCCGACCCCAAGTTTATACAATATATCTTATTAATTATATTAAGTGTTAATCATATATTCTGGGTCTCTATTTTTGATGGTCTAATTGAAGTTATTGGCCGTAAGCATTGCCTAGATGACTTATTTGGACAAGGACCATAATCTCCCACAGTATTATACCCATAGTTTAGGGCTGTAAAGGGGAAACAGCTTGTGAACGCCAAGACAGATATTTCAACGCTTAATATTTTTTTAATTCAATATTAAAATTATATCCTTATAAACTTAGTAAAAAATATAGTTGTGTTTGTACAAAGTGTTTAAAAATGGCTTTTTAAGTTTGATAAGGTCTGCCAGTGCATGGAGATACAAATTGTTTGGTGCTTAGTTTCCTAATGCAATCTTAGCCTTAGGTTGCTCTCAGTTTTTTAGAGCTCCTTAAGAATTTCAACCATCTAATTACTTATATAAGAGGAGCCGTTTAATTTTCCATTATACCAATCTGGATTGTCAAAAATTTTTGTTGTCATTGACCGTTAACTCATCATCTGTTTTTTTTCTGGTGTGCAAATAACTCGTTTATAACAAACCTGTGGTATAGTTTCCTTTAAAACCTTTTCCCCATTAAGGGTCGGCCCGTTACTTCCGCTTTGGCACTTTTGACTATTCTCTAGCAGGTCCCGCGGAGTTAAATTGGTTTTAACATGATTGGGGACATAGGTCTACGCTCTAAAACAATAATGTACGGCTTGGGATTGGTTGACGTTCACTCCCATCAAATCAGCTGGGAAAAAGCCCATTTTTGGCTAAGCTCACTCAAATTTTTGTTTTTCAAATATTTTATGGCAGATAAAAATAATACAACTTAAAATAGATACAAAATTTGGGCAGAAAATCTTAAATTTTAATTAAAAAAATTTTGATTTAAGCTAAAACCCCTTTTTTTTGAATAATTTTGTAAGAAAAAATAAGTTTGGCCCAAAAATGGTTTTTTTTTCAGCTATACAATCATCTACTAACCAGGCTCAACGCCGCTTGAATTAAAATGGACAATTTAACTAAATTTAAATGGACTCAAGGTTGTCATCTGACCAAAAAAATGCCCTAAAATTATAGATGGGTAAGTGAGATGTATATTTGAATGTATGGGAGAATACTGAGAAATATATCAATTTAATCGTCCCTTTAAAGCAATAATTATAATAATTGTGCTACTAATTTTTATTTTTCACAACTGTAAAATCAACAGTACAAATAAAATTATGATGTATTTTAGATATGAATGTTTCTCTCTACCTTACCTGTAACGTAATTTCCAGGTAAATTATTACATATTTTATAGCAAACAAAAATTTTTTAGTCGTTCCTCGGCCCATATTCATACTTCATACTTAAAATTTTTATTATTTGTAATTTTAAATTTTTAAATAATTTCGGGACGATATCTAGAAAATGATATTATTTAAAATAAATAATTACGATGGGATATTTTAATTTTTTGTTACATTTTTGTTAATATTCCTTTTTTTTATTTCCACCTCCTCCACACATTGACATTGTAGAAAATGCAATTCACGCAATCACAACAAGAATTTTTCCATCGAAATACATTTCATTGTGGTGGTATATTATTCCCCATGTCCAAACTCAAAGTAATGTTAGTGGCAGCTTTCACTTTTACCATTTATTTATTATTTCGAAAAAATAAAAATATTCCATTTTTTTGCAACTCATTTCTCCTTAAAAAAATTTTCCCATGTAAACATGATAAAAACTATCGGAGGAGCCTCTATATAGTAATCCGGTGTGATTTAAATATTTATTAGTATTTATTAGCTGTAAAAAAATTAAATTTAACCACAAAATCTCGAGAGAAAGTAGGGTAAATTTTTTTTTTATTAAATAAAGAAAGACCCATATCTTCTTTTTAACCTACCTAATAAAGTTGCATGATCTTGCACAAATAATGAAGAAAAAAACAACGAGAACCCCTGAAAAACTAGTTTATTATGTCTTGTTTTTGGATGTTAAATTGAAAGTAAGAAATTAAATTTCTTTGTCCTTTAAAAATCAAATGCATGCATGATATTGACCTATATTCCAGACATATTTACCAATTTCAACATCCAACTCCTAACCCAATTTTGAAAAACTCATATCGATCTAAAAATCAGTTCTGACCAAATGAAATAGACTATGGCCAAATTATATCTTATCCGTAAAGGTGCTGATGCTACCAACTCCTCTCCGTATACATCCTTCGACGGCGACAAAAATATTAATCATTTTGAAGACCAATCATTCCACGAGGAATTTAGGGATGGGAAGATTGAAAGTTCTATCAAAACTTTATTCCCTACTACTCGAATACTTGGTGATGACGACGACGACGACGACTGTAACAATCAAACGCCGAGCGGGTCAAACGCACTCGACGAAAGTCTATCAATTGATATGGATGGATCGGCAACCAGTTTAAACCTTACTGCCATTAATTCAGGTATAGCCTTGTTTTTTCAGCCACAGCCCCTTCTGTTAATTTTTGATTTATCTTTTAGAAATTTAGTTTATGTCCCATAAATTCAGTTTTTATTCGTAATTTAATCCCTAGCCGATGCCTAAGGCGTGTTAAGACTCGTAATTATTTTAATTTTATATCTAACGCCCAAGGGTACATATAGAAAAAAAGGTCACCTGAGCCTACTCCAAAATATTTAAAAGGTGAATGGGCCAGAACCTCATAATGTGTTTAAAAAACAAGTTGTTTTTTAATAATGATATCTTAGTAAACATTGTATTTTTTTTTTGAATTTTATTTTTGTGAACACTAAATTGTTTTGCGAATCTTGATTTGAACTTGCCTAATATGCCTATGATTTAAGGCATGTCAAAACTCCGGGAGTCGGGAAGGAGTTCATTTTTTCCGGAGTTCCGGAATTTTATCTTTTGGAATTTGCTAGCAAACATTAGCCTATTGGAAATATTTGAATTTGTATTTTTGTAGTCATAACTTATTTTTGTTTAATGAAAGTTATAAATAAATGAAAGAGCAGCTAATTATGTAATAATTACATATATTAACTAGCAAAATTTAATAAAAAATTCCGGAGTTTATGAAGTTCTTTCAGATTCCGGAGTTTTGACATGCTCTACTATGATTGTCTCAAATATTGGTTAGAAAAATTTCAGTTAAATTTTCTTCCAAAATCACCCTTAAAATCTTTTAAGGCTGTCAGGTGACTTGGCAGAGTCAGATGAGATTTAACGCAAGTTAGTGCAACATAGGATTTAAAAACCCGTGCTCTTAATGTATATTGACGGCTCTGGAAAATTAATTAACAGCTGAAAATAAGAAACCTCTTGTGAGAAATTTTTTTGAATTTTCATATCCAGCTAATGGACCGTAAGAATTTTGACTAGCCATACAAACGTTTTGAGGACCTTAAGTCCGAATACCAATTACTAAAAGATTACGGCCTAATAAAAGGCCCGTAAATAGGCTTCGTCGCAAAATAACTAGAGATATGTTAATAATTAAAGTTATTCCCACTAAAATTTTATGCTATCCCGAATTTTGAGCATATCTGATCGTTGTTATCCGTGAAATATTGAATGTAGCTCTAGTTGATACAGATAAATTAATTTTGATATAAGTTTAAAGTCAAATCTTATTGTATGTTGCCTAAACCGGTCAATCGAATTCACAAATCCGTCTCTTGTCTTTTTATGGACCCACAGCGGGCTAAAATAATAAATGTAAATTTATTGCTAGTTTACAAGTTAAATGTATATTATTCACCTTTTATAACCCAGACCAAAATTTTCGCCACCAAATTACATTAGGGGCTAACAATAAATTTTAAAACTTTCTAAAAAATTCAGATATCACTAAAATTTTTTAAAAAGTGAACCAAACCGTTGGACAGGTTCCCACATTTGGTAACATGAACTATTGTTCACCGTTTAAGATTAATAATAAATTTGGCTGATAAGCCAGTTTACGAGCGATTAAATATTAATTACTTTTTGAAATATTTATATTCTACTTGTGCACAAATCTGGCATGTTAGAGCTAGTAATCGGGTTCAAGACCCGAAGACTTGCTCGGCTCGGGTATAGATTCGCCAAATAATGGAACGGGGCAGGCCTGAATTAAAAATGTGAAGGACCAAACCTAAATTGGAAATAAAGAGTTACCAGCTGGACTAAGCTGTTTTTAAATTACTCATGTTAATAAGAACTTAAATATTTATTATCAACCGATAAAATAATATTAAAACAAATAATTTATGCTTGCCATCTAAGATTTACGGACCTTATTCGTTTATTTGGAAAGGATCTAAAATGAAAAGCCAACCGGGCAAGGCCTATAAAAAGTACGTGGACTTGGGCCAGAAAGAGCCCCGATGATTACCGTGTAAAAAATAATTTGAGAGATACAAGGTACCTAAAGAGACAACTGCCATCTAAGGTATTTTCAAATCCGCTTATCGTTCTAATCAAGCTTAGTTAATTAATTATAAACATTAACATTAAAATTTTGGAAAAAGTCAATTAACGCTTCAAACAAAAAAAATTAAAATTTTTTTTTGCATGTTCACGATAGCTAAACTCTTAAATCCAAGCCTAAAATAAACTTCAAAAGGCTTTACTAATTTCGCGTTATTATTTGACTGTAACTTTAAGTTTCCGCAATATGCGTTTAAATTTTTGTTAATTATTTTTATGTCTCTAACGCTAATATAACTTGTATTAAAAGTGTGCTCTTACATTTTAAATCTAATGGATTTAAAAGTAATTCTTTATTTTTGTGCCTAAGGTATTCCCCATATAGGAACTTCAAACCTTGGGCTTCGACTCTTTTAATTTATGCAGTGCAATCACTATTGTCGATAAATTAGATAGTAAAGGCGTTTAGTTTATAACCTGAGCTTTCAATTCGCGCCTATCGTTTAGAACCTAGTGTCTTAGCAGGCTCCTAGGCATCTTCAAAGTGATTACACATGTGTCCCATATTCCATATAAAAAAGACGCCTATGCAGGGATTCGAACCCCCGCCCTCCTACATCTAAGACAGAAATGTTTGCCATTGACCCTGAGCCAATAAAAAAGATTGTTTTGTTCCCAAAAACAACAAATTGATGCATCATTTGGCCTATGACATTGAATAAAATAAATTACGATAGTTTCTAATAAAAATAAAAAAATATTTAGTTAAGAGAAAATTAAAGAAAACCCTCATTGTTTTGACTAAGCTCAAATTTTTGTTTTCAAAAATTTTATGACAGATTAAAGAATCAACTGTAAATAGATACAAATGATAAGCAAAAAACTTATAAAAATATTTTTGACGAAAGCTACTAAAACCCTTTATTTTTTTTTTTGATTTAGTGTTTTGCCCAAAAATGGGCTTTTTTCCAGATCTGCTTAAATTTTAACTAAGTTTTTGTTAGCATATTGTGGTTTAGACCAGAGATCCGCAAAAACCAAAATTTGAAAGCCCGGCCCGGCCCGGGTTTAATGTTTTTACCTTTACGCCGGCCCGGCCCGGGTTCAATTTTTTTTGCCTTTACGCCGGCCCGGCCCAACTCGGTTTTTTTTTAAATTTTTGAGCTCGGCCCGGAAGAAAAATTTTAAGCCCGGCTAAAACCCGGGTTTAATTATTTTTATAGTTTTCAATATTTATCTTAAATTTTGTTCAATTTATATAAATTAAATTTTGTACTTATATATGATGCAAACTCTATAATAAAAATGAATATACATCAAAATTTTTATTGTTAGACAATATATTTGCCGTGCGTATTGGATCTTTCATCAACAATCTTATTTTCAATTTTTTGTTTTAGGTCCATATTGCGGGAAAATTAATTTTATCAATGAATGAAAATTATAGTGAGAAAAAAATAGGCCATTTAATCTATATTAAAAGAAAAACTTATTTACAGAGAAGTTATGCTGTGCCCGGCCCGGCTTAATTTTTGCGCCGGCCCGGGCGAGAAAAATTTTTTATTATGTCAGGCCCGGCCCGCCCGGATGTTAATTTTTCCCAGTCAGCGCCGCCGGCGCCGGGTCCGGGTTTCCGGGCCGGCTGCGGATCTCTGGTTTAGACATTTAATTAAATTGGAATTGAAAAGAATTCGAGTTCAATTTATGGCATCTTTTTTTCACCTAAGGGGACATTCGTCAGTTTTATTTGAATTTAAACACAACTGAATGCAAAAATAAGAAATTACAAATTTTAAATGCCAAAATTTTAATTTTAAATTGATTGCTGAGACGACTCAATAACACCATATTTTTTTCTTAAACTTGAGACAATATCTCACGTCATAAACACTTTTGAATAAAAATAACCTTCAACTATTTGTCAATGTTTCCATAATGATTATAATAATACTGCGTTTACGTCGTGCAGTCAATATTTCTTATCGGGTATGTTTTTTTCTCTCCCCTAAATTCGTTGGAATCTTTGGATCAATCTTTAAATAATATTTGCTATGACTGCAAATCAGCATCCAACGATATAGAGGAGTGATACATATGCCGTAATCTCGGGGCTCCTATCTTTCCTATAGATCTTTAACAATTCATCCCTAGCTGCCCTCACACTCAATCTATTTGAAACTTCCAACGATTGGGGCAATATACAAGAACATATTTTCGCAACCGACTTTTTATCAAATCAATTGATTTATGAAAAGCCAAATTACAAATTTATGTAAAAATTTAAAAAGCTATATGATCATAGGCACGAAATAATACCAAACATGCCACGATTACCTCCTAAATTAATATTAACCCATTAATTTTTTTATATATTAATAATCGTAATTACATTATATGCCATCTATATTTAACAAATATATTATAAAACAGGGTTAAAAAGTTGTATGCATTAGATTATAAGGGCTAGCTAGACATATTTTCAAGTTTAAGCCATGTCACTTCAACCCTTAAATTCGACCCAACTGGGCCCAACCAGGACAACTGTGTCTTTTCATCTATAAAAACGGCTTGAAAAAAATTATTATTGCAAGTAAAAAACAACATCTCTCACCCCTTAACTAGATAGGGCACAGACATTGTCGAAATTTTTTCTTAGAAGCATAAGAATATTATATAAGCTTATTCTATGATTTTCAAGAAAGAATTTTAAACTGGCAAGGCTCTATAAAAAATCACCTTAAGTTTGATATTTGGCCATACTTCAAATTAAATATTTACAAAAATTAAAATTAGGTAAGCTATTCCCCTGTTCCCGTTTAAGGCTTCGGCTCTATTCATATCTGTGCAGTTATATTATCATTGCTGCAGGGTTCAATAATAAATTTATTTGCCGGTACATCAACTTATGTTTTAAGCCAAAGCTACTCAAAATCTATCTCTATAAGATTATTGCCTATATAAGCAGTCCAACAGCTTTATAGTGAGGAAATAACATATTTCTAGTTTACCGGGAGAAAATGTTATAAGCGGGATTGATATGTTCCCAATAAACTCTAGCCCCAATTCCCGACCGCTTAACTGTCAAAAAACCTAGGGTTTTTCTAACTTCTAATCTGAGAAAAAAACGGTAATGTTTTATTAAGGTTAAAGTATATATATATATGCATGCAAGTAATTCTATCAAAACTATGCTAACTATTATATCAATGCAACCGTGGAATTCATGAATACATAAAAAAATATATGCACATGATGGATTTATTTCATATGTATATTTCGTTTCTCTAACCTTCCGGCCTTGGCTCCTGGTCCATATCAAAAGCCTTTTTTGACCAAATTGACCGATCGAATATATCCCAAAAAGAAAAAATTTAAGAATTTTTTTATATCAAAATCCCTTGTAATTTATATTTATCATATTAAATAATGAGAATTATTAGTATGTCACAAGATATTACATCAGCATTTAAATAATATAAAATTCGCGTCCAAACTTGAATACGACACAAAATTCAAATAAAAGTTTTATTTAACAGTATAGCTGTTGTAAATATGCAAAAAAAACTTTTTTTTTGTTTTTTTTGGCATTTCTAAAATTTTTAATGTTTATAGCTGACTAACTAATTTTGATTAGAAAAAACGGTAAACGGATTTGAAAATCCCTGAAATAGCAGGTTTGATCTCCGTAGTTAGCTTATAACTCTCAAAAATTGTAGACCTGTGTTATGGGGACATTTAAAAAGTTGTTAGATTCTGTAGGTGTGCTATTATGATAATAGTAATAATGATTTAATAGAAAAAAAGAGTTTTAAATCACTTTCGATAGATGGACTTTGGTATTCACAGGTAAAAATACTTTAATTAATATTTTAAAAAGAAGTAAAAAATGTAGCGAGGAATCAATCAGTATCTAAAATATTTTTGTTAATTATGTTTGAATCAAAAAAATTAATGAGGTAAAATAACAAATTGAAAGTTATTTTAAATAATATACATATATTCTTAAACTAATAACAATAAAATATGAAATTTTATGGCCATAATGAATTCACGTTTCGTGACCCCTGGAGCAATAAATTTTGAATTATGAGTTAATTTTTTTAATCTCGTTAAAAACATGTGTTTTAAATTTTTAAAACCTAAATTCCAAAAAAAACTTAGTGGTTATAAGCAGAGCTGTGAAAATGCCCATTTTTGGGTCAAACTCATTTTTTTTATTTTTTGAAATTTAGAAAAAATAAAGGGTTTTAGCTTTAATCAAGAAAATATTTATAAAATTTAAGATTTTCTGCTTATATTCTGTATTAATTAATAATTAATTTTTTTAATCTGTCATAAAATTTTTAAAAAACATAAATTTGAGTTAAGTCGAAAAATGGGTTTTTTCGCAGCTCTGGTTATGATTTGTAGCCATCTCATGATTTGGATTGCCCAAAAATAAGTCGACACTACGATAAAACCTCTAAAAAAATGTGAACTGCTTCAATTCCAACTATAATGTTTGTCACTTGATGAACCTTATAGGATGGTAAAAATGTATTTACACACAAAATTAAAAATATAACTTGTATCACTGCTTTCAAAGGCTGCGGCTAATGAGAAAAAAAAATTAAAAATATATTTAAAAAATTTTTATTTTAAAATATTTTTGTTAGGCACATATCCTAAAAATACCAAAAAAAACATTAATTCTAATTTTATGACATTAGCCGTTAAAATCTATTTTACACGAAAATAAGTAAATTTTTTTTTTACAAATTGTAAAAATAGAAATAAATAGAAATAAAATTTAATTTTATGGATCCAAAAATTTTAAAATACGTTCGCACAAATATATGGACCCAATATATATTTTTTCCCATCTTTTTAACATAGGAGCGCGTTTAAACTTCGTTTACAAAAAATCTAAACATTAGGAAAATTTAAAATTTATAAGATTTTAGTTTTTACATAGAAATAACTAATAGTTTAATTTTTTTTAACCCTCAAACCCGATTCAAGTATATTTAAAAATCTTAAGTTTTTATTTAAATCAACTTAAACAGCTAGACATATATAAGACCTACCCTGCAAAAATTTTATTTTATAGTCATTTCAATTTTTCAAAAAAATCTAATAATTTTTAAAATTGATCAGAGCTGGGAAAAAACCCATTTTTTGGTTAAACTCAAATTTTTGTTTTTCAAAAATTTATGACACATTATAAAAATCAACTATAAATAGATACAAAATATAAGCAGAATATCTTAAACTTTATAAATATTTTCTTAATTAAAGCTAAAACCCTTTATTTTTTCTAAATTTCACAAAATAAAAAATGGGTTTGACCCAAATATGGGTTTTTTTCCCAGCTCTGAAATTGATCGCATTTGAACAAATAGCCGCCGTCTCTATTAGCGTTTTGAAGAAATTTTCCAGAACGAAATGGATGTAAAAAATAGAATAAAAATAAAATTATTAAAATTTTTTTGAAAAATAAATAGATTTATATAAGGGTGCGTTCAAGGTTCATATAAAAATATTCAAAATTTGGAATTAAAAATAAATTGGTTTATTGTTGAAGTTTTTATTAAATATATGAAATGATTATTAGCTACGTTAAAAGTTTAGACTGAAAAGAAAGTATTCAAATTTAATTTAAATTTAATGGTAAAAAACAATGTAATTATCATTATGAAAATTCCAAATTTCATAAATTTTAACAAAAAATAAAACAAGATTTAAACGCACCTTACTGTATCGATAAAAAAAGTTTGAATTTGGACGCGTCCTTATCACTTATCTATTAAACGGTTATCCGTTCAAAAAAGTAAACATAATAGTAGAAAAATTCCTGAATAACTAAAAGTAAAAACCTTTTGCGAGTTTAAAACACACAGGTAGGTATACCAACAATATTTCTTTAGCACCTCTTACAACTTTTTAACACTTAAAAACAACTTTATTATAACGTTCAATAATTTTAACTGAGCTGGTATATATTATTTTTTACAGGTTTTTTAACTTAAATAAAAAGGCAATTTTTATTTTTGGCCAAATTGAAAATGGTTATCTAATTGATATTTTGTTAAAACGAATAATATCTATTAGCGCCAAAGGTAAATTATAAAATATATGAGATGTAAAATCAAATCTAACCAAAAATGAATATTAACTTAAAAGTTTATTTACGTTTAAAATTTATTTATATTTGTTATTTACAATCTTTTTTAAAATTTTTAATTTTTTTTTCTTAGAATTTATATTTTACTAATTTTTTGACATTTATTAAAAAAATAAATGAACTAACGTGAACTAAGTTAACAAAAAAAATGCTTAAAGGCTAAATTTTGCCAACTTTGTATTTCCGTATTTTTGAGATAAAACTCGCACGAATCGAATTTCGATACTTTATTAAAAAAATTTTGAAAAAGTAACAAACTCAACCTACGCTTTTGCAAATTTACGTTCAGTTTTTTGTTAATTTTTTTTTACTTTGGCCACGATTGCAAAATCAATTGTGAAATTTTTGAAAATTTTTAATTTTTTTTTAATAATTTTTCTATCAGAAAACATGCATAAAGGAAATTTGAGTGTAAAATCAATGCGTTCATTTACAGAATAAATTTTTTAGAAATTTTATTAAATAAAACCTTATTTTGTCGTACTCCTGTCCTTACATAAGCAAACCTTGTATCTCAAATTTGTTGATCTTGACAAAACTAACTTGTAAAATTTATCTTTTATTTTTGTTATCCTTTCTTTAGATTCAAACATCGATATAAACGCTACCAACGTATCAGCTAACGGAAACCAAAAGCATCTGAACGATGCACCCATCCCTTCGCTCACTACCAACACAATTAAATTTAACTGCCACAAAGGTATAGAGACAAATCACGGTGCTGTTATTGGGAACAGTCAAATATTGGATTTGAGGATACATAACCGTCAAAATTCCACAAAACCACACTATGAACAACCTTTGGAATTAGATTGTTGTAGACGCCGTTTTCAGCAAATACATCCAGCTGGATTTTGTCGTATGGAAACGTCCAAAGCCATCCTTTACTCTTCATCCCAATTATCCGAGGACGCAAGCTATCAAACTCTAACGAATGTACAAAGGAATACTGTTACACTGTGGGATCAAACCACGTCCGAGACAAAATCATCCTTTTTTCTTGAAGCTTTTGCGGGAACTAAGAGAAAACCCTTAAATGTAGTATGCTCACAATCAAAACCCAGCAGGACAACCTCACCCCTCGATTTAAGTTATTCTCGAGGCAACGTGGAACCTTTGAATCTACCCGTCATCCGTAAAAATCCCAGTTGTTGTAAAACTCTCACGACGCCTCCAAAATCGCAAAATTTACGAAAATTAAAAACGCGAAAGGGGGAAATGAATTACCCAACCCACGAAATAAGGAATAACTATCTAGTTGATCGATCAATTCATCGACCATCGTGCATTATCAGGACCTCAAATGCTCAAAGAAAACCTAAATCCGCTTTAAACATACAAAACTTGTCGGGACAAAATAAGATTGATCAAAGGATTGAACCAGACCCTAGGATATCATCACGATCTATCGTATTGAAACGCCCTAAACATGATAACAGTTTTGGCACCGATAATCCGGTCGTATCCTCCGGTAAAAATCAGGCCCAAAACCCCACCTACGATGATTCTTCATATTTCTCCGGAACTCATTCTTCGAACACGGGTTCCCCGCTCTCCGGTGGAGATATTGGTATTGCCAAAAAAGACAGTCATAACTATCAAAGTATGCCTACATCTAAGGCTAAGTGTGCCAATACATATGCCGAAGTTTGCAAAATAATTCAGATGCCTTCAATAATAGCTGATTCTCAGACTGAAAAACATAATTTAACGGATTCGTTTCCTCGTAAATCATTCGAAAATGAAGAGGAAACTGTTAAACAAAACATTCAAATTACACAATTTTATCGTGAGGATGGGCTAATAGTTGGGCACAGTGAGAAAGCTGATCGTAGTCCACCGATCCAAAAAATTTCCGATTTGGATTTCATGATTCGAATGCACACCTTTCTGGAGGATGTACGGAGATTTGGGTGGACAACCACGGTCGAGCCAAATAATTCCTTAGAAATTTTTGGCAAAAAAGAAATGAGTCCTAAAGATTTCACTTTAAGACAAACTGACCGCGTTGAAAACGATGCTTCCGCAAACGACAGGAGCGACAATTTGATCCGATCAACAATATTAAACAACTCTGATGACTCCGGCTCCATATCACATCAGAGGTCGCCCGAGGCGCTGTCCTCCTTGCTGACAAACAGTTCAAACCTGGTAAATCGATTATCAGAGTCAATATTTGATGCGCTGCCCACTAAAATTGGACCAATTTTGGGCAAAAGGCCTTTTTCTAACATAATTCAATTCAAAGGGACCACATGTAGACGGGCCTCGTCGGATATTAACATAAGAAATACAACAAGCACGTCAAAAAATAAAGGAATTTTACAATCTAACAAACGTTGCCGAGAGCTGAAGACCCCGTGCTATTCGTTTTGCGATATCCGCACATCCAAATCCAATCATCGTAGCTCTTTAGATAGTCCCATTCTTTTGGGTACTGAAATTGATTACGGAAATAGTTGTCCCTCGCTGAACAGACTGGGCGAAATGGAACATAAAACGGAAAGAAAGTCTTACAAAACTAATTTTACATGTACGGAAATACAAAATGAGAAAATAGCTGAATTTATAAATGGTGCGCTAGCCATGCCGACCGGTTTTAAGAAGAAAAACCATCATATTCGAAGCAAATTGATTCAAACTCCATCCGATACATATACCCTGCAAACAAACCACGTGGCTAGCCCTTATTGTCTAAGCTTGCTACAAGAAAAGGTAAATATTTATATTTTCAAAACATCTCTTAAATGACCAAGAGCAATAAATTATTTTTTAATATTTTATCAAGTTATTTAACATTTAATTTCAAGAAAAATATTGGAAAATTATTTACTATCCATAGAATATAAAAAATTTACCTTCGCCGTATTCATTAAATCTAGGTTGCCAGGCCTGGTAATTAAAGCCGATCTTACCATAACTTTTCGGGGTGTAAATTATTTTGAAAAAAAAAATAAGTGATTGCCGTGTTTTTAATTGGGCGAGACCGAGCTGGCAAATGCTTGGTAAATATGACGGGTGAACCAGGTGAGAATGACAAGCCCACATTCGGGACTCGTGACCGAGGGCCGAAATGGTAAATGATGTCAAGGGGGACGTAAAAGACAAAAATATGATTTACTAGTAAGCAATTGTAGAAAAAAATTATATTAATTAAATAAAAGATTAAAATTTTATTGCCAAAAACATTATTCGATGAAACGCCGCTATGCTTCCACATCAACTGAGAAGGGCCCATTTGGGATGCTTTGTAAATGATGTAAGGGATTTTTGACGAAAAATTAATGGATCCAGTAAAATCGACATTGAAGATAATTGGGGATGTGACGTCCAAAAATTTGATGTCTTGATCGTTCATATAAATATACATGTGGATTGAAATAGATGGTATGATTTGTAGCAATGTGACAGCTTTAAGACCCATTAATAAGAGTAACCTGAACACTTGTAGTATACAATAACCAATAAATATTTAATCCAAAATTCTCGGCCCAAGTTTAGACGAAAATGTCATCTTTGGCCACTTGAAAGATAGATAACCTCATGATCCTTTCCGAAAGCGCTTAAGCAATTTTTTCTTCGCGCTAAAATGACTAAAAAACACATACTAACAAGATTAAAAAAAATTTATTTTTTTGAATTCTAGAAATTTACAAAAAATTGTGATAAATAAATTTATAAATAAAATGTGTTCTTTTCTGAGTTTGGACAGTCCTTAATTTGATTTGATGGCTTAAATATGTGAAAAAAAAGAGAGAGATTGAGTATTTTCAGGGCTATGACGCACTTGCACGCTTAAAAAATTTATTTTTACCTGTATTTTTGAAAAGACAGGTAAATCACGGCATATCTTATCCCACAATTCTTTTTTTGCAGTGGTTTGAAGCACCAACTTTCCCCCTCATCCATCAAAATAAAAATTTTTTTTCTGCAAAAATGCCTCATATAAATCCTAACGTATTAATGTATGGGTGGTATTTATTAATATCGGCCCTGTATTAAAGATCTAAAAAAAATTTACCTGTTTGATATTGTCACAGGCAAAATCAAATTTAGAAAAATCATAATTGATTAGTTTGACGTCAATACATACCTAGTGAATTGTTTAGTACAGAATTGGGAAAATTAACCCGTCCTTTACCCTCCAGGTTTTGAGCGTATACATATATATATATATAAATACTCGCCGAATATAATGTGGCTTTAATTCACAATCTTTCAAACATTAAAATTTTTTTTTAAATTAAATCACTCTTGTCGTTCCAAGATAAAATGTTTACTCTCTTTATCTTTGATTTTTGATTAATTGGATAACATTATGAACCCAGTTCCGTATGGATCCCTGAAATATCCCATTTTTCATCGAGTAAGCTGAAAGTTGTTGTTTTTATTCAACCTTTCAAATAAATTGCATTTGCGTTTAAAATGGTGGATGATTTTGAAAAGATATGGATAGATTGCAAAAACTCATTTCTGTTAGCTTCTATGGCAAATGAATAACGGATAACAGCTTTAGCAGTCTAAGGTCTTTGTATACAATTATTAAAGGAATTCAATTTTGCAAAAATAAAAATGGGTTTTAAAGCCCAGCATAGATATTGTGCTTGATGACAATGTTTATTGTTTTTAGAAAAAAAGATTAAGTTTTACTAGTGAATCTTTTGTATCTATGCATGAACCAGGCCAGGTTTTTAAGCGACAGCGGCTTTGCAAATTAATCCTCCAATTTGGTCAGTGTTCAAAAGCGGGCATTGCTCACTAATATTTAAAATATTTTGAAAAACCAAAATATGAATGTTGGAGCTCATTACAGTTAAATAATTTTATCAACATTGAAGTTTTAATCTTACAAAAAAAATCATTTTTGTTTTAAAGATTATTGAGGTCGTAAAAATTGCCATATTTGGTATATTTGGCCATTTTAATGATCATGGGTCTGCAAAGCCGCGTCTTGATGAACACTAAACGGGAAATATGTTTGAGAGAAAGCTGCCTTGTATACTGTTTTCTTTAGTTTGATATTCCGCCCGACAATTAGTCCCTTTTAGAAACTCAATCTAAAAAAAAAATGCTTCGCGCTTTTGAGCTTAAACTCTCTAATTCCATGTAAAATTTATCAGGAAAGATTTTCGCCGTTTTCATAGTTTTTTTTGGCATCACTATTTTGGCTCTTATGTGCCAGCACCGACCACAGGCTAAAAGTATAAAACAGAAATACAGGATTATTATAGCGTGCCAATCCCACTTTAGCAACTAAGCGCCCAACCCTTAACGCCGTCCCATGCCTGATAAAATTTTTTAATCGGAGTCACATTAATTGCTAATATTAATACGAGCCAAAAAAGAGCTCGTGGGTGCTACTGCCCGAGCTTAATGAGCATTTTATATAGATCTCTACAAATTTTTAATAAAAGTATTGAGCTAACAAGAGAGACCAGACCTGACATTTTAGAGATTTTTAAATCCGTTTACCGCTCGTTCTAATCAAAGCCACCACCTTTAACATCAAAAACTTAATAAAATAAAAAAAAAGTTTCAATATATGAATTTATAAACTAATTGTGAAATTTAAACGTCCAGTATTATATTTCTACCCAAACATTGTGTTTAATGTAGGGTAATAAGTAAAACCAATATTTTGATGTGAGAATGATAAAATAAAAGCTTTATCTCATTAAAATATAGAGTTATTCGCAATATACATTCATTTTATTTTGTATTCTTGCGGTCGCTATCAGTCAAAAGGGCCATATTTTTGCTAGCTAATAAATTAGCCTACTCAAATTTTAGAAAAACAAAGGAAATACCTAAGATTTTGCCATTATATAAATTGTTTCGCTAAAATTATGTAAACCTCACCGATCACTCACCGATTTTTTTATTACTTTAGAAAGCTCATTCAAAAAATGTTACGACTAATAATTTAATATTGGAAAAATTATTTTTCATGACATGATATTTTTTTTTTTGAAAATCAAAATATTTGAAGATTTAAACTAAGTTAAAATAATAGCTTTTTTTTTAAAGATCAAATCAATTAATGAAATAAATTCACAAACATTGCAACATCCAAAAAATAAAAATGTGAGCAAAAATGATTTAAATACGATTGCATTTTGAACTAAAATGAACATATTGATATTTTCCTTTAATAGATGAAACTCCCAGTTGACACTCCGATAGAGTTAATTAACAACGGACACGGTATTAAAAATCCCTTGTTAAGAAGAGCTCCTAAAACATCCTCAAAACATCCTAGATTAGTAGCCGAGGAGGAGATATTGAATCCTGCTGAAGACAAATTTTCAACTTTTAAGGAGTATTTAGATAGCTATAAAGATAATTCACAGAATCACAAATTGCGACACCAACCATCACCTTCAATCAGAAACCATAGGAGTGAAAATCTCTCGACCGTTTCTGGTTACCCCGTGAAACAGGAATATTTTAAAGAAGAATCCATGGAAAGCTTGCAACATTCAGCTCCGGACCATTTTGATACGGCGGCAATCCAAAAAAATTATTGGATGGATCGGAATTCTCGCATGTTCTCACCGGGTATAGTTCAAAGCAATAAAAGTATTGAAAGACACACTATCGACATGTGTACAGCCCTATCTTCATATCCTATGGCAAAGCTAACTCCTTTCGATATGCCTCGCGTTACGAATAACCGTGTTAAATCGGTCATATCAAAATCGGGGAAGGACTCTAAAAATACATATGATTTTTGTTCAAATGAGGCACCCATGCCCGACCAACTGTCATCATGGAATAATAAAATGTCAGGGTCTCACACCTCGGTGATAGTGTCCCCTCAAAATTGGCGGAAGCCCACCGATCAATGTGATTCAACCGTGAAGCCGTTTGGAGGCGAAAAAGGTTGCTCCGATGTAATGCCCAGCGACGGTCGTGAGAACAGTGTAGAAACGCTAGGTATATTTTTTCTAAGGATAATAGCCCAACAAGTGAATTACACTGGCCAACAAAATTTGGACGACCCTGAGCATCATTTATGGCAACTATGGTTTTTGTTCAAGTTTTTGGCGCCGATCACGAATATGAAATTAGAATTTTAGCCAATGCCTCAGATTTTTATGTTCAATTTTTGGGGTATTTGGGGCTTCTATATCATAAAACCTATGGCTAGTAATAAAAATATGTTTAGATAACGGAAACATTCATTATTAACGTAAGATGTTTAAATATTTATAAAATATTTAATTTTTTTTAATTTTATTTTAATAAAATTAGTTGTTTTCGTCATAAAATCCGTTTTTTGATTTAAAATAACCTGAAAGTAAATTACTAATAATTTTAGGTAATAACCTTTTTTAGATATGTTTTTTATAAGGAATCTGAATAGCCAAAAGAATTTTTGAAAAATGAATAGTTAAAAATTTTGTGAATTTTTTTCTGAACTTCACCCTCAATTTAAAAAAAATTGGAGACATTGGAAAAAAAACTAAACCCGGGATCGTTATCTCAAGAAAAATTTCTACAAAACCCTCAAAAAATTGTTGATGTTGTTTTTTTTGTTGTCCAGTGTTAATTAAAGCAAAATATTTTGAAAATGTTAAGAAAAGGTTCTGGTTGGGCAACCAAAAAAAACTAATTTTGTTATGAATCCCACTAGACTTTGAGCCTGTGACCTTTGGATAATAATTTTAATTTAATCCCGATAATAATACATTGTGGCTCCTAACAAGATTGGCATGATAAATGTTTTGCATTACCTATATGTCTAATAATTATATACTTAAAAAATTTTTTATTATAAAAATAAAAATATGTTAGTTATTTTAATTAGCAATAAAATTTTAATTTTATTTTTCCTTTTAATAAATCTAGAAGTCGGACAATTAGTCAATTTCGTCATATTTGGCTTTTTATTTCAATTTTCGCTAAATTCTTGGGAAAACTTTGGCGTGAAATGAATAAATGGCATCCTCACCTTCCCCCCCCCCAAGTGTCACAAATCTTTTCATTATTACATTCATTAATTTTTGTCACCTATAAATTTATGGATATTCCGTCATTTAGGAAGTCGAGATATGCATATGGGTGCTACCCAATGCCTTAGCCTTAGGGATGGCCGAGAACCGTCACACAATACGAGCACTTGTTCGACGAACGATAACAATTCCAATTTGGGCCAGGTTGCCCTAGATTGCCAGATTTGCGGGAAACATTTCACTTACGGCAGGTTGTTGAAGAGGCATCTCAAATGCCATTCACTGCTCAAGCGATACCTGTGCACTTACTGCGGCAAGGGATTCAACGACACGTTCGATTTGAAGAGACACACTAGAACCCATACAGGTTTACGATTTTTTTTCTTCATAAAAACATAAATTTTCTGCCGACACACAGGAAAATGTTAAAAAAATCCAAATATCTGAAATCACCGAAAAATTGGAATTGAAATGATATTGTAAACGTTTTACCCCAAAAGAATACTTTTGCGTCGCAATAAATTTCTAAATAAACTATGGTTCCGCGATTTGTTTTTGAAGTATATTAAAATATTTATATTTTAAATTTTAAATGGGTTTTAAATTTTACTTTATAAAAATGGACTGAAAGACATATTTAGGGATTTAAAAATTGGGCCAAGTTCGGAAATTAGTTAACGACTGGGCTCAGGCCCGTCGGCATAATATTTACATCCACAAAAATAAGTCTTAAATTTATATTTTTCAATAAAGATACAAACCCCCTTGTTTCCAAAAAATATTTCTCACACTCCCCCCCCCCCCCTTCCCAAAAAAAACCTGGGGAAGCCCTATAGCATTTAAATTTTCACCATAAAACTAATGTATAAAAAAACTGGATTTTTGATCATACATTTATCGTAATACCTAGAGGCTCCTCAAAAACGTGAGAATTTTATTATTGCTATAAAATTCGCAGGTTTACAAATAAAATATTATTTTGCAAGGGTTAGAATCACGATTAAACATTTTATAACGAACTCGCTAATTTTTACGTTTAGCTACCTTGTGTTTGTTTTATTATATATTGTTGATATACGGATTAATGTTTTGGTTGAACCTTAATTAAGCCAATCATTTACCGCTTATCCTTAATACAGGTAATTCTGATAAAAATGATTGATGTACATGTAATACTAAACAGACACACACCTGAGTTTGAATGAAAAAACTCTTTAAGTAAAAGGTATTAAATTTAGATTTCATATAAATATATCTGCCCTCGTAATAAGTCGATAGATTCTGCCCAAATTACAGGAATAGGACGTTTAGAGATAAAAAAAAATTAAAATAAATAAGAATTTTTGTACGGAAATAGTAGATTCTCAAACGAAAACGTTAGGTTTGTTAGAAGAAAAATTTATTTTGTCTATTTATATAGAATTTAACTTGGCCTAAATGTGAGGGTTGGCACGTCCTTTAAATATGTTTCTCGTATAGGCCGCTCATTACCAATAAGGCCAGAAAATGTTATTTCACAAGCTATCAATTAATTTGTTATTAAATTTTATCAATTAAAAACAGTAAGGCAAAATTAATTACACCATCGTAATAATGGACTCATTAGTTTGTCTAATTATAGTCTTTACAGTGATATTCCGATCCAGCCTGCCCGACGCACATTTTACATCTTTGTCAGCCTGTCCAAACTTGTGAATTAACCTAAAATTTTGGCTTTTTTATTCTAGCCCGACCTAAATCACAAAAATTGTCAGGGACTGTTTAATATCACAAGCTTTTATTTTAATTAATTGGTTTCTAAATACACAGATAGCATAATTCTTCATACAACTAGTCTTTGTCCATAGTAGTTAAGGTCAATGTGGCAACGATCAAGTTGGAGTATTAACCAGTTTGACTTAGTTATACATTTTTGTTGATTATAAAACCCGGTCTACCAGGATCGTTATAGATTTCAGCCCGACTAGATTTTAATCTATACCAACAATAGCTATATGTTAAAGGCAATAATGATATATAAATAATCGGGTCAGTCTGCATAATTTTACCCCGGTGTAAATAGAAGTTTATAGATGTGGATTGGAGTTAAAAACAAGACGCTTACTACGCGGAGCTCGAACATCAATTTAAACCATTACTTTATTGTAATTATAATTGCAATTTTTTTCGTT
Organism: Acutogordius australiensis; assembly: GCA_030555515.1. NCBI lineage: Eukaryota > Metazoa > Nematomorpha > Gordioida > Gordea > Gordiidae > Acutogordius > Acutogordius australiensis. Next base: position 7,907,145 of record CM060245.1, read on the forward strand.
TAATTTTACCCAATAAATCTAAATAGGTGTCAAGCCGTACAAGTGTTCCTATTGCGAAAAGTCATTCACTCAGCGATGTAGCTTGGAGAGCCACCATAAAAAGGTCCACGGGGTCGAAATGAATTACGGTTACAAAGAACGCCGGGAAAAATTGTACGTGTGCGAGGAGTGCGGCACAACTTCTAAATGTTCGGACGATCACGTGGCTCACCTTAAATTAGCCAATTGCAAGACAACCTCACCAAAACATGGTATTTTGACATAAGATAATCTATATATTTTATTCACTTAAGCCTACCAAACAAATGTTAGGGCTGTTAATTTCTACCTACGGTCCTGGTGGCAGTATTTCTTCAGTTGTAAGCTTGTTCGCTTTGCACTGCTGAGTTAGGTTACTGTTTGCTTGAAACGCCAATTAAATTTTGAAATTGGGGCTATAGCCTAGATAACGGCTTGTGTATTTTTTACCCACTGGGCCAAATCGATGATACAAAGTTAAAAGAGGTATGAAGATTTATATCGGTTTCGTAATTCAACACGAAATGGTTATTGACAGGAGTTTTTACTAAAAAATAGTTTTAACTCCGGTTTTTAATTAACATATTTAGGTTCATTATATTTTGGTTTGCAAAACAGGTGAATATATTAGCCCTACCCTCACAAACGGTAGGCTCAAGGATACACAGCAAGCAGCTGGAGTTTCTGTAATCGTTACCACTTTTAACGCGATGCCCAATAGATTGGCCTTGCCATCGGCAAAGCAGCCACCATTGGCAATTCCACCCAAGAAGCGGCGTAGGCCCAACCACAAAGACGATAGTAGCGTTTTAAGGCAAGCACTTTCAAGCACACCCGGTGGCGAGATGCCGAGGCAATATTTGCGGAAAGGTAGTCCATCGCATGGTAGTAATCCAAAGCCAAAGCCACTAGCAAATCATACCTTAGGGGCATTGCTCAAAAGTCCTTTAAAACCGATTATCTCTCAGCAGCATATAAAAACGTTGCCACTTGAAGTTAGCACCAATAACGATATTAACAATATTATTGCCAAAGAGGCCAAACATATAGCTACAACCGATCAAATTAGCGGGAATGTGATCAAACCCACGTTTTATAATTTTTATGACCGTCATTCCAAAGATCCTGCCACGGAGTCAAAATACTTTACGCAGGGATTGACCAATCTCGTTTGTCCATCTCAGAATCGGTCTTCGCCAGTCCAAAATGAATCATCAACATATAGCCATTGTAGTACTTCACGTTACAATGGTATTCGAACAAAAGATGTATGCGAGAAGTGGTCCGATACGGATAATAATCGCCAACAACCAATCTCACAATCATTTTGTAGTAGCAGCACCCGGTTTTTGAGTACCGACCAATTTTTGCAACAGTTTATGAAAAATTATCAAAGACTCATGTCATTACACAATGCCGATGTCAGTCTTAACATCGGTTTGACCGCTATGCCCTACCCTATCAGTTTTAATAACGCGTTGATAAACAATTCAGCGGCGGATCCGCTCTTTCCGGCCTTTAACACTTACGGCATGCTACCGAATAATTTTGATCAATATACCCATCATATAAGCTCAAACATCTATAGTAAATTCTTATTTCCCCAATTACCTTAATCTTGTTTCTCTTATTTTTTCATAATATTTTTTTTTGAAAAGCGAAATTCCTCCAAGCTGCTTGCTATAACACTAAATATCTAAAGTTTGGGGATTCACATATTGCGATATATGATTAAATTCATTCTTATTGTATCAATAAGATTTATATTTTAAACAAATAATTTTAATTTATGAAATTAACAATAAATTTATTTGGGGCGCAGTTAGAAAATACATTTGTTTAACAAAACATTTTAAATTTTTAAAATTTTTGAATTTTTTTCAATACTTTTAAAAATAATTCTAATTAGGATTGGAAAATTTAAAATGAAATGCCTATTATGTTGAAAAAAATAAATATTAAAAATTTTTAATTTTTTTTAAACAAATGAACTCTAAACCCATCCTTTAGCATCATATTATCATTAAATGTTTTTATAAAATATACAAAATATAATACCACTAGGCTGCCCCATATAATCATCATCTTATTCTCTATTATTTACATACCTCAATAATTACCTCCAAAAAATTTTGATAAAAATTTTTATTTTTTAAATTTTTTTTTCATCTTGACTATTATTATTTATTAAGTTACTAAAAAACAATAAATATTCATCTCTTATAAAATGCTTCTTTTAGTAAATTATAAGTTTTTAGGAATACCAATTTTGGGGTGTTTAAGGAATTCCTCTAGAGATATTTTTAAAGTGACATACCTTTTGGAATATAAAGTTCCACCTTTAAAACATTCTTTTTATACCAAACCACTATAAATATTACAAGTTTTTGTGACTTTTATAGGCAAAGGCTGCACAATCATATGATTCTTAATTTCTTTAAAATATGCATTTTCAGCCAAAAGCCTTTCTTTTTGATACTGCATCTTTTTTAACATCTTTTTTAGTAAAACAAATTTTGAAAATTTTTTGATATTCCCATACGAATAATGTGATATATCATTTTAAAAATTTATATTTCATATATATATATTTTTTTTTCATAGACACAGATGTAGTAAAAACTTCAGCAACTGCCTTAATATGTGAAAAAAGTTCATTTATGAAATAACAATCATAACCCATTCACCCAAAGACAATGAAATTTTTAAAAAAAAAATATATTTTAGCGATTTTAATTATTTTATTTTTTTATTAAACGCATAAAAAAGTTGAAAATTTTAGATGCATAAGGGCGAGTTCAGACATCTTACAATTTTTGAAATATTTGAAAAGTAGAAATTCCAAATAAAAAAAATTTTATTATTCTTTTTAATTTGAATTTTTAAATAAAATAAATTATTTATTAACAATGTCAAATGTAAAAATTGTCAAAATTGTAAGTATGTTTAAAAAAATAATTGATGTCTGGCTCTACCTAAAATACATTCTGTAAATTAAAATTTTTTAAAATTTTACGAAAATAAAGCCTAATTTTTAATCTTATGTTGTTTTTATTGAGTCTGGCTACTAAATTTTAGAAAGATGATAAAAACTTATGGTGTTTACAATTATTAAACATTAAATTAAATTAATATTATGGTATATTTTTTAATATCGGTGATGGGTCATGATTGTGTTATCTTGCGCTTTTCAAGTTTAATTTGTTATTAATTTATTTTCTTGTTTGCCAAACAATATATAAATAATTACCAATCCTATTTATAAGTTTTAAAAATAGTTTTTCGGTATGTGAAAAATTGTCCAAATAATTTAATAAAAATAAAATAATACAACTTAAATAACCGAGATTTTGAATTAAAACTAAACTAAGCACACACCCTTATATATACCAAACTGAAGAATTTTTTATTATTCTGTCCTATAGTTGTTTTAGATATATATGTTTAAATTAAGTGCGCTTACAAAATTTTTATTATTGTGATAAAATAGCCAATACTTATATATGATTTAGCTATTAAAGGTGATATTTTGTAAACATTTTTATACATCTTTCTTATAAAAAAATTATTTTTCTATTCTACTATATGATATTAAATTCGTCTTTTTTTGATATAAATTTTTAAATAATATTTTTAATTCTTTATTCTTAAACGTGTAAAACACCTCTTTTTTTCTTATTGGTCTAAACAGGTCTCTTACTAATAATTTTTGTTAAATAAATAACTTTTAATTTTGCATTAATTCTTGTAAGATTAGAGAAATTTTTTAATTAAACAAATGAATTAGCTTAAAAGGCTTGTTTTAATCTTTTTTGAATTTCATTATAAAACTAGTTAAACATAGTTTTACAGACAAAATTTTTTATCAAATTTTAGCATAAGTGGCTGTGTTTTCAAACAATTTTTTAAAATAAGACACGACCTTTTTAAAAACAGGTGTTTCAATAATCGCATTATTACATATATATTTTTATATCAAATATATTATTATTATTACTATTTATTTTTAATTAATGTTAAAATGAGATGAATATAGCCCAGTGATATCTAATATCTTTTTATAAACATTATTTCTTTTGTGTAATTACACTAAAAAATCTTATCTACATTTATAGTATGTAAATAAATAATTATATCAATAACAAATATATGTAATAAGTGTGAGATTAACAGAAATTTGAAATAAACTTTATTGGTCTCATTGAACTTAGGTAATATCTACCAAATTTAATTTTGTACAAAGATATATTATGTATGTATTTACATTCAATATTATCAAAGCCAACAAAACTTTTTAAGTTTTAACGCCCCGCTGCGGATAAAATAACTATTTTTTAGCAAACTTCAATAATCTAATTAAATTTCAAGCAAATTAAAAGACAGTCCAATTAATTAATAATTAAACCATGTCCTTAATACAAATTTATAAGAATTAAAAAAACGTTAAAACGATTGTAATATTCTTTAAATTATGTTGCACTTTATTTTATTATCCATCTAGTATCGACAAAATACTACCAAAAGCATAAACCATATTATTTTTCATCAGTCTAAAAAAATTTTAATTTAAGATAGGACATGATAACACAACAATTAGAGCAAATATCCAAAATAATTATTTACTATATTATTATTTATCATAAGATTGGCTAATTATCATTTAATAACTAAGAATTGCGTTAAGGGCGCGTTAAATCTCATTTCAATTTCTCAAAATTTCTATTTGACATGAAACGCTTTTACAAAATGTCGCCAACTATCATAAATACATTTAAATAGTTATTTTAAGAAAGTTTTTATAAATTTATAAAAAAATATCAAAAAATTTTAAAATTTCAAAAATTTTGAAAAAAAATAAGAAGAGTTTGAACGTGTCTTAATAACAGCTTAACATGTTTAATAGTGCAGGTATGTATCTACTTTGCTAAATTATGGCTTTACGGTAAGTACAAAAATTTTTGAGAAAAAACTAAATATTAATAGCTGAGTCTAGTAAAACTTTTGTTCATTTTTATGTATTTTGTATATTAGGATACGTTTAAAATGATGTTTTGTTTTCGCGAGGATACAACATAATTGTCGTGCGCGTGCCAACGCACACGAAGCCTAAGAGGATAAGAGAATGGTGGTAAAAAAAACGGAATTATTTTGCGTTGGCTGAGTGCCGGGAGTAATCATGAGGAGGATTGGCTATAGCATTTATATCATATTCTTAATGCCCATGCCGAGGTATATAAACAATTGACATTTTTTCTCATGCTTAAATATGTAATAATAATAATTATCCCCGGTTATTTCCCGAGGAGCACGCCAATATAATCCCTTATCTTTGGCCCTTTTGTCAATGGCCCAATTATAACTTTCCCCTACGACGGGCATTTCGTAAATGTCCCAGTTTTTGTCAACGGCCCCGAGCTTGTCAATAATTAGTATTTTTATATTATTTGAATGCGAGGAGAAAACGGTCCTAGTTGTTTTTTATTTTTACCATAACGGCGTTTATTACACTGGACAACAAAATTTGGACGCCCCTAAGCATCATTTATGGCAATTATAGTTTTTGGTCAAGTTTTTGGCGCTGATCACAAATATGAAATCAGAATTTTAGCCAATGCCTCAGATTTTTAGTTATTCGGTGTCAAAGTTGAGATTTTTTATTTTTGGGGTATTTTGGGCTTCTATATCATAAAACCTATGGGTAGTAACAAAAGTTTAAAAACATATTTAGATAACGAAAACATTCATTATTAACGTAAGGGGTTTAAATTTTTTTTTAATATTTATATTTTTTTATTTTATTTTTGCAAAATTAGTGGTGTTCGTCATAAACTTTGTTTTTTGATCCTAAATAACTTGAAAGTAAATTGCTAAAAATATGTAATAACCTTTTTTAGATATGTTTTTTATAAGGAATCTAAATATGCTAATAGATTTTTTGTAGGATTAATAGTAAAAGAAATTTCGTGATTTTCTTTCTGAACTTTGGACGCGGTTTAAAAAAATGGAGGCATTAAAAACTAAACCCGGGATCGTTATCGCAAGAAAATTCTCTACAAAGCGCTCAAAAATTCGTTTATGTTGTATTGTGTGTTTTAGTGTTATTAAAGGATACAAATCATCATAATAGTTAATTTAAATAATTTTTTTAAGTTTCAAAAAAATAATATAAAACAATTTTGACGAATTTTGAGCCATAGACGTAATTTGAGGCCAAAGGGGAACGGTTATCACTAAGCGCTGTTGAGGTGATCCGGGGGCAAAAAGAGGAAATGTTATTAATTTTATTAGGACATATTTAATAATTGGGGGGAAAAGGTCAATTATTAACATTTATTAAAAGATAGGGCATTCAAAATAAGGAATAAAATACTTGTTGACATTTATATTTATACAATTTATTATTTGCATGAAAATATGAAATATCCGTCCACAATTCCTACTAGCACCAAAATAACGCAAATGAATACTTTTTACCACCAAAAACTAACAACTTACAACTAACTATTAATAATCTTTTTTTCCTTTTAGGTTCGTGCGCGCCTAAGGTACACGCGAAATCCGTGTGCGCCCGCACGAAAAATTTTATTTAAAAAAATTATTTTAAACGTGCCTTTACATATAATTTTACTTTATTGAATGGGTCACAATAACAATGAAATAAGTTAAAATGCCATATAAAAATTAATAGAATTTACCTATACTAAAATTACCTGGTCAGTTTGAAAATGTTCTTTTTCTGCAGATTTATAAGCGGATGGCTAATGACTTGAGATTTATATTTAAAGGTTAATTTTTACAAAAAATTATCAATTATTTTGCAAGAATCCCTTATATCATCCTGAGCAATTGCTACAAGTAAAGATATAAACTTAATAAATTTATAGAAAATAATTATTCTAATATTTCTTAAAAAACTCGATCAAAAATTTTTTAACATAAAAAAAAATTTAAATTTTATGAAAAACGAATAAACTTTAAACACCTTGATCAAAATTCAATGATAAAAAGCGTCGGTTTGAGGTTCATGCAAATATTCTTACCGATTTTGTAAAACCATAAATAGTTTTTATATCATCATTTTTAACTGTTCTAAGAATTTGAATGAATAATGTAAGAACGCTCTCGAACAACGACCAAATAATTTAGTTTTATGCAATTTCGACCCATGAGTTATGCATAAACTGTTGATGCTCTACCCATTGGAATTTACGGAAAAGGGCAGGACAAAACTTGGAACCGTTCTGACTTTCTTCAATTCGGTTATTTCTTTGGCCGGAATCTTTACTTTGTGTCTAACCATCTATCTAAAGGTATAAAACGATTATATATTGATTCCTATACATATCCTTTTTAGTCATACCTAACGAGCCATCTAGGCACCTGGATATCAAACTTAAGAAACTAAAAATTTAAAAGATTAGATCCGATTATTTTCTTAAGAATATATTTTATGCATTTGGGCTACTACACATTTTGCATTTTTTTAGCGCTCACAAAACCAGCATTAAACATTTTTAAAAAAATGTGGGAAAAACAAAATATGAAAATTTCTTATGTTCAAAACAGCTAAACTCCTACCTCAACTTATAATATGACTAAATATTGATTTATTTATTTAAATATTTTATAGAAATTTATTAGTTTAAAAAAAATAGAATGTGTGTAACTAAATTTAACCATTCTTAAAATTTTTTTAAATTTTACAAAAATATATATATTTATTGGAATGGCTTAACTTAAAGGTTGACGTAGGAGCTTGATACTCAAATTTCCCTCATTATTTGAAATAATAAATATAGGTTACAACAAATATGATAGAAGTTTTTTTCCTATTTTTTCTTTTTAAGGTATTCTCGAGGTCGCAAGATCGATTTGTCAAATTTGGTCATTATTTTTATATATAGCAATGGTCGGGGTTATTTTCCCACTAGTCTCATAAATTTACTTTTTTCTACCAAAGATTTTTGTCGACTTGTGCTTTAGACGGAAATGCCTGTAAACTTCTGAAAAATTATAATTAAAAAAAACTTATTATCAAAAATAAGGCTCTAAAGTCCTGCATTTAAAGTCGAATTATAGAAAAAAGATTTCAGGTGTATTTGTTTGATCGTTAACGAATCTAAAATCGCTGAATAAAATATATAATATAATTATTTTCTGTCTACTTCTTACAAAGGGGCATTTTATCGAAAATATAAAAAGGGTTTGACCCCAGTTAGCTCCTCATATAAGTAATTTTATTTATTTTAAAAAAACCAAGCTCCATTTATAGTAAATAGTCTTTTATGGTAGTTATATCATTAACCAAAAGCTACAAAAAATTTATTTTATGGTAAGTAAATTATTAGAAAGCATACATCGTCAGTGAAAATCATTGTAAGATAATTACTGAATATTTTAGCTCATCTCCCATCTTTAACCAATACTACCAGAACTGCTACTAGTCGAATAATATGATCCAATTTTGAATGCCGAAATAAGACAAAAATATATTGTTTTTTAAATTCCGATAATATTTTAATATCATTTGTTGCCACAACCTCTGGATCATTTGGTCCTGAAGCCAAAATTTTTAAACAAATAGGTAAACTAATTAATAATATTTTTTTCCCCGAGTTTTAGCATAAGGCAAAAAATTGCCATAGAAATTTTGAAAAATTATTATTTTCTTTCAGGCACGATTCTAGACCCCTTTTGGGGGGCAGTGCCCCCCCCAAAGTTTTTGATTGCCCCCCCCCAAATAAATTTGCCCCCCCCCAAATACATAGTAATTTTATGTTTGCCCCCCCCCCCCCCCCCCAAATTGAATTTGCCCCCCCCCCCCCCCCCCATATACATAGTAATTTTATTTCTTCCGCATATTATTAAATTTGCTTCGTCAAAAATATTTAAAAATATTATCTTAAAAATATTTACTTTTTTTTTAAAAGTGTTTTTATTCATTAATACTTCTTATCCACAATAGAAATCAAACTAACAGAAATATATAAAAAAATTTGATTTTACAGAAACCTTTATATTTGTAAAACCAATTCATAAATCTGATGCCTAAGAAATTTTCTCAGTTAACAACAATCTTTTATTTGAATATAATCTAGAACCAAAGAACCTGATCACACATTACGATGGGGTGAACGTAATGCCCGGGAAAAATGGTGTTCAAGTATTTCTAAGCAAAATAGCTGGACACCATTTCCCCTATCATCACTGCTTTAACCACCGATTGCATCTTGTTGTAAAAGATTGTCTTATTTTAAGTGAAGGGAAAGATTTTTTTAATAATTTTTCTTCCCTTCATATTTTCAACATGATGCAATCAAGGTATTTAGTGAATGTGGGACCATACACCGACTGCTGCCCCATTGGTGATGTGGTCACTACCTGCCCATTATTTTTTTTTTAAATTACACAGAAATATTTAATACTCTTTTAAAAATTAAAAATAAAAAAACTTTTATATCTTCAGGTCACAGGGCCGAATCGGGGTTTTTTGACCATATTTATAATCATCTTTTTATTTTTTTGTATTTAATTAAATAATTATTTTATTTATTAAAAATAATTATAGATCAATTTCAATGCAGAACGATTTATATTTCTAAAAGTTCTGATTTAATACACCATTGTTTGTTAGAAATTAAACAATTAAAAAATAAAAATACATTTGATGATTTATTCAAAAATTGTTTTAATATTAATATTTTTTTAAATGACAATAATTTATCTATGGATAAAAGAGAAACTAAACCAAAAGATTTTTCTGATTTTTATTTATTTTCTACTCATAAGTTTGAAAATATTTTAAATATTAATGATGAAGTAAAAAGTATTATTTTAATATTATTGATTTATTTATATTTTGACATTAGATTTTCTACCGATAATAGTTGTTTAAAATCTTTAAATTCCCTTTATAAATTTGTTTAACTTTTTTTAGATATAAATAGAGCCTCTTTTAAAAATAAGTAATATTGATAAAAATTCATTATCTAAAGAAATTGACGTAGCCAAAAATTTTTTAATAAAAAACTTAATAATTACAAAGAACGTGTTACTATTGATTTTGTTAAATTTTTATATGATTACAATGATGCGTTTTCTAATCTATTTAACATTTTTCCTATAAGTTTGTTAATTGGCTCTTCAACGTCGAGTTGTGAGGCCACATTTTCTTCTTTAAGAAGGTTAATAACGGCTGACAAGTAGTGACCTGCTTAAAGGTGATTTGGTTCTTTTAGAACACGAAAAATCATTAACTAGGGACGTTATATTTTGATGAATATTGTAATTTAATTAAAATCCTCTGAGATAAAATAGTTTGATCAATACAATACACTGCTCATAATTAGCTAATTATTGCTTACTATTTTAACATGGTTGCAAACTTTTTTTATGCGCATTTAACGTTTATGTTCATATGTTTTATTTAATTTTTTACCCTAATATTAATAACTAGTTATATATAACCAGTGTTTTTTATATATTCTTCCAAATTAGCATACTTATACATTTTGTTTTCATGATCAATCTTACTTCACTTTCATTTTCTAAAATCCAAAGTTTTATATAATTCATTTTTATCATTCATATATATCATATTTTTAATTTTCATGCGCAATGATACCAAATGATAAAATTATACTTACAATTAATTCAAATCTCATATCTTTTTAAGCAAATTTTAGTAAAAACAATTAATTTTAATTCACATATTTAATTTATGAACTCATTTTTTTTAATTAAAAATATAATAAATTACTATTAATTTGTTAAAAAATTTTGAACATGGATTCTATCGTTGTACAAGTATATTTTTTGCCGTGACCGAAGGTCACGGCCAATTTTGCCGCCGAAGGCGGCAAAAAAAAATTCTGCCCCCCCCACGAGTTTTTTTTGCCCCCCTAAAATGGAAAAGCTAGCCGGAAAATTCTAAAATTTTGTAAATATAATATTTTTATTTATTTTTTTTAATTTATTTTAATTACTTCTTTCATATATTACATTCAAAATACTTCCTGTTTATAATTTATTAATTATATTTAACATTGTTAAATTGAAATTATATATTAATGCTGGAAATCTTATAAATAAAATCTTTTTAATATTTAAATAAAAAAAATTTTTTAGACATCTCAGCTGTTTTATAAGAAACAACGTTACTATTTAGTTATAAATATAAGTATGATAGCTGTAACCAATTATGTGTTTAGGTGAAGGTCGAAGACAAGCTCGCCCTAATCAAGGGTTACGACAAAGACGGTCTCATATGGATGCTTATGCTAAGTGCATTTACGTGGATCGTATGGTACGGTTTGGGAGCTAAGTTGACCCACGAATCCAAATGTGAGTTTTTGCAATTAATCTGTTTTACGTGTGTCTTAAATGGGTCTTATCTGTGCATAGTGTAGTGTTCTACACATAAGTAAAGAAGACCAGTGCTCCAACAGGTGAATGAATGGGTGATGTATACCAGTCAATTTTGAGAGCCTAGGCATAACAAGGTAATCAGCGTTTCAACTCATTCGCCTGCGGGTCGATGGGGAGGCCCTGACGGCAGAGATGCCCATTTTTTGACGAAAAATTTGTGTTTTTCAAAAATTTTATGAAAAATTATTGTAGAAAAATGTAAGCTAAAAATCTTAAATCTTATAAATATTTTTTGGGGCTAACTGCCCCTCTATTCTTTCCTAAATTTTAAAATAATAAGTGTAGCAAAAATTGGTTTTTTTCTAACTTTTTTCCAACTCTGCCTGACGGGAGCCATCTTATATTGAAGGAGTAAGTAGAAATTATTATACGAAGAGGTTTTTTGCAATCTATAAAAGTACATCGAATTTCATTGATGCAAATTACTTTTTAACCAAAACTTCTAATAGCTGGAGTTTTACTATTAAATATTGTACACAGTGCTGGGAAAACAATGAGCCAAAAAACATTGGCTCATTTTTTCCCCCAAAACATAAAAAAAGAAAGGGGGCTACAAATAAAGGGCCAAAATAAGAATTCAAAAAAAGCCCTTATTAAGAAAAGGGGCAAAAAAAAACCCACGGAAAGTGGCTCTTAAAAAAAGCCCCAAAGGCCTATTTTATGTTTTCTCTATAATAACACAGGTCGACAAAAAATGGCGACCAATTTTAAACATATATATTTTGAAAGAGTTTTTTGAGCACATTCCAAATATCTTTTCCGTTTTTTTTGAATAGGTCTAATTTTTTACCTAGATGGGTTTAAAAGTACCAAAAACCTCAATATGTCCTATATTTATAGGCACTTTTCGTGCCTTTAAAATAAAAATAAATAATAGAAAAATATATTTTACTATTGAAAAACTCTTATATTTTTATATAACTTTTTTAGAATTTACTTATCTCATTTACTTTTTTAAAAATTTGATTTTAAAAAACTCAAAATTTCCAAAAAATACGCGTCTGAAAGTCTGTGCTTCAAAATCATAAAAAATTAAAAAATCATTCAAAAGAGTACAAATAACATTTGAGATATGTAATAAATAAATGCGATTTAAGCCAAGTAAGCATTATATTTTTCATAAATGATATAAAATAATGAAATATAAGCACATAAAGTGAAAATACTACCCAAGCAATCTTTTTTGTTCATATTTAACATATCTTACTACACTACATCGAGATATGTAAGTAAGTGAAGGGTTGGCAGATAATGCCAGTATTAGTAGCAGCACGCATCTTTAAGAATTTAGTAGCCCCTTTTTTAATATATAAAATTTTGAAGCACACTTTCAGACGCGTTAAAAAAGTAAATGAAATAAGTAAATTCTAAAAAAGTTATATAACAATATAAGAGTTTTTCAATAATAAAATATATTTTTCTATTATTTATTTTTATTTTAAAGGCACGAAAAGTGCCTACAAATATAGGACATATTGAGGTTTTTGGTACTTTTAAACCCATCTAGGTAAAAAATTAGACCTATTCAAAAAAAACGGAAAAGATATTCGGAATGTACTCAAAAAACACTATCAAAATATATATGTTTTTAATTGGTCGCCGACATAAAGTTGTTATTTGTCGACCAGTGTAATTTCAAAAAATTTTGAGTTTTTCTTTATAATAATGATGGGTGGGTTATTTTTTCTTGAAGCTCCTAGGAGTTTTTTTTATAAAATAAGGGGCTTTTTTCAAACATGCCCCTTTTCTTTTAGCAAGGAAAGGGGTTTTTTAAATATGCCTCTTTTCTTTAAGCAAGAAAAGGGGCTTTTCTTTTGTCAGGTCCACAAGTTTGTATGCAATTGGGGAAAAAAACTCAAAAACTTGTTTTAAAAAGCCCATTTGGTTTTTTTCCCCAGCCTTGTTTGCACATGCCCAGGGTTAATAGCGGCAGGATATTCCCTATTTAATATACTAAATAATTTGTGAAACAACATAAATGTAAAATAATGAGTGAAATATTTTTACTACAGTAGACGCACATGATCCTAATTTTAATATTTATGAAGCTTTTGAATCGAGAAGTGCTTCCAGAGCTCACTACGTCCTTATGTTGTGGTTATGCCTTGCTTTCGCCGTCCCGCTGGTCGGCATTTATTGCTGCGTTTTGCTCTACAAGCACGAATTATATCTAGCTACCGTTTTAACGGACGGGCTGTATAAAGCCCTTAAAAGGTTTTTGAACCTACTTATTTTTTTTCCATTTACCAACTCTACAATATAGGGGTAGAAATCTGCGGGAGATTCTCAGTGTGGGGGACCTGACCCCTTGTTGTGCCATCAAACAAACTAAATAAACCTGGGCGGAGAAAAAAAAACTAGGTTTGTATAGTTTAAAAAAAAATGATTTTTTTGGGTCTAACCATTGCATTTTGCACCTTTTCTTTTTATTTGGCACATATATTTTTTTTTTTCAAAATTGAAAAATTTTTTTTATCACAGATTCATATAAAATACAGCGCATAAACATCAGCAATTTCCTAAATTATTAGGGAAGTTGAAAAAACGGGCGGGTGAAACATTAAATCAAAAATATGACTTTCAAATAATTTTGTTAATAGATGTGAAATTAATTAAGAACTTTTCCTTTCCACCTGTTGCATTTAAAAACAGCTGATGGAACGGATTACGTTAAGATATTTTTCGATGATGTCCAGGCGGTGTGTATTAAAATAGTGGTAGAACATTAAAAATAAATTTTCTAGAAAGGCCTCTAATGATCTTATGTTATTTAGGCAAGGAATAATTAGAAACAACTATACCAAACTTATGGGTTTATTTATTTTTCAAATAAGCTTAATGATGACTAACAACCTTTTGTTAAAACAATAATAATTTCGGACTTTCAACTTCTTAATTTTTTAGGATGGATTATTATTTCACGAACGTTATAACCAGATCTGGTAAAAATACGAACCAAGGCCTAAAACGATTTTTATGGGCTTATTATAAATAATCCCCACTTTCAAAGGACCGAAGAAAATAGATTTGCACAATAGGTGGCTTTTAATTCAAAAGGCTTGGTGCGCTTCTCATAAATGTGACTTTTAAAGAAAATATTTTTTTTCTTTTAACCCTCGATTACACACATGAAAAATGAGTTACACCAACACACGCATTGGGTCTTTTTTGACCCAGACAAAAATTCAATTTACTGCAAATCGGTTATAGTTGAGAACTTAATTTTGTTTTATTCCAAAAGTCAATTGATATCTTTATAAAACTGACTTAAAAATTTAAGCTTTGCATGCTTATTTTCAATATAAAATTAAAAAATCTGAAAACACTCAATTTATTGCATATTTTAAAAAAACTTAAAAATTTTATAAAATATCAATAAAATATTCACAAAAACGATATTTATTCAATATTTATAATGCAATGAACAAAATATAAAAAGATAAAGTAAATAAAATAATAATATGATAAAACCATCCATACTTAAAGTTAGGACTTTTTTCCAAAAAATAAAAAAAAAAATTTAAATGCAAAAATTGCAAATTATCTCAGACTGTTTTTTACAAACAGCCCTGCTACAACTTATACATATATTTTTGGTTTTATTATTGTCAGAAACAAAAACATGGCATCGTTTCCTTGATTTATATAATTTATCATAACCAAAATTGGTTATATCCGATAACCCCAGTGTCTCTCTTATATCATGCTTTATTTTTCTCGGGACCTGTTGCATATATGCCCTTTTTAACTTAAAAGACTTGCAGAGGACAAATGAAAGTTCCTTAATAAATGAACTTCTAGATATTTTTGTGGTTGTATTTAATTCATATAGGATTTTAGCATTTATTGATGCTATGTTCAACAAATGAAAAAAGAGATTCTCATTAAAGTTTTCTAGTAATTCTCTTATGGGAGTAGCTTTATCAGTTAATTTTCTTATTGATCTTGTTTCAGGATCATCAAATGTCAAAGCTTTTAATATCAAAGCAAATCTAGAATTTAAAATAAGTTATACCTCCTTTGTGACATAGCTAATTTAAAAAAATTTATCCCTAATGGACTCCAAATATCTCTTATATTAAGTTTATTATTTTTTTGAAGGCCTGAATGTAAAAGTATGCCAATTAGGCAATAAAATTCTTCCATTTCAATATATTCATCAATTCTTAAATTGGAATGATGCAATGTATTCATTACCATATTATCAGTAATGAACAATTTAAAAAAATCTAATGATGTTATCGCCTTCATGGAATATTCTTTCAAACCAGGCTTTTCAAATATAATATTAATAGCTCTTGTTCTTGTTTGTATTTGTGGTTTTTTGGACCATTTAGTTTTATTGAGACCTTAAATAAAATAAAAAAATATAACCAAAATAAGATTTATAAGTTTGTCTAGATAATAGATTGTTTTCATCGTCCTCCGGATCAGTATTAGAATCATCACTTTCATTTATTTCAAGTTATCTTCGGTATCTTCATCGTCTGATACTAAAAGTATATCGTCTTCGTCCATATGTGATAAAAGTTATATGGGGTCAATTTGGACCCAACGCATTAATGTAATTTCATATTTAAAATTTTGAAAAAATACACATTGGGTCATAAACGACCCAATATATTTTAAAATTTTATTTTTTTATAGTTTTATTTATTTTTATATATTAAAACAGATATCTTTAGGATTTTTAGCAATTTTTTAAAACATATATTGAAAATTGTAATATATAAATAATTTTAACAAAAGATATCATAAAAATAAAATGTAGCTGGGTCGAAAAAGATTCACTGTGTGTAATCGCGGTTTTCGCAGGCCTTATTTTCCTCTAAAAAAAGTAAAAACCTTTATCTTCGTATTTTTACTCGTTGAAAGGCCCATTTTTTTTAACATTAGCCCACACTTTTATCAGCTAATGTTACAACATGAAATTGTTGAAAAATTATTTAGGAGACTTTTTTTTCCTTTACAGATACAAATCTGAGGGATGGAGCAAACAATTAATCGATGAAGTGCAATTGCAATTCGAATGCTGTGGAAGCGTGAATTACCTCGATTGGTTCAAAATTGGTTGGATCCACACCGAATACGTTAACAAGGCTCTCCCAAACATTCAGCGGTTATTAATTTTTAGCGCAGGGGGCGGCTCTGCGTGTACCATTGTTTTCATACAGGCAATGAGCGCTAGGGTGTAGATATATCCGGAACACTGGAAAAAATCCTTTTATTCGGCTAAATTCAAATTTTTATTTTTCAAAAATTATATGACCAATTAAAAAGAAAATCAACTATAAATATATAGATACGAAATTTACGCAGTAAATCTTAAACTTATAAATAATATTTTGATTCTAAAACCCTTTATTTTTTTATACGTCTCGAAAAACAAAAACATGAGTTTGACCCAATAATGAATATTTTTCCAGCTCTGGAAATATCGAATCATTACTTAGCAAAAGCTAATTAGTTGACCTCCGACGGATTAGATTTAGACGAAACAGACTTTTATGATGTATCATGATAATTGCAAAAGTTCAACTTACAAATTCTCATGAAACTTATTTGGAAAAAAAAGATAAATAATTATCAGCTTGGCACTTAAAGTATTCTTGCAAATATAAAAAGGATTAAATTTACTATGATTTTATTCACATTTTTGGCAATTCTAAGCGTACCCTTAATCAGTGAAAAACAGAAATTTGCTTAGACAATGCCCAAAAAATGGAGCAGGGTACGTTGATATTGGAGAAACACAAGAATCTTTTATTAGGGGCTCTGGGTAATGGTAAGAAGAAAACAAAAATTTGTTTTATCAAAAAAATGTTTGTGTTTGAGCGAAAAAATTTTTTGAGGGGGTGGTTTTAGGCAGAGTTGGGAAAATGCCCATTTTCGGGTCAAACTTATTTTTTTATTTTTTCGAAATTTAGAAAATAAAGGGTTTTAGCTTTAATCAAAAAAATATATATGAAATTTAAGATTTTCTGCTTATATTTTGTATTTATTAATAATTGATTTTTTTAATCTGTCATAAAATTTTTAAAAAACAAAAATTGGTCGAAAAATGGGTTCCCAGCTCTGGTTTTAAGCAAAGCTGAGAGAAGTCCCATTTTTTGGATAAACTTTTAATATATTTTTCAAAAATTTTAAGACAGGCTAGAGAAATCAACTATAATTAGAAACAAAATTTAAGCAGAAAATTTTAAATTTATTAAAAATTTTCTTGATTAGCTACCCTTTATTTTTTCAATATTTCAAAAAATAAAAAAATGAGTTTGACCTAAAAATGGTTTTTTTACCAACTCTGGTTTGGAGAAACTGCCTAAACCTTGGCCTAAAATCTAATAGAATCGCAATTAGCCTCCAACAAAGGATCTATTATTTCTTCAATATAATGAAATAAATCCACAACAGAGATATATATAGCCTGGACATTTTTTTAAAACTTAACTAAACGTCTCTCGTAAGAAATTTGTACAAGCAAAAATTATATTTTATTTATAAATCAAATTACAATTTTCATTTATTCTATCTAAATTTTTATACTTACGGCACTTTTTGTAACTTAAACATCGTGATATTCCTAGATCATAATTTTTTTCAATATATTTAATTGCGTCAGCCTGACAACTTGAAATATATTGTTACAGTTATAAGATATTTTTGTCCCTAAAATCAATATACAAGCGCTTATTAAAATTCAAGAATAAAATGTTAATTAATGTCTTGAATACTCTGTAATTTTTTGTTTCAAAAAAGTTACATATATTTTGGCTAAAAATCAAAATACAAATATTCTAAATCTTCATTATTTTCATATAGAATAATTCAAATTAAATTGTCAAATTGAAATTTGCTGGAATAGGTACCGCCCAGGTATGTATCAGGAGTTTAAGTGAATAAATGAATCCTATTAGTAACACACCTTTATGGACTATTAATGTCAAGTTAACCTTAGGGCAACTGATACTTCAGTCAGGTAATCTGACGTTCACATAGTCAAATACGGAACATTAATTTGAAGGTATGGCAGACGAAGAAATATCTAAGGCCAAACTTGGCTGAATTAATATTTTTGATATGTAAAAGATTATTTATCAAGATTCGCTATTAATATACATTTATTCTTTTAATTATAAGACAGATTGCCAAATATCAGTGTCAGAAAAAAAGAAGTTTTTGACACTGTGAAATAAATGGAGCCCTATGCCTTATCTCATGTACATTTTCAATTTTTTGCAATTTTGGCTGAAAATTTTGCTCCGCCCATACCCTAAAAAATGGCCTTATTGACCGAATTGATAAACTTTGCGATCTAGAGATTACCCAAAACAGGCAAAGTGTAAATTTTTTTTGCCTTTAAATTTTTTTTTATTTATGTCAAATAATGAGAAATAAAATTTATAATTATATTAAAATCGTACATCATAGATATTGGAGAATATTTGTTATCCCAACCTAAATAGGACACAACTAACAAAAATATAATTTTAACTATAATTAACAATTCAGCTGTTGTGAATATACAAAAAAAATTTATTTCTGTTTACTTTACATGTTTCAGCATTTTTATAAAATTTTTTAATGTTTATAGCTGACCTATAAGGTCTGATTTGAAAAGGGAAACGAATTTGAATTCAAGATGACATTTGTTGACCAGTGTAACCTTTATTAAATTCAAAATGCAAATTGAGTTCCGGTCAGTTTAAATTCACTTCATACGTACCTGGCCTTAAATTTACCCCCCCCCCCCCCCCCCCCCCAAACGGGTCAAAGCCTACGAAAATTATGATTATAAAACGCCACAAATAGAGGAATTTATAATAGCCGTGAGAAACAAGCCTTAGTAAATCATTATTAACTTGAAGAAAAATCTAAAGGGTCGTTTTTGTTCTAGCTCTAAAATTTTTTTTTTGAATTTTATGTAGTTCGGTGTCTTATATATTTTCATTTTCTTAAGAATGTGACTTCCTAATAAATTTAACACTTTTAAGAATCCTGTCAATGGTGCCGAGTAAATCATGCGAAATGCCATAATATATCTATTTTTTAAAATTATTCTAAGATAATTTTCTAAGTTTTGCATTAAATTTTTTTTACAAACTTATGTATTTTTTTTTAAAGTTAGGGTTTTGACAAGCCCCAGTCTTTTGGGTGCACGACTCCTCAAAGCCTGGGAAGTTACATGGGTCGAAAAAATGATTAGAGTCTTCATAGAGGTGTCAATAACTAATTAGGATTAGATTTTTAATAGGATATCACAGCTATTAGGCGAACATTAAAACAGTGCTTTAAGCCTGACTTTCTTTTGAAAAAATCCCAACCTGATTAAAATCTGGCTCTCTGAATTTAAAGTTGACAAAAATACATCAATTCAATGAAGAAAAATGAATTGTAAATACACTTGTCCCTCTTATAAAATTTTCGAAAACCGGTCAGGAAAATTAAGTTCATTATTCTTGAAAGGTAAATGATTAAAAAAGTTTTTTTGGTACAAAACATCTGAATTAATTTATGCAAAATAGAATGCTAGCAATTTGCATATTTAGATATCTTCGTGGAGGCTTTTTTGTTCGTGGGCTTTTAATACTGATTGTAGGTTGGGTTTTTTAATTTAAATTTTTTTATTCAGTATAAACAAAAAATTTTGTTAATTCTGTGCGACATCGATTTCCAAGCATTTTGAAATTTTGTTCTGGCCATGGCCGAAAATAGCAATATTTTGTTCAATGGCGAGTTATTTTTCGATTAAATTAAATTATTAATTGAAATGCTTCAACAACAGCAACATTAAAAAAATGTGGATTGGATTTTGTGGGAGGGAGAACGTATCGTTGCGTCCAAAGAGCTTGAAATTAGCGAAAAAATTTAGCCTTTGTAACCATATGATAACTCTCTGTTAAGAGCTAAAAAAAAATTTCAGGTTTCATGAAATAAAGTGTAATTTAAAAATAAGAATTATTGATATATAAGGGCACGTGCAGTGAGTTTTTATTTTCCTAAAAATTTAAAAAATTCAAAAAATTTTATTTTGTAATAAAACGCAAGTTTTCAAAAAATTGTCAAATTTAGTATATGCACATAAAGTGCTTTTTCTAAAAAAAAATTTTTTTCAAGAAATTTTGAAAAAAATAATAATAAAATTTTCAGAATTTTTAAAATTTTACGAAAATAAACACTCACTTTGCACGTGCCCTAACGTTGCTAATAAATTGCCTTAAAAGATATAGAATTTAAAACACGTTATGAATGTTGAATTTTCAATATTAAATTTGTACAAATATTATAGGAAAATTATCAAAGGGGATTATATAACGGACAGTGTACCTTTCAGCTGTTGTAAAATTGGGACATCTCTTGGCCCCTGTTTACATTCACACTTAAAGTCACAATTCCCAATGCTTCAAAGCGATAACATAAATCCCAACCCTACGAAGTCATTAGATTTAAAAGGAACTAATGGTTCAAGATTTTTTCATACTCCCTATGGTACAATTGAAATAAAATTGCAATAAATCTTTCATAAAAACTATTTCTTCAATTCATCTAAATTAAAGTTTTTACTGGGCCGTTCTATATTCACCCCGTTAGCCTGACATATTTATAATTTGGGCTCGGCTCGGGGTTTTTTATTTTAGCCCGGCCCGGCCGATATTTACAAATATGGCCCGAAAATTCAACCAACTAGAGGGTAAAATTTATTTTGAAAAATTTCATATCTTTCTCCAAAAATTACAAAAAAAAGTTAAGGATTGGAATATTATATTTTTTTTAAACAAAATTTCCAACTTTCCAATTTAGCTTTTGTCTTATTCAAACCTAATCTTAATTAACACGAATTCACGGTCCTCTTCTTGATCGTATCTTTTGAAATTGTTATGTTTCTTCCGCTTCACCCTCAACTGCTGTCAAATACTATAGTTAATTGAATTATGTTGCAAATTTCGCACACCCTTAGACACGTCCATACGAAGTCCCAATATCCCGGCAACCATAAATGGAAGGGGATGTTCGGATGCCATTATTGACAGTTTCGACGAGATTTTAGATATTGCTATATACGTAACGTGCACCACGACGGCTCTACAGGTAGAAAATTTTCATTTAGATAACCTAAAGATTATATATACAATGTCCACAAAATTTATCTAGATTTTATAATATACTTAAACGATTTAAATTGATTAAATATTATTTCTAATAAAAGAACTCAATTTAAAAATTTTTTTTATTTTAATAAAGGCACCTGCAAAGTGAATATTTTTGCAAAGTTTTGTTTTGTAATAAAACGCAAAATTCTAGAAAGTTCTCAAATTTAGTAAATGTCCATAAAATGCTTTTTTTGAAACACTAAATTTTGAAATATTAGAAATTTTTTTTTTCAATTTTCAGAATTATTAAAATTTTACGAAAATTAAAATTCACTTTGCACGTACCCTAACGAATGAAGTCTGACCGCGCCTCAAAGTATAATATATATATAGGATTGAAATTAAAGGAAAAAATCTATTTTTTCTTACAACACAGGTCAGCAATTTTTTTGAAAGTTATGAGATAACTACACATATAAAACCTGCCCCCTTAGGCAATATCAAATCCGTTTAACGTTTCTCCTAATTAAACTTAGTTAGTCAGGTATAAACATTAAAAATTTTTAGAAAAAAGGTAAAAAAAATTAAAATTCAAAAATAAATAGAATTTTATTTTTGCATATTAAAAATTTAATTGTTAAATTCAAAATCAAATATTATTTTCATTAAAAATCAATAATATATCTTGTTATATTTAAGTTTGGAAGCGAAATATTTTGTATTATCTAAATGCCGATGTAAGAACTAATATTTGTTTTTCCTTAATTGATTAAAAATAAAGTTACAAGGAGTTTTTATATGCAAAAAAGATTTTTAATTTTTTTTATAGGGTATAATTAGATCTGTCATCAATTTGGTCAAAGAAGGCCATTTTTTGTCATAGACGGATCTGAAGAGCCCAAGACGGAAGAAACTAAGAAAAACAAAAAATATACATGAGATTAGGCCATTTGGGATGCATTTTATGTTTTTATATAATTCACGTTTCTAAAGTTATTTGTTGACCTGTGTAAGTAACAACCTTTATTTTGTCCATTCTCACTTTTATAAAGTCAAAATAGTTTTAGACCCCTTATACATATTTCTGCATTTATTTTATAAACGTTAAAATTTTTATAAAAACAAAAAAAAATGCCACTTTTGTATAATAATGAATCGGGATGTTCTTAAATATAAATGATTTCCACAAATAACTTTAATTTTCACCAATTTTATATAAACGAATAACTAGGACTGCCAAATAGTTAAAAATTCTTTTAATTTCAATTTAAATAAAAAATATAAAATTGTAAAAATTTCATAACCTTTTTTAGTTTGTTGTAAAATATGGCTGTATAAAAGCATTTTGCATTAGCAATTATTTTGTAGGCATAAAGCAATTAATACAGATCAACCCCCTCTATAAACACATCTATCGTATGGTGGTGTTTCTGTAATTGTGCCGACTAATTCTTTTATAGCTTTTAGTATTTATCCTGGGCCGTTATTTTGAATCCTCAGTCAAAGGGGCGTCCTTAGCAACAGACCCGATGGCACCTACTTTGGGATACCTTATGGATCAAGCCCCTTGTCCTTGCTGCGATACGCAACGGAAAGTGGCGCCACTCAATTTACCGCCCTTGAAAAAAGGTATATGGCCCTAAATTTTATAGTTGTATTTTATTTAATATAATTTGACGTTTTAAATGCCAACTGTATAAATCATTAAATCTACCACCAATTATCACACCAATTTTAAGATTAAATATATGTGAGATCTTTAAGCTTTATATATGTAAAAGGTTGGTAAAACACACGACATTTTTAAAAACAAATTTGTTCGAAAGCTGTTTTTTAATTAACAAACAATCATTATGATAGGAAAGTTTGGTGATTCCAAAAAGGTGATCGATAAAACAGCTTTTTTTGCAACCGGTTCGTGTTGATAATTCACATTCACTCGTCACCAAACAAGAGAGTGCTCCGCTCCTGGCCTCGGGAATCGAAGCATCGACATCCGAAAGCGAAGATATGAATCTCGAGGCAAAATATGACGGGTCGAACACAAAAAGTCGCACATATAATAGTGTGAATGTTGTAGCTGACGAGAATAATTTGGTTGGTATTTTTGGATACCATAACATTCATTAAAATGACCTTGAGTAATTCGAAAATGTCACAGCATGCAAGTTTTCAACTTTACCGCAGAACTCGAAGGTCAGATTCAATTTAAGAGTCGAGTGTGAGGTGAATAAAAAATTATTGTTGAAAAATCGGTTCTGGAAAAAAAGTTTTTGAGGTATATACTTCAAAGTAGTATGTTACAAAAAACCCTTAATCCTAAGGACAGCTACTAAGACATATGTTTTATAGAGACTATAAAAGGTATTCTCTATTTACATGTACAACATTTTTCTTATTGCTAACAATAAACTTTCAAAATTCAGATAATACCCATTTACCATGTAAATCAATCATAAATTTTAGACTGAATCCAAAGATTTTGGGAGCGTAGAAAGCGTCGATAAGCCAATAGCCGATGAAAATGAAGCTGCTAAAGATAGGTTGGAAGGCTCAAAGGATGAGCTAAAAGACCGGAGTGGGGAAAAAGGCTTTAAAAAACATACCAAGTCCGCTGCCACAAATAAGATCTCAGCTAAGGCGGGTGTCCCAAAAACCTCGAAAGCGGTCAAGCCCGCGCATAAAACAGCGAGCAAAAGTGCCGGGTCAGGCAAGAAAAAGAAGAAATGAATGGATTCATGGAATTGTTATGAGCAAAATTGGATTTGATGATTAAACAGTTAATTCTCGAAATTAAAATAAAAATAATAACGACTTGAATATTTTTTCACAGGTCCCACATATAATTTGAGGAAATCAATTACCAAAAATTTTAGCAGAAAAGCCTGCTTATGTTATAACCTCAAGAATTAGAGTTATAAGCTTTTTTTATTATTTTAAATAAAAATATGCGTGCCTTTTGTACAAACTGGCATAGGTATCCATTTGCACACGGTAAATTTTGTTTAGAGCTCAAAAAGCCAAGTATCATTTTTAATCTATCAACTTATAATTAGATCTTGAGTTACCAAAATCTGACCAATAGATTGTAATGTTTTTAAAGATTTTTAAAGTTTAAAATGTTCGGAGGTCCATATGGACCCCACAGCACTACTACGCCGGTTAGATAAAAATAAAAATAGATCGTAAACAAGGGCATTTTAAAAAAGTTCTATTTTTTGTTAGTAATAAGGGGTTTTATAACTAACAATTTTTTTGGGCTTGTTAATAATAATAAATTTCATGCTAAAAATATAAAAATTAAAATTTTAAAATTGGCTTTTGGAAAAAGCTTCCCCCTCCCCCATCTTTTAAGGCTGTTAAAATTTAAAATTATTATTAGCTTGCCACCCCCCTCATTTGATTCCGAGAAAAGCCCATTTTTCCAGCCTTGGGTCTATAAGCATTGCCTACTAAAAACAAATTTTGATATAATTTTTAATCTGATACTAACCCTGACTTCCACCCAAAATAACAACCTAACCAACCCTAAATTTAAAAATTCAATTCCCTGACTTTACCTTAACCTTAAACTAAGACAAATCTAATAACCTAATGTATTGCAGCTGTGCTATTACTAATAGCGCGGGTTGTGCATTTATCTAGTAAACAGATATACACTTCAAATCATTTAGCGAATTTTAAAATTACAAAACCAAAGCCTTTTCTTTTGATTGCAACCTATTTTGCAACTGGAAAGTTTCTTAAGGGTCAGACTTCGTTCGTTTTAACGAAAATTTTTAATAAATTTGGATTCCACGTATTCCTTTTTCATTCAAATTTGTCAAAAACACTTTTTTTTCATATTAATATTAATGATGGTGGATAAAATAATTAATGTTACAACTTTAAAAATTACTAAAATTTTACATAAAAAACTGAATGAAGTTCTAACCTGGCTCACCGATATCAATAGTTCGTAATTTTAGAAATATTTAATAAAAAATACACGCATTTATCTGGTTAAGCATAATCGGGAGAAATATTTTTTTATGTATAAACTTTTCGCTCAACCTTTTTTTCTGGGTAAGAATAACTGCTAAAAGTTAATGTGACTGACCCCTTTGAGGTAATAAGGACAGTTATGTCGCCAGCCACGTCAACAATATCAAATAAAACTTTAGAGCACGTCTGGATACATCTTTAAATAATATCTGCTCTGCAAATCAGCATCCGACGATATACAACACTGGCTCATATGCCCTAACGGCGGGCCTCCATCTTTCCTATAGATCTTTGGATCAATCCATCCCTAGCTGCCCTCAAGCTCAATCTTATTACCAACTTCCAACGAATGGAGCAATAAACAACAACAACAACAATAACAACAATATCAAATAACTTTGAATTTATCAGAGGTCAGTTACCGAAATCCGACAGGGCCGGTGCCGGAGAACCCTAACAACGATTTGGGCTATTTTGGGAAAAATACATCACGGACCGGGCCTCCAGAGTCTACCTTGTATCTCATTTACCTTTTTTTTCTAAAAATTATTGTTAACAAGAGCTAAAAGTAAAAAATATATGATAAAGCGATGAAAGAATAATGATGATATACTGTTATATACTATATTTTTTTTTGATAAAATTTAAACAAAAATTTATATCTTGCAATATAAAATTTTACGGGTCGTATTTGTATACCGAGTCGGAGTTGAAATAAAAAACCAAAAATTTTGATTCGGGCCTAGCTTAGTAGATATATCGAGGGCCGGATTATCACTAACCCCAGATTGATTCTCTAACAGTCTTGAAAAAAGCTAGAGTTCAAGGTTATTTTACCTGCTAATAAACCTTCGTTAAAAAGAGCATATCCTTCAGAAGACTGTTCTAATTAGCCAGTCGTAAACAGGGCTGGGAAAACAATGAGCCAAAAAACATTGGCTCATTTTTTCCCCTATAACATAAAAAAAGAAAGGGGGCTACAAATAAAGGGCCAAAATAAGAATTCAAAAAAAGCCCTTACTAAAAGGGGCAAAAAAAACCACAAAAAGTGGCTCTTATAAAGAGCCCCAAAAGCCCATTTTATGTTTTCTTTATAATATTTTCAAAAAAATTTGATATTTTTTTTATAATAAGGATGAGTGGGTTATTTTTTTTTAAAGCTTCTAGGAGTTTTTCTTTGAAGAAAAATGGCTTTTTTTAAACCTGCCTAAACTCAAAAAGTTGTTAAAATAAAGCCCATTTAGTTTTATTCCCCAGCCCTTGTGGTAAACGTTATCAGGAAAATATTTTGTGAATGCAAAAATAGGATTTTACTTGCGACGACTTACCCAACAACTAAAAAAATGTTCTCGAGACACTAAAATGGACGCGGCATAGCTGAAGAAAAGTTCGATCATCGCCTATAATCAAGCTTCTATTGTACTTAAACTCCTATAACATTTATTGATTTTACTACCATAAATTATTAGTTCAACATTCCATAAATATTTACGGCACTTTTATACTAACATATTGATTTAAAACACAACTAAGGAAGGCTTTCTTAATAAACATGGCACCCCCACAATCTGATTTGTCCATTATGCGTTCTAAATTTTTTGCATAGCAAAATTTGATGTAGCCTCCCATATAACCAACGTATTATTAGAGAAAACTTACAAATCTTTGCAGGAGAGGTTTGGTGTTCGAAACCGTGTCTTGGTTCATTTTTTTTTTTAAATTTTTTTGTAGATTGTGTTTTTGAAACCTAAATTATTAAAAATAAATTCACTATTTTGTTGGTTATGTAAGCGCTATGTAGAAAATTTGGGACGATAAAATAAAAATTACAAAAAAAAAATTTACTTTTCACAGTGGTCTTTCCCACGCAATTTAATTTTGAGTTTTTGAAAAAAAAAATAGATAAATTTTTAACGTGTCCGCATATTAAAACCTCTTTAAAATTCTCATTAAACTATTCTTTAGCATACCAAATTGGTCAAAAGTCAAAAAAAATAATAATTTTTCTCATCCTTAATATCACAAAAAAAACTTCGTTTTTTAATGTGTCCCATGGGAATGGAATCAGTTGAGTCATTATTACTATAAGGAAGCCAAAAGTTGGTTTGGTTGACAGGAAACACTCAAAGAGATTTAGGAATTGTAGAAATATATAATATCATCAACTTCCCTTACAGCTCTTTTATTCCGCAAAATAACTTTGGGGACCAAATTCAAATTCCAAAAAAATAAATAACATTTTCTGCGGGGCTGAAAAAAAAATTAGAATTCTTGAGATAAAGCATTTTACGCAGATTTAAATCAACGTTATTTCAACGGCGTGCCCGTTTTAAGCTGGCACAGGAATAAAACAATAATTAAAAAATAAAAAATTGTAGAGCTGTAATATGTTGATTATTATTTTTGAGACTTCTAAAAAAATCAATTTTTTACGCCTGAAAAAAAGTCTTTTCAGGATCTGGATTAACTCAAATATATATTTTAATAAGAAAATTTTCTATGATTTCCACTGGAGAATTCAAAAGCCTATCTCCTTCCCCCCACAAATCATAAAACTAACATGCTATTTATTTTAATTTTTAAAATTGTCAAATTATGTCAAAATTTTTTGAAATTTTACTACATATTCTAACATAATTTTTAAAAATAAATTATAGTTTTAGCTTTTAAATAAAATTTTTCAGCTAACTCTTCTCGCAGATATTTTCAAAACATTGATTAATATCGTGTTAACGTGTGTTTGGAGGAGTGAAGAGGTTCGATGCACGACGAATTCCAACAACAAAGAATTGTTTTAAATTTTTATTGTTATTAACATTTTATTTTAATTAGCTACAAGTTTTATTTCCCGGTTTTTTATTTTGGCAAAAATCACTAGCCACTTTTAATTAAGTTAATTATAATAATATATTACGCACATGCGATTTTAAGAAATTTTTTGAAAATATTTTTTCTCAAATTTGTTGAAATAATTTCAATGTTGACACCAATAAATTCCGATATACGCACATAAAATTATCCAATCCAAAGTTAAAAAATTTAAAAATCCTCCGATTTTTTAGAAAAATGATTTTGCATATTTGTGTCAAACTTATCAAATAGTAAGTTATTCTTTAGTTTATCTGTAACGATAAAAAATTATTTTTTAAGATTGATTTACAAAATTTTCAAAAGAAATTTAAGTAATCTAATCGCCCGTGTCATAAAATAATGTCGAAGATCCCAGCCGAAATATTAGGAAATATTCGTCCATCTGGCGTCAATAAATCCACAAATAAAGTTGATTTGATCATTCCAAGAGGAAATAGCGACAGCAGTGACCCTCAATCCATGAGCAACGGGGATAATGAAATTCCGGCATTGGCTGGAAATGAAAGCTGGACTCCCTCTTCCAGCAAGGACGAATTGATTGAAGGTATAGTATTTTAAACATCTTACGAAAATTAAATTTGGTGTGAACTTGGGTTGTTTAATAATCTGAATCGGTGTTTTCCATTAGGCCCCGTCCTTGATGTAATTTTTCCAATTTAGACCCGGCCACGTCTTTTGACCGGCACCTGCCCGCGCGGACTTTCCGGTCTCGACTTTAAGCTCTTGAAATACATATTTGTTTGGCATTTGGCGACTCAAAGAAACCTATTGACAGGGGGATCAAGGCTCTAGATGGGTGACCGCTAAAAAAGTTGTATATTGGGATATCTTAAGTAGTGTTCGGGGTGTGTTATCAAAAGGCCAAATTTTTATTGCATTTTTAAACGTTTTACGTAAATGATCCATTAGCAAAAGTTCCTGACCTTTGTAAAACTTAGGCTAGCTGTTAGTGATCATCGTGGTCATTTGATAAACCACCTTTAGTCGGTCTCCATATTTGGTTAATTTTCAATGAACTACGCTAGATGGGTATACTCTTTTAGACTCGATGAAAGATTTGAAGAAATTTTGAATGCCGGTTTTAGTTGTTTTGAAAGGTTTGTAAAGGATTAATGATTAAATTTAATCTTTGTAATAACTTGCTAAACATAAACAGCTTCGAGTTGATTTAAGTGATATACTCCATAACATTGAAATATCGTTGTTTATTTGCAATGTTGAGAATATAATAACGCTAAACAATGCAGCTCTTTAAAACGTTTAAGTAAGGCTAATGGCAGACAGAAACTTATAATTCCTTGTTCCGCGTCAAAAAGATTGAATTTTTAATCGCATACAGTTTTATACAGGTACATAAGAATATGTTTTGGCTATAGAAATACTCAATTAATGGGACCCCATACTTTACTCACATAGGGGTCCCAATACCGGTTTAGATCTTTGAGCAAAGCAATTAACATCGTCGACGTGTCAAATAATGTCGTTCGCACGCCGACGACTTAATTAAAGGCCTTAACATTACGAGGATTAGAATTACAACACGTCAAAATTCGACGTCTAAAAGCTACCATAAAATCTCATTATAATAGTAGATTCGGCTCAAAATTATTTTTGTTAAACAGCCTCCCCACACCTCATATTTAATTAATTATTGTTATGGAAAACCGTTTGTGTAATTTTGGTAAACCATGTAATTAGTTAATTTAATTTGGATTAATCCTTCCAGCATTTAAAGACAGAATTTTATATAAACTTTTTATGGGAACGTGTTTATCCATCGTCGGGAGAGTGGCCTAAACCTGGTACGCATTCCTCCACTAAATTATTATCCTTTAAAACGTTTAAAAATGCAATAAAAATTAGGCCTATATAACAATACACTTCACGCCGTGAGTTTCCCTAATTCCCTCGCCATCTCTTCCTATTAAATAAAATCTGATTGGTCTCGTAATTCCAAGATTTCGTTAAGATGTTCAAAAACATTAATTGGTGGTGAAATAAAAAGCTATTACAAACCCGAACGTAAATTTTTTATTTCATTTCATGTTAGTTTTTTAAAGTAAATTATTAGGTTTGATCCGGTGCCTGTTCGCATGCAATTATAAACGGGCTGGTAGGGCCGGGCTTAAGATATAAAATTAATTTTTGAGATCGGGCCGGCCTGTGACGATTATGTTTATTTCCTTATAAGCTCTTATGAATAAGCCATTCCTCAGCATATAGGGTTTGGCAAAACATTTTACCTAATTAGGAAAAAAAATTTTTTGACATGGCTCAAAATACCCTACTACTTCAGCTCATCGCTACTCACTCCTTTTCAGCCTTAACTTTATGGTTGTTGTTTGTTGCAGGGCTGGGAAAAAAAACTAAATGGGCTTTTTTTAACAAGTTTTTGGGTTTTTTTTCCAAATGCCCACAAACTCGTGGGCATGGCAAAAGAAAAGCCCCTTTTCTTGCTTAAAGAAAAGGGGCATGTTTAAAAAAATAAGCCCCTTTTCTTAAAAAAAAACTCCTAGAAGTTTTAAGAAAAAATAACCCACCCATCAAAATTTTTTGAAATTATTATAGAAAACATAAAATGGGTTTTTTGGGGCTCTTTTTAAGAGCCACTTTTTGTAGGTTTTTTTGCCCCTTTTCTTAGTGGGCTTTTTTTTGAATCTTGGCCCTTTATTTTTGCCCCCCCCCCTTTCTTTTTTTATGTTTTAGGGGAAAAAATGAGCCAAAGTTTTTTGGCTCATTGTTTTCCCAGCCCTGGTCTGTTGTTGCTGTTGGTTCTAACGATACGGTTTTTACGACAGGGAGCTAATAATCTATGATTGCAAATGGTATCATTCCCATTTATTATAATATATTAAGTTTTGTGATTAATAAAAACTCTCGTGAAACTTAAATTCTCGCATGACAATCTACGACCGAAATATCAAAAAAAAAAATTGGTATTTAGTAATAAGCAACGCTTCCTTAAAACCATTAGGTTTGGCTTGAAATTTATATTTTAATTACGTTTTTCACTTCTTCTACTTTCAAACAATATATTTTTTATTTTTGAAGTGACCTTGAGAGGGGCTAGATTGTAAGTTTTCAATTTAGGCCATTATTCCGATTGCATCTTTCTCAGCAACTTGAAAAAATAAGGAATCATTCCTTCGTTGATCAACAAGAGTGTTAACGTCGTTGATGTTAGTTTTGCTCTAATGACAGTTTTCTAACTTAATTAAATTGCCAAAACATTTTTTTTAAACGGACACTAAAGGGTGAAGATGCTGATAATACCTAGTGGCATAAAGTTATTTTTTAAGAATCTTGGCGAGACTAAATGTGGGTCCGGCCTCATATCACAAACTTTTTAAAAAAAATTAAAATTAGAAACTGTTTTGGGGCTATTGATAAAATGGGTGTTCTCTTTGATGTGTTTTTATAATTATGGTGATATAATTTACTAGAAATCAAATTTTGAAAGATAGAAAATTAATGAAACATGCTGACCGGACCGTGCTTGAATTAGATAAAAAAAGAAAATCACGGGCCCGGCTGATATTATAAAGCTCTTTTCGCCTTGTTTTGAATTATTGTTGACAAGAGCTAAAAATGATAAATTTAATACCACGAGGTTAATTTTTCCTACTTTTTTTAATCAAATGGTAAGCAAAATATTTGCTTATGAAATACAAATTTAAAATGCGGGTCTGAAATAAAAAATCAAATTTGTTTCGGCTCTAAATTAAAAACTTGTTGGCTGGGCCGGAATATTATACTTCATTTTGAATTCTTGTCCACATAAGCCGTTAAGGTTTCGTTCAAAGTCCATTAATTTATATATCAAAAAATTTTAAAATTTTAAGAATTATTGAAAATTTTTTAGATATCTTTTAAAGCTTTGATTTTAAAAAAATTATGTCTGTTATATATAATTAGGATTAGTGACTATTTGGAAATGCGGTATGTGTCAAAAGAAATATTTTATTTTTAAAAAAAAAACTGAATTAACCCGGAACGCGCCCTAAACCTTTGATTGATATTGGTGTTTTAGATTGATTATATAACTTTCCCTATCAATTTGTTGGAATATAGATTGATAATAACAGATAATCAAAATAGGACTTGTAAATACGGACTTAAGAAATGGGACAAGAATATTAATAAGTTTATTTATAAAAAAAATGTCAATTTTGAATCTCACAAAAAAAAGAACAAGTGAATGAATGTTACCGTGTAATTAGGTAGGTCTTGACTGTTGATTTGTCCTATTTAAGCTTCAAGTGTATATCGAAAAATGCAATTCAACAAGTCTTTTAGGTTAGAGCTCCAATAGTGTGAAAGCTGAAAATCAAAGTCGGGGGACGCGAAGCTTGTTCCCCCAGGCAGGGCTAAATTTTAAAATGGGCCGGGAGGGCTCGGCTTGATTTAGAAGAAAATTATTTCGATTGGGGCAATTTCTTAAATCTCGTTTTAAATCATCTTTTTTATATTTGAATTATATTAATTCAATTACACAAGGGTTTAAATTCTACACTTTTTAGATTTTATTGATAATTTAACATTTTTGAATCGGTAATGTAAAATTTCTGAGCCTTATCTAACTTTGGGTCGAGTCGAGTCGTTAATAACTAAGTTTTGGGGCGAACCGGGCCTATTTAAATATACCGGGCGTGCCGGATCGGTATTTTAAGACCGTGTTAAACTGGACGTCCTACAACTAGAAAATAAATTTTTACTATTTTAATATTAAAAAAAATTTATATTAATATAACTAATCTTTAAATAAATCCTTGACTGTGCCCTTTTTCTATTAGTGAGTTCGTTTGAAATTGATATAATTGTTTGAGAAAGTTTTAAAATTTTAATTTATTTTTTTTTTTTTGCAAAATTCAACATTTTTTTTTGAGAAAGTGTTAGTTTATTGGTGCTGATAAAAGTAAAATTGGCAACTTATTGTGAAAATGCGACTGGGGAAATCTTTTGTATTAGATAAATTTAAATATGTGAAAATCTGAGCTGGGAAAAAACCCATTTCATGGCTAATCTCATTTTTTTTCTTCAAATTAAAAAATAATAATTATGAAGGATTTTAGCTTTAATGAAAAAAAAATATTTTTAAGATTTAAAATCTTTTGCTTATTTTGTTGTAATTCTTTAGTGCTAAATTTTTAAATCTCTCATAGAATTTTTCACAAAAATTTGAGCTTAGTCACAAAATGGGTTTTTTCCTAGCTCTGATTAAAATAATGAATCTTTTATAAACGCGCTCCACTAGGTGAAATAAAATTAAAAAAAAAAGATTAAAAATTATTTCTTATAATCGATATCCGGTAAAAAGATTTTGTTATATGTGTAAATTTGTGCCCCTAATAAAAAATTATATATGCCCAATATCAACTAATGTTTAAAACCTCGTGTGTGATTTAGGCCAAGACCGCCCAACATATTTTATAATATACCCCTTGCCGGGCCCCCTCGATATATTTTGCAAGTTAGGTCTCAAGCCCGAAGATTAGTCTCTTATTTTAGGCCAATCGGCACGATTTTACTAATACGTTTGAAATTGTATATCGCAAAATACAATTTTCTGCTTTGAAATTATTAATAAAACGCAGAGTGCATAAAGAAAAATACTCCTTGATGCATGACGATAAATTTTACTTTCGTTTCTTATAAACAAGTTTTTTTAACACGTCAAAGTTCACATGTAAAACAAGTTAGAATCTTGGCAAACCCTATTTTTATAGGGTCTTATTTTAATTAATATAATTGACCGATATACTATTACAAGCTGTTCATATTAATTCGACAAGCGTTTTTATTTTTCCTATCGGCATAAAATTTGCTGTTTATTAAATTTTTCTGACCTTAATTGTGAATTTTGGACTGACGAGGCCACTCAGCCGGCTAAAATAAAATTTTGGACCAGTTCGGATTTACTCAGCCTGCTGGGTCGAGCGGCATAGGTTCAGAAATTAATAACTGGTAACGATTTGAATGAAAATATACAGTGATTTAGAAGTTCTTTTTTTCCATAAACCATTTTCCGATTACCAAGGTATCAGGATGATTCCTGCATGCCCTCTTTTTTCTTAAGATCGGTCGTGCTGTTTGTGGGTGTAATTAAAATATAAATTTATTGGTAATTTGATTATTATATCAAAAATAATAATAATGTATAATTTGCCTTACACTCACTGAGGTGAGGCCATTATTGTAGTTCATATAAGTATAGATTGTTGGAAAAATAAAAATATATCATTTTTTTTGTGAAAATCCATTCTGAACATGGAATTTTGCCAACATATTGGTAATTAAAAGCTTAGTTTTTACCATTGGCTTTCTAGTATATATTTATATAAAAGATATTATTAAACTTTTACTCAATAATTTAGAAAACATACCCAAATTTTTTTTTGCAAATATAATTGATGTTTTCGCATTAATTAATGCAATTAGCAGGCTTTTGAAAAAAGGTTTAAATTAAGGATTTTGTTTCCCGGGCAAAAAAGGGAAAAATAGGCCCTTATGATTGTTTGAGGAAAAACCCTTCAAGGGAAAGCCACATTTATTTTTTGAGTTAACTTAAAGTAAGGCGTATAAAACCCCTTTAATAAAAAATTTCTTATTTAGTGCAAATGGAATTTAGTAGAAATGTTTATTTATTTACCAAAAAAATTGTATATCTTTTTCCTTTTGCCCCCCTTAGTGGGCTTTTATGAAAGAAATGCTCTGGCCACCCACGTATTTTAAGGACAAACAAAAAATTTTTTTTTTTAAATTTTTATCAATTTTTTTGGGCAATGCGATGCTCAGATCAAACAGATTTTAAGTTAAAACCATATGTCTTTTTACTTTCTCTCGACCAAAGATATATAAGGAATCTTATAGCCTAAAACAAGGTAAGTGTTCAATAGTGCGTTCAAACTCATTTATTATTTTTTAATTTTTTTTTCTCGTTAAATTATCAGAAAATGTGTATGTGCTTGTAATGCAAGTTTGACACAATTTTTTTTATAAACAAACTACAATTGAGTACAAAATGTTTAAAATATTTTTATTAAAAAAAAAATAAATTAACTTTAAACACGCCCCTTAAAAATTCAATAATCCCAAGACACAAGAACACCAAATGTCTTACATCGTATTCGCAATATTCTCGCCCAGCATTTAAGCCATTAAATTGCTAAACCATCACAAAAAATAGTTCGTTGGATCTATTTCTATTTCAGCACAGCAATATATAACTATGACCGAATTTGGGCACTACAGGCTGAGTATGTCACTCGCGTATAGAAGGAAAATGGTGTTAATCCCATTATAAGACGTCAGTGAATCCAAGAAAAATTAATATTTCCGTTCTCGTTTCTTTCATTTTTAGCCCCAAAATCTGATGTAACCCGAGACTAGAGTTATTACTATCGCTAAATTATGCAGTAGCAATTGTTAATTTATTGAGCCTCGTAGTAGGTTTACAAAAAATTTGGAGCTTTTACAATCTTACTAATTCATTTTCCATATATTGCAGATTGACCATAATAATAAAATGTTCGAGAGAATTTTAAATAAAAATTTATGCCTAAACATTCAATTTATGTGTCAATAAAAATTGTATAATAATAATTATTATACAACCATATCTACAAATTTAAAACTTATCATAGAAATTACCAAAGTGTAAAGTGAGTCATCCTTATTTTCGTAAAATTTAGAAAATTCTGAAAATTTGCAAAAAAAAAATTTTTATTTTAGAAATTTTTTGCTAGTTTTAAAGCAAAGATTTATAGCTATACATATACTAAATTTGGCAAAAAAATTTGCGAAAATTTTTTTAAAATTTTGAAAATTTCACGAAAAAAAGATACTTTCCACGTACCCTTCTGCTTGCGCTCAGAGCTAAGAAAAAAACTTTTTTTTTTATGGCTAGACTCAAACTTTTGGTTTTTTAAAAGCATAATGAAGATAAAAAAAATTTAATATATAATGGATACAAAATTTTGGCGAAAAATTTCAAATTTCATGAATATATAATTAAAGCTGAACCCCTTTATTTTTTTTCTAAATTTCGAAAAATAAAAAAATAAATTTTTTCCCAACTCTGTTCTTGCAATTTTGAATTTATGTGAAAGTGTTACATAAATACAAAATAAGTTATTTTTATTTTAAACAGATAAAAGCTCTTGCTATTTTGACCGTCATTTTTTTGTTCCTTTTTTTCTTGACAATTTAATGGTTGATCAAACTTATGTCGGCTCAGATAGCTCAATGGCAAACATTTAGCCTTAGACGCAGGAGATTGCGAGTTCGAATCCGTGCACAGGAGGTTTTTTATTTTTGGAAAAAGACTATACATGTGTAACCACTTTAAAGCTTCTGAGTGGCCTGCTTAGGCAATAGGTCTTAAACGATATGTCTAAAAGTAAGAGCCTAGGCTAAACCCTTAGGTCGCCGGCGTGCGAGCAAATCTTACTATTTAACTCGTCGGCAATATCAATTGCTTTACTCGGGTTAAAAGAGTCAGAGCCCTAACGGGTATGGCACTCCAAATGGAGAAAGGTATGGGGGAATTCTCAAATTAATTAGTTTTACCAAACTTATAAATATTAATTTTAATGTTGAAATAAATATACTGGAACACTTAAGCTCCAGACACTAACAACTGAGTTTTTAAAATACTTTGTAGATAAATATAAACACACATAGCAGTCACAGGTACATTTGAAAGTTTTGTTTCATAAATTTAAAACATTTTTGCAAATGAAAAAATGACTAAAATTTTCTGTTGTTATAATTGCTGAGTTATTTACTCGCGAAAAAACAAATTATTTTTTAAGAAAACATCAAAAATAATGTTAGACGAAATTTTCATGAGCAGTAAACGGAGTAATAAATAAATTTAAAATCTTTTTGCCGACTTGTTATAACACCATTATTAATGATAAAGGCCTGGTAACAAAAAGTCAGCAGCCCTCGAAGAAAAATTTTTATAGGTTTTTTTATTTAAAAAATACTCAATGGTCCAAATAGAAAAAGATATATAATTTATCTCTTAAAAATTGGGCCTTCCTAAATTCACTTTTTGCCTTAACCTGTAATACTAATGAATGAAACTAAACAATTGATGGATTTATGTATTGAATTTGGCTGTGCTATCATGACTTGCGGAAATAGTTTTGAATTTTCTAAAAAGTTATAATTCTAAAATAATATACATTTTAAACTTATCTTTAAAACAATTTACATCCTAGTGGCCAGTTTAATAATAATACTTTTATAATATAGAATGGAAGAATTCATCTGAATATTATTCTAATATACTTTTACAATTAAAGCGCTTTTTATCAAAAGAGCTTTGTAAACTTTTTTAATAATGTTACTTTAGGGGAAAATGAGGCTTTTTCTGCCTTGGCAATAGTAAAAAATTTCATATTCCATATTTTTGGGAGCTTTATTCTCCCGATAAGAATAATATACACTTTTTTTGCCCTCTTTATGGCCCGAAAAAACAAACCCATTTTTTGATCCGCACTTTTCTCAGTTCTGTTACTAGGAATAGATGAATTTTATAATCTTAACATTATTAGCATAAGCATTTTTATATTTTGATTTGTAAAACAATTATTATTACCCTAGAGAATTTTACTTTCTCATCTCCTATAATTACTCTTAAATTAGTGGTTTTTTCGAAGCCCGCTACGATTCCAAGAAATGTTTCCAATCCACCTTTACCGACAAGTATAGTTTCCAAGAAATGCTAAAAATTATAATTTGATTTATTGTGGCAATTTTCTCACCATATATGA
Source organism: Acutogordius australiensis (assembly GCA_030555515.1). Classification (NCBI taxonomy): domain Eukaryota; kingdom Metazoa; phylum Nematomorpha; class Gordioida; order Gordea; family Gordiidae; genus Acutogordius; species Acutogordius australiensis. The sequence continues at coordinate 7,945,315 of CM060245.1, forward strand.
TTAATCTATGATGTTTTTTGTTGTCTTTCCCCCAGAGTTATTTGATTGTCGCACAGCGCGTAAAAGGCCTGAGCAATTTATTTTCAATTCTCCCATCTCACAGTCACATAAGTCGAATCGATATAATAAACTTTATGGTTAAAAACCAAAAAACAGGACAATATGGCAATTTTTATATCCTGGCCAAATGGTGAAAAATTTTTCTTCTTTAAATGCTAGTTAGGTCATAGTTCGTTATTAGTCTCCCTACCGAAGCCCCTACTTGTGTAATAAAGTGTTACTATCTCTAAGAATTTCAGTATTACTTTTTCGAGATGTTGGATTAAGACACTGTTATTAACTAAAAATATCCAGGTAAGCTTTGCATGCATTATATCCCTAAGAAAGGACTGATTGGTTTATATTTTATTATAATACATTATTTTTTTTTATACGGAGGTAGAAAAATTTGCTCGTTTGATCCCAAAGCTAGCCTATAAATAAACTGGGATTGGGATCATCAAATACAACAGTAATTTTTAAGAATAACAGATTGATCAGTGCGTAAATGAGGAAAAAGTATGTTGAAATGGTAAATTAAATTATCCGCACTGATGTCCGTATTTCACAAAATATTCACCTGTGCATGCAGGGTTAGGAGTACCTGCTAAAAAACCACCCCCTCACAGCCTCTTCTTTATTGAAGCCGCCGTACCCGAGGGCTTTGGCACTTGTTATAATTTTTCGAGATAAACAAATGAATCATCAGTAGTACTTGCAGCTTGATTGAGTGATTAAGTTAAATAAAAATGCTCCTGTTTGATGGTTTGCAAATCTTGGAAATTTAAATGGCGCATACGGAGTAGGGATTTTAGCCAAAAACCATTCCGTCCCAACAGCCTCCTCGTTTTTGTTACGGGCATATCTTTTAGCACTTTTACCTAGCTCCGATGGCACTAAAATTGATTTATATTTAAAGGTGTGATAACATTTGTTAAATATTATTTGAACTAGGATTAGAAATTCTAGATGTTATCCGGGTTTTCAAGATTGGTAGAACAGATAGTTTTGAAATATACTATCGATCAGCTGAATATCGAATAGCATCATGGATGATAAATTCACGAGGGCATGATGCAAAAATAGAACATTTTCATATATTTGCATAAAATAATTTTTAATTTCGGGCGGTTAGATTTTTTAACTTTAATGTGTGAATAAAAAAATCTTACATTCGTTTTATTTGGTAACTCATAACTTCCAACCTCCCTCAAATCAATAAACATTATCTCTTCAATTCTTATATTTAGCTTTTTGTACACTGGTAGGGTCCTTGGGTTCTGATAAAAGCCAAAAATTTTTTTGAACGGGATTTTTGACCGAAACATTGGCAAAAATATTTTTTTAAATTTTTAAAAAAAAACATTAAGGCAACTTTGAACGCTATAATTTGTATTTAGAGTTATAATTATTTTAATTCTTGAAGATTGTAATGAGGGCTTGTTATCAAAAATTAATTTTAAAAAATATATATTAAAATTTTTTTCAAAAATTTTTTTTTAAAAATTAAAAAAATTTAAAAAAAATATGTTTGTATGTTTTTTATTAGTTTTTTACACACACACAAATTTTTAGAAATAAAAGTCGGATGGCTGCTTGTTTTAAAGCATCGTTTAGTCTGGTAACTGATTGGGTGACCGCCAGAGAACCTTAAAGCAGCCCAATTTTTTTGAGAGCTAAGCCCGAAAAGCCTAGTCATCTGCCCGTTTGTTAAATCTAATATGACCTTTCTGCGGCCATCCCATAGAATTAAGGGTGACTAGGCCCTGACGGGTAACTACCTCCATGTGGATTTGAAGAAAACTTAAATTTATTCAAATTTTGCTATGCCTGATACTGTAAATCATATCCATAATTTATTCTAAAATGTGTTAATTCAAAATATTTTTTAAGTGTTATCTAAAAAAAAATTGTTAAAGTGGTATTAAGCTACACAATTGCATTAGATAAAAGTTTAATAAGATTGATTGAATATATATTAGAAATAAATATCTGGGTTTTAAAATTTAGAATTTTTTTTCTAAAGTTGTTGGAAAAAAAGAAGGAACTATGAACGCGCCCCTAAACAAATTTCTAGAATTTTTAATTATAATATATCAAAAATTTGACTAAAGCAAAATTTTATATGCATCTTAATTTAGTAAATAATATTGCTTTAATTTCATAAGACCTAATTTTTTTTATAGTTTGTTTTTCTAGATTTGTATTGAGTTTGGCCGTAGGACCTGATTAACTTTGCATAAACTAAAATGGGGATACAGTCAAGAATATATCATGTTTCTTGGAAGCCATAAGCTCATTTAATTTATCCAATATTATTTTCTAAAAAGAACTTTGTTTTAGGCCTTATGAAAAAAACACGATCCCTAAGGGAAAAGGGGGATAGCCTTAACTAACAGAATCTAAAGATTTTTATCTATAATTTATTTATAAGTTTGGTTCCTTCTTGACTTAATTTGTAACGTAGAATATCTGTCAGCGTGCTTTGCTGCCTAATTATTTCACAAAAACAATTTAAATTAAATTTCAAAATCATAGATATTTAGTATTTTAAAAATTTTTGTTTTCTTTTACAAATATTTCAACATTAATTCATTCATTCATTTATCCAAGACAAAAATTTTCTTCTTTACATTTTAATCAATTTTTCCATCATTTAAACAAAATTAAAATTTTAAAATTTAATGAAATATAAAAGCTATCAGAGAAGTTAAAATATTACCAATTTTATTTTATTATTATTATTATTAATTCTATCATATTTTTTTCTTTTCGTTTGGGATTTTTTTTTGGATTTTCTTTTTCCAAGTTATAAATATTTTTTATTTATATTTATACCATTTTTTTTGTTCTTTTTTTTGAACAAATTATTTTGATTTATACCAGGTTACTTGGTTATTAAGGCCAAAAATACATCATCAATAATTAAGTTGTTTTTTGTCACACAATTTTCAGATAAAAACGTTATATATTTATTTGAAGAAAAGAAATTTTAATTTCAAAATTAATTAAAATTTTTAACTGCTAGTTAGTACCTATCTGGCCGACAAACAGAAACGCGATAGTCAAGCTAAAGAAGCCTTATCCGATTTATCCAAAGCCAAAATTACGGAATCCGTTAAAGGAATCACCGTCGAGAACAATTTGCCAGCAAATGGCAATATTCCTAACTACGAAAAAAATACCCTTCCCACCGTACCGATAGTGCAAAAAAATCCATCTAATCAATCGCGAACGTTAGATTATAATATAAACGCTCTCGCCTCGCAACTCCCAAACCAATTTCAACGATCAATGGTATTTGCCCAGACTAATGATAAGGAAAAACCCAGCCCCCCATCAAAATCGATTGTGTCTATAAAACAAACCCCCGATAGTGTCATGGGGTCGCGCGAAGCGGGAAGCATCGAGAAGACGGATAAACAGGAGAAAAAACGCACCTCGCAGCAGAATCCATTGACGGCAACTTGTGGTACCTCGAGCGAAACAGCTGGTACCAGCTCGAAGCAAAGTTCCTTAGGGTATAACATTGGCGGATTCCTGACCCGGACCCTTTCGCGTCACGGTATCATGTCCTCGGCCGGAATTAGCGGTAGCAGTTATTCGGCTCCCGCTTCTAGCCAGGGCGGCAGCAGCGTTATATTCGAATCGGAAGGTTAACTCCAACTTTTTTTTTTAAATTTAAAATTCTATTTAAATATTGATATATATTAAAATTTGAAAGGTCCCAGTCAAATTCGATGAATCCACCAAAAGGAGCTCTTTGACAAATTAAATATAAGGGAAATTAAAATTTTATATTTAATTTCAGATAACGATCGCTGCTATCTGATTTGATCATATTTTCAAAAAATGTCGTGTTTTCTTGCCCTTGGCTAGGTGTTTTGATTAAAGCCGACTTATGATAGTATTGTATTTAACTAACAATTTTTTCGTAAAAATATTTTTTGGAATTAAAATAGGTATAAGATGAAATGCGTTTGCATTTTGTTTTTAAATAGCTTCGCACAATGGAAATATTTAATATATCCTCTTCTTAAGCGGGCGCTTTCAGGGTTTTTTTTCACTTTTTCTTTAAAAAAAAACTTAAAAAAGAAATTCTTTTTTTACTTTTTTTTTCAAAAAAAACTAAAAAAATTTTTTTTTACATAAATCGCATTTTTACAAATTTACCAATCCTTTAACATTAAAAATGCTTCTGTTAAAATAAGTTTTTTTTAAATTGAAAAAAAAACTAAAAAAAAATTTCTTTTTACATAAATCGCATTTTCACAAATTTACCAATCCTTATTATTAACTTTAAAAATGCTTCTGTGGAAATAAGTTTTTTTTAAATTAAAAAAAAATGAATGAACTTTGAACGCGCCCTAGCAAAATATATCGGAAAATAGTAGGCGGAATAAGGTCCTAAAGTTTGAGACATTTCCAGAAACACTGTACCTTCCGGTCAAATGGGTTTTCAAATATATTTTTTTTTGTTTTTGGTTTTTCACTACTAAAAAGTTACGTAAAATGGATTATATTCTGAGAAAAAATAGTTTTTATGACAACAAGCCAGGGGACAAAAAATCAAAACTGAATATATGAGTGTCTGAGACGCCAAGGTTTTGAAAATTATTGATTTACTACTCGCTTATTTTGGCCATATCTAATATGGACACGCATCATGTGTTAAAAAAGATTGTTTGTAAGTAAATAAGACATTTCGAATCTTTTTTTTTGACTCTTTTAAGTTCGGTACTAGCTTTTTAGAAGATGTCTGACATCAAAGGAAATTGTTACCATTCTTTGTGTGATATTAATTAAAAAAATGTGTTAAATGGGTGATGAATAGAAAAGAAACACTAAATCATTAATCTTGGTGAGACGTATAGAGTGAGATCAAAAATTAATTAAACAGTCGAAAGATTTCAATGTTTGAATGAATGCAAGTTTCTATGGATTATTTTCTTTTCATTTTTCTAAATAATATAAAAAACATGTGTTTCATGGTCACCTTTGAGCTTTAAATTACTGTCTCAGCACCACCTTCGGGCACGTACAAAATGAGTTTTTATTTTCGTAAAATTGTGAAAATTCTGAATGTAAAAAAAATTTTGTTTCAAATAAAAGCATTTTAATAATTTGCGTTTTATTACACTAATTTTTTTTCTTCAAAATTTTAAAAATTTCACTAAAATAAAAACTCACTTTGCACGTGCCCTTCGAAAAAAAAAACTAATATTGCGACAAGACGCGCTTTGAAATTAGAAGTAAACTACAAAAAGCAAACAATCTTTTGTGTTTGTTAACAACGTTATTATTAACTACACAAATAAAAGGATAGGTGAATTATACAAAGCTTTCAAACTTAAGGATGCTCCTAGGTTTGGTTTTACTTGTAAACATATATACCTATTTTTTTATTCGTTAATTTATGAATAATTATTTTGAAAAACCTGATGCTTACCTATATAATTATATTTAAAAATTAGGCCCGATATCTTGCAGAACATACAAAATGCTTTTTATATGGCATATTTGGTAAAAAAAACAATTGATTTTGAGGTTTCCCTCATACCTTTCCCCATTCAGGGGGCGCCATACCCGTTAGGGCTTTGACTCTTTTAACCCTAGGAAAGCAATTAATATTGCCCACGGGTTAAATAGTAAGATTTGCTCGCACGCCGGCGACCTAGGTTTCTAGCCTAGGCTCTTACTTTAGATATCGTTTAAGGCCTACTGCCTAAGAAGGCCACTCAGCAGCTTAAAGTGGTTACACATGTATACTATTTTTCCGAAGAAAAAAGCTTCCTGTGCACGGATTCGAACTCGCAACTCCTGCTTGTAAGACAGGAAAGTTTTCCACTGAGCTTTTGAGCCGACTGTTTATTTGGTATAATTATCTATTTGCTTAGCTAACTAAAATTTATTGGCTTCATGATAGGTGAAAAATCAAACGCAAGCTTATCCGCGGATTACCAGTCCGCCCATCAACCAGAGAAATCTTCTTCGACGGGATCGTCGACATCACCCTTGAACGAGGGAACGCTCGCAAATCAAAATGCCGGAACGGGGTCTGCTAAGAATAATCGAGCTTCGGGGCTGCCTGGCAAATCTCTCAACCCAAAAAAGTCATCTAAAGGTCATATTGATTCGGCGTTCGGTGGGAATTCTTCTACAGCTCATCACTCCTCCATCTCTTGGTTCCATGGTATCCGCTAAATCTTTTTTTAAAAGGCCCCGGTGTTAAAATTACCCCAAACTTTTTAAACTTTTTACAGCACCCCTTTTAACTTTAGCCAGCCCTTGCAGGATTAAAAACTAAATTTATTACACGGTGATGACCTGAAATGTTAGACCTTGGCTATTTAAAGTAAAAACGACTAAAGAATTTGTTTGTGGTCCAGACTCAACGATGCTTAAAATGTAAATTTATAGAACCTTTTAATACTCAGTCTACTACAACCAAAAGTTGCAGATGTAAACCCCTAAATATGTGATATGCAAGTTACCAGCAGCAGAAAGCCCCTAAGACTCCCCCATGGCTAAAATTTTTTTTTAATCTTTTAATTCTTGTTAGTTTTACCTTATTATACAAATTTAGGAAATTTGTGGGAGTCATTTTATGCTGAATCTACTGTAGTTTTTCCTCTCTTTATCATTAGTTCACCTTAAAATTTAATTATAAATTTGGTGTAATCAAATTTTTTTGTGATCATTCCATTCACATATTAAAGTGAATTTGCACTTACCAGTTAATTTCATTAATTTTTAAAATAATTAAAAAACGTACCACATATTTTTAGGATTAGGTTATATTCGATCTGTTTCGTTAAACGAACTATGTTAGATTGTAATACCTATGTTTTCTAAAAGGTAACAGCGACCGCACGAAAACAGGACAACTTTCTCAGCATAGTTCCATTGCTACCCCTGCCCCGTATTACTCGGGTATCAATAACCAACATTCAAACGATCCGAGTATGCCCAGTTCTGCGCCAGGGGCTGGTACGCGATGGTTTAACAATTACTTTTCCAATTACCTCGCTTACTTCAATCCGGCATCGACGGATGTCAACTCTGGCCAAACTAAAGCAGGACTTGGCGGATCTAATAAATCCTCGATCGATAAAAGTGCCATAGAATTTTACGGGACCGGTTCAATCATCTCACCCACAACTCGAAGTAGCACAGGTAATTAATCACAATTCTTCTCATTGATCATTTGTTTCCTTATTGATCTATTTTGCTGGTTATAATCTTTTTTTAACTTTATTATGGTGCTAATCTGGAATATAGATAAAGTTGAATGCGCCAACTTTTGAGGACATAAATCAAAAGAAGCAAAAAAAAGTTTAAAATGAATACCAAAAAATTTTAGTAGTTTGAGCTACGAAAAGGGGAAAGGCTTGTGATTAGGGTATCCAACCAAATAATTTTTATTAAAATTCCATGAGTTGTTTGTTTATAAAATAAGATATGGACAACATATTTTTCTTATTTTTTGGACTCGTTAACTCGTTGAAGTTAAGCTTTTTATATGTTGTCGGCTTAAGTATTATTATAATTTTATTAAATTAGGTTTTTTGAAGCATGTTTTTCTAAATAAAAAAAAACACAAATATGACTTTTATGTGAAAACAATATTTAGAAATTTGTATATAAGAATCTATAGTTCTAGGTCATATTCATTTCGGATAGATATGTCTCAATATATGTAGGATGAGGATAGCTTTTTTCTATTCTTATCAATAAGTAAGACTTAAAGTCCTAACTAGAGCAAAAATATTGATGTTGCCGTCCCCGGTGAATAAATTGCTTGCATGCCGTCAAATTACGCTTTCAGTTTAGATTTTCATTTAATGTACATTTTTTTTGGGCATACTGCCAAAGCCACAGCAGCTTTAAAGTAGTTGCACACCTGATTCCGAGCGGAAAATTAGCATATGCACAAAATTAAATCCTGACTTCTACCGCGCAGGTATTCTTATTGAGCCGGTAAGGAAAGTGAAACAAGATCAGGAATTAGGACATTTTCCTTAATATAAGAGCCTAAGCATCGCCTAAAACTCTGTTGAATTATGATTTTATAATTTGAAAAATATTGATAAAAAGGTAAGTTAATTATTTTTTTACATCAGTTAATAACGATTTATAACTTAATATATAATCCGAAACCTCAGTGGAATTAGCAAAATTCTTTAATTCTTTGTTATATACAAATATAACCATCCCTAAAAATTAGTTACCCGGTCCCCTGGCTTAAAAAACAATTTGTATGCTAATTTTCTAACTTCGATCCTAGCATATATTATATTCACACCTTGGGTAATAATATCCACAACTAATTAAATATTTGCCGACAATAAAGAAAATTGGCTTAGAAAAACTAAATTTTTGTCTCATTCAGAAAAGATAATTAAATTTTAGATTTCTCATAAAATATAAGTTTTAAATTTGATATTTTAATGCCCAAATGAATTTAAATTATTACATAAGGTTGGGTATGTGGTTTTCTCAATTTTAAATCTTAGTTCAGGTACATTCGAGATCAACCTAACCCGGTCAGACCACCTTATTAACCGGGCCGGATCGGGCTAGCCGACTCTAAAATTTTAAATTAAGAATAAAGTTTTGAAAATTTTTATCTGGGCCGTTTTGTTAATTTGGTACGGATTAAGACCGGACTTAAAAATCAAATTCCCAGCTGGGCCGAATCCTTGAATTGGGGCGGCTAAAAGTTTGGTTTTAACTCCAATGATATATGCAAACTAGCATAATCTCTTAATGTACCTTTAGTGCAAAACCAAATATTAGCTAATACCTCAATTTGTATTAAGGGCGCGTTCAGACTTCATTTATTTTTTTTAAATTACAAATTCGGTAGACATTAGTTGCTTCTTAAACTAACGTTTCTCAATAATCATTTGGTAACTTTGTCAGGTTCGACTCGTACACCATTTGGTTCGGGCTTTTTTGGTACCGTGACCGGGAGTGGAAGCCCGACCAAAAGGATCATGGCAACTGGGAAATCCGAAAGTTTCGCAAGTGGCTCGTCTAGCAAAAGACACACACTAGGTTCTTCACCAACGGCAGCCTCTTCAGCAAGTCAAGGTATATCATAATTTGGAAAACATGGTTGGGGAGCGTTTTAAGTTAAATTATTTTTTCGAAAAAAATAATTTTTAATATTTCGGTTGTGATAAGACTAATTACTCAATACTCTAGTTATTAATAATAATTATATATCAGCAATATCTTCGATTAATAAATGTTTTAAAACAAATTGTGTACTTTAAAGAAAGAAAAATGACTTTAAACGACTCCAAGAAATACATATCGATCGATACTTTAAATCAATGCCTATTATTCTTCACTTAAATTTATCATTTCATCATATGTTAGTCTAAGATTTTCACATTACATTCAATATAGGGCCATTTTTAAATTATTATTCCACCAATCCAGGATTTTTTTTCTCACACAGTTTATACATTCAATATAGGGCCTTTGTAAGATAAAAATTGTCTGGGCTCGTAACGGTTTTCTACCATATACAATGATATTGAAGCCGGGAAGGGTAATATCACTCTTTATCTTAATACAAATTTGAGCAAAGATTTTACGGCATGCATTATTAAATTTTCGGAGGCCATAATTGTAAATTTGGGCTAGCCGGGTGGGGTCAGGCGCTTTAAATTACCAAATTTATAGGTCGAGCCTAAATTAAATAATATGCCAGTTGGGCCGGAGTTGGCCGGAATATCGAGGCCCCGTTTAAATTCAAACAGCAACTATCTAACTTTTGTTAATCAACTCAAAATGCATCCCCCTTCGCCCTCCACGTTTGGGTCGCTCTCACGAATTAATTTAAATCCATTTTTCCAAAAACCCTAAACCCCCCCCCCTTACCCACTGATCGTTTTTTATTGATTTACAGGGGGGAAAAAATTTTTCACGAGCCCAATCACCATCAACATCATCATTGACAAATTAATAAATAATTCATTTAGTCGAAAAACAGGAGATTTTCGAATCCTCCAACGATTTCAATGATGATGGTAGTAAAAACACTAACAACTAAAAAGGCGACATTAATATTTGATTAGAGCTTATTAAGCTCTCTCTCTCGCTCTATGTATTTAGTTACTAACTAACTGACTAAAATGAAAAAAAAATTAGTGTCAAATTTTTCACACATCACCAAAGCTCTTTTTGATTTAATTATTACGTATAAATCGAAGTCACCCTAATCACACACCCATGGCGGACGCGACCTTCATTTTTTTAATCTGATTTTTTTTTGTTTTTGATAAAAAACTCTAAAAGCAAAGTTTTTATTGTTTTTTTTTCTTGGAAAAAATGTAAAAAAATACGTAACATTTTTTTGTAAAAAGGTATAATCAATTTACTTCCAGTTGAGTTTTATTCCCATTTTCATAAGCTAATTTAGCATAGCTATTCCTCAAAATCCTTTTTTTTACTCCTTTACGTCTCCAATTTAGAGCAAATTTTCGAGGATAGATAAAGAAAATATAATAGCCGTAAAAATTGTTTGTAGCAATGCTCATCCAACGGCAAAAGGAAGAGGAAAGCCTGAAAAAGGAGTTGAGCAAACGTATCCGCCGCATGATTAAATGTAAGCGCGAAAACAACGCCCTCGACGGTTACGGCAGGCGCCAGGGCTCCTACACCGAGCTCACCCCTGAAGATTTAAACGCTTTCATCGAAGGGACGGTAAGCGGAACAATCCACCCTGGCCAAATTGGTAAAAATTTATTTACCTTATAATAAACAAAGGCTACAAATTATTGCTAAAATAGTACATGGGTTAATGGTCTTGTTTAATGTAGTTTAACGTTATATAAATTCTAGAAGATACTTAAATTTAAGTTTGTAAAAATTTTATTTCACCCCATTGGTTTGTTTTTCAAATATTTATTTAAAAATATTAGTAAAACGTCGATTTTAAAAAATATGCTAGAAAATTTAAGATTTTATTCTTTTTTCTCGATAAAACTCAGGGCTTTTAAAAATACACAGGAATGAGTTTGGTCCATAGTGGATAATCCATTCCGCTAAAGTTAATCCATTGGGTTAGAATTTTTTCTATACATAATTCCCTGTGCAGATTTGTTTTATGTTTACTTTTTCATAATGCAATAACGTCAAACCGGGCGTTGGTATTTCTGCCCTGCACATTTAACATTTTTTCAATTTGCATTATACTTACCTGGTTTGATCCAAATACAAATACTGCCTGTAAGTTTTACTGCTAATATCGATTGTTAGCCTTGAAATTATTATATAAAAAATAAATATATATTCCTCATTTTTATACCTTTCAAATTATACCCGGCCCAGTCGGGCCCGTATATATTCTAACAAAAAATTGGCTTATCCCGACGTTGATTTTGATCAGGCCTGGACCCCTTTAATTTCGTGAAATCCAGGAAAAGAAATTGATTTTTGCCCCGTTTTGAAACCTCTCCAAAATATTGATATTTATCTACAGCTATAAATATTTGAGATCAAAATCTAAATCTTAAAGTCTATCCGGCCTTGCATAGCCTGAAAAATATGTCAGCCTTTGCCAAGCCGAATGCGCTTCGGTTAAAACTCAAATATAACATTCTTAAATCATTTAGCTATTTTTTCCACGTTTGCGAGATTGAATTATTATGTATATATTTTATGTAAAATGAGAAAATTAATTTTGAAAAAAATTTGGTTTGACAAACATATTTTAAATATTTCTAACCCTTACAATAGAAAATTTTTATTTTGCCTTTGAATTAATTCGCCACTTAAATATTTCGTCAAAACAAATTGCTTTTTATCTCTAAAAAGCTTTTTCTAATGGGACGCCCAAATAAAGAAGACAAAGAAAAAGTTATAGGAAAACAAAGGGGCATCTTACAGGCCTAATTTTTATTGAATTTTTAAACGTTTTACAAGAATGATCATTTATCAAAGAGGGGGGGGTTCGCATAAAGCTTACCCCCTCTCAAAACGTTAAAGTTAAATTTCGATACCTTTGATAACCTTAAAAACACTCAGCTTCGGCCATTTATAGATATTAATAATTATTTTATATTCATTAAATTCTTCAAAGACTTTTTTTAAATGGGGTTAAGATTTTGTTAAAAAAAATATCTTCTGTCAACCAGATATAACTCGTCTCCCACAATGCCCGTACATCGAATTTTATGTCGCTGAATTTAATTATACAGTTTTTTATTTTTATTATAAAAATATTATCGTTGTTTTTATACTTAAAGGTATAATTTTTTTTTGTAAATTACCAAATTTTTCTTTTTTTTTTTGAATAATATTTTGCGTGTCGACAGTTCTCTTTTATTTTCTTTACCATTTAAAAAACCTTTTTATGGGTTTAAATTATCCCTAACGTTTTAAAATTTATATTTTTTTTTTGTATTTTATATTTTTAATGGCCTGCGCGATGCATCAAATTTGAAAATTATTGACATTTTTATGTATAAAAAATAATAACGCTATCTGCCAAGACCTAGTGAATGATTATGGTTTTTAATGTAAAAGAGCGACTCTGTAGAGCTGGGAAAATGCCCATTTTTGGGTCAAACTCATTTTTTATTTAGGAAATTTGGGAAAAATAAATGGTTTTAGCTTTAATCAAAAAAATATTTATAAAAATTAAGATTTTCTCCTTATATTATGTATTTATTAATAATTGATTTTTTTAATTTGTCATAAAATTTTTAAAAAACAAAAATTTGAGTTTAGTCGAAAAATGGGTTTTTTCCCAGCTCTGCTCTGCACTGCTAAGAATTAAACGAGCTTTATTTCTCATTCCTAATATTAATTTTAATCTCTTGCAAACCTGCCGACCTTGCCCTAACTTCCTAAACTAATTTAACCGACCACTCCCGCGCCTTTCAAATTGGGCTAATTTCCGAAGTTAGGGCTAAGTTTCAAATATGCACATACCGCGACGAGTTTTTAGTAATACTGTATCCATCTATTAGTTTGGATCAAATTTTTATTAATTAATAAATTAAAGTCAGGAAAATGTTTTTAGAATTTCGTTTAAGTAAATTTATTGGAATTAACGTTAGTATCAGATAAAAAGTTACATCAAATTTTGGCCAATAAAATTATTCAACTAGCTAATTGAAGCTAAAATTGCTGACCTCAACAAATTATAGAGTAAAACGATACGGCTAAATTTTATGCTGGGTGCGTATAGACTTTATCTTTCAAGTTAAATTTAAAAAAATTTTAAAGTCATATTTTTTTTATAAAGATTTTTTTTTTTTAGAAATTTTTTTAAAGACATTAATTATTATGTTAAGAATTGATATTGGCAACTTTTTAAATAATTACATATGCTTTATATATAGAGAAAAAAAATTAAAATTTTTAAAAGATACATATTTAACTATGAACGCGGCTTGTGCCCGTATACAAAATATACATTTATTATCCTTTATTTTCCTAATAGCGTTTTAAATCAACTGTAATATAGCAATAAAATTATTGTTGTGCTTCCTTCAGACCGGGTTTAAGCCACTTTAATATTAAAAAATGGAATTTATTAATCATATATTTGGTGAAAAAAATAAATTTTAAAACATGATAGTTTTAAAAAATTAAAGAAATTAGTATTTACTAAAGCAAAATTTGGCAAAATTTAATTTGCACATAGCGTAAATAATTGCCAACTTTTTACAAAGATTTAATATCGAGCGAAAAAAAAGAAGAATTTTGGTTAAAAAGCTTGGGAATTTAATAAAATTTTAATTTGTTGTGCTTTTATAGGACGCGTTTAAACTTCTAATTTAAAAAAAAATTATTCTAAATAATTAGAAAAAGTATATTTAATGCTATTAATTTGCTTTTTTGTTAAAATGTCTCTTTTGACCTAAAAAAATTTTTTTTTAATTAAGTTTAAAACTTATTGAAAATTAGATGAAGTCTGAACGCACCCTCATAGAGCTCGATAATCTTAACATTACATGTTTTTTTTGTATAAATATACTAAAATTTTATATATTTACCCACATAAATTATAAAATAATTATATACAATTTATAATGAAAATAATGTGGTGCTTATAAATGTAAAATATATATATGCCACTCGCCGTGTTAATGGGTTTTAAAGGTTTTAATGACAAAGAGGCCGCCTATAAAAAATGTATTACCCATACAATATTTAGAAACATTTTGAATGAATTTGGCAACAAAACATTAATTTACAACGCGTCCAGAGTTTATTATTTTTTTTTAAAAAAATTATTAAAAATTTTTAATTTTTCTCATAAAACTTGGTTCAAATTATTATGAGAATTATCAGCTATGGTCCTATGAAATTAGATAAAATTAGATTTTTCATATATTGACCCAAGATTATATATATGTTGATGCGAAAGTATATAGAATTTGCATATGCTAATTCTAGTTTGAAAAGTAATTATAAAAATTTATTTTTCTTGTGAAAATAATTTTTTTAATATATTAGGGCATTTTCAAATTTAATTAAGTTCTTTAAAATTTAAAAAACAAATTTTTTTAAAAATTAATAAACTCTGAACGCGCCATTACTTATTATATCGATGGTTTTTACACTTTTAGATAATTTAGCGAAAATTGCTTAATAGCCTTGTGCCTTATAATAACTACTAAATGTTTGTTAAGTATAAGTAACATACGCCTATGCCTATAATTTGTTGAATGACTCTGGCCTTCGACTTTTACCAGAGTTGTAAAGCCTGCATGCTATAATATTCCGCGGCGTCATTTCGATGGATATTATGGTATTGGCGGAGAGACGCGCTAAATCCTATTGACCCTAGGGGTTATGAACGTCGCTGCATAGCAATTTCAATGCTCCTCACCCCCAAAAAAATTATGTAACGTCGTATTCGTATATTTATTTTTTCGAGAAATTCTTAAAATTATTTTATCCTTCATATTTTGCATTATAAAAAAAAAGAATGTACCTCAACATTAGCACAAAATATTTTCTGACATTAAAACAAATATATTTTAAGTTTAATCTTTATTTTTTTTTAAAAATAAATGAAGTCTGAACGCGCCTATTTCCAAGAATTTCAAAATCGTCCATAGCATAGGCCTAGAAATATTTTAGGTCAAGGTCATGTGTTTAATCCTTATTGACACTGTTAAGGCACCCAAAGGATATTCATGTTGGCAGAACCAAAAAAATCTTCGGGTAAGACATGTTTGTGAGAAATTTTTATATATTTCCAATTTGGCATTGTGATAATTTTTTTTTGTAAACTTAATCGGGACTCAAATTGCTAATGAAATTTTAATTTGTTTTGGCAATAATTGAAATTGAAGTTTGAGATCATACGTGGAATACATTCCCGCTATTAATTTTAATGCAATATAATTTTACACAGTTTATTAATTTAATTATATAAGCTACGTTTTATAAAAATTTCTAGCTTTCATTTAAATTAAATTTAATTCTGGTCAGATTGACTTTCGAAAAGAATATTAACATAATTGTTATCGCATTTTACTCAATTGTCACAATACCTACAATATTACTATGTAAATATATGACTATGTGCCATACCCCTATAGGATTTGAGTCTTTTGATTCGAGAATTGTCGACGGGTTAAATAGTATTTTAGCTTAGGCTCTCACCTTAGGCATATCATTTAGGCCTATTGCCTAAGCAAGCAATCATTTAAAGTGGTTTCACATGTATATTGCTCCAAAAAGCTTCCTGTACACAAATTTGAACTCGTGACTTCCTGCTGTATGACACAATTGTTTGCCACTGCTATTTAAAAGGGTCGCCGATCGTTTTTAGCACTTTTTCCTACACACAAAGCACTGAGAGATTAAATTATAGCTCAAGGGTTATATCACAGATATGAAAAACTGAAAATTTTTTTTATAACAGGGTAACAATCGTTAAAAAACCCCTTTGGGCTGAGTCAAGCTCCAAATCTTTAATTTTTTTATGGGTTGACTACATTCTCTTTTTGTATTATGGGTTAATACCTATAAATCTTTTGTTGTTGTTTTTAACCCATGCGCTTGAAAAGAGGAGGCTCTGAGGTGTGAGCGAGTTTGGAGGCGGCTAAGATGGGGCCTAAAATTTTTTAAAATTCTCATGTATATATGACTTAAAATATCATATAAATAAGTATCATACCATAACAAGCCGATAATCTGTAACAAAAAAAGAGGAACCAATTCGTTATTAAAATATTTCTATAATTTTCCCTATACAATGAAAGCATGCGGCAGTATTATTAAATTTAAATCTTTTTTTTGGTAATCTTTATTTGGTAACAAAAAAAAAATCTTATATTTCGCCTAAACTCTTTTGACATATAATTTGGGCAAGGTAAAAATGTTTTTAGTGTTTTAGTAGTACGCTAAGACTATAAACAGAAAAGGAATAGGATTGATATTTTACCTCATGAAAGGTGAGCTATAGAAAGCCTCTAGTAGTTAAATTCTTTAGAAGTAAAAATTATCTAAAATTTTTTTTTTGTATTTTAAAGAAAATTTTATATAACAAATTTTAATTTATATTATATCATGATTAAATAATATCCGTAAACGTTATATGTATAACACGGGTAAGCAAAATTTTGAGAGTTATGAGATAAATTTCCGAGACCTAGCCACTTATATGCTTTTTGATATATTTGTTGTATCTCTAATTAAATTTTGTAGGCCAGCTATAAACATTAAAAAAAATGGCAAAAAGTTAAAAAATATTTTAATAAAAAAAATATTTATTTTTTTATTTACAACAATCGCATCCTTTTGTGAATGCCAAATATTTGGTTTAACCAAATGTAATAACTTAATAAAGATAAAAAATGGAACAACTGATTTAAATTTAAAATAATTTATTTTTAATAGTTTTTATTTTGGTATCGCGGTGTCGCATAAATTAGTCAACGGATAAATTTGGTAATCTTTTTTATATGTATACTTTAAAAAATCGGTGAACTTGACTTAGAGGAAAACTGATATTGGGGCAATGTCTCCCCTACTTTTATATTTTATTTTTTTTTATACATTTTTTTTGCTTTGTTTATATATTATGTTTAAGCGAGTAAACAGAATTAAAAAAATTATCCACATTGTTCAGGATTCATGATCAAAAGCTAAAGTATTCGACGAGATTTGGATTTCGTAAATAATCAGCGCATTTCTAAAATTTATTTTAATTTATATGAGCACCTAATGAATTTAATTTTTTTAAAGTTGAGGTGATTTGATTTATTATACTGGGCAACAAAATTTGGACGACCCTAATCATCATTTATGGGAACTATACTTTTTTGTCAAGTTTCAGGCGATCATATGAAGTCAGAATTTCAGCCAATGCCTTAGATTTTTAGTTATGCTGTCAAAGTTGAGATTTTTAATTTTGGGGGTATTTTGAGCTTTTATATCATATAATCTATGGGTAGTAACAAGAGTTTATATATTTATAACGGAAACATTCATTATTAACGTAAGGGATTAGAATTTTTTTTTTGATATTTTATCTTTTTTTTATTTTGTTGTTTTTATTGAGATATTTTAATTTTTGGGATATTTGGGCTTTTAAATAATAAAATCTATGGGTAGTAACAAAAGTAAATATATTTTGATAACGGAAACATTCATTATTAATGGTGGTTTGAATTTTTTTTATAATATTCTATCCTTTTTTTTGTTTTGTCATTTTTATAAACTTAGTGGTTTCGTCATAAAATCCGGTTTTTGATCTCGTCATAAAATCCGGTTTTTCATCCTAAATAACTTGAAAAATTGCAAATATTTAGGGATAAACCTTTTTTAGACATGTCTTTTATAAGGAATTTGAATATGCCAATAGATATATTGAAAATTAATAGTTAAAAAAATTTTGTGGTTTTTTTCTAAACTTTGGACGCGGTTTAAAAAAAAATAGGAAAAAAATCTCGGTTGCAAGAGAATTCTCTACACAATCCTCACATAATCGATGCTGTTTTTTTGTTGTCAAATTTTATTTATTTCTATAACAATATTGAAATTTATAAAAATTAGGGTTGCACACGTAGTGTATATTTTGGGTAGTTGATTGATTAAGGTCTTTTTGTGCAGATGGTTGATATTTGGTAAAGAAAATATTATGTATATAATTTAATTTTGAAAAAAATATACTAATTTCTTATTTAAACAGCACCCAACAAAGTCTTAATTGTTTAAGATTTAAACAATATAAATTAAAAAGATTAAATATCTGTATATATCAAAAAATTTTAATGAAAATACGGCATCTAGCTTAATTATATCTTTGTGTTTAATTTTCATCTTTTATTTCTCATGTTATAGTCTTATAATTTCGCATGAAATATTTTGGCCTGACATACTTATAAACTAAATTGCGGACGGTTTTAGGAAAATCAAGGGGCCTTAAAAAAATTTTGTTAAAAAAATCTAAGTCATTTTTTTATTTGATTTACTTTTTACAGGTGCCTTATTAATGGCCATACGACTCAACGGATTAAATTACGACGAAACAGCTGCTTTGACGCGGGCCATGTTGGGCGGCGGGGGGTCGCGAGGAAGCGTTGATTGGCCTGAGGGGTGGGGCCAACTCATAGTCGACAAATTTAGTACGATGGGTGGTCTCGGGGACAAAGTCACGCTCATATTGGTTCCGGCTCTTGCCGCGTGCGGCTTAAAGGTAGTTATAATTTATTAATATTTTGCATAGGTCGCGTATAAAATGAGCATTTTAAACAGATTTTGAATTATTTTAATAATTTTAATCTAACTATTTTCAAAAATTTTTATTATTCTTTTTTTCCAAAAAAGTAAGTAGTTTTTATGCTTCAGAAGTTAAGTTGAGATTATATAAATATTTATTATGTTGTATATACATTTCCATTGAAGCTTTTATATATTTGGTCAAGGACAACTATTAGCCGCCAGGACCAAATATATGTTATAGACAATTAAGGTAAATGAAATCTAAAACAGTTAACATAGTAAAGGCCGTTGGACATCAATTATCAACAAGGTCATTTAGAATTATCAACACTAAATTGGCATTTTTTTTAAAAATGCATTTTTTCACGAAATAGATATATGAAAACTTTTGAATAAAAATTTATTTTTAACGTGGTTATATCTAATGATTTTTTTATGTTATTTTGGGCATGACTATAAAAATGGATTAAACATTTTTTGAGAAGTGTGCTTTCGTGATTTTGGTTGTTTTTTTATCTTAAGGAACCCCAGTTTATAATATTCTTAACGCCTAAAAATATTCAATTTTTAAAAGGTGCGGTCTAGTCTATTTAGGATCATGATGAATGTTCAGAGAAGTTTATAATAAATCTGAATCATTGCATTGATATAATGTTTTATTTCCCGTTTTTATGGTTTAATGGGCTTCTAAAGGCTTGTGACCGTATAAATATTTGGCTAAATTTGGCAAAATATACTGAAATTATTGAGAATTTGTGCTTGATTTGTATCCTTTTTCAAAATGCATTAAATTTTTTAATTGATTTACACATGTCAACAATTTATAAATTTTTTGCAATTATAAAGAATATAGCAATAATAAACTTGTGCCCTCTTTTTAATTTTGTTTAAATTTTGGTTCAAACACGTCGAGATATTATATTTAGGTATCTGGCTTCTCTATGTTATGATCGGCCAAACTAAAATTTAAAAAAAGTTTATAATCTCTTATTCGATATTCTAATCATATGTAATGTCTTAACACGTCTAAATTCAAATTTATAGGTATATATACAAGCTTTAAAATCTACATTTAAATTATAAATACTTTGCACCCCAACTTCTGCTGTCATATTTAATTTAATAATTTTTTAATCCTTTTTTGTCAATTTTTAACGCCTATAAGTGTCTCTTACAAAACTACAAAGAAGGCCTTCAAAATATGTAGCTTATTATGTTAAGATGTTTTGGTAAAAAATCTAAAAAAACACGTAAATTGCCAATTTTTTATGTTAAAATTGTTCGGGACATTTGTTGTAATTGAACAATTTATATTTATATTTTAATGATATAAGGACTGTTTTGGGCACATTTATAAATCTTATAAAATTTAATAATTTGACCCTCTCAATTAATACATTTAGACCAATGCCCTATATTTTAGTAGGGCAAGGCGTTAAAAAATTGTGTTTATCTGTGCAACAATGATATACAAAATTAACAAAATTCGAATTATACTTCTCTTGATAGGTGCCCAAAATAACGAAATCAAATTTTGAATCTCTGATCGGCGTATACAGCATAAACAACACGGCTAAAAAGCTGGAAGCCATCCCTGGTTTCAGCGTCAACTGCGGCTCCGAACGGCGGATCATTGAGATTCTCGACCTAGTTGGATGTTGCATCTTCTCGCCTCAGCAACCTTTCGTTCCATCGGGACCGATTTTGGATCTTTTCAAGGATATTACGGCCACGAATGATAGCCTTGCTTTGTTAGCCGGTAGTTTTTTTTTGTTCGGAGGAAATTGGTTTTTTTAAGTGAGGGTGGGGGGGGGGGGGGGCGATGGCTCGCTGAGCAAAAGTTGGTCTACAAATGGACTGTTTAGACCATCAAATGCATCCAGTAATTTGTAAGAAGAATAAATGGACGATAGTAAATTGTCGGCACTGATGTCCACAAATCTTGAAAAAATAACCGATGCATGCAGGTTTTGAATACTTGCTTACAACCTTTTCACGGCATCTTCATCTTTGAGGCCGCCATACCCTTTAGTTAGCACTTTTATCTTGTTGAAAGTTATATTCTCGGTCCAGACCTTGAATTTATTTTAATTTATTTTTGGAGGTGCTTTTGAAGGAGTAGTTAACCTTATAACGAATAAAAAGTGGAAAGTAAGGTATTTATTCAGGTGATTAGTACACTCGTAAAATGTGTTCATTTTTAAAACTTATCAATATATTGTTTTTTTAAGATGGAATATAATAATTACTAGACGGGCCTAGCCAAAGATTGCAATGTTAATGAGATTTAAAAATTATTATAATTGGCAACTATCAAACATTATAGATATTTATTTTAGCTTGTTTCTTATAAATTAAACTTTAAAAGAGGGCGCCGCGTTTAAAGTTTATATTATATTATTTTAATAAAAATTTTAAAATTTTTTACCTTTCCAAAAAATGCATTTTAATATCTTAAGCATTAGGCATATATCACTTTTATTATTTAAATTATTGGAAAAATGAAAATTAAATTTTTTAAATAAAATAATGAAAAACTAGCGCCATAGTCACCCATAATTACATAATCTCGTATACGTATTATTTAAATTGACCCGTAATATTACGTAAGGGCTTTTAGGCCTAGCCCTAAAAATATAACCTACAAATTTTATTTTACAAGAGTTAAAAACTATTTGCAATAGGATTATCTATAAAATGCAAAATGTAGAAAAAAAACCTTTATCATGGGCTAATAAAATCATTATTCATTGATTATTATGCAATAATTAACAAAATACATAAAAAAATGAATAAGAAACACCCGCCCTGGCTATGTTTTTTACGAAGGCCCAGCTTGTTCTAAATTTTGACCTGGCCCGTTGCGAATTTTGTCTTGGTCTCTTTTGGCGAGCCATCACTGGGCTGTTACTACCAGAGCTGGGAAAATGCCCATTTTTGGGTCAAACCCATTTTTTTATTTTTTGAAATTTAGAAAAAATAAAGGGTTTTATTAGCTATAATCAAGAAAATATTTATAAAATTTAAGATTTTCTGCTTATATACTGTATTTATTAATAATTGATTTTGTTAATCTGTCATAAAATTTTTAAAAAACAAAAATTTGAGTTTAGTCGAAAAATGGGATTTTTCCCAGCTCTGGTTACTACTTAATATTAATTATAGGACCTAATATTTTAAAGGTATATGTGTGATGATGTTTGATTACCATATTACAGGATATTTATTTTTCAAAAAGCATCCACAATGGCCGAAAAGCGGGCTGAAAATATTTATGCCCTGGTCATGGACGTTAAATACGGGCGAGGGACACCGTGCCGGAATAAGGAACAAGCTCTCGAATTTTCAAAAACCTGCGTATGTCTAATCTCACTATTTTTTTATTTTATTGCATTGAAGTTTTATCAGACCCCTTAAAACATATAAAAATATGAGATTTTTTATATTGAATTCATAAATATGCAGGTTAAATTAAAAATCAATAATGCTACTTTTAAGGCCAGGTGTAAAAGTGAGTTTTTAGGTTCCAAAAATGTTCATTTTTTAAAGATTTCTAGTTCAGAGTTTCACTTACAAATTTTGGCAAATAAAAAAAATTCAATTAAAGAATAGCATTATTTCTAACGAATTCATTTTGCACGCGGAATTAAATTTTTATAATTTTTTTTACAAGTTTTGAACCTAAAGAAGTTTTTTGAGCGTGGCCTATCACATCTAACATTGTCGGGCATTCATTCCAGATAGAAAAAAAATATCAGTCCGCAAGTTTTGCAAATTAGCCAGGCAAGAGATTTTTTTAATTTAAAAATTTATGGAATTGACATTTCACTTATAATGCTTTAAAAAAGATTAATTGCTTCTTGCCAGGTCCTAAAATAATTTTTTTGTCATAATTTTAAGTTAAAGTTATATATATTATAGAGCAAGAATTAATTTCTCAATTATTTTTTTTAGGGACAATTATAAATGTTTACATGTTAGGGTGCGTTTAGACTTCAATTTAACAAAATAATTTAAAAATTAAAAAATTAACACTTTTATATAATATAGGTATACGAATAATAAAGATTTGATAATTTTTATGTAGAATGCATTAAAAATTTTAAATTTTTTTTAGTTACTAAATTTTTTTTTTGCAAATACACTGAATGAAGTTTAAACGCTAACTTAAATTAATACTTTGGAAATGTTTATTTCGGCTGCATTCTCCGCCAGGTTGAATTAGGAAAAGAGCTTGGCATCAAGGTCCGTGCCCTGCTGACCAAAATGGGACGTCCGATTGGGCGGTGCATTGGGGACGCCTTGGAAGTGGGCGAGGCCGTTCAGACCCTCAGGGGTAAAGGACCCGAAGAACTCACCAATCTCGTGTGCGAACTCGGTTTAATACTTTTTAAATCTAAAAAAAATTTTTAGGTTAAGCGCAAAATTTTTTTTTAATAATTTTGAAAATTTAAAAAAAGTTTATTCCGACTAACGTATAGGTTTTATTTTACATCCTATGGAACTGTTCTCAAAGTTAATACATTTTTTTCAAAAAATTTTAAAAATTCTAGAAAATTCAATAAAATTTGATTATCTACATCGTTAATTACAATATTTTTTTTACACCTGAAGCAGTTGGTATAAGATATTTTAAAATCTTACTTTATATTTAAATCTTAGAGGATAAAAATCATTTCAACATAACTCAAACTCTAACCGTTAAGAAATACTTTAATTTTTTTATAAAATTTTTAAAACTTTTAAATATATGTTAAAATTTTAATGAATTTTGAACTCACTCTGTTGCAAGTAGCTATTGAAAAAATGAATTTTATAGAAAAATATTAAGTGCATTTGATTATAATTAAGGTGGCTTGTGTAAAAATAATTTAAAAAATTTAACATTATTTTGAAAAATCAAAACAACAAATTTTTTTATATTTTTTGGTAGCCGTTTGAATTTTTAAATTTTTTATCACATTTTTGAAATTTGCATTAGCCGCAGTCTATGTTACCTTCTTTAATAAGGCACGTGCAAAGGGAGTTTTTTTTTCGTAAAATTTTAAAATTTCTGAAAATTTTGAAATTTTATTTTTTTTCAAAAGTTTTTCAAATATTATTTCATAAAAAGCATTATGGTGCATATATCCAATTTGGCAACTTTTTAAAAATTTGCGTTTTAATACAAAATTTTTTTTTTAAAAAATTTGAGAATTTCACAAAAAATAAAAACTTACTTTGCACGTGCCCTAAAATTAAATTTAAAAAAAAATTAAAAAAAAAAGATTACAAAAGATTAAGCAAATTTTTAATTCTTAATAAATATAATTTGCAAAAAATGTAGGCATATAAAATTAAGCGGAGCTATTAAAAGTTATGACCACCAGTATATTCACTTTAATTTTTACATATTAAATGAGAATTTGTTTTTAAGACAATAAACTCGCCTAAATGTGACAAATATACAACCAGAAATCGCTGAAGACCTATTCAATAGCGGTCCGTTTAAACTACCAAAAATTTTTTTTTAAAATTATTTGTAAATTTTCACTTTAGGTGGAAATTTACTCACAGCCACTGGACTTACTTCTGATGTCTCCGAGGGCAGCAACCGGATCCGGGCCAGTTTAGCCGACGGAACAGCTGTTAAGCGGTTTAAAGATATGCTCGTTATCCAGGGGGTCGACGAGACGCTCGTCAACAAAATGGCCGTCGAAAGTGAAATTGAATGCTACAAAATCTTGAGGAACTACAAACTTCCATTCATAACTTCTCTCCAAGTTTTGGATTCGGGTAATTTTTAGGGGCGAATTTACCATTCGTTTTTACGATAAAATTAAATAGATAATTTTTCTAAAATTATACAATGTCTTTTTGCACAAAAATCTTATTGACGATATCATCTAACACTCGATTGAGTTGTTGCTAGTATATTTAAATAATCATGATAAATTTATATTTAAATCCATGTCAACATAGATTGTAATACAGAACAACAAATAAAAACAACATAAACAATTTTTATAGGGTAGTAGAGAAATATTTTGCGAAAGCAATCTCGAGGTCAGTTTCTTCCCCAATCCCTCCAAATTATTTAAACTGCGTCCAATTCAGAATCTATTTTAAAATTTTTTTAACTATAAAATTTATCGGCATATTTAGAGACCTAAATGTACCTAAAAAAGATTATAACTTAAAATTATTAGCAATTTACTTTAATATTATTTATTATCAAAAAACGGATTATACGACGAGACCACTAATTTTACAAAAACATAAATTAAAAATTAAATATTACAAAAAAAAATTCAAAACACTGGACCACAAAATTTGGACTTCCCCACACATCATTTATGGCAACCATTGATCTTGGTCAAGTTTTTGGTGCTGATTACGATCAAAAATTTAGCTAATGCCTCAGTCGATGTCAAGAATGAGATTTACACTTTTGGGGGTGGGCTACAAAACTGACTAGGAACAAAAGTTAAAATATATATTTAGATTAAGGAAACTAACGTAAAGCATTTGAGTTATTTTATAATATTTATTATTTTGTTTTTATGTTTTTGTAAAAGTAGTGGTTTTTGCCATAAAATTCGTTTTTTGATCATTAATAAGAAAGTAAATTACTAATAATTTTATGCTATAACCTTTATTATATATATAAGGAATCTAAATATGCCAATAGATTTTTTGGAGTTAAAGAAATTTTGAAAATTTTTTAAAATTTGGGAGCGATTAAAAAAAATTGACATTTGAAAAAAACTAAACCCGGGATTGTTGTCGTTAGAAAATCCTTCGAAAAATCGTTAATGTCGTTTGTTTTTGTTGTCCATTGTAATGGATCTAAACATATTTAACTTTTGTTACTACCTATAGATTTGAAAAAGAGCCCAAAATACCCCGAAAAGAGCAGAATCTACTTTTTAACATCAATAAATATTTGAGGTAATGGCTAAAATTCGGACTTCGTATTTATAATCAGCACCAAAAACTTGATTAAGAACGATAGTTGCCATAAATGATGCTTAAGGCTGCGGCTAATACTTTTTTCGCTAAAAAAATATTTTTATACTAAAAAAATTTTAGCGGCCATTATCAAATAATGAGAATTATGGTTTTTTGGTCGTTTTAGGATTCGGTGGTTTTTATTGTAGAAGCCTATCAAAAAAGCTGGGGCTACTATATATTATTATAGGATATTTTATCTATAAAATGAATGTTAAATATTAAAAAATGGTTGGCTGGTTAACCAGAAAGTACAATTTTGAAAACAGGAAAAATTTTCACTTTTTTCGGTTTTATAATAACGTTCACTTTTTCATTGTAAATTTAATAAGAATAATTATCTAATAAATTAAACTATTATGGTCTAACATAATTGCCCATATGTCCTTTTTTGAATATTGTCAAATTTAGCACATTGGCATATTCTAATTACAAATTATTTTAAAAGTTTAATATTATTAAGAGCCATATTTTATAAATTCTTCAGATATATAAAAGATGCGTTTTTTTGAGCTATCCGCATCTAAACTTTAGTTTAATTTGGTCTTAAATTTTTTTTAAAAAATATTATTGGCCTTTGGGTAGCCCTTATTACGATCTTTAAAAATTAAAAAAATTATGACTCTAGCTACAATACTTTTAATATTACAAACACGCAAAGTTGCCTCAATATTTTTTTTTTGCAAAAAAATTAAAAAGTATTTTTGCAGATATCTCACACAAAAATCACTTTCGGTCATAAAAAATTTAGGTTTTTCTCAGCGCACCTATCATAGTACCAATGTTAAGTCAAAACTGAGACTCAAAGATATACATCAGATTGAAAACATAATGCATTCAGGTTACATTAAGGACCTCGACGGTGTCTCATTGGCTTCTGTGTATGCCGATATAACGTACAAGCACAACGACCGCAACGCCAGTTCTACCCCTAGTCAACCCAATCACGGGCTAGGAATCCAAATCTTAGTCGACATTGGGGACCACATTGATGCCGGTAACACCTGTTCCCTTTTTTTGGAATTTATCTGTTTACTCTGGATTAGTTTCAAAAATTGTAAAAGAACAAAAAGTCTTTATTTGTACGAATTTTTTTAAAATATAAACATCAAAATTTAAAATACATTTTCTGCATAAACTTAAAATGATCAGCTGAATGAAAAATATACGTAAGTTAGTGTTTAATTTTTTAGATGTTGTTCAATTTTATTTATCAGTGTTTTAATAATTCTTAAAAAAAATAGCAGAGGAAAAAAAATTTATATTAATTTTGAAACTTTATTTTTAGTATATTTATTGCAAAATTTAAATGGCTCTTATAATTCATTCATTTTTTTAAAAAAAATTTTAAAAAAATATTTTCAATGGCACCAATTTTTTTAAGCGTTAGAATTTTTGAAGGATTTTTAAATTAATTAGTTTATCAATATAAAAAATTTTGAAAACTGAACCTAAATCATAATTTTTTAATGTAGAAACCAAAGTTTTTAAAAATATCAGAGTTTATTAAAAAGTGTGAATGAACTTTGCACCCTAATTATAAAAAAATCCTTCCAATATCTCGGTTTTACTACGTTCAGGTGATTCTTGGGTCAAGATATACCACGAAACGGTGAGTTTATCGCCCCTTCACATGGACCGAATATCAAACAGCATAACGATATCGCCTGAAAAACCCGATATTTCAAATTACAAATTCGTGACTGATTTGATTTGTTAAACAACCTTTCCATACTTGTACTTTTGCCGTTTAAGCAACAAAACATTTATTTTTGATTTATTTCACAAACTATCATTCAAAAATAATCGTTAGCACCTGGCCTCTGACCTTTTTGGCTTGCCAACTTTTTTTTTACCTTAGGGCACGTGCAAAGTGAGTTTTTTTTCCGTGAAATTTTGAAAATCCTAAAATTTTTGAAAATTTTATTTTTTTCAAAATTTTTCAAAAAAATTTTTATTTTAGATTAAGCATTTTATGCGCATATACTAAATTTGGCAACTTTTAAAAAACTTGCGTTTTATTTTAATATAAATTTTTTCAAAATTTTGAAAATTTCACGAAAATAAAAACTCACTTTGCACGTACCCTTATATAAACTTTTAAGAACTATTCAAACAATTTTATAAAGAAAAATCAGATTTTTTTTTGCTGTAAAAATTGTATATTAATAAAAAGTGTTTTTTGTTTCCACTGCTGCAATTGCCTTTAATGCGAAAAAATTTTTAATAATTTGACCTTAGACGCCCTGAGTTTTATAGAATAACTTCGTCAAGTAGTCGATAAAGTTTTAAATTACATGTTTGAAAGCCAAATTTTGCGCCATTTCCATTTTTAGACCAAAAAATTATAAAATCATAAGTATCTTTGAAGTCACCCAAATAAATGAAAATTATTCTAATTTATTTATTACAAAAAACATTCCTTACCCTATAAAGGTACAGATCTCAAGATTATTTAAAAGTAAATATTATTTTAACCCAATTTATCATAAATTTTTTATATTTTTTAGTCTAAGTCTTCAAATCATGTTAAAATATTAGTGTAATCTGTCTAATTTTTTTATTTTTTTCCCCTCTTTGCAAATCACAATTAGAATTAAATATAAAAAGTTATTATATTTGAAAAACATTGTACATACATTGGGTTTTAAAGGGGGGGGGGGGGAGAGTAGGGAGGGGTAAATTTGGTGCGTTTTTTTATTAAATACTAAAAAAAATGCGATAAAAATTGGGCCTAAATAGCCTTCTTTTTTGTTTCCCCAAAAATATTTTATACGCCTGCTCAATTCCTCACTGTCACTCCCCCTATGAAAAAACACTGGGTGCGCCTCTGTATAGCTACAATATTAATATTTACATGCGGACCTTGAGTTTTGCAATATTAGACTTAATAAAGGTGCAAAAACGAATATATTTGTATCTATTGATTGATTTTTTTAATCACCAAATTTCGTCGATTCGCGTAATAATTATTTGTTGCCTCCATTTTCCTACAAAATATATTTAAGCCAAACATACTATATACAAAATAACTACTTTTAAACCATTTAGTAATTAATATAAATGCCTCAATATAATTGTTAATTTTTTCTAGAATGTTGTATCTAAAAACAGGACTGGCTCGATGTTAATTATCCTTCCCTGCTAGAATTACAAGTTAACTAAATAAAAAGATAAGAATATTCGATAATTCTTTTATATTTTCGCATAAAATTTGGTGTTTTCTTCAAATATCATATTGATACCTCTTATAATTTTGGAAACATCTTTAAAGTTTTGAGGTTTTGGTTGTGTCATGATGAACCCTGGGCTGTTGAAAGTTATAGGTTGCAGAGTTGAAGGTGTTAAATAGCTTTGAGTACTTATGATTAAGCAGACTAGAAGGGGCAGATGCAAGTGAAGCCCTAAATAGGGGACCTTCTTTGGGCTTGCAGATCATAGGAGATGCCCTTGGGCGTTTAACGCCAGCCAATGTTGGATGGTTTAAGGTCGATGAATATTTTTCTTCATAAAATCGCCATTTGTATATAAATAACTTGAATGTAGTGTCTTATAATTATGTTATTTAACCAATTCAAGGAGTTTAAATCTCAATATCTTGAACTCTGTTATTTTATGACTGTTGTTCTGAATTGGATCCGATAAAAAAATCGGGAAAATTTTAAGTACTGTGGAAATGTTCCTCGGCCCTACATCTGAACGTATTTTAAAAATGTATCTAAGGAGAAATGAATAATTCAGCTACCTAAGATTAATTTATGTTGTAGCTTTCGTTTTGTTTTAAATAAAATTTTACAGTCCCAGAAATTTTGAAATAACACATTGACAATGTATCCTACTATTTGTGACCTAGAGATTCCATAAAGGGATTTGTATCTATAGTAAAATTAACTGTACAAAATAATAAAATAATATTTTTGGCACTTTGGGTTTCAACACTCGCATTTATTTACCATATTTCGCCCACAAACCTTTATATAGATAGCCTCGATCTGATTATTTAATCATGGTTCAATTTATTTTCAATTTAAAATTTTATTTTTATAAAAAAAAAATTTGTTTCGGAAAGTATAAAATTAGACTTTTTTTATGAAATACGTTTACAAAATAGAATTATAAAATAAAAACCTCACTTTAAATCTGAAGCCTAAAAAAATTTGTCAATTCTTAATATATTGATTTTACTTAATTACGCTAAACAGAACCATTTTTTAAGAGTTTTGTAAAAAACTTTTTGCGATAACGATCCCGGGCTTATTTTCCAATGCCTTGATTTTTTTTAACCGCGAGTTTATCAAAAAATTAAAATTTCTTTAACTATCAATTTTTTTGAAAAAATTTATTGGCTTATTCATATTCTTTATAAAAACATAATTAAAAAAGGTTATTTAAAATATTTGCAATTTACTTAGAGGTTTTTAGGATCAAAAAACGGATTGTATAACGAAAATTTCTAATTTTATAAAAATAAATAAATAAAAAAAATCAAATTTTAAAACAATTTAAACCCTTATGTTAATAATGAATGTTTACGTAATCTGAATAATTTTTAAACTTTTATAACTACATAAATTTTATGATATAAAGGCCCAAAATACCCCAAAAATTTCATCTTTGATACCGAATAATAAAAAATTTTAAGGCATTGGCTAAATAAGCACCAAAAACGATAGTTGCCATAAATGATGATTAAAGTCGTCTAAATTTTGTTGTGATTATATGACATAATTCAAATCAGCATTCCTTCTATAATAATAGCATTTATCACATACATTCTGACCATAATATATAAAAAAGGTTATCATATAAGGGGCACGTCATATGTTAAATTTTTAATGAACTTAAAATTTTTTGCTTAAATTGTGTTTTGACAAAAAAATTAGACAATAAATCTTCTGGCACAAAATTATAAAAAAGACAAGTTTATAAATTTAACATAAAACGCTCATATATACATGTAATTAAATAAACTTAAGATATTTTTTCCAGCAAAAAAAATAACCAAAAATCCAGAATAATATAAAAAAAAAATTCGACTAAAAAGAAAAATTTAAAAGAGAGAGTGAGTGAACGAAATTTGAAAAATAATAATAAAAATAATAATATCAAAATAACCGGGTGGTTGTGCATTTTTATATTTGATTAATTAGGACCGCATCCCATCTTTAATTTAGGAAGGAGAGACTTGTCTTTAAACGCTAATTTAATTAACTCAATCATGAATATTAGTGGGTATACCCAAAATTTTTTATGTCATTAATGACCTAAAAAAAATTGTAAAAACATTTTTATAAAAAATTAATGATTCATTTGTTAACAATTTATACGTGCCTTAGGCCACGCTTTTAAAAGTTTTTTTAAGGAAAGTGACTATGTAAAAAAACGCTTTTCTTGTTCAAATAATAAACAAATTTAGTTTTAAACAATTTTTTTTCTAAAAACTTTAATTTTTTATAACCAAAAATTATAACTACTTAATTTGAGCAGCCATATATAAAAAAAAGACCAAATTGATACAATTAAACATTAAAAAAAAATAATGAAAAAATAAAATAGTTTTGGAAGAAATTTTCCATATACAAAGTGCAAATAAGATTTTGAATGCATATTTTTTGTGTAATGGCGGCATACGGGGTGGTTTATCTTTAAGTAAGGAATGGATGGTAATATTGACTAATATTTACATATCAGCTACTCCAAAAAACCATCGATGGGAAAGAATAAAAGTATAAAATATTATTTTGCCATTGATAGATACAAATGGGTAAAAACCTTTTTTTAAAGTATTCTTCAAATTCCTCGAGTTTAGAAAAAAAAATTTTAAGTTAAAATTGATCTATTATATGTAATCGTCCAAATCAATGTCATCACCATCGTAATCCCCGTTTTCTGTGTCAAACTGCGTTTCAAAATTTTCGAGTGATTGAAAATCGACTTTGTACCTGAGAATACCTATCGTCAAGAAAATAATTAAAGATTTACATAAAATCTAAAAGCTTAGTTCAATGTTTTCTATAGTGAATTCTAAAAAAATAGTAAGAAACGAAAGATTTATCAAATAGTTTAATGGCAAAACTAAACGTAAACGGATATAAGGGTAGAATAAAAGTGTAAAAAACATAATATAAAATGATCAATTCATTTAATTAAATCATATCAAAAAAAATTAAAAACTTTATTTCTATTAACAAATGATGTTGAGGTTAGGTATAAATTTTTATCATTCCATTCAAGCTTTTATATATTTATTCAAGGACAACTGCGCCAGTACCAAATATATAAAACAGACAATTAAGGTTAAAACATGAAATTTAAAACAGTTAACATACATAGTAAAGGTCATAGGCCATTTAATCAATCAATTACCAACAATTTCAAGTTTATATATTTAAAAAAAATTTTAAGGCCTGCGTGCAAGATTCATTCGTTTTTTCAAATTTTTTAATCGAAAATTAGTATGTTCTTAATTTTCCTACCACCCAGTTTCTCTTATGTTTAAAAATCTTACAAAATATAATTATAACTTAATCTATTACATGGCTACTTTACACTGGACATAAAAATTACTAAGCATCATTTATGGCAACTATCGTCAAGTTTTTGGTCCTGATTACGAATGTGAAATTAGTTAGCCAATACTTCTAGATATTTAGTTATTTAATGTCATAAGGTTTTCCTCATGGGTATTTTGGGCTCTATATTTTAAAACTAAAATATATTTAGATTAAGGAAACATTCAGTATTAACGTAGGGCGTTTCAATTTATTAATAGTATCTAAATTTTTTTAAGATATTTAAATTTAATTTGTTTTTATGTTTTTGTTGTAAAATTAGTGGTTTTTGGCATAAAATCGGTTTTTGATAATTAATAACTTGAATGTAAAAGGCTAACAACTATTTTTTTTTTTAAACAAATTTCTAAATAGGTTAATAGAATTGGGAAATTTATAGTTAATAAAACGTAATATTTTTTTTCAACTTTAAAAGCAGTATTAAAAATATAAAGGCATAGGAAAAAAAATTCAACCGCTAATCTTAACGCCAGAAAATTCTCTACCCTGTACAAATCGTTGTGTCGTTTTTGTTGTCCGGTATAATCTTTTAATATACCTTTTCTGGAAATTTTAACCCTATTAAGTTAAGTATTTAACCAAGTTTATTTTTAATTCTATAACTAAGCTCTAAATGGGCCTATATAAATAGTTTGTTTTTTAATTGAATTGAGGATTACCTCCGATGCCACTAAACCCGCGACAGAACTGGCTGCCCTCCTGACTCTTGTCCGTTATGATTTCCAAGCTGGCTCCGAATGATTTATAATTATTCGCAAGCCATTCGAGAAGGGACGAACTCTCGACGATTTCCATTTCGACGCCCGTGGCTTTGTCCACAAAGTGACTCTTGTCTTTTTCTTGTTTTGGCGTTAACAGGACGACTTTTATGTCTATTAAAAGGCAAGCACCAAAAAACATAGATTAAGACTGTACAATTTTTTTGGGCTTAATTGGCTCAAAGAGCTGGGCAACAAACAGTCCCTGCCTTAAACAAAGGAGGTTCGGGGTTCGATTCCGCACATAAATGTCTTTTTTTTAAAATAACACGTGTACTTCCAACTTGAAGCTGATGGGTGGCTTGCTACAGTCAGCCCTAATATGACCAAAATGACAATTTAGACCAAAAACACTAGTAGACGGAGAGCGAGCACTTGTATCCGCTCATCGACAATATTGATTCATTTATCCAAGCCCTAAAGGAGTATAGAACCCCTATAAAAAGAAAGTTAGTTGTTTTGTTAATCAATTGTATTTGTATAACTAATTGTCATCTTTCATTAAAATATCTCACAGCCTTTTTTAGACAATTTTTAACTTTACAATTTTTTTAAGTTAAATTATCCTAGGCGTGACGCATATTACGAAATTGACATCGAAAAAATATGTTTATAAAAAATGCTATGTACATAATAAATTTAGTGATTAAGTCTAAACTGGACCGTAATAAAAAAATTTGCTTATTAAATGATTCAGGCAGCATATATATATATATCTATAGTATCTCGTTAAAAATGTATTTTGATAAAAATTAAAATTGTGAACAATTATTGTTTTGTAAATCGACGCAAACACAAAATTCGTCAATGCAATGCTATATAAAATTAGGTTTAAAAAGGTTAAAAAAAATTTTTCCAATTAATAATTTTCCATAAAGTTTAATTAAAAATATAAACTATACCGGCAGTTTCGGCATTGGGATTTTTCATAACGTATCTCATGATATCGAGATTTTCCCAGGCTATTAAAATATCTACGCAGCCCATTTCAAGTCCCTTGAGCGTT
The DNA here is from genome assembly GCA_030555515.1 of Acutogordius australiensis. NCBI lineage: Eukaryota > Metazoa > Nematomorpha > Gordioida > Gordea > Gordiidae > Acutogordius > Acutogordius australiensis. The sequence goes on from CM060245.1 coordinate 7,979,388, forward strand.
TCCGCAACTCCAAAACAATATCGACCGGAATCCTGACTAATTTCTTCAAAAAATCGACCTAAGTGTGGTTTAAAAAAGATTTGTAGAAAGCAAATATGCCAAAAAAAAACTAAAATCATTATATAAAATTTCTCTCAAATTTTATTAAATATGATTATAGAAATTAAATATTTAATTGAAAAAAACATAAACGTACTCACGATAACCACCTTTAAAAAATATCAAAATAGGCGAGTTAACGGATATAAATATTAAATTTGTAAATATTTTTTAATATTTTAAAAAAAGTTTTTTAGCGGAGATGTAATAAGGAACACATAAAATAAAAAGCAATTAAAAAAAAATATAAAAATAACACAAATTTTTTTACACGTATATTTTTTGAACAAATAAATAAATAAAATACTATTAGCGTTCAACCAATCATATAATTTTTACAAATATTAAATATTATCCATATAATTATTTAATAACAAAAATAATTTCAAGTGTAACCACGGAGAGGTTTCGATTATTAAAGAAAAACACTGTTACTTACTTATGAGTTTTTTCTCTTGTATAAATTTAACGTCGCCGAGGGCTTCCGCAGATAGCTCGATGGCTTGATTAAATCCATTCTCACCACCGTAACTGATATCAACTATTTTGATTATTTTGGCTGCCAATCTCTGTTTAAAAAAGAATGATGATGAACAAGTTTTAATGAAATAATAAATTAAATCGCTTTATATTAAATATAAATTTACAAAAATTCACAAATTTTTAATCAAAATCACTCATCTTACAGACTTTACATACCCAGACCGTTTATCTCAATTATAGCAATATTGTTTGAAACATTAAAAATTTTATACACAAAAAACATATGTTTTGAAAATATTAAACACAATAAAATTATTAAACAGGTGACTGCATCCCATTTAAACAATTAGTATTCGAGACAACAAAAAAAATGGAATATCATATTATAAAAATCTCATTTCTAGTACTATTTGTCAGTTTTGCTAATTTATCCCCTTTTATAGTATAACAGAGATTAAATCCTAAAAAAATAGAAATAAAATTATAATAAAAGTTTGCACACCATTTCAAATAAATTGGCTATTGCAACATCAAAATATTAAAATAAAATTTATAAAAATATGAAAATTTTCCATAAATGTTATAGTAAATCAAACTTCAACATCCATATTTGGATTAATAAATCAATATCTTGAGTCAATATAAAATAGCAAAATATGGAATAAAAAAAAGTTAAGTAAGAAGGTTTTATATACAAATTATAATATTCAAACTCTTAATTTTTAAACGTTCTTTCAACATATATAGTAGAACAAAAATGTTTATAAATTATTATATGCATAACTGGTCAATATGCGTAATAAAAAAGTGGTCAAAAAGTTTAGTAATAAGACATGCAACGCTTAACACACAAAAACATAGTTTTTTAAATATTAAATATCATCCGAGCTTAAACGCGGCACTCTTAACATTGAAAATAAATTAATTACGGGATCAAACATATCAGATTGACTAAGTTCGTTTTTAAAATCAGCTGATCCGGCGAGGATCAGGCCAGAAACGTTGCACCTATCGTTGGAGATGTACATTTGGACCGCAACCTCACTCACCTTTTTCACGTAGTTATGACGCTTTTCCATACGGAGACGGGCAAAACGCAAGGCAGATTGACCACCACGACCTGTAATATTGCAGATAGAAAAAACGTTGTAGATTTAAAAAAGATTTTCTCTAAAAATTAAAGATTCCTAACAGCTGAGAGTGAAATTTTAATTGCGGTTAAGGTAATTTCCCTGAAATTTTGTGTGTGATTAGTGATATTTATTTAAAATAAACCTAAAAAATCAAATTATAAAATACAGAGTTATAAAATAAAAATTTAATAAAAGCTAGATATTTAATATGGGTTGTATGTCACTTAAATTTAGCCTGCTAAAAATAACACAGGTCAATAAAAATCATTAAGTTCAAAAAGAAAATTGACATTAAGGGAAGAGAAATCATATAATAAATATCATGTATTTTTTCCTTTTATATCAGATTTTTATTTGCTTAGTTATTAGTTAAAAAAGGACAAAGTAACTAATTTTGTGAGCTTAAAAATGGTTAAATAACAGTTTTCCTAATAATATCAAGCCTAAATCATAATTTTGTCTAGATTATTTTGAAACCCCAACATAAATGTATGAACACAATATTTTATTGGTTTTGAATGTAAACTTTATTTGTTGTTGTGTTCACATTTTTTTAAGTTTTTGATGTTTATAGACGGCTTACAAAGTGATCAGGAAAACCTAAGACTTAGAATTCCCTAAAAAAATTAAGGTCTACAAAGTTAGTTTAAAATTCAAAAAAATTTAAGTTCCTCAAGTTTTGCGCACAATTTAATTAGACATTGTTTAAAAACTTCAAAAAAAATTTGCATCTAATAAGACTTATATATATAGTTAATTTATATTTCTAAATAATAAAAATGGCCCATTGTATGTTAGAAACTAAATATGAAATAAGGTTACCATGCTTTTTAGGGAGGTCAACAAGGAATTTGTGTAAAATTTCTCGAGTGTTGCCAGACAAAGTACCAAACAAGGCTCCATTACCATCCATAATAATAAAGCCAAATTTGCTATCATCTGTAAGTAGGGCTGAAAGAGCCTAGATTAAATGTTTTTAAATACAAGAATATATTACATTTATCCTTAATTTTAAAATTAAAATAAAGCCAGCTAGGTTTAATTTTTATTATATAACATATAAGGTCTTGTCTATTAAAAAGCTCTATATTAAATAACAAGGGTGAAATATTTTATGGTTATGAGCTAACTAAAATTTTATTTCTAATTGTTAGAGATGATAAATAGTTACAAGATATTTTTATACAATAAAAATTTTTTCCCTTTTTTGATTTTTTGGGTTGCAAAGTCTTTTAAAAAGACCATTTGTTAGATTTTGTATGGATATAAGAAACCAAAGGTAGAAAAGAAAAATTTGAATGTTTAACAAATGAGGCATCATGGGGATGTTTAATTTATGTTCCAAACTTATATTTTAAACATTGATATAACTTTTGTAATAAAAGCCAAGATGTGAAACCAAAGCTCATAGCTAAATTAAACAAAACACTTCAATAAGACCTATAACAACAATATTTTACTTCAGTGTGGAATTTATTGTCACATAAGTAGAGAGAAGTGTTAATGGGTCTAAAAGGCTCAAAATCAATGTTGACCTTTTTTTCTTTGCCCTCATCTGTAACAATTGTCCCACAATAAATGACCAGACCATTATTGGGTACTAAATAATATATAATTTTAGCCAATTCAAAAAAAAGGACAATAAATGCACAATTTTACCTTTGTTATATAATTTAAGCCTTTGTTGTACACTAGTTATAGCTCCTAATACAGAGAGTCTGTTCACTCTACTTTTTATGTTAGAAGCAGTTCCAAATTCATCTGCCAACATTTTGGCTATTCTAGGAATTTGATCTTTTGGTGGTATAATTAGAGATATCATGCTGGTTCCGTTACTATGGCACAAATAAATAGGTTCATTATTTAAAATATTTAAAATTTAAATATTTAACCCTCTGGCAGCTTGAAGACTTTTAATAAGCCTTTTTATCTTCCACATTTCAACATTTTTGTCTGATGAATCTCCCATTTCAAATCAATATTGTAATTAAATTATAGCAAACAAATTGGCAAGAACTGAATTGTAAAACTGATCAATTAAATAAAATTTAAAAATAAAAATTATCATATGAGTGTAAAAGAACAGTTGGTTCAATGCGACACAATTTTTTTAAAAGTTTGATTCAGAGTCGCGAACAGAATCCATCATACAACAAAAGAGCGCCATATAATCATTCGACAGCAAAAGTCTCAAGCAAAAATTCTGAGAGGGGAAAAGTAAGGAATACGTTTAAAAGGTATAATACCAGTTCCAAAATAGGTAAGATTCTATTGACAACTAAAGTTAATGCAAAATATAAGTATGTTAAAAAGTTTTTATCACTGAATGACTTTTTTCCACCTCATGATAATATAAGGATTGTTGCAGCTCTCATGAAAACCATTTATCCTGCAGAGCATGCAAAAGTAATAAATGGTGAAGATAAGAATTACTACATTAGAAATTATACATTCAAATTTTTCTTTGCCAAATATTTTGTTGCTCTCACTGAACCACCTTCAGAGCTATTTTATAATATAAAACAGGTGCCTAGTTTTACTGATAATTTTTTTATTTATATTATTACAATATGATATATTTATATTTATTTTTTAGCTGCATTTAGGAGATAATTTTACATATTTTACCTACTTGGACAAAATAAAACAATGTGAATTTCAGAATAAGTATGGCTTAATATGTGTAACACCCTATGACCTTCTATATTTATTTATACCAACCTCAAAATTTTGTAAACCATGTATTATGGATGTTGACATCTGCTTTAATTCACAATTCACCAAAGATTTTTTAGGTGATATATCATATCAAATTGAGATACCAAAGGATAAAATTCTTCAACTTTTATTAAACCCAAAGAAAAATAAGGGTTTAAATTTAGTTACCCCAGCCTCTACTAAATTAGTAATTATAAATATTTTATATTAAATATAATTAAAACATTAGATAAATTTATTCAGCTCTCCCCATTTTTATAATCATAGACTAAGCCCATATGTTAGTTGGTCAAAAATTTATAATTTTGTAATTTAATATATTTAAAGATTGATGCTTCAAGAGAGGAGGACAAATCTACGAATAACTCTTTAAATAAAAGCACCAATTTTGACAGTCCTAACAATGTTCAAGATAAATCAAACAGCCCAACAATAGCAATTTTGAGGTGGCCCCTTGTAACTTTAAAAGTTTATGGTTCAGAGAAAGATGTGTTTGGATTTGAGTCCAGCAAGCAATGTACAATGGGACGTGGCCTCTTTAAATTTATGTAAGTGTATTTATGAGTGTCATTAATTCAGTTTAATTTTCATTATTTTTTGTGCAAATCCATCTCCTTCTATTTAAATTATAAAAATTTTGTATTTATTAAAATAATTTTAAAATATTGTGAATATATATTATTTAAAATGTTGACATTCAAGGTTTTTTTATAAATTGATAAAAATTTTGTTATTTTCAAATGTTTAAAGGCATATTTTTATGTTGACTGTATTGTGCCAATGTTATTAGGCAAAAATTTATTGTTTAGACATACATATTCACATTTTTAATTTTTAATTATAAGGTTGCATAAAATTGAATAAAAAATAATGTTTTATTTTTACTTTTTAAATTTGACTTTCAACATATCCTATCATCAGATTAAAATTTTATTTGTATTACGTATTATTGTACAATTATTTATTTGAAAAATCATTTTTTTAACCAATCTTTCTTAGGGTCGAAAATGGCAAAAATATACAAGAGGCAATAGCTCACAATTTACAAATTATTTCAGACGACGCCCAGGCCAATAAAACGAGAGCCCGTATGCAAAAACTGATTGAACGGACGCAGGCATCATCTGCTAAGCATAGTATAATTAATCACATTTTATAATTTAATTAAATTTACCTTCAACTTGTTATATTTGGCTGTAACCTTTAAAAATAATTATGTTATTCGTCAGGAAAGATTTGATTTCTCGAAATTAAAAGTGGCTACTCTGATATAAATTGTAATTTTTCATTCAATGAACACATGCAAAAATGTATATTTTTTGGACGCTTATGACGTTGATTCATTTTGAAAAATTGAAATTAAAATATTTTTCACCTTTACTAGCTACTAAATTCTTTTCAAATTATATGGATTTATTTTTTAGGTTTTAACTTTTCAAACAATTTTAAAACTAATTAAATCTTTTATTAGATCAATGTTTTAGCAAAGGGAAGTAGGTTTTTACAATATTTTATTAGGGCATTTGTTAAATGCATCTTTTACCCCTAAAAAAATTTATTTGTTTTTTTATTATGATTGAAAATTTGTTCAAAATTGCTTCTAATATGTATTACTTGACTTTCTAAATATATGAATTATTGCTAAAATTTTTTACTCATTAGTTAAGTTTTTTTATGATAGTATTCAAAAGCTTATTTATGTTATTTTATAAAAAAATATAAATGAGCCAATAGCCATTTTAGGGGCCATTCTTATGTTACTTCGATAAAGGAAAAATATTTTTATAGTTTTTTAAATATTTTATATTAAACGCTTATTTTTAAACTAAGAGAATTATTTTCATCTAACTTTTTTATTTTATAAGTTTGACTATATAGGAAAATTCTTTTTTTTTAAATTTAAACATGGCCATAATTATAAAAAAACTAATGGATATAGTGTTAAGTTTGCATTATCGTCTTTTAATGTTATGGATATTTGTCTATGAAAAATAAGAATACCCTCTTTCAAGGAAATTATATAAAATTTTATAAATTATAAGAATTTTGTAATATTCACTTTTCCTCAATATTTTTTGTTGAAAAAAATACATCGCAATTTGGCAACTTTGTAAAAAAAATTGCGTTTATTTACAAAAAAAAAATTTAATTATATGAAAACTGTACGAAAAAAAAAATATTATTGTGGCCTAGATTGACCCTTTATAAGTTTTTTTTGAATCAGAAAATAAAATAATTATATTTGCTGGAATTGGCTTAGATTACTCAGTAACGAACTACCGTAGGAGGTTGCGAGTTCGAATCTGTGCATAGTAGTTTTTTTATAAGGAAAAATACAAGACCTATGTAACCACTTTTATGCTGGTGAATGGTCTGCTAAAGGCCCCAAACAATGTCTACAAAGTGAGGGCTTAGGCTATAATCGTCGCTTGCATGGAAGCAAATTACTATATTACCTGTCGGGAATGTTAATTTCTTTTCTTAGGTTAAAAGGGTCAAAGCCTTAAACAGGTACGACGACCCTAGAAGGGGAGGGGGGAGGGTAACTTTAAACCTAATTGTTGTTTTCGTTTTAGATGCACATTAGCTAATTAACTATGAAAATGGGCATTTTCGAATTTTTGCAGATTTTAACCATTTTTATGAAATGTGACTATAATATATTCGATTCAAGTTATTTTAAATATTTTTATTCAGATTTACCGCAACCCCCGCTACCAGCCCCATCGCACACATCAGCTAATCAGATACAAAATATCAGGCAACATACCAATAGTTTTAATAATAATAATAATAATAATAATATTACTGCCATTACAGACGCGAATATACTAATGGCAAACCATTCAAATATTGGTCAGATTCCTAAAAATAAGTCACACGTTAACTTTGGTGAAAATAAGAGTCGAAATATTAAAAATTTGAAGTTGCCTTCTTCGTCTGACGAGAATTATTTACCCCCGAATGAAACAAGTACGATGAATGGTCGAAATAACAATATTAAGAATAAAATGAGTATTATTAAAAATAACCAAAATAACAAAAAGAATAGTGATAAATCACATTTGTCTCAACTTTATTGTAAACACGTCACTCCTAATCACACTAGGTTTTGCATGAAAAAACACCTCGGGGACCATAAGTCTTCTATGAGTGTCGATCCCGATTCCATAATTACGGAAGGTTTATCGTGTGAATCGTCAAAACACCCGCCCGGTTCTAATTGGCACAAGGAAGTTAAGCAAGGTTCCCCAGCTCTCGCACCACCCCCCACACCCATAACCCCGCCGAATGCTCACACGTCCAAAGGGTCCGGGGGCGGCCAGGGACCGGCCCAACTTTCGTTCTTGGCTTCGCCCGCCCGTTCGCTTAAACGTTTTTGGGCAACCTACAATATCCTGCACGGCAGGGCAGGTGTTCAGGAGCGAAAACAAACCATCCACCATCGCCATTCACTCCCATCCAATTCCCTCTACGATGCATCCTCGATTCCTCGCAAAAATTCGCGATTCCCTGATTGGACAACCAATCTTGTCAATCGTTCTGACCATGACCTTTCACATCAAAAACGGCGAAAATCGACTTCCATTTTGGGTAACGGTAATTACTCAATCTTACAAAGCGCTACGCGCAAACTTTCGCCTTTCCGGCTTTATTCAATCACACCCCCTACCGACTTGAGCGCAAAAAAGTCTTTGTCTTCCAACGCTATTCATTTAGTTGACTGCGCTTCGACCGATTACAAAAACCATCGCTCTCTGCCTCAAAAACCTCGTAGTTTAGGTCAGACCGCCGTGTCAGAATTTGAGCCCCAACGTCCTTTACACTCATATTCTGATTGCATACTTGACTCGGGCCATTTTTTTGACCTGAAACTCCAAAACTCAGATGAATCCGATGTTTCTAAAGAACATACTAAAAAAGGTTTAACAGCGAATGTTTAATACTTAAATTGTAACCTTCCTAGCTCTGATTTAACATAATTCTATAAATTTAAGATATATGAGCTATTTTAAAAGGCCCTGTCTGCCTTTAAGATTTTTAAACTTGTTTACTGTTTGTATTTAATTAAGCTTTGTAACCAAAATTTAAAAAAAATTATATTTATAAAACAGCATTTTTTTTTGAATATGGGTGTAAAAAAATTTCCAAAGGCAAATGAAAATTCTTAAAGCAGAAAATATACGTGAGATCTGTCATGGGGATCCTTCTTTTATTTTAAGGTCGTTCTGATATTGATTGTCGACCTGTATTATTATTATTAATGTTATTATTTATTACAAAATTAAAGTTGTTTGAACAAACATACTTTAATTTCCCTATTTTGATCTGCATAGTAACATAATTTGCTGCTATTTCAAATTATATCCAATTATCCTAACCATATTAAGGTAACGAAACGACCCCACCCGATAGTTCCAGTAGTTACTATTACGGCCAGGATTTCATCAAAAATCTTAACCTGCCAAAATTTTATAGCACCAGAGGTCACCTCAATAAAACCAAAGCTAAAAAGCAGGCTGAATCAGCTAATAGCACGCCCAGTAAAGATAGGAGAATGTGTATCACGTTCAGGCATGACGAAAAAAAGTAAATATGTGGCCGCGGTGTTTTTTTATATTTATAAAATTTAAAACACATGATTTATAGTTTAATTACACCATTCAGTATTAATGTCTTGGCGCCATTCTACAAAAAAAAATGTTATTTGGTTACTCAGAATATAAGTCAATAATTACGTGTTTTGCAAATGGTTTATGTTTAGGGGAATTTTTTGCCTAAGAAACTAGTTTTCAGATATTTCTATAAGTAATTACACTACAAGTTTTAAACTTTATTTCAGGAAATCTTTAAAAGTTATGTAATTCCCTTTATACTTTTAAAATTTGTTTCAAATACATAGAGATGCCTATTTTTTAATCTTTTTAAATTTTTTTTTCAGTTTTCCTGAATATAGTGCCTACATGTACAGCTCTTCTCTTTCCTCCTCTGGTTCGACGTCAAATAGATCCTCCTCCAATCCATACTACAAGCTTTTACCCCATGCCTTAAGTAATCCCGATACAACGCCTTGTCAGGCCGATGCAATTCAACAATTTGAGAACCCTAACCAACCGAGCTATCGATCATCAAAAAGTATAAACATAAATATTTACACTTTCATTTTTAAGATTTTATTTTAAAAAATATCATTTAATAATTATAAAATATAGTTATTCTTATTTATTATTACAATTTTTATTAACCATTAGAATCCTACATCGCATTAATGTGTGACAAATTAAAATATTCATTTTATTTTACAATGATATTAATAATCTTATCTAATTAAAATTATCATTATAAAGAGAGTGGGTAAAATATTTAAAATAAAAGTATTTTATTAAGCTTATTATTTAATCTTAATCTATAGCTCCGTTGGAAAAATATTTTAAAATGACCTGGGCAAGACTCGCCCAAGGCCGGCATTTTGCCCAATTCCTGACAGACATTACCTAGGTCGGCGGCGGCTATACTTTGTTGGCAGGGTGCTTTTAATACCCTTTGGAAGACCTTTATTGATTTATATAAGCTTTTTTTTTTAAATATTGCTTGACCTCATCTTAATATTTCGGTCAACCTTGATTTTCATTTATTTAAATGGTTAATTAGACACAATTGCTATGTATTTAAATTAGAAGTTAACAAATTTTTAAATGAGTTTTTTATGGAAAAATAGCTAAATTTTGCTTTAAAATTTAAACCGATAACCTTGTAATGGCACATCATTTATTTTTCGATTGGAACATTCATATTTTGATAGAGACTTACCTAAATTGTTTTTTTTAAATTTCCAAATAGCAGATTTTTCAAACCCTCAATCTCAGCTTCAAGGCAATAGCCAGGAATTATCCGATATCACTGTAATTTCACCATACGGACAATGTAATTTGTCGGACATTAAAAGCAATCTTAACCAAACGCCTATTATTCCTCGCCGTAAATTCCCTAATATTTCACTAATCTCTAAAGCAACTTGTAATTCTGGCGCTGTTATAACGACAAACACAAAACATGCTAATACACCAAATCCACCTGCACAAGTCAAATCTTTACAACATTCAAGCGAAATTTTTGAGAAATGTTATTTACCCATGAAACTTTCACCCGTTAAAAAGCCTACTCCAGCTCCTGGTACATTTATTTTGTCGAATTTAATGTAGATAAGGTTTTTTGAAAACTTATTATAATATTAATAACCTAATTCTATTTAACGTTTTTAAAGGTAGTTAGGTCTTAATGCAATTTACCGTTTTTTTGATTGAAAAATTTGTAAATTAAAGTATAACATTTCTTTAACAAGTGGCAACTAGCTGTAAATGGGTTTTTTTTATAATTATATTCAAAAACACTCTCAACAAATTTTTTAAGAATTTGTGCGTTAACGAGAAAGTAATGTTTGATTTGAGGTTTTTATTAATATAACAATAATTTGAACAGGACCTCCTTCCACGAGTACCGATATTAATGCTTGGAAACGTAAACCTTTGTTATTTGCTCCTCCTGAACTAGCTTTTCCAGAAAATTTTGGGACAGAATTTACCAATATTGATATAAAAACGATGCGAAATGTTGCGAAAAATTCTGATTCAATAGGTCAATTAGTTATGACTGATCCCCAAGAAGATCCTGAAACTTCTCAAGGTTGGCTAAATTAACAAATATTGAATCAATTATTATATAGCTAATACAGCAATTTATTCGGACATATTTTGGTTTGGAAATATAATTATCTTCTTTTTTATACAAACCACATTATGTTTGTTAAATATACCATATTAATAAATTTTTTATAGTTAGTAGCCAATCACAGAGATCAAACCTATTATAGACTCTTTAAAATTCCCTTTACCTAATCGATTTGTAAATCAGCTAAATTTCTAAAAAAATGTTAAAAAAAAGATCTAAAAATAAAAAAAAACATTTACATCGAGAAATTTTTTTTATTATTTGAAACAACCACAAACTTTTAAATTTAAATTTCAAAGAATTTTATTAAAACCGATAATATATTGTGTCTAACAGGCTTGCAAAATATTCTGTTAAATGTTGATGTTAAAGCTTATTATTGTTAATAATTTTATTTCTCATTATATGAGAAAAAAATATATGACAAATGATTATAAAGAAATTTCCTGCATTCTCTTTAAGTCATTTCCGAAGTCCCAAAATCTGGCAAATTGGTCAAATAATTTCATTTTTTTTGATGTGAAAGTAGCAAAATAGTCATAGGCGACTAAAAAAGGCCATCAGTATCCATTGAAGGTTATACCCAAAAAAGGCCATCACGGGAATTCACTCATTTCAGTTTCGAACACCTTTTTGATAGTGATATTTGTTGACGTGTTTATATAAAGTGTAATACATATTTAATTTGAAAATATTTTATATATTTTGCTTATTAGCGTTTTTTACCTATCCAAATATAGTCACAAAACACGATGATACAGCTTCGAGTAGAGATGATTATTACTACCCCATCGAATTAAACACTTGTGGGGCTGATTGTGTCAAACCAATATTGTTCACTATGCAGCCACCCGATTTACCAAAAACTTTGGTCCATATGAATATTAATGGGAGTGCGAATCAAACCTCTCAGCTGCTCGAAGAAGACGAATACCACGAAATTAACGTGAATAATAACGATCGACCCGACAATAACTGTAAATCAGAATCCTCCTCTCAGCTCAATTACATTGAAACGGATGTTATATTCAATAATGCTCAAAATGCTACCCCAAAAGCAAATGCCAACTTGGGATTGAATATAGCCTCGACCTCAAATACAATTTCCACAAAGTTTTCGTTTGATCCAAATCTATCGCCCCAAACATCATCACACAACCCTATGAGTTCGGAACAAATTTTGTCACATGGGGCAGATAACTCGTTGCGAGATGTCGAATATCATTCCCCGTCTCTAGATACCTTGGTTCCCCCGACCCCGGCATCGCTTGTCCCGCCTCTGCCTCAGAAAACTTTTACCCCTGACGAATTTAATATGAAAAATAACAATTCTGCTCCGCCACTTTTACCGAAGTCGCGCCAGGTACCTCAAAAATCGAAATTCGATTTTGGCGATGTCTCATTAATTTTCGCGTCGTCAACACCTTCTAATTCGACCCCTATCCCAGGTTTAGAGATCTTTTATATTGGTTTTTTTGACTGTCAGTTGGGCATTTGTTTTATTTATGCATTAATTTAACATTAATAAATTTTTGTGTTTTTATAAACATTGCAAATTTTTAGATATTTATGTAATGTCATTTAGTATCTCCAGGATCTGTTAGCTGCACAGCTACGCTCAACACCTCCTCTAAAGACTCGAAATCAACAGCCAAACGATATAGTCTTGAGCGAATAAAGGCAACGCTAGCTAATATAATGTCTAAACACGCAGATTTATCTCCTAACAATCCATTTACGTCCTCATGTGGTAGTCCATCTCCAAGACCCTCCACTTCGATCGCGGGCATATCTCCGCTCACGAAAGATACCTTCACTAAATTTTTTTCTACGCGTCGTGGTCTAAGTCTCCCGTCGCCCTCTTTTAGCCTCGGAGGCAGGAGCAATAACAACTCCCTGAATCATAATTTGTTTACCTTCCCCGCTACTCAGTGCAAGGATACCACCTCTTGGAACTCAAAAACGTTCAAAAGATATCGAAGTGGTAACGCCAACACGCTAACGCGCCGCCTTCTCCCCTTTTCCTCGCTTAGTTTGCGCACTGCCGCAGGGAAATCGAGGAAGGCGCGTTTTTGGACGGGGTTCCGCGACGCGACATCACCGTCCCCGATAGTAGCTGCTTTACCCGTAATAGACGAGGCTGATGCTGCCAGGATTACCCATGAGATCGCTAATATTGAGAATTACGCTGAACTTAAGTATAGTCGCCAAAAAGCTTTACCCCCTCGCGAACCATGTGTAACAGGTGACAATTCGTCATCCACATCAGGCCACATACAACTTATGCCAAAAATCAATGTAAGGAAATCACCATCCCCGAACCCAAATTATACCGAATGTAATCTTAAGGCGTGGGCCGCTGCCGCTTTTATATCGGACCTTAAATAATAAAGTGCCCCTCCGCCTATAAATTCGTTTTCCTTATAGCTGCTTATAACGTAGTCTTGAACCATATGCAAGCAATATCTATGCAGTCTGGTAAACCCTAATACGAATAAAGATTTTTTTGATATTCAAATTATTCACGTACACACTGCGGCACGCTATCATTATAGATGCTAATAGGTCCACACTAGGGCATGTCAAAACTCCGGAGTTTAGAAGAAGTTCATAAACTCCGGAGTTTTTTATTAAAATTTGCTAGTTAATATATGTAATTATTACATAATTAGCTGCTCTTTTATTTATTTACAACTTTCATTAAACATAAATGAGTTTTGACTACAAAAATACAAATTCCAATATTTTCAACAAGCTAATGTTTACTAGCAAATTCCAAAAACTAAAACTCCGGAGTTGATGGACTCCTTCCCGACTCCCGGAGTTTTGACATGCCTTAGTCCTCACCAAAGTTTAGGAATTTGTGGAATTACTACCATAAAAATGAATATGCCTAAATAAATCATTTTGGTGTGATTGTAATTTAACGTCTTCCCTTATATTTATTTAAAGTGTTATCTTAACATTCAAAGATACTAATTTATCATCATTACACTGAAAAAGTATGTTTGTTACGTTCTATTGATAAAATTGATATATTAACGCAAATTGTACCTATTGGGCATGTTTTATATTCTAAATTCTGCAAAATTTTGCTCATAAAATATTGTAATTTGTGGAATTAGAAACTTTAGGAAGAAAAGTTAGTTTTATGTATGTAAAACATTTAAGATGTGCCCTTGGATTCCTAAAATTTATTTACAAATATTTTGCGTCCTATATATATGGTTAAGTTTTTTAAGGCCCATTTAATCGTTAAATTTATTCATCTACAAATTCAAAAAATTAAAAAAACCCATTTATTAAGATGCTTTTTAACAGAACTCTCAGAAGTTAGAAAAAATTGCTATAACCTAGCAGTAAAAGTCCCCAACGATGCAATTGTTATTACTCACAAAAGGAAGCATTTTCCTATTGTACTTAAATGGAACATTTATGCTCATTCACATTATATTAATAAATACTTTATTTTTATTTAAAAATAGTTTTTTATAAAATTATTTATTCCCTCAAAATTTTTTTAGAAATTCAATCTAATAAATTAAATTTAAATTCATCAAGAATTTATTATAATTTGTCCTTTTTGGATGAAATTTTTTAAGAGCCTGCTGTAAAAAATTCTAACGGACATTAAACAAAAAATAACCTATTTTTTTATAGCTTTATCAAGTAATACTTAGGTCTTATTTTTATTAAAAAACAGTATTTAAAAAACATAATATGGATCTTTTAATAAGGTTATTTCTTTATCTAGTGACAAAATTTTTTATAAAGAGTATTTGTTAAACCCATCATTGTGCAATTAGGGTTTAAGGTCAACATTTGTTAGAATTAAATTAATTATCACCTCTATTTATGAGTTGCTTTTATTATTACACTTTCTTTCATCCTAATAACATAACAAGGTGTAAAATTGAAGATTTAAATATATTTTTTTCTACCTCAGTATATCCTAATTTCAAATTTGCTATATGCACTTAAACCTTAATCAGCTCAAATTCCATTTATATTATATATGTTTGTCATAATTAAATTGTATTATGAATAAAATTTATTTTCTGGCTATTTCTTACTTTTTTTATGTGGCTATGATTAAGCCTTAAAATTTAACAATGTTCTTTTTTTTAATATTTTTAAAATAGCAAAAAAAAAAATACATTTAAAACTAATAGGTAAAATTAATAACATTTATATTGCAAATTTACTATAAATCTTTAAAAATAAAAGTTTTATTAACATTTGAATAAACCATTTACCTTAAGTTTCAATATTTTAGATTTTGCATAAACTTCCAAACATTATACAAAAAAAATATGTTTTAATTTAATTAAGGCTATATAAAAATTTTATTTCTTATTTCTTGACTGTTTGATCCTAAAAGTGATTGTTAAATTGTGCAGAAAATAAGTTTAACAAAAAAAATTTAATTTTCAAGTTACAAATTAATTGTTTTGATGTACTGTTGTTATATTTGATTAAATTATTCACAACTTTGTGTTGTATTAATGCAACATAGTCATAGAGTGTGTTAATAATTAATTATGGGTGTGGGTCTTTTGCAAAATAAAAGTTTTTTTGTAACAAGCCCCTTTATTTGAAGTGAATTTGATTCACCATTGGATTTGGTAATTATTGCCAAAGGTTTTTCCAGCAATTCTATATCACCTACCAAAAGATGTGATCCAATGACCATTATGGGTTTTCCCTGATTAGTTAAGCAAATTAATTTACTGATGTATAATAAATATTCCCAATCCACTTATCTTTTTCTGTGTCATGGCTAATTTCTATATCCCCCTGAACCTCAATTATAAACCATTCGTTTTCTTTTTGGCTATAATAAATTTAAACTATAGTCTAATTTTTATCAATAAAATAGATATTAAATTCAACTTCAAAAAAAAGCATGTAATTTAGTTTAAAATTTTACTCGCGCCAAATTAAATCAATCATAATTTAATTGTGATTTAGATCATATGTATTACATATGTTACCTTTACCATGTGGTTTAAATTTATTTAAATTGTTAAAATTTTCCCCCATTTGTAGCGTTTATGTGTTACGCTCAAAGTTTTATTCAAAGGATCAAAAAAGCAATTTCAAAATTCAAGAGTATGCAAACCCAAAGCAGCAGCACCTTCCAACGACCTTTACAACAAAAGGTTTATTTAGGTTAAATTATATAATTATTTTAAATATGCATTAATATTTTACAATAGTCAAGGAAACAACAAAAAATGTTTATTACACCTCAATTGTGATATTTGGATTTGGGGTTACAGGTGATTTGTCTTATTAACCAAATTATTTAGGTGTAATATTATATATGATAGGTAAAGAATTGATTTCATCTAACACACCGACTGCTCAATTTTCAAAAGCCTTTAAAATTATTAAATCAAACATAGAGGTATTATGTCTTAAATTAAAATATAGATTAATGAATTATTAGGATCTCCACTTAGAGCATTTGGGGAAGATTCAGGGAGAGGGAGGAGAAAGCATATAAGGTATTCTAAATAATATTTCTTCTAAAATGTAATATTCTAAAATTATTTTGTTTAGACATGAAATTTACACAGATAATAAGGGTGATCAATATATGAGGCTAAAATTCTATGTAGCTGGGGCTGATACAATGAAAAAAGGAACTGTTTTTGCAGAATCAAAATATGTAATTTTGACTTTTCTTTTTTTTATTAAAATTGATAATGCAACATTACAATGTTGGCTTTAAAAATTTTGAACAAAAAAAAGCATTGAATTTGCAATGTTTTCAATATTGCATATTATAATATTGGCTGTGGATAATACTAATTTTAAAATTGTAAAAAAATTATAAAATTTTTATTGTTAACATTAAAAAAAGAGAATAAATAAAATTAGTTTGTTTAGGGATAAAAAATTCTAAATTTTTTAATTAATGTGAATCATTTGTGTTCACTGTTTTATCTTTAAAATTTTTTTTTACTACCCAGCCATTAAATTGTAAACAGCTAATAAAATCAAAATTTAATATTTAGAATAAACACATTTTGTCATATTTATAGTAATGCTTATCAGCTGTGACATAAAGTTTCTGATTTTACATTCAGTAATTTTTTTCCATTATAGGATCCTTTGACAAAACATTGTGAATTTAGTCATATCATTGTTCAAATTGGAGGTGGATTTTCAGAAAGAATTATTAAAGTTATATGAATATGGTAGAGATGGAAATAAAATATTTTTAATATTGTAGCCATTTTATCAAATTGTAATCCAATTTTATTTTACGTTTACAAGACAACTCTTTTTGGTTATTGGTATTATTTGTCAACCTGAAATTTTTATATTTTCATATATTCTTTTGTATAATTTATATATAATATCATTCTACTTATTATGACCATTAAGTAATTCTTACATTTAATTTATAGCAAAATTGAGCTGGTCAAAGGTTTAATAATTTGCCTAATGTTTAAATCACCTAAAAGATAAGAATATGCAAAAGTTACAACATTTTTTGAATAAAATATATTTTAAAAATAAATTCTAGGTGTGCAAGTATAAAAGAATCTAAAAACAAGCTTGATACTGGGAAAAATTAGAATTTTTTAGATTAAGATCCTAAATAACTAGATATTAAAGATAAAACAAATGTCAACTGTTATTTTATCTTCATCATGAGGTTTTTTAAATGATTGATACACACACGGCCTTTCCATTTAATTGTAAACATTTTAATGCGTGATTGATTAGGTTTTTAACAAAAAACGTCGTAATTAAACTTTTTTAATATAAAAATATAGAATTTGATGTTTCACGTTTAGCATTTAAAGTTTCTTTTGCCAACCAGGTATATTTTACCAAATTACATTAAATAAATATCAATTAATTAAATATATCAGTGTTATTGATTGAATCGATTTTAGGTCGGGTAGAACATTTTATTAAAAATTTATGGGAAAAAAATATTATGAAATAAAAAATTATTTTTGGCTATTATTCACCTTATAAAGTATAAAAATATTAATATCAAGAACACATTTGATTTAAAGTAATTATTTAATAAAACATCCAGTTTTTCCTGGCCTAAACGGTTTATTCTTTTGTTAAATATTTAACCGGCTTTCGAACAGCTACGTTTTGCAGTGCAGGAGTGGCCAAGATCTTGTTTGCTTAAATATTTAAGTAGAAGTTTTTTTTGTTTTTCCACCACTGCAAAAGAGTTTGATATTATTTACCTCTTGTGGTGGGAGGTGTATTTAAGTTGTAATGTGGTCCTCGGTTCTAATATCGTCATCCCACCCTCCTCCTTGATAATTTGAGAGTTTGTATTTGTAATCAAATTAAGCTGAGACCGGATTTGGCGAATTACTTCATCTCGTTCATACTCACTAATCATTTTCATTTTTCTGTTCAGACGTACATAAATCTATTTTTCTAACTTTTTTTTGCAATCATTATAGCGCAAAAAATAGGCAAATTTAAATCGGCCCGGCCGAGTTTGACATAAACTAAAACGGCCCGACCCGCATGACTAATCTTATATGTGTAGGGCCAGCCCTAAAATTTTTCCCTTGGCCGGACGGGCTTTTGGGTTCCGACTGAGAGCACCAATACAAACATTTTATATAATTTATATCTAAAAATATTTAGATTTTTTTTGGGAAGGAGGTGGAAAAATTTGCTCGTTTGATCCCAAAGCTAGCCTATAAATAAACTGGGATTGGGATCATCAAATACACTAGTAATAAAGAATAACAGATGATCATTGCGTAAATGAGGAAACGGTATGTAGATATGGGAAATTAAACTCACACTGATGTCCCGTATTTCATGAAAAATTCACCGGTACTTGCAGGGTTAAGAGTAAAAAAAAACTTTGTTGTTGTTTATTGCCCCGTTCATGAAGTTGGTAGTAAGATTGAGCTTGAGGGCAGCAAAGGATGGATTGATCCAAAGATCTTTAGGAGAGTTAGGAGGCCCGCGGTTGGGGCATATGAGCCAGTGTTGTATATCGTCAGTTGATTTGCAGTCGTAGCAGATATTATTTAAAAATAGGAGAGTTAGGAGGCCCGCGGTTGGGGCATATGAGCCAGTGTTGTATATCGTCAGTTGATTTGCAGTCGTAGCAGATATTATTTAAAGATGGGGTTTACCAGACGTGCTCTGAAGTTTGCAAGTAGATGACAGTGTCCAGACCGGAGTTGAGCCAAGGATGAACGGATGTTCCGGGGTAAAGTGTTTTCTAAAGGTGATACGGGAGGGGGTTGGCCGTTTAAAACTATGAAGAAAGGATATTAGCTATGGTTTTGTTAACTGCAGAGGTGTAAATACGTTTGATTATCATTTTAGTGGAAATATTTTTGTCAATGAAAGGCTGTATTTAGGTAAAGCATTGAGAAAAAAAGGTTCCTTTCATTTGTCTAGCTGGGGTAGGTGCGTAAGCTCGCGACAAGGACGGTCAGGTGATAAGCAAGACGCAAGTATTGGTCTGATAACATCTGACAGTGGGCTTGTACTGGTAGCATATTGGTTTTCTTGGTGAAGAATTGGAGAGAGCTTCAGGCAACCTGTAATGGTGCAAAGAGCGGAATTTTGGGAACGTTGCCATTTAGCAAAATTTGTGCTAGATATATTAGAGGACCAGACTGTGGCAGCGTAGTTTAGAATCGACCTAGATATTGCTCTATACATACTGTGGACCAAACAACCAATCGCCGGTTCTTATTAAATCAAATTATATGCAAAAAATTCAAAATTAAGAGTTTTTTAGAAATGATTTTTTTATCTAAGTTAAGTATTTATTATATAAAAAAATTTGAAAATTTTGTTTTTTTCAAACTAAACATGCCCTTATTACAACGTAGGTTCTTATTTTAAATATTTTATTTTGTTCAATAAATGAATGATCGACGTTGGTAATGGATTTTTTAAACAAAAATCTAGACGGCTTTTTTTTGATTATTTTTTTCTAAAATTTGCTAAATTCTGGGCCAATCTCAGGCATAAATCAATATGGTAAAATTTGTCCTGTGACCTCGAAAAATATAAAGAAAAAAAATATCTTCCTTTATATTTAAATAACCTGTTATTTCTATTTTTTATTATTATAAATAAATTTTTGGATATAACAAGCTCTTAAAAAAATTTTTTTTAATAATTATCCCTGTTGGAGACTCACCGCGATTAGCACTGTGGGGCTAGCACATATTAAATTTTAAATATCTTCCAGCATATTAAACATTATTAATCATTTTGGTGACTTTTTCTTAAATATAATTAACAAAACCATTAAATTAAATTTGGTCTAAGTCTCATGACAAAATTCGTTTGGAAATAACTCTATTGTTGTCCGTATGGACCTCTCATTCACACTGTTACCATGTTGACCTCAATGTAAATTTAAATTAAAAAAATTGCAACCTTATTTTCTAGGTATTTTTTTAAATAGTTTTACATATTAAGTATATAAAATGTAGGTATAATGATAAAAACTTTTTTTTTAAAATATTTCATACTAAAGGGGAATATAGCCAAAAAAAATTGATTTTGAAGTATTTTTTTATATAAAACCTTTAAAGATGTTTTACTATTAAGAATTGATCTAATATTGATGTATTTAATTATTTGACATGATCTATCTAGAAATAAAGAAAAATAAAAATTCTCATTTTTAGACTTTTTTTACTCTGTGTGGTTATAATAGTTTGTATATTTAAAGGGCACGTAGTATTTTTTATCAAAATAATAATAAAATTAATTTCATAGCTATTAAACTCTTAAAGTTATAGAGGTTTAAATATGAGGTCCGTGTGCCCACTATAGCATTCGCGTTACAAATTATTCATCATACCATTCGCGGGTTATGGGCTGCAGATTTATAAGATATTTAACATGCACCTGTGACAAGAATTTTAATAAGGCTTTTAGGAAAATGGAAGACGGCTTTGAAATACTTTGCCTGTTAGCCATCCAATTAAAACAGAACCGCTGCTCATTTTGAATGTATATTACAAACAACTTTACCTGCGCTCTTAATCGTCCAATTTCAAAGGTTGTTACATCAACCAATTTATTTGGTCACCAACCTTAAAAAGACACTATATTTTATTGGTTTGAAATAAAAATCTTATTGATTGTCAAACAATTTAGCTGTTTCACACATTTTCAATAATTGTTTATAATATTGTTTAAATTTTTAATTGTTTATATCTGGCCAAATAATTGAATAAAACAATGAACGGATTTGAAACTTTCTCTGACAGGTCTGGAATCAATGTAAGATTAGGTAGGTAAAAAGTTTAAGTAAAATAGAGTGGAAATAGCTCTTTTTCTTTAAAAATAAATATGTGCGTGTTTTTTGTGTAGTTGGCTCTTAGAAAAATATGTGAGTTGTCATAATAAGGAAACTCTATGAGCTCTAGAATAAATTTTTCTCACTATATTAAATTTGAATAGGCACTCAATTGTGAAAAAATTTAGCTTAAGCCGAGCTCAAAACATAACCTAAATGAGAGATTTTGAACTTGATTTTTGTGGAAAATCTTTAAATGAACAATGTGGTCATTGTGAATGTTGAGCATCGTATATATTATATTGTCCCGAATACAAAGTTTACAAGAAAATCTTTGACCCCAAAATATATGAGAGCTAAATAATATATCGCCCTTATTTTTTTAGGTATTTTGGGGTAACAATTTAGGTTTATAGATAATTAGTGGGTAAGTCAGACTTTTTTGACATTACAGGTATTTTCAATGAATTTTCTTAATGCGAATACAATTTCCACAATGTCGCGAAATCAATTTAAAATCAAGACAAATGATATTTTTTTAACAGTTGGAGTCATTCAACGTTTTTACTGTTGTATTCAACAAATTTAAATGTTACAAAATGTCGCGAAATCAAATTTTAATCAAGCAAATGAAATTTATTGATATTTTTCGGTCAATTGGTGTCATTTGACAATATAACAGGTGTATTAAAAAATTTTCTTAATGCGAAAGATATGCCACCAAAATGTCGCATCAAATTTTATTCGAACGGAATTTTTATTGATATTTGCGGTAATTTAAAAATTTACCACGTGTATTTAAGAATTTTCTTAATGCCAAAAAAATTCAAAATGTCCAAATCAATTTTAATTCAAGGCAACGAATTTTTATTGATGTATTTGGGTCAGTTGAAGTGATTTGACGAGCCAAAATTGTTAAATAACCCCGATCCAAAAATATCATTAAATATTTGTTTGCTTGATTATAAATTAATTTCACGGCATTTTGGTGACATTTTTTTTCACTGAGATAATTTATTGATTACACCTGTAAAATAGTAAAATGACCTTAACTGAAAAACTGATTTTGCGACATTTTGAGGACATTTTTTTCACACCAAATTAATTTATTGAATACACCTGTAAAATCGCCTAAAGACCTTAACTGGTTCAAAGAGTTACTAATTTTCGCAAGTTGAAAAATTAAGTGTCAAATAATTTTGTTTTAAAAATTAGGACTCGAAACATTACAACAATAATCAACAATAGTCAAACAATATATTTATTATTTATACCCTATACAAATTATCTACATAAATGCATAGAAAAAAGCTTTATTAATTATTTCGCATTTAAAAGCATTAGCATTCGTCTAGCCAATGAGCCTCGAGCTCAGAATTAAAAAAAAGGTCCCCTTAATGAAAACTTAGCCGCTGTGAATGTATTTGAGTTGATTAATAACAACCACTCGTCTCACTCACTTCCATATCTTAAAGTTTGCACTTAAACTTAGGCGAGCTCACTTGCTTGTCATTTGCTACGATTAACAAAGTGAGAGAGCTAAGTCTTTTTGTTTTGTTTTTTTGTTACATTGAGAGTCACTCCGTATCTTTTTGTTTTGTTTCTTGAAGGTTTGTGCTCTTCGAGTTTTGTAGCCTCTGGTTATTAATTGTCATAAAGTTTTGTAATAATATCGGAATGGAATTTATTTTATTTTGTATCTTTATTAAATTAAAAATGAAATTAAAAAATAGCTATTTAAACAACTGCGTCCTTATAGGAAAAAAATATAAATACGAAAACGTAAAGTTACGAATTATTTTTATACAAAAGATTGTGTGTCCTAATTTAAAATTTGCAAAAAAATTCCACAGATGTTTTTTGGCTTTTGGCTTTCGTGTAAAAATTTAATATATTGATAAAATAAACTGGTAAAAAATATAAATATAAAGTTTTTTTACAATTTTGAAGTTAATATTAATCGCAGCCAATAGCTAGAACCGTTCGGCATGCTGCAACTAATATAAAAAGTTTTTAGATAAAAAATGAGCGCACCTGATTAATATTAAGGTCTCTAATAAAAAATTTTAGAAATTAAGTATTCGACGCGTTTAGAGCCATTACATTTATAAAAAATAAAATTTTATAGATTTTTGAATAATTTTTTTTAAAAAACTATGTAAATGCCAATAACAAAATGCGTAAGAGGTTGCTCATTCGCAAATGGTTTAGGATAAAACATTTGTAACGTCACAATGGGTTTCATACGGACCGCAATTCAAACCTTTAGAACTTCAAGAATCATAGATACTATGGTCTTTGTTTTTTATTATTTTGAAGAAAAATACGTGTTTTTTAATTATAAACAAATATAAGTTAATATTAATGAATATTGTAAATTTAATTTGACAAAAAGTAAAAAAAAAAATTGCAATTTTTTATTTTCCCAAATTACTATCATGTCAATAAATTATATCAAGAGTATTGATTAAATCGTGTTATTTGGTCGGGTGTATTTTGTAAAAATTTCTGGAAAAAAAATAATATAATAGAAAGACATTTTTGGCTTTTTACCTTTAATACTAGATATCTTTTAAAGAAAAAAAAACTTCTATCCTTTTTATACAATACCATTTTATATTAGACCTATCGTAAAACACCAAACAATTCCCAATTAGGTGTTTTTGTTAAATAAAATAACGCCTAAAATAGTTTTTTAAATACATTAATTATCTGCCTAAAATTCTAAACTTTCATAAATATAAAAAGATGGTAATTTTGGAATAAGTTTAAGGTTAAAAGTTCTTAACCCAAAAAATACAAATATGATTATTAAAAAATAGTAAAATGAGCGTCAATTTATTAAGAGAGTTTAGGGATCCATTTTAGAGTAAATATTTTACAATTCTGAAAATATTATTAGCCGTAGAATTATATAAAATTTATTCTCCTGTTATCGCA
The DNA here is from genome assembly GCA_030555515.1 of Acutogordius australiensis. Taxonomy (NCBI): domain Eukaryota; kingdom Metazoa; phylum Nematomorpha; class Gordioida; order Gordea; family Gordiidae; genus Acutogordius; species Acutogordius australiensis. The sequence continues at coordinate 8,003,772 of CM060245.1, forward strand.
TTCATTGCTCGATCAAATGGGATGACGAATAATACAAGATCAAAATACGGCAAATATCGCCAGGTTTTCATTTTATATTATTAATATTTAATTGCTATAAATAACTAATTTTTTTAGAGACGCCCGTATACCTATTACACATCTTACAATCCTATAAGTAGATGCGTCAAATATACACTATTCTTTTTTAATTTTTTGTTTTGGGTAACATATATAATATTTAATAGATTAATATAAATATATTAAATGTGATTGTAGTTATGTGGGTGCCTTTTTGCCGCCATTGGTACTTATGCATTTATTGAAAAAGAGAAAATATTGAGGGATGCATTGGATATTTTATTTGATCCTGCTATTCTTCTCATGTTAGCAGGAAGTTTTGTGTTTGTTCTCACATTTTTGGGGTGCTTAGGATCTTTAAGAGAGAATATATGCATGCTTAAAAGTGTGAGTTATAGTTTATATGCATTATCTATTTAATTTGTTAATTTAATAATTTAGAGCATATATTTATGATATTTTATTTTTAATATTCTAATTGTCCTTTTTGTATTTTATTTTATAAACAGTTTGCCTACATACTATTTGTACTATTTTTAATACTGTTAATATTGGGTGGACTTATCTTCTTTTCCTTTTACTCTAATAATGATAGTACCACAAAATTAAGGATTGTTCAAACCCCAAATGAAATTTTACTTAAAGGCATTCAAAGGTATAGGGATGATGATGATTTAAGGAATCTCATAGATAATATTCAGATCAAAGTATATGTTTTTGACATCCAATGATTTTTATTCTTATGGCTACATTAACATATTTTTGTCAAGTACATTATGTTTACTAATCTAATTTTAATTGTTTTAAAGTTTTATTTTTTAATTTTTTTATTAGATTTGCATTATATATTGGGTAATATTTATTGGGGTAAATGGGTAATAATAAAAGAATTACCAAGCATAATAATTTTTATAAAGACATTTTTTTTTTGAATTTTAAAACTTTATCATTTTTATATTTAGAAAACGTAGGAATATCAAAAATAATTTAAAAGTATGAAGCATAAAATGAAATTTTCTAAATGTATATATACATCATTTTCAGTTCCAATGTTGTGGTGTCGGAGTCAATGGTTTCAGGGATTGGTCTTTAAACCCTTATTTCAATTGCACCCCTGACAATTTGAGTGTAGAGCAATGTGGTGTCCCCTTTTCTTGTTGCATTAATGCTGAAGTATACCTTTGATTATATTTAACTTTTTTACTTATGCCATGTCCAAAGTATAGTCTAAAAAAACCAATTTTTTTTTCTCTATTTGTTAAATTACCTCAATTATAATGATATTTATTATGCGTCTGTTTTGCTTTTCTTGACTTAACTGAATTATTTATCAATTTTAATTTTTTTTATATATCCTTTGGTATCAAGTTTTGTCGAAAAATTAAAAATGACTTTTAATTTTTTTTCTCATTTTAACTACATAAGATTTTTTAATTTCATGTTTTACAAAAATGAAAACAAAAATCACATTGCATTTGGCTAAAAATATAATCAAAAAATAAAACTTTTTAATGTTTAATTTAATGCTATTTTAATATTTGTGGTAGGACATTTTAACATTTTTTCAAATGTTTGATTTGTTTAATTATTATTTTGTCAATTTTTAATTTTAAATGTACTTGCCAGTATTATATTTTAGCATTATTTTCTATAAAATTAATGGCTTTTATATTATTTACATACACACAGGAGGAGAACAATATGATGTGCGGATTTCATACTGTAGACAAAACGGTATTTCAATATACATGAAATATCTTAAAAAAAAATACAATTTCAAAAGGCGTTTCGACAAATTATGAATATGAACGCGTTCAGAGTTCATATAGTTTTTCAAAAAATTAAAAAAACACTTTTTTTATAAAAGAGAAGGGGTGGGTTTTGGGGAAAAGTCGTTAACCTTTTCAGCAGTAAAAATACCAAAATAAAAAAATTTAAAAAAAAAATAGAAAATAATAAAATTTTTAAATATCTAAAATATACAAAATTTTTAAAATTTTTTAAACAAATAATTAAAATTGTTTTAGATTTTTCCGTAAGTTTTTTTTATTAAAGTATTTTTTAAATTGAATTATGTTAGGAGACCGAAATTAAGGATAGGATTTATACATCAGGGTGCCTAAAAGCCATCTCAAAATGGATTGAAGAACACGCCATTATTTTAGGTGGATCTGTTTTAGCCGTTTTAGTACCATTGGTAATTTAATCATATGCTTTTATGTATTTTACTGTGCCCAAAGTAGGTTTTTTTTTATTTTTCACTTATGTTTGAAAAACGCATTAAAAATGTAAAGATTTTAAATTATTTAAAAACAAAAAAATTAACTTTGAACGCTCCTATCGTCTTTTGATATGTTAATTAAAAAATTATTAACACGTTTTTATAACTTAATATCAAGTTGAATATTTTTTTATATAAGTAAGTCATTAGAAAAATAAATTAAGTGAATATTTAATTAAGATTCTATACCTTGCAAACTTATATATATATTTTTTTTCCTTTTTTTATATTTTTTATCTAGCTCCTGGCTATTTTCTTATCACTTCGGCTCGCCTCTCAAATTGAGGAACAAAGGCTGCGATGGTTGGAATATCCCCATTATTAACCGTTCGCTTTTTGGGCAGTTTCTGTTGATCGGTCAATCTAGTTGAAATTATATTGATACTCACATTTTTCGATAGAATATGCATTTCTTTTTATCACATTCAACATTCAAATCACTGTACCGTTAATTAGTTCTCTTTGTCCAATTGGGATAATTTTTGAGCACGGTTTTTTTTGTTTGGGGAACTTGTGTACACATTTTTTTTGTAAATGAACACATTTTTAAATTTAAAAAAATTTTTTATTTTAAACAGTTTTTCGTTTCAGATAAAGCATTTTTACGTGCTTGAAAATTACTTTGGCAACTTCTATAAAAAAATTGTTCTTAAAAAAATAACATTGTAAAAATTTTTGAAATAATACAAAAGTATAATTTTGCTTTGAACGTGAATAAAATATTTTTTAATCATGCATTTAAAACGCTCCAGCTAATTGAATGGTATTAAATATACAAAATTAACTGTCTAATTATGTTTTATTTAAATATTTTAAAACTTTCTTATAAATTATTTTTTAACATCCGCTCTCATTTATTTTATTATTTTAAATATTGTTAAAATAGAATATCTCTTTTTCATACAAACTGTTGTATTTTTGATCTATTTATTACGATTTTTTTTATTAAAAAAAACAATTGGCACAAAATTTTCAGGATTAAAACATATACCCTTTTTGACTTTATTTTATTTATCTTTTGAAATTCCCATACTGACAATATAACCCCCTTTTTTTTAAATTTTTTTAATGCATTTACATTGACCTTTTTTATATTTTTTATTTTAAATAAAATTTAAATATTTACCATATTATTTATATTATAACGCAGATGCTACTGACATTTTTAACTAGGCGTAAAGTCGGGCAAGAACGTTTAATGGTCTAAATTGCAGAAAAATTAATTTTTGAAGATTTTTGTTAAAATGGTTATATTTATGTAGATATAAACCTAAAAATATTATTCGTTACAAATAAGAAAATTTTTGAATTTGCATTCAAAGAAAAAGGCATTTACATAAAACTCTAGAATTTTCTATTTAAATTAAATTGCTTATAATTATAATTTGAAGCCTATATTTCTGCATGTGCTGTTATAAAATACACAGGTCAAATATCCTATGTCTAATGCACCCCCACAATGGCTTATGAAAAGAATGCACCCCCACAATGGCTTAATCTTATATATCTTCTGGTTCTTAGTTTCTTGGCTTTAGATCCATCCAACCTAAAATGGCTTTTTTTTGACCAAATGCCCTAAAAAATATTTAAATATCTTTTTTTTCTATAGAAATACCTTGGAACTTTTATTAATCACAAATATTGAAAAATGATTTTTATTGATATATCAAGCTCTTACATCAACATTTAGATTATGCAAAATACTTCGCGTCCAAACTTAATTTCGACACTAAATATTATCGATTTTTGATAGAAATATTATTTGAAGTTTAAATTTAACAGGTTAACTATTGTCAATACGCAAAATAAAATTTTCATTTACTTTTCTTGAATCATTTATGATTTTTTGACATTTGCTCTAAAATTTTCAATGTTTATAACTGACTAACTAAGTGTGATAAGGAAAAACGGTAAGCGGATTTGATATTCCCTAAGATGGCAGGTTTGATCTCTGTACTCATAACTCTCAAAAAATGTGTTGACCTTTATCTATAAAAATCTTCCATATTCAATGCCGCCATTTTTCTGACAACATTTTTACCATTAAATATCTACGATTTAGTGTTTATATGTGCATATTCTTTATACTTGATTAAATTTAAATTTGCTCATACTTAATTTTCACACTAAAAAACTAACATTTAAGTTATAAAATTTGTCATGGGCTATTTATTTAAATTATTGAATGCGTTAAATAACCCAAATTCTGATAAATGCAATTTCGATCATTTTATATCCTGGATGTTTCAATCTTTAATAATGCTAGTAAGGGCTAGAGACTCGAAATCAATATCGAAACCCTAAAGCCTAAGCCGGTCGGTGACAGCTTGTCCAAAACGTACTAGGCTAAACAATATAAGGGTCAGACCGATTTTTAATATCTCATTTTGCCTTACTTTTTAACTATTGATAATAACAAGAAAAAAATGGTATATACTCCAATTTTTTTTCGATAATTTTAGAGCAAAAAGTTTATGGCCCGCAATATAATTATTCCGAGCATATTTTGATTTTTGGACCGGACGGGACTTAAAATAAAAAAAAAGTTGATAAATATAATGGGTGTGCCAGGCGCTAATATCACAGGGTCCGGTTTAAATTCGCGGGTCCAAAATTAAAAAGGCAGCATTCATTATTGATTATACGAGCCATAAAAGGTCCAATATAATTGTAACTTGTCTGGCCACTGTCAGCTGATTCATACAACTCGACCAATTATATTTAAAACATGCTTGGCTGTTTTAATTTAAGAATTATAAATGATTTTAATGTTAAAACGTTTTCAAAATATTAATCAAATACAAACTATGCTTATGAATATAAGGTTTTAATATATCCTTTCTTGCGTCCAAAACTATAAGGTTCATTACTCGAATTCACGGCTCTCTTTCTTTCCCTCAAGGTATGAAGTACAAATGTAGCCAAAGTTTTGAGGCTTCACTGTTTTTGCAATTCTGATTTTTTGGTAGTCGTGAAGAAATTCAGAGTATATAAAAAATCAGAAAAAAATCCAAAATTTAGAATATTTGTTTGCAAATATATAAAATTTTAGATTTTTTTTTGATTTACAATAAAAATATTTTCATTATTACTTCTCTAAATGTGGATGTCAGTTTGAGAAATTCAGAAATATTAAATTTGGGTCCTTTTAAATACGCTCTAGGCATTTTATACTAAGTACACAGCGCGTCTAATCCATAAATACGATAGGAAAGCGGTACAAGTACACTGCCTGATAATAACAAACTGGGAAACTATTAAAAAAATTAGTAATTCTAGCTAAGGGCACGTGCAAAGAGCGATTTAATTTTCGTATAATTTTAAAAATTTTGAAAATTATGAAAATTAATTTTTTTTCAAAATTTTTTAAAAATTTTTTGTTTGAGATAAAGCATTTTATGTGCCTATATTAAAAATGGCAACTTTTTAGAAATTCGTTTTATTACAAATTTTTTTTTTAAATTTTGAAAATTTTACGAAAATTAAAGCTCACTTTGCACGTGCCCTAACGTGGAGTACAGAGAGAAAACACTGCTTGGATAGTGAAAATCTTGAACAAAAAATAGTGCAACCTTAAAGCCTATCGATAACCGTGGAAAAATTAAAATTTCAAGCAAGACAGTATATATACCTGTAAATAACAAAATGTAGCCATTTCAGTTTTGTTATTGCCTTTGTAGATTAATTAAAAATGTTTGGATTCACAGACGCTGAACCCAGGGATGGCTTTCAACTTAGCTGTCTTGTTTATGCTGTATACCCCGATCAAGAATTCAAAATTCGACTTTGTTATTTTGGAGCACCTATCAAGAAGAATTTGGTTCAATAATTGCAAATTTGTAAATTTTGTATTTTATTATGATTATTTATTATTATTTTATGTATTAGATAATTTGTTTAGACTTGCAATCGTATTTTTTTATGTCTCGCCCTACTAATAAATAGGGCTTTTAATAAAGTTTATATATTAAGAGGGTCAATTAATTTAAATTTCTTTAGATTTGATTAATGAATGGAAAAATATAAATATAATTTGCCTTATTACATCGATATCCAGAACAAATTTCAATTTTTAAATAGAAAATTGGCCAATAAATAAATATTACACAGGTAAAATTTTGAGTATGAGCTAGCGCAGGGATCAATCCTGCCATAATCAAACTTAGTGTCAGCTATAAGCATTAAAAATTAAAAAAAAAATGCCAAAAAAAATAAAAAAGCAAAAATACATTGAATTTTTTTTTTGCATATATACAATAGTTAAACTGTTGAATTTAATCTTCATTTAATATTTCTACTAAAATCAATAATATATTTGTTTCGTATTTAATAATATACGCGAAATATTCTGTATTATCTAAATGCTGATGTAAGAGCTTGATATCTTTAAAGGTTTTATTTTTATGAGTTGATAAAATGTTATAATAGATTTTTTTTTATAAACAAAAAGATTTTTAAATTTATTTCTTTTAAGGGTATTCTGGAGGTTGCAAAATCTGTCAATATGGTCAAAAAGGGCCATTTTTCGATATGGAGAGCCGAAAGCGGAACGAAAAACGGAAACTATATATGAGATAAGGCCATCGTGGGGATGTATGCTTTTATGCTTTAACATAATTATTCTAACATTGATGTTTGTTGATCTGTGTTATTTATGTTTTTTTTTGGTTTTTTGCTATCCAATATTTTTTTAATCATAAAAAGTTTCGAAAAATTTATGGAATAGATAGGCTAGGATCTATTTTAAAGAAATTATTTCTGGTTTTTTCAAACAGTTATAACGGAGTTGACAAAAAAAGAAGTCAAAAAAAAATTAAAATTAAATAAATTATTAAAAAATATATATCAAACAACAGAATTACAATTTTTAATATAAATGTAGAAGTCGGAGCTTGTATATACCTAATAATTAAATTTTGCACCTCTTCTTGTGTTATGACACCACACATGGGACTAACTAAAATCAAAAATATTAATTTTGCGTTTTTTCAAACCCATTTTATGAGTTTGGCCAATTATGATATAAGGAAGTCGAATACGTAAAAATGAAATTTGTACATATGTGAACAAAAATGCAAACAAATGTTAAAAAGAGGGCACGAGTCTTTAATGCTCCATATTCGACGCTATACCGTCCATGACTGTTCAAATAAAATATTAAAGCTGAATTTTAAAAAGGGAAAACATATAAATAAGTATTCTCAAGTTCGTTATTTCAGTTAATTATGCCAACTTTAGTTATTTTTTTCATTTTGTTTCGCAAGCGCCTTTTAAGGCCCGATAAACCAAAAAACGAGGAAAAAAACATAGAAGAAATGCTAGGATGTAGATAATTCACAAAGGCCATTATAATCCCTAATGGACTAAGCCGCAGTTTTGATAATTAAGTAATTTTTAAAAAGGCTATTCTAATTACAAACTTCTCAAACATTGTTTTTTTTCCCCATTTCTTTACCAAAAATTTTCAAATGATACTGACATAAAAATAATTTTATATGGCCACGTTCAAAATAAACTTTTTTTTCTTCCAATACATAGTTTTCATATATTTTATTTTGTACATTTATTCATTTTAAAGAGAAGCTTAATTTTTTTATAAGCACAAAACAACTTTTTTTTCCTAAAATTAGAAAAAAAAATTTAAAAAGTTATCTGAATAATTGAAATTTTTTTTGAAATGCTCATTTTAAACCCAACCTGTGCAAAATATCAACAAATCAAAACTAACTTTAGGTCGCACGCGGCAAGAGCCGGTACCAATATGAGCGTCACTTTGTCTCCGAGACCGTACTAAATTTGTCAACTATCCGTTGGCCCCACCCCTCAGGCCAATCAACATTCCTTCGTGCCTCGCCGCCCCCAACATGGCTCGCGTCAAAGCAGCTGTTTTGTTGTAATTTAAATCATTAAGTCGTAGTATGGCCATAAGTAGGGCCTCTGTGAATAGTAAATCAAATAAAAAATATTTTGGAGTCACCTAAAAAAATGGCAAAATTACTCTTAAAAAATGACCCCTTAGATTTTTTTATAAAACCTATCCGCAAGTGTTTAATTTTTGGGTGAGTCAAGCCCAAATATTTCTTGTGAAAAAATAGGAGTATCATGAGAAGTAGAAATACAAAAATCAAACAAAACAAAGATATAATTATTTATTTTAGATGGCGTGTGATAAATTAAAAAATTTCAAAATAATTCTTTATCTCAAATCAATATTGGGCGCTATGTATTTAAATAAAGAAAATAAAATTTAGAGTTACGAATTTCACATCTCGTCAATAACATTTAACCGAATTGTGGATATGATTTATATAAGTATCACAAATACAGGCGTTCTATAAGTCTTTATTCAAACAAAAGATTAGCTGACTCTATTGTCCTCTGATTATGTATTTCACTAGACATTAAATGAATTTTTTGATTTTTTTTACTCCCGATTAAGCAGAGCAAAAAAATTAATAAAAAAAAGAAAGTTTTGACAATAGCTAGAAATAGTCCCCCTTATCTCATAAATAGCAGTTTTCCAAAGTCAAGGTCACCGATTTTCAAGTATATATATTATTAAAAAGATGGCCAAATTTGACCGGATTGACTAATTATGCGACGCGAATACCAGAATAAGAAAATTTAAAAAAACTTATTTTTAATTTTAAATCATTTGTTACACTTTTTATCTTTATTAAGACATCATTATCTAGGTTAAACAAAATATTTTGTCCACAAAGGGATACGATTTGTACCGGCTTTGAAATAAAATTATTATTTAATAGTTTAGCTGTTTTAAATGAAACAATTTTTTTATGCAATTTTTTTGTCTTGCGTTTTTAACATTTTTTCATAAATTTTCAAAGTTTATAGCTGGCCTACATAATTTTATAAGAAAAAACGGTAAAAGGATTTTAAAAAACATACAAGTGGCTAGTCTGGTTTCTGGAGTCATCTCATAACTCTCAAATATTTGCTGACCTGTGTAATACATATAACGTTTACAAATATAAATTAAATTTTGGGTTTATATAAATTAAAATTTATTTACAAATTTTTTAGAATACAAAAAAAACTCAGAAAAAATATACCTCTGAAGAAAACTACCATTGTTGCCTTTTTATATCCTCACTTTTCAGGAGGAGATAAAATGTCAACATTATCTCTTTTATGTTTATAGTTTTATTGGCACTTTTAAATATTTTAATATAGTGCAAAGAGCATATTTTTGCCCTAAAATCAAAAAAAAATTATTTTTTTTTTGAATTTTTCCAAAAGTCATGTTGGTCCTGTACTTTTGAGTTCACATATTAATAATATTAGGGACTGTATTTTAGCAATTTTTCAAAAAATTTAAAAATACGTTTTTTAGTTATATCAAGCTGAATGTTATTTAGAACGAAATTTTAAAATAAATTTTTTAAAATAATAAACACATAATAGCCCTTATTGTCCTTTTCATAATAAAAAAAATCAAGTTTCCAGTTAAAACCTTTTGTCTTCTAACCTCCGAAATTCGCATCATATGTAAAAATTCACCTTACGATTTCTTTTTCTTTTGCCCATATCTCCGTCAGAAATCTCCGGTCAAAAAAAATTTCCAAATTATGAGATGTCCTTAGATCCTTCCTCCATGCAAAATTTCAGCCAAATCAAAAGGGTCCGACTTGTTGGATTGAGGTAAAATTGACCATATATATGAAATTTTATAAGGGTTATATTTTATAAATTGTAAGGTAGGTTTTATGAATTATCTATTTATATTTAAACTTCATTATAATTTTTTGGTAACTTAAAAAAATGAGGAAACATTATTAGCATTTACGGTATCCCATATTACGTATAAATTTGAAAAAAGGCCATCATGTAGATTATTTTGCTAGGTGTCCCAAGGGTTATCAATCATAAATTTTTGTCGACTTGGTTTTGAGATAAAGAAACGGATGGTATGACAACACACTGGTATTCATATTTTTTTAAAGATTTTTAATAAAAAATATTAAACTCGGCTATTTTTTTAATTATCCATGGTTTGATGACCCGAAAAACGGAACTTATATTGGAGAATTCAGTCTGCAGTTTTGTAAATCTTGCCAAACATTTATTATTACAGGTGCCTATATCCAGTGCTGGGAAAACAATGAGCCAAAAAACTTTGGCTCACTTTTTTTGCCCAAAACATAAAGAAAGAAAGGGGGCTACAAATAAAGGGCCAAAATAAAAAAAGTTCTTACAAAAAAGGGGCAAAAACCCCCCGAGGCTCTTAAAAAGAGCCCCAAAAAGCCTATTTTTTGTTTTTTTTGTAATAATTTCAACAAATTATGATTTTTTCTGTATAATAATGATGAATGGGTTATTTTTTCTTGAAACTCCTAGGAGTTGTTTTTCGAAAGGGCTTTTTTTAATCATGTCCCTATTCTTTAAGCTAGAAAAGGGGCTTTTTTTGCCATGCCCACCAGTTTGTGAGCATTTGGGGAATAAAACTCAAAAACTTGTTAAATAAAATTCATTTATTTTTTTTACAGACCTGTTTATAATAATGATTAAAACGTATTTGAATCATTATGGTGCGCCGATTTTATAATCTGTGAGATAAATTTAAAAAAATATAAGTTTTCATTAGTTGAAAGGTATAAAATGGCATTAATTTTCGTAGGCTTTTGAATTTTTATACCGCTAAGGCCTGGAAAAAAAGGAATTGGAATAAAGTAAATTTAAAATTCGATGAGTTTTTCCGCCACTTTCATATCCACGACAAACTAAAAAATATTTTATATTGCATAAAACAAGATTAGTTAGGTAAAAGATTGAAATATAGGGTTATTAAAATAATACATTTGACCTACAATTAAAAAAAAATATATATGAAAAAGTAAACACAGGTCGATACGATTTGTCAATTTTTCGAATTAGTTCTCATTGGGTACTAATATTTTGTTTTTCTTCTGTATATGCCATTGTGCCAGCCCACTATAAACAATTAATATATATATATATATATATATATATATATATATATATATATATATATGGTCAATTCCACCTCAATCCAGCAAGTCCGGGAGGGGTACCCCTTTTGATTTGGCTGAAATTTTGCATGGAGGTAGTATCTAAGAGTATCTCATAATCTGGAAATTTTTTTTGACCGAAAGTGATTTTTGACGGAGATAGGGGCAAAAGAAAAAAAAATTGCAAGGTGAATTTTCACATTTGATGCAACTTTGGGAGCTTATAAGTCAAAAAGTATTATAGCTAGAGACTTAATTTTTTTTTTATTTTGAAGAGGACAATAAGGGCTATCTTGCATGTGTTTATAATTTTAAATTATTTTTTTAAAATTTTACAATTTTGTAAAGAACATTCAATTTGATATAACTAAAAAAACGTATTTTTAAATTTCTTAAAAAATTGCTGAAATACAGTCCTTAGTATTCATTATTAATATGTGAACTCAAAAGTATGGGACCGACTAGACTTTTTAAAAAATTTAAAAAAAAAATTTTGTTTTTTTTGAATTTTAGACAAAAATTTGCACCCTGTACTATATTAATATTTAAAAGTGCCAAATTTGTTTATATATAAGAAGTTAGACATAGGGGCAAATATGTCAGGCTAAAACAGTTTTATTAATTTGATTCAAACTATTGTCAATTTTGGAAAGAAAAGGGGAACTTTAGAACAAAAAAATCGGTAATTTTCAGTTTTTACTCCTATCTTCTAAGCCGACTTTCTGGGTCACTACCAAACCAATTTGAAAATTTAAAACTGCATTTTATACATAAAACATCACTTTATAATATATATTTCCTCCAACATTTTTTAACGTACCCATAGCTTTTTATGAAATAAATACCAAAGTTTGCCAGGTTTTTTGAAATTTTAAGGTGTAAAATATAAAAACTTAAAATTTTTATGCTAATATATGTGAACTTTTACTAGTCCTTTTTAGTTTGATGAACAATATTAGAATATGTACATAATTCTAGATATTTATCCTCGGCAAAATTCAAAAAATTTGTTAAATTTATTGGATAAAAAAAAATTTAAGAGGATTTTAGAAAAAATAATAAGGTTAAAAAATTTGTAAAAATTAATTTTTTTCTATTATTTAATAGTTTTTAAATAAAACAGCCTCAACAACGTTAAATCTGACAAAAATAAATAAAATAGAATATATTTGGCCTATTTATAATATTATGATTCAACAGATTTTCTTTTTTTATGATTATCAACAAACTTAAAATAAACGTAAAAAGTCAATTATTTTATGAAACATAGTTAAATGGTTTTTTAATATTATAACTACATAAAAAAAGTCAATTTTAGGGTTAAACAACCTTAAATGATTATAATGGGCAGAATTAGCTTCAATGATAAATTTTAAGACTAAATATTAGACCCAATTTAATATAAACAAAATATAGACATTCAGTCTTTTTTACTAATTTTTACAAATGCCAAATAAGTTTTTGAAAGGCTATTTAGAGCAAGGAACACCATATATATCTAACTGACCTTAATAAAGTTTAAAAACCAACAATTTAAGTTCCAATTGCATTTTAGTTTTATAATATAGACGCACTAAACCTATTAAAGAAAGAGGAAATATTACTGTTACTTGATTCTATGGGCATATAGATTTGGGCATTGACCTAAAGTTTTTTATAACTAAATGCGTTCCTTACGAGTTTTAACACAAAAGTGTGTTTTAATAAATACATTTAATTACAAATTTAATAAAAATAATGAAATGATTTAATAATCTCATTATTTTATAACTTACCTATCTAGTTCTTTTAAGATTTTCTATACATAACATATATATTATTTTTTTAACACTTTAACAGGCAAAATATGACTGATTATATAGGTTCTAGATATTTTTAGACAATTTTGCCAAAATAATAAAAAAATAAGCTTGCACAGACGAATACAATCTGCGTTAGTTTTTTGACACCTGAAAATTTGCTGTTTTTTGGCAAATTTAGGTATTTTTATTGTAGAAGCGTCAAAATCGAGTGAAAAAAGGTGGGGCTATTATATGTTATTAAGCGATATTTTATCTATAAAATAAATGTTAAATATTAAAAAAAGGTTGGCTGGTTAACCAGAAAGTCGATTTTGAAAACAGGCAAAATTTTCACTTTTTTTGGTTTTAAGGTTCACTTTTTCATTGTAAATTTAATAATAATAGTAATTAATTAAATCAAACTATTATGGTCTAACATAATTGCCCATATGTCCTGCTTTTTGAATACTGTCAAATGGAACATTGGCATATTCTAATATAGTGCAAAGGGCATAAATGTGTCCCAAAATTAGTGCAAAAAATTGATTTTTTTAAATTTTGTAAAAAGTCATGACGGTCCCAAACTTTTTAAATCATATATTTATTAACATTATTAAGGGCCATATTATATAAATTTTTCAGAAAATTCAAAGATACGTTTTTTGAGCTATTTGTGTCTAAACTTGACTTTAATTTTTTGGTAACTTAAAAAAAAATTTTTTAAATATTTTTTGCGTCTAAGGTAGCCCTTGTTACGATCTTCAAAATAAAAAAAAAATTATGACTCTAGCTACAATACTTTTGATGATACATGCGAGCAAAGTTGCCTCAAATTTTTTTTTTGCAAAAAAATGAAAAAAATTTTTGCTCATATCTCGGTCAAAAATCACTTCCGGTCAAAAAAAATTTAGGTTTTTATCAGCACCCAAGGACCCTACCAATGTACCAATTTTCAGCCAAAACTGAGACTTCAAGGGAAAAAGTTTGTCGATTTGAGGTGGAATTGACCATATATATATATATATATATATATATATATTATAAACTTAGAATTTCAATAAATTGATGTTCTTTGTTTAATTAATAATTTGATTTTGAAATTTTAAATTAAAATTAAAACCCATGATTACAAAAGTAAACATCTGTAACTAAATTAGATAAAGATTATGCTTGATTTGTGCTAAATAGCCATAATTACCACCCTTTTTTTGGCCTGTACATCTTTCACCTGATACATTGGATGTCGTAAAATAGAGAAAGTGAAAACTCAGCGAACTCAAGACTCTAAAACCAGATAACATTTTGATAAAAATAATATTTTAGTCGATTTAAATTAAGTTGGGACAATAAAATTATCCTAAAAAGTTGCGTCCAAGCTTCAATATTTTTTTTTCCGATAGATACAAGTAAAAAAAAAATTGTGACTGGCGGTAAGAAGAGTAATAATTGGAGAGGTGGAGATTATGATAAACCAGGGCTGGGAAAACAATGAGCCAAAAAACTTTGGCTCATTTTTTCCCCTAAAACATAAAAAAAGAAAGGGGGGCAAAAATTAAGGGCCAAAACAAGAATTCAAAAAAAGCCCTTACAAAGAAAAGGGGCAAAAAAAACCCACAAAAAGTGGCTCTTAAAAAGAGCCCCCAAAAACCCATTTTATGTTTTCTATAATAATTTCAAAAAATTTTGATGGGTGGGTTATTTTTTCTTAAAGCTCCTAGAAGTTTTTTTTTAAGAAAAGGGGCTTTTTTTAAACATGCCCCTTTTCTTTAAGCAAGAAAAGGGGCTTTTCTTTTGCCATGCACACGAGTTTGTGGGCATTTGGAAAAAAAAACCCAAAAACTTGTTAAAAAAAGGCCCATTTATTTTTTTTTCCCAGCCCTGTGATAAGCCTACAATCGATCTGAGGGACCTAGGTTTATTCCTATGGCTTCTATAAGATGGGAAATCCACAATGACTAAAAAATATGTAATTCATAAATATAGATACAATAATCTTATTTAAAATACTTCATAAATTTAAGAATAAATAATCAAAACTTGTTAAAATAAATACTTGATAGCGATATTATTTGACAAGCCCTAAAACATAACAAACAATTTGATATCTTAATTATTAAACATACCTTATTTAAATTTGCCGGCCCTTTTTTGTTATTATAAGTTCAGGACTATATATCACGCGATATAGAAATTATAATTTTTTTGCCCAATATTAAATTTAAAATCTCAACATACATATTTGAGATTTCAAAGAAACCAAATTAAAAAAAAATTAACAGGATAATGTTTTATTTTCAAAAAAATTGATTATAAAAATATTATTGACAAGAAGGAATATTTAAAAAATTGAATCGTTTTAACAAAAAAAGTAAAAGCGTAACAATTAGCTTAAAGTCGATCAAATCTTACGAATTTTTTAAAAGTTATTCGGTTAATGCATATAACATAGCCCGAAATATTATTTTTTTTTATGTAAACAGCTAAGAAATTTTTTATTATTTATCAAAAAATTTTTTTAACAATGTTTCAATAGACCAAATAATAATTTTACATAATAGATATGTATTTAGCATATTAAAAAAAATTTTCTTCTTTGATATCTCCATCGACAATATATATGTATATATATATAATTAAAAAACTGCAAAATTTATAAAAGAAGTTAAATTAATGTCAAACTTGAATAAAAAATTACTCATACCCGTAAGAGTAGGAGAATAGTATGCAAATATTTATAGGCCAATATAGCATTTGCGTTAATTACTTTCTAGTTTTTATTAAAAATTTTTTTTTTGCATACTTGAAGATCTTGTGCCAGGTATAAAAAAATTATAATTATATCATTTTGGTGCAAAAAAAAACTATATTAAGCTTGTTTAAAGCTTAGTCACTTAAGTAAAAGAGTGTTGGAATTAAATTTGCTATTTTTTTAAATATCATTTTTAGCTTTTTATATATGAAACTTTTAGAAAATAATTTTAACAAACTTTTATTACTATTTCATTTGTTGTTCTTCGCATTCATGTAATTTTTGGAGTAGGGCTATAAATGATATCGATGAGCAGCACTTCAATTGGGAAGTGGGGTTAATGAATTGTAAAGGATCTGTCAAGGTTCAAAATAATAGGTGCGGAGAGTATAATCGAGAGGCGGTATTTAAAATTTATTTCGAGCCAGTTAGTTTCTGATATGCCTAAATGTTACGGAAACACCTAATACCTTGCCTCCCTTATTTTGTTCTAGTAATTACTTTTTTTTGAATATAGCGACGTTTTTCAAAACAGGGGTCGTGGAATAAAGTAAAATTGATAAGTTTGGAGAATTTTGTCTGTAAATAAAAGCAATTATTTTTTATTTCATTTGCAACGTTTCACGAGAATGATCTGTTAGTCGGGGGCGGGGGGAGGGGTGGCATTGTAGATTAGGTTTCCCCTACGGTAGGCCAATGAACATTTTCGTGTGCCCTTCATAATGAAAACTGTAACACTTTAATTGAAAAATTTTTATAACATATTTTGGGCTATCTATTTTAAAATCAATAAAAAAAATATGCCATAATAAAAAAACCATATTTTATATGTATATTTATAATGAAAATTAACGCGCTATCGATTTTTTTTAAATATGTTCCGCGGGCTCTCTAAGTTGATTCGTAATATTTTGATTTTCCAAAAATTTTGTAATTAGTTAAGGCCCTTTATATTTCATGATTAATTTTGTGCTTATAGGGCAGAATTTCTTAATTATTATGGTTAGTTTGTTAACAACCAGACAACAATTTATCTGAGTTTCAAAGAGAAGTTTTACTACGACAAAAAATGTATTTCATTATGGGCTGAAGATTTGATCAAGGCTTACGTTTGACAAATTTTTTGCAAGTCTGATATGGACATTTGAAATATATGTTGGCTTGACACAACAAAAATCCCAAAATCAATATTAAAAATTACTTTATATGGTTGCGGCTTAAGAAAAAAAAATTCAATGTAAAACTTTAAACGCATTTGATTAACATAACGGATGGCTATTATTAAAAAATGTAATAAAAAATTTATTTCAAAAAATGTATTGTTGGGTTCATCCTAAAACGTCAAACTCACAAAAATACTTTTAAGATTTTTTTTTTCAAATTTTCTTTTTACAATTTCGAAATGTAGCCTTAAAAAAACTAGACCAAGTCTAAACTTAACTTATATTAACAGTCATAATGATTCGTTGAAAAATTGTGCTCTGCATATTTAGTTCGTAAAAAAGCATTTTATATAACTTCTTTGTGAATGTGATAATGACACATAGATAATAAAAAAGCATGAAAAAAGTATTAAACTGAGATAGCAGTTGTTAAATTTAATAAAAAAAATTTTTTTTTAAATTTAATTGTATTTAAATTTTTAAATTGCAACAAGTTTGACATCTTGATTTGTCGATTTTAGAAATTTGTATAAGGGCACGTGCAAAGTGAGTTTTTATTTTCGTAAAATTTTAAGAAATCTGAAAATTTTAAAAAAATTTTTGTTTCAAAAAAAGCACATTTTATGTGCATAAAATCGACTCATATAGCTTAGTGGCAAACCTTCTGGCTTAAATGCAGGAGGTTGCGAGTTGGAATCCGTGCACAGTAGCTTTTTTCTTCGGAAAAATAGTATA
Organism: Acutogordius australiensis; assembly: GCA_030555515.1. NCBI lineage: Eukaryota > Metazoa > Nematomorpha > Gordioida > Gordea > Gordiidae > Acutogordius > Acutogordius australiensis. The sequence continues at coordinate 8,021,531 of CM060245.1, forward strand.
CATGTGGGACCACTTTAAAACTTCTGAGTGGCCTGCTTAGGCAGTAGGCCCTAAACGATGTGCCTAAAGTGAGAGCCTAGGCTACCTAGGTCGCAGGCGTGCGTGCAAATCTTACTATTTAACCCGTCGGCAATATTAAACTTTGTTCGGGTTAAAGAGTCTTAGCCCTAACGTGTACAACCCTAAGTGGAGAGGTATGAGGGAAACCTCAAACCAATTGTTTTTTTGTGTGCATAAACTAATTTGGCAACTTTTTACAAATTTTGCGTTTTATAACAAAAAATTTTTTCAAAATTTTACGAAAATAAAAACTCACTTTGCACGTGCCCCAAATGAGAAAACGGGGAAAACACTTTGGGCGAAGGCTACGTTGTTGAATGAATGTGAGTTTCACAAAACCTTTATAAATTTTTTCTTGTATATTCAAAGATTCATTCATTCTTCCAACTCATTGCAACTGCTCGCGTTGGGAAAAAGTTGAAAATCCTATTTTAAAACGCACGAGTCCATAATGAATTTTCGCAAAATTGAGTAAATAAGACATGTTGAGTCTACTTGTTTCACTTTTTTTATTTAATTAATTTAAATAGAACAAAATGATACGCATGTTCTCAGGTGAATGAAAATGATTTTAACTATTTGTATATTTTTTAACAGAAAAAAATGTCGAGTAAAGTATTCATTTTAAAATTTATACAAAAGGTCACCCTAGTTATGTACTACTTATTTTTAATTAATAAAACTCTCCGTTATCCCGAAATTTGCAGTAGTTAAAAACAACAACAATAAAAACATTGATAAAACGATTTCAAATTACAAATGGAGCCGAAATAAAAATTGGTCCTGCATCAAAACTGGTATAAATGTAATTTCATTTTTCATTCAATAATCAAAAAAAAGTGTGTAGAGGATGAACTATACTTAATTTAGGTCTAAAAATAAAAAAACTTGAGCTGAACTAATCTATATAATTTTGTGTTTGGAGAAAAATAAACTTTTTTGAGCAAAAACAAACTTATAACAAAGGCGCATGCTTCTTTCGTTCAATCGGTATATAAATAAACTTCAAAAAGATTTCCACGATCTGACATTAGTTAATTTCTCTAGAATTTTGCCCATCAATAGTTTCTGCCCCTTAATTTCAATATGGTGGTAGAAATCTTTGTTATACAAAAATCAATGTGGTCGTATGCCATTTATATTTAAAATAAATTGGTTGAAATACATAATGTGTAATGAAAAATGTTAATTTTTTTAAAAATATATATATAGTGAGTGGTGCAAAAGAGAGTTTTTTAATCGTTAATTCTTTTCGACCGAATTAGAAAGTTTATTGTAGGGTGTTAATGGGAGAAGGTAAGGGAGTGGGCTGCTCTCGTCAACGTTTTCCAAACGGGTTGAATTGATCCAAGAAGCGATGTGATATATGATCGCTTCACGGACCTTTTTGACGGATGGGGGATCGAGCGGATTCGACGCGCGGAGATCCAAGTGATGGGCACCCCCTTCCACGAGGTAACTCACAACTGATTTGCTTAAGTTTTTTAGAATCTAGGGAGTGTCGTGCAAACAAAAAACACTTTGCATATATATTAGAAATATCTCATCGCTTAGTTTATAAAGTTTATTATATTTTTAGTTACCAAGAGCTAATAAAAATTACAAGGTTCAAAACAAAAATTGCAAATTGACATTATTAATTGTGTCTATCTAAAAAAACTTACAAAAGGTATAATGTATTATTTTCTTTTAACTTTTTTAAATTACTATTCTTTTTTAGAGATAATAATTAATATTCCACAAACATCAAAACCTTAAAATATAACAAAATTCCAACGGATAATAAGAATAAAAATACCCCGCCGGGGGTCCAAGGGTCGAGGTTTCCGTTTGTAAATACGATGTTGGAAAGGACGTTTTCGTCTGCTAGAGCCTGGAAGCGATTATTACCGTAAAACAGTGCAAGTCTCTCGTTACGTGGCCAAACCCCATGTGTTTTGAGGCAATAATTTGTTCGGTCCTCGAGGGTGAAAGGTAAAGCCGGAATGATGTCAGTTTGGTGGTTTGTACCTTCAGGGAGAACCATGTCAGTGCAACTCTGGTATATGTATTCACATAAAATATTTGTCAAAGCAGAGGATGAGATAAGAATTCGTTTATTAAACATTTTTCTAAAAACAAATTGGTTAAATGTTGAAAAATTATTTAGGATTTAGATTATTTGAAGGATCCAATCCAGCTATTTTTATGATAGTTTAAATATAAATTTAATAGGATATTTCAATATAAATAGAGCAAATGCATAGGGTGTAAAATAATATAGTAAAAAAATAATGATCAATAACAGTTCGGTTTTTACATCGAATTATGATTTTCGCTGAAAAACCCGAAACTTAAATTCAAAATTAAAATGGGCCTTGATTACAAAATTCATTTTATATTATAATATATCAATTTAAATTATAAAAAACTAGGTTTAAAGAGTTTGCAATGCTTTTTAAAATGTTAGCAATGATGTTAAAAGATTTTAGAAATTTAATTTGAGACAACACAAGTTAAATACAAACAAAATACAAAAATATGACAAAATTAACTCCAAAACTAATGTTTAGTGAAATTAAAAGGGCAAAACTTGGTTTAACAATAATTTTACTTACATCGAAAGTAAGAGATTGAGAAATTAATATTAAAGTGAGAGCAAAGACCTATTCAAAACAGAAAATTTGAATTAAAAAGTGAATGTCAAACCCTAACTCATTAAAATTCAATTTTTTTATTCTTTACATTTGGTTTAAAAGATATTTTATTTTAGGGCACGTAAAAAGCGAGTTTTTATTTTCGTAGAATTTTCAAAACTTTGAAAAATTTTTTTTTGAAATAAAAAGCAAATTTTCAAAAAGTTGCCAAACTTAGCATATGCGCATATTTTAAAATTTTAATTTCACGAAAATAAAAACTTACTTTGCACGTGCCCTTAAGTAAAACTCAAATAAACAAATTATGTCATGTTTATAAATTAAAGTATAAATCAATTCAATTTTACAATAAAAATTTATGATTTTTAAATATCGAGTTAGCGTTTGCTCCTTAGTTTTTAAAACCTTCGAATGTTTATAACAAACAAGTTTTTGTGAAAAATATTAAAAAAAAAATTCAAATCTTTAAAAGTTGGGAGTTTATGATCGATCAGAATAGTGAATACATAAATCTCCTAGCTTTTAATATACTTGGTAGTCCCAAGCAATACCGTCTTCTCCATGACCACAGCCTGTTGGGTCGGCACAAATCACGTATTCTTTGTAAATGTCGAAACAAGATTTTCTGGGATCTTTGGTCGAATTATAAACGAGGTCTGTACAATTACAAAATACGACGATTTACCAAAAAATCTATTTTATTGGCCAAAAAAAGGGTATTTATGTAAAACAGTTTTCATAATACTAATTAATTAGGTAAATAACATTAAACAAAACTGAATTAAAACCTAAAAAAAATAATCAGGCTACCCATTATTCTGTACAGTCCTTTGACCGGGGATGGAGCTTTGTCCATGATATCGCATGATTCCTGTAAATTAGATTTTATATTACGATGTTAAATAAGGATGTATATATGGATATTTAATTAACTTAAATTTTATGACATAAATCAACGAGACACTAAAAAGAGAAAAATGCAAGTTATAAAAAATCAAAAATAAATAAGAAATGAAAAATAAAAGATATTTCGGTAACAAAAGTGGTTACCTTTTTTAGTTTGAAAAGCATAAATTAATAAATCTATACAAGATTAGAAGCTAAAATAATTTGATTTTGCTTGTCCTAATAATTTGGAATCAATATATGATTAATCACACTTTTCTATAAAGCCAATATATTGACCTATCTGTAACTTATAAATTAGTCATTAACTGAAATTAAAAAGTAATATTATAGGTACGGTATTTTTAATTTCACAAGTGGAATAAAACAATAGAAAAAAATGTCATACTTTAAATTTTTTTTTATAATTTAAAACAAAATTTTAACTTATAGTTTGACCACAAATTGAACAAATTAATATTTTTTCAAAAATTTTATGAATATATTCGTTAATTTTGTAAATAAGGTTTAAATTTAAGTCCATGAATTATCGAGATTTACAAATTTTTAAAAAACCTAATAACCTATTATTCTAAATCAAATTTGTAATAATTGTTTGTAAGTCAGCTACAAACACAAAAATTAATAAAAATTTATTTAAAAACAGAAATTTATATATTAATTTTGAAAAAAAAATGTTTATGTATTTATTTAAAATATATAACAGCCGATCAGTCATCTCAAAACATAAAATAATATTCATATTTTAAATAAAGATTGTAACTTATCCCTAAAAAAAAATTTGAATTCAAAGCAAAGGTATGTTTTTCTTTACCAAAAAAATACAAAATTGAAAAAGTAGATGTAAACTATTTGGCCGTGGTTAACTAAAGTTCGCCAAAAATTCAATGATCTTTGTACACCTGGCCAATGGTACTTGTAGAAAAAAAGGTAACTTCATACCATATATTATGATACGGCTTACCCACCAGGGAAGGCTTTGCCCATTTTAACAGCCGGGTACATTTGCGGGATTGGTAAGGTTTTATATAACACAGGTGGACTTGGGTTTTAAATCTAATATTTAAGAAATATCGGGCGACTTTTGAATCTAGATGTTAATGGACAACTAACCAGGCTCAATGCTACTTATTATCACAGGTCAACAAATATTTATGTCATAAACGTGAATTTTATGAAAACATAAAAGAATGCATCCCCATGATGGCCTAGTCTCATATATGTTTTTCGTTTTTCTTAGTATTTTCCGCCTTTGGCTCCTTAGATCCGTCTATAACGAAAAACGGCCTTTTTTGACCAAATTGACAGATCTAAATAAACCTTATAGATAAAATTTTAAAATCTTTTTTGCATATTAAAATCCCTTGTTACTTATATTTTTATCACAAATTATGGAAAAAATTTTTATTAATATATCAAGCTCTTAAATCGGCATTTAGAAAATGCAAAATATTTCGCGTCCAAAGTTAAATACGACACGATATATTATTGGTTTTTATTGAAAATATTATTTGAAGTTTAAATTTAACAATTTAACTATTGTGAATATATATGCAAAGATAAAATTTTAATTTATTTTTGTTTTTGAATCTTTTTTGTTTGTTTTTTAACCTTTTTCTATAATTTTCAATGTTTATACCTGACTAACTAAGTTTGATTAGTAAAAACGGTAAAAAGATTTGATATTTCCTAAGATGGCAGGTTTGATCTCTGTAGTTGACTCATAACTCTCAAAAAATTATTAACATTATAAGCGAACATGCTAGCGCTAAAATTTGTCCGCATAAAAATTTGCGGCATCTCTTATTCCCAAAGGGGTCACCCACCCAAACATTAACCAAGCGTCGCTTAACATTGATGCTCGGAAAGGAACTGGTATTTCCAACGTAATATGTTCTAATATTTTTTCGTCTGTCAAAGTGGTTTTAATGTTATCACATAATGCTGTACTAATCATTTATTGATTTTTAGGAAATATTAAAAATTCTGAAAATTTTTAAAATCTAATTTTTTTACCTCAAAAAAAGTATTCTATGAGCTCACACTCAATTTGGCGAATTTTCAATGCGTCCATCTACAAAATAATACTTTTAGAAAACTTTAAAAATTGAGTAAAAAAATAAATTCACTTTGATAGGACCTTATTTACTACAACAACAAAACTTATTTACAAATTTTGAAATTGTACATAAAGATATTCAAACACCTTAACAGGGTGCCCAGGAAGGTTGGCCATAAAATTAGTGGCATAGGGATAATTGCACATGGCAAGTAACGTGAATGCGTTCCTCATCCAACTAAACAGCTGGGCACGATCAGCTGTGCAAGTGGGTTTGGCACATAGGTTAAGCTCCTTGGCTAAATCTAAATCAGATACGACTTTGTTGTAGTAAATGTCTGGCGATATTTGGTTGTTCTTTTTCGCTGAATTCGAGGATTCTGGTTAATATGGAAAAATATGGCAAGGTACTAAAATTTATTTCGTAACGAAAAATATTTGGTCCAAAGGGATAAATTTCAAAAGGGTTATAAGCATCTTTTTAATAAAGACACGTTTAAAATAAAGTTTTACTTTTTAATAAAAAAGTTTTTATTTCTGTTTTTTTGTATAAAAAAAAAGCATTTTTACAAAATTGTGCTAATTCTTTTGATTATATGCACAACACTTTGGCAGCTTTATATATGAAAAAATAAAAAAGCAAAAATTTAGATTATTAAAATTTGAAGAAGCATGACCCCATTTTGCCCTAATTAGGACAGGAGTTTAATTGTAGATGAAATTATTTTTAACCGTTACATAGCTTAGTTGAATTTTTCAAATGTTACAATGAAGGTTGAATATTTTAAATTATAAAAATAGCATAGACAAATACTTATATATCAATACTTTTAAAAATAGTCAGGGTTCAATTTGCTGGTTACAAAACAAAAATTTTTTTTTATCTCAATTGAGAGCAGTGTATACGTAATACAAGGAAAGTCTTAAAAACATTTTAGCCTCAACAAAAATAGCAACCTTTTGGCATTTCAAAAACCAAAGGTTTATTAAAAAAAATTACAAAAAAAAATTTTTTTTGTCTAATAGGAATATAGTTTTATATTCCTATAAAATTTGTTAATTCATAAACTCGTTAATAAATATTGTTACATAATAATAAAAAAAAATAATAAATATAAATATTTTGTTTTGGTAACAAGTGGTTACCTTCTTTAGTTTAAAAAATATAAAATAATAGCTACTATGTTTAGCAAACATACACAAAAATGTATAATAATTTTCTCTTAAAATTGAACTTATAAAATATATAGAAAGATAAGTTTATTAAAATGATTTGCTTTAATTTTTTAATTTTTGAATAAAAAAGGAAAATATTTTACAAAATGCAAAGGTGCATTATTTATACATTGGTTTAATTCAAATTTTTTATTTAAAAGATTATTGTGCAAGTTAATCTCAACAGTTTCCAAAAATTTTGGCCTATTTTTCACAGACCTTGTGAAAAATAAGGGAAACAACCAATAAACCAAATCCGATCACAATAAAAGTACCAATGAAAGTTAAATGTAACTAAAGTTTTGAAAAAACCTTTTCTCTCCCACCAACTATTAAAAGAATAAAAAATATTAAATAGTTGTTGCGTCTTGTACATAAAAATATACAAATTTAGAGTATGATTTGTGATCTGGTCCATTTAAATAAACATCACCCAGAAAATAATTAATTTAAGTGACATCATTAAATCTTAAAATTACCTTGGTAAAATAATTATTAGGAACTTAATTTGATAATTTTAATAATATAAAATTTTAGTTAGATATAAACTAACAACTTCTTAATTACTCACATTCAAGTTATACTACTATTGGAAGAATGTGACCAATTTAATTTTCTAAAAAACAGGAAAAAGATTGATTCCATGAAATTAATAAATGTGTAAAAAAAATTAGTTATCATTTTTTGTAAAAAATTTTTTTTATTTGCAATTAAAAAAATCTATCAAATGGGTAAGGCAAGTCATATAATCTTTTTTAGATATAAATTAAAATAAATTACAGGTGAAGGCAAAAATTTATGGTATAGTTTCAATTTTAATAATAAATTTGCAAATTACTTACCAGAGTTGCAGAGAGTATTTTCAATGAGATCAAATCCATTTCTAATTTTTTCTACACAATCCTCACTTGTCTTTTTGTACACCTTCATTCAATGCAACAAAATAGAGTAAAGTTATAAAAAACCTACATAAAACTTATGTAATTTCTAAGATTTCATCATTATCTATAAAAAATTTGACTTCATAGAATTTAATTATCTCTAGCTTTGCATACAATATAAATGTATTTTTATATAAAATTAACTTTACTTGAGTGATTTTAGGAAAAAAATAATCACTGGGTATAACGTTGGCTATTCCAAGCATTGGGGCACTTGCTGCAATTGCTCCAGTCACAAGGTGTGGATATTTTACTCTCAAAAAAGCACTCAGTATACCGCCATAACTAAATGCATGCATTTATCAATTAATATAAATAAAAAACCATACCATTAATTATTTACCTCCCACCAAAAGCAATAATTGGAGTTGTTGTTTTTAGTTTAAATTTTGTAAATACATGTTTAATTATGTAGGCAAAATCAGCAAGAGCTTGATCAATTGTTAGTAAACCTATATAGGGCTGCTTAAAGTTGTCGTTGTTAAAAGGATAAGATTTGCCATAAAATCTCTATAAATTAAATGTTTTGAAACCTATAAGTGCAAAAAAAAATTATGTGATAAAATAGCATACATGCTCTGCAAACACCACCAAACCCCTATAAAGATAGGATATATCAAATATAAATCCTGTGTTATTCCAAAACGAGGTAATGTCGCCCTCGTTGCCAGCGTAAAAAAGTATGGTGCCATTATTTGGGTTAAAATTTTCATCTAAATTTGCAGTTAATTTATTATGAAATCGTGTGCCAAACAAAACATGGAATATTTACTTACCATTGTAGAGAAATCGCTGCTTAAACGTCGCATTACCATACGCATAAAAATTAAAATGGTCAATCGATTGATCGTAATGCTCGATGGTATAGTCGTTGTCTGCGCAAATGTAACGTATAAATGCCAAAAGAAGGCATTTATGAAAGTACATTTCAAGTTTTACATCAAATTTACATGTGATCTAAAAGGAAATAAAATAAGTTTTAAATTTTTATTTATTTTTTTATATTATCATATTGAAATGTTCGATCACATTTTAGCAAATGAAGCTGCATTTATTTACGCGTTGCAGGGGTTCCTGAAAAATAGAAAATCTATAGCTAACCTTTTATTATTGTCATCCCATTTAGGCGATGCAAAACTCATTATATTTTGTTCCTTTCCCTTTTTGTATTCTTTCGATAAACTTTTGGGAATTTATATGTTATGGTTGACTGTTTTTGCTGATTGGACCAATTTTATGATCAAATGGTATTTATATGTTAAATGCATAATAAAAAATTTAAAATAACTTTTGTAAATTTTTTACAGGGTGTTGAGGAGTCCTAGACCATATTGGTGGGTCCATGTAACAAATTATTATGTTCAAGCAGCCAATGTTTTTCCTCATTTAAAGCATTTTCCAATTACTTGCGAAACAGGGCCAGGTAATTTTCATCCTACACTTTTAAGATAATACACATTAAATGCTATATATTTGTAATTTAAGGTAATCCTTCAGGACATATGATGGTTTCAACAGCTGTTTATTTTGGAATTTTATATTACCTATTAAACAAAACTACCTTGAAAAGTAATTTCACCATTCAAATAAGGTAAATCTTTGCTTAATACTATGTTTGAAATTATTTGCATTTTATTTAAAGTATAAGTATTTTGATTTTGCTTAATTCTGTTTAGAATTAGGAAGATTAGGACATATATTCTTTTGTAATTTTGAATACAAAGATTACCATTTATTTATTTTTTATTACCTAATTTTGCTTTTGCAATAAAATTTTTAAGCCTTTTATATTTAAACCAACCGAAATCATGGTTAAGATTTTTAGCTTAAAAAATATTGAAAAAAAATAATTTTTTTTGTTAATAAAATGGCCAAAACTATAGCTTATTATTCAAAAAATTTGTTCTACAAAAGATTTATATTTAGATATAAACAATAAAAGAGTTTTATAAACTTTTAGTTTCATTTTTTTAAATGCAAATTTATGTTAAAACTTCTAGCAATTTTTATTTTCCTTAATTTTTATGTTACAGGTCATTTGTCATCATATGCTTCTTTATACTTCTTACATGCATTGGCTTTTCACGTTTATACATTGCTGCACATTTTCCTCACCAGCTATTTTTTGGTTTCATTGGAGGTTTCATATATATTTTTAATAATATTATGTCTTTTAAATTTTACTTATATTGTGTGTTTCCCATTTTCTGTTTTTTTTGTTAAAGTTAAATAAAATTAAAAATTAGCACATTTTGTGATAATTTTTCTTACAAACATGATTCTAGATTTACAATGCCTCCAATATTAATTGTCCTACTTTCAAAGTAATCTATTAAACCATATTTAGATTTCCTCTTGGTTTAAATTTTTTTTAACTTAAAATTAATAGCAGTGAACTAGGTTTAAATTAAAACACATTTTATATAAAATAACAACTAATTTAGAATTTAAAAAAAATACAAATGAAAATTAACTAACACATAAATTTTAACACCTTTTGTTATATAGACAAATATTCAAAACTTTTGTTTGCACCCATAAGTTTTTTAATACACAAGTCAACAAATATCAATGTCAGAAAAGTGAATTTTATGTAAACATAAAAGAATATATTCCCATGATGGCCTTATTTTATATATATTTTTCTTTTTTCTTAATTTCTTCCGCCTTTGGCTCCTTACATCCCTCCATATCGAAAAATGGCTTTTTTAGCAAATTTTGCGACCTTGAGATCCTTATAAGATAAGCTTTTTTTTTATACCAAAATTCCTTTTAACTTATATTTATTATCTTAAATAATGAAAAATAGTATGTAAAGCTCTTCCATCATCTTTTAGATAATACAAAATATTTCGCCAGAGTTTCGCGTTCAAACTCAAATAAGACACGATGTATTATTGATTTTTTCATAAAAATTTGAAGTATGAATTTAACAGTTTAAATGTTGTAAAACTAAAAAAGAAAATTCCAATTTATGCTTACTTGAATTTTTTTGTTTTTTGGCATTTTTTCCAAAATAATCATTGTTTAGATCTGACTAAGTTTGATTAGAAAAAACGGTAAACGGATTTGAAAATCCCTTAGATGGCAGGTTTGATCTCTCTGTAGTTAGCTCATACTCTCAACAATATGTTGACCCGTGAAATTTATCCAAAATTGGTAATATTGGGGAAATCATATTTTTTTGACATTAAATAACTAAAATGTGAGGTAGCCATTATTATTTTATAGTTGGAATCCGCTGAAAAGTTTCCACAAATGATACATATAGTGGGCTATATGTCCCTGTGTACATCTGATTCTGCTTAGAATTAATAGGTGTAAAAACATGAAGGGCTTGATTAATTTGTTAGCCAACAGCTAGTTTTAAAAAAGTGGGTATAAAGAGTAGTTTTTTTAAATTGTGCATTACTCTGGACAACAAAAAAAACAACATAAACGATTTTTACAGGGTTTTGCAGAGAATTTTCTGGCGATAACAATTCCGGGTTTAGTTTTTCTTTCTATGCCTCAAATTTTTTTTAAACCGCGTCCAAAGTTTAGAGAAAAATTTCCAATATTTCTTTTAACTATTAATTTTTCAAAAAATTATTTCAGATTCCTCATGAAAAAATATTATTCAAAATTATTTGCAATTTACTTTTAAGTTGTTTAGGATCCAAAAAGGTAGATTAAGACAAAAACCATTCGTTTAAAAAACAAAAAAAAATTTAATATTATAAAAAAAATTTAAACGCTTTTTGTTAGTAATGAATGTTTCCCTAATCTAAATGTGTTTTTAAACCTTCGTAACAACCCATAAGTTTTATGATATAAAAACCCAGAAAACCTCAAAAATCGAAAAATCTCAACTTCGATACCGAATAAATAAATGTCTGAGGCATTGGTTAAAATTTTGATTTTATATGCGTAATCAGCACCAAAAACTTGACCAAAAACGAGAATTGCCATAAATGAAGCTTAAGGTCGTCCAAATTTTGTTGTCCAGTGTTATTTATCGTAGCATTTATACAAATCTTATGGCTATTGTATAACATGTTCACTAAATTGTGTTAGCCTTTAAATTGACCTTTTAATCATTTTTCAATTACATTAGTTACAATGGGCGAAAATTTGAATATTTATGCATTTTTAACAAATTAAGGTTCAAATATAAAAAAGGAAAAAAAAATATTTTGATTTTTTTTTGAACGAAACTGAATAAACTTCGAACGCGACTTTATATTTGATTAGGTTTATTCGCGTGGTACCTGGCCACATATGCCTACTCCCCACGACTGGCCACCTGCGCCCTCTTGCCCTGCACGGGACTAGGACTCTACTATGCCCTGCATTGGCTCAACCTCGAACCCGACCATAGCATCACTATGGCCTACAAGTATTGTGCGCTACGGGCCTTTGTTAACCTCAACACCAACCCTTTGGTTATTCGTTGTTCTTTTGTTTTTTTTTCTTATACCATAATATCTTGGATCGAACAAATTTATTTTAGTTTTTATGTTTTATTTTTAAATTCCATAAAAAAAAAGAATGAATAACACTGGACAACAAAAAAAAACAATTTAAACGATTTTTTAAGGGTTTTGTAGAGAATTTTCTTGCAATAATGCTCCTGGGGTTTGTTTTTTTCCAGCCCTTCATTTTTTTAACCCCGTCCAATTTGAAAAAAATTAATTTTTTTTTATTTTAAAAAAAATCTATTGGCATATTCAGATTCCTTATAAAAAAACATATCTAAAGAGGGTATTTAAATTCCTTAAAAATTTAATAATGAATGTTTTCATATAATTAAATTTAATTTTTTAACTTTTGTTACCAGCCATAGGTTTTATGATATAGAAGCCCAAAACACCCCCAAAATTAAAAAACTCAACTCTTCACACAAAAAAAAAAAAAATCCGGTGGCTTTGAAAATATTTTCATATTCTTGTTCAGCGCCACAAAAAAACTTTAAAAAAAACCATGGTTCCAAATAGTGGTTTGGGGGGGTCCAAAATTTGTTGTCCAGTGTAATTTATATAATTGATTTTAATTTTTTATCTTTGTGTTTTTGTTTAGTTTGGAATTAAAGATAATTCATCTGTTATTTGTTATGTAATAAAATTAATATTGATAATCAACTTTTAGCAATTTAATAATTTTTTTATTAATTGTCTGCATATATAAAATTTTACTCCAAATTATTACTATTACAAGATCCTTCTGTTCTACAGAAAATTATTTCAGATATATAAATTAACAAATTAGATCAAAGCTACTTTCGTTTTGATTTTTTTTATACCTTACGTCCTTTTTTGGTCATATTTTCAATCAGCTATAAACATTATAAATTTTTTGTTAAAAAATCCTCCGTAATTAAAAAAAATATTTAATAAATTTTTTTATAACAATGTCACTATAAAATAACCTTAACATGTATTTCAAATTTTAAAATTTCACAAAAAATATGTTTTTTGAACTTAGGGTGCAAAATATTTCGTATAGCCCTAATGTGGATGTTGTAGCTTGGTATATTTTAAAATTTAATGTTTCCATATTTCGGGATAAAATGTAAAATTACAGTGGATTATTAAATAAAAATTTTCATTTTTTTATTTTTTTCTTATAGATTTTTGACAAATCGGCCATTTATGGTCGTGTTTTTAGGACCCGACATCAGTCATGATTCGATATATATAAAAAAGATTAAAGATTAGGACAGCAAATAGATTAATTTACTGCAATTTTAATAATCTTGCCGAGCATTCATAAATTTATATAGGCCTGTGCAATATTTTTTACGAATTTTTATATTTCTTTTTTGATATTTAATTGTATTACACAGGTCAACAAATTTTTTGAGAGTTATGAGCTAACTACGGAGATTAAACCTGCCATTTTAGCGATTTTCAAATCCTTTTGCCGTTTTTTATAATCAAACTTAGTTAGTCAGCTATAAACATTGAAAATTTTAGGGAAAAAAACCAAAAAATAAAAAGATTTTAAAACAAAAATAATGATATTTTTTTTGCTTATTTACAACAGCTTTACTGTTAAATTCAAACTTCAAATAAAACTTTTATTAGAAACCGATAATATTTCATGTCGTATTTAAGGACGCGAAATATTTTGTATTAATGCTGATGTAAGAACTTGATATACTAAAAAATTTTATTTCTCACTATTTTATATATAAATTTAAGTTACAAGGGATTTTTATATGAAAAAAAAATTGTTACATTTTTTTAAAATTATTCTCGATCTGTCAATTTTGTCAAAAAAGGCCATTTTTGATATGGATGGGTGTAAGGAGCCGAAGCCGGAAGAAACTAAGAAAAACGAACTATATGTATGAGATAAGGCCAACATGGGGATATATTCTTTCAAGTTTTCATAAGATTCACTTTTCTGCCATTGATATTTGCTGACCTGTTAAATGTAAAATTTTGCAATTTAGGTTTCGCTTATGCGAAGTGTGGGAACCCTGTTTGGGTTATCCCTTTCCAGCGCACATAGGAAAGATTCAATCTTACCTTTTATGCAAAACTCTCAGCCTGAACATCCAAATAATATTTATAATAATAATAGTCACAATGGTATCACCTGTGATGAAATGAATAATAATTCTTCTGCCATGGGATCAAATACTTTTATAATTAGCGCTAATGCATTGAAACATCGTAAGGCCTCTCACAATACAAAGTCTCCTAGAGTCCGAAACGGCAATATTCAATCTACTCTTGTCAACGGTGTTTTTTAGATTTTTTTTTTACTCTTTTGGCTGATTTGTAACGAATGTTGATCTTTAATAACGTATTTAAAAGTGTTATGCCCCTAATTAGTGTTTTTTTTTCGTTCGCAAAATTATTTGTTGTTGCCTAATTGCTGGTAAGAAGATATGAGCTGAATATTTCAATTCCTGTTTATTCCTTTTGTGATAGGCCAAGTGCAAACTGAATTCTTATTTTCGTAAAATTTTTAAAAATTTCATTATGTCATTGAACGCTTTTTCAAATATCTAATTTAGTAAAAGTACATAAACTATTAGATAAATAATTAAAAAAAACATTTGCAAAAAATCAAATTTTAAATATTTTAATCTTCATAATATTACGAAAAGCAAAACTCATTTTGCAGGTTTAAGAGGAAAATAAAAATTATACTAAAAAAATTGTCTTTATTTTTTCAATTATTTTTTTTACAATATAACTTTTTTTTATAAAATAAATACAAAATTTAGGTATATATGAATATGCTGCGTTAAATCTCCGCTTATAGTTTTTTTTAATTCCCCTTTATTTCCAGCTCACTCGTCCTCGAATCACTATTTAGCTCAAATATGGAACCGTGTCTCAAGCCATTACATCCTCGATTTGTCGCATTTTCATGCAACACGCGAAAATTCTTTTAAAGCCACAAAATTTGATCAAATCTTTCCCGAGATCCACCGATCCCAAAATATTTGGGCTTTCGCGGCCCGCTTTATACTGAATATGATAGTTAGTTACGTGTTTTACCATTCCCCAACCTACCCTCATTTTCTAATCAATAATGATTTGTTTTCCATACCCGATTTGTATACCGTTTACGTTATTTATGCCTTCACATTCGTCAAATTTTCCCTTTTCACGTACCTCATTTCTGGACTACTGCCAGCCATTTATCGCAAATTACATCTTTCACTGTAAATGTATTACTTTGCTTGCTACTAAAAAAGCCCAGGACTTTGATTAAGTTGTTTAAATCTTCTAGGTATATAGGGGGAATGATTCATATTAACGTTTTAAAATTTCATTTTTAGCCCTAAAAATGTTTAAAAGAAAGATTTTTCTTCTTTGCTCTACTAAACCATTATTGCCGAATTGTAAAGTCGATTTCAACCTTTTCAACTTAAGTCTTTTTAAATTTTAGCCAAATCTAAAATTATGTACCTGTTTTCTTTCCTTATATGCCACAAATTGTGGCCCTTGTTCTTACATGATAGATTTAAATTAAAAATGTCAAAACCTGTTACAAATCTTAATTTGATCATTTATTATATTAATTTTTTGTTTTAGAAAATACCAAATTTGTGATAATGTATACTGTGATTACCATCTTTTTATATTAGCACTTAAAAATTTCATAAATTTTGAATTGCTCATTGCTCTCAAGCGCGTATTCATTTTTCAACCTTTCTTGATCTAGTCAATTTACAACTACATTTTATTATTGTACGCCAAAATTTTAATTTATTTTTGTGTAAAGATTTTTTGTATCTTTTTGAAATAAAGTTATTTTTAAAATTTGTTTTTAGTTGATTCGTCCATCATATTTAAATTATAAATTAATATTGTTATCCACCAACTATATTATATTAATTGCATAATTTGACATAACATCGAGGTCTGAGGTCGACTTTTCGCTGGCGAATAAATGCCTCGTTTTATCGGAGAATCTTAACAAGAAAAGGCGGGGAGGCAGAAAATAAATTTTTATAATTAAGACTAATTGTTTTTTTTTCATTTCTTATATTTTTTTTATTAATTGAATTTCTGTCAAAAAATACAAATAAATAGTTCAGGTAATCTTTTTATTTATTCTCATATATAAATACTTATCTCTCCTACCACCTTCCCCATATTTTCAAAGGTCTTTGTAAAAAGACCTTTTTTGCCTGCAAAACGTCGTCCATCTAAGGTTCTCTCCTATTTTTTTTAATTTTAAATTTTAATATTTGTATTATACTTTTAATTATTTATGATTTAATGTTATGCATAATTTTTTTATAATTATATAAATTTAAAGAAAACAGCTATTAACACAGATCTACAAATGTATTGGAAGGAAGGTCCTTTAAATGTAAAACAGCAGCCCCGATATGGCTGTTTTTCAAATTTTTGAATATCTTTTATTTTGGTGTTCGCGCTAAATGAAATTCAAGAAAATGACCAAATTTAAAAGATGCCATATTTTAAGATTTTGTTTAAACATTTTTAATTATGAAAAACTATAGATTGAGATATTAAACTTATGAGTTTTTTAAGTACTTGCTTCAACATGAACTTGTTTGTGTTCTGCACCCTAACTTACGATCTTATAATTAAATTAGTTTAAAATTTGATATTTTAGTTAATTTATGAATTAAATTTTTTTTCAGCATTTTTTAATTTTTAAATCTCTTTTCTGTTTTTTTTAGATTTTTAATATAGCTGGCTTGCAAAATCTAACACGAAAAAACGTTACACATTATTAGTAGCATTGATCTGTGTTATGTTTGAAAAGTTTGCCAAATAAGGTTATTTGAACTCTATGTTTTTATAGCTGCTATAATAACCCGTCCTCTTTTTATCATTTTATATAATTGTCAATGTTAAATATTCATTTAACTTTATTTTCATTACAAATGTCTATATGTATTTTATCCTCTGTAATACAAGTTTTTTATGGCCTAAAGCTTAAAAACTAGTTTCCTAAAACATAATACTTGATCAAATTCAAATAATTTTGGCACTTTTTTCCATAGAGAATTAAGGTTAATTATGTATTAAACTTTTAAATTGGTTAATCGTGTCCCGTTGGTAGAAAATAAGCTAGGCGGCCGGCCATCTTTAAAGTTTAGAATTAATATAATGCATTTTTTTTCTTTGTATATAAGTCTCTTTCACTTTTCTCTAACCGATCGTCGTTTATAAAATTTATGTAAAACCGCACTGTTAAATATCATGATAATCAAAATTTCGGTTTTATATATACCTTTATACGCCAAACCTTTCGCCTATGTTTGAATTTAAATACTAATCTTTTGGATTATTCCATAATTCTATATAAATCTCAACACATTATAAAACACTTATAGAATTTTAATCTGGATTTTGAAAATGGATGTTGACTTCTGTGGCTTTACAATATTAAAATAAAAATAAGATATTACAATGTGGACTGGAGTGACCAATATTATTTCGAAAACTTTTGGTCCTAATCTTGACAACTAAATGAAGCCTCTAATGTTGCCGCGTATTCGTTCGTGGAGGTATTATCACCATATTGGTGATACAAATGGCAACACTACTTACTCTCCTTCTTTGGACTTTGGACAACTAAATGAAAGTAAATATAAAAGCAATAAATCTTATCTTTAAAATTAAAATGCTTCTAATGCCTACTGTGTTCTTTTAGCTTCGATCTGCTTTTATCTGAGGAGATTGAACAGGCAATTGTTGGGATTTTAAAAAAGCAACTAGGATTGTGGCCAAGTTTATTGTTTATGTTGTGTGAATCAGAAGTCGCGTGCAGAGTTCTAACCGAGATATTTATATGGGTTAAAAAATTTTTAGGAGGGACGGGTGGGTTAATATTTTGTTCTGGAGGAGAAAGCGATTAAAATTTTTTAGCCTTTAGTCTGAACAATATAATATTTTATGAGCAGTATACAGCTTATTATAATTGCATATAACATAATTATTTGGTTATATAAAAAATTCTAACCAACATTACTATTGTATACAATTTAAAAGAAAAATTCTATTTTTTTTGACTTTGCAACTGCACGTAACTTACATTGTAACCCTAACCTAACTTTTTGAAATTTAGATAAAGAATACACCAGAAATCATTATACTAAAATTTTAAATCGCTTCAGTCAGCACTAAATAAGACAAATTTAAAGGAAAAAACAAAATATTTAATTTTCACTTTTGGGGCAATGAGGTTCGTTTATGAATCAAAATTTTATTGCGTGTTAAACGTTTTACAGGAATAACCAAATTTAGCAAATGAAGTGTTAATGTCACCGCCCAAACGCAATATTCCGCCGGCAGAATATCACTTGGCCTTAACCTCAACGTCGCCTATATTCCGCCGGTGGAATATTTTGGGACCTATAATCAAATTTCAAAACTCATTTTCCCGGTGGGATATTAGTTAGAAATGACCTCGGCGTCTAAAGCTTGTGAATCGCTAGTGGAATATTGTTTGGACTTTTCAGCGTCCAATGTGTTATGTCGGCAGTTTTGCACAATTTATGCAACAAAATATTTTACCCAATTTACCTTTTCATAATTGTATAATTAATATATATAAGGGTTGAATTGAAACTAAGCTAAGGGGTTAATATAGTGCTTGGTATAATTGAAAATTTTTTTAAAGGGGGCACACAATCCCGATGAAATATTTAAAAACCTAAGCCGCAGAATTTTGATGCCTCTTTTAACTTTACAACAGACCCTGCAGAGTTAAATAAGATTTACGGTGACCGAGGTTTTTAGGCCTAGGTCATCAAAAAATTGGACGGGTTTGGGATTCATTGGCGGTTGTTACCCATCCAAATAGTGACCAGGCTCAACGTTGCTTAAAGTTTACAAGGGTTTAAGGTCTTTTGACCTTAAAGAAGTTAGAAAAAGATATTCTTAACTGTTTCCAGCAGATATTTTACCAACGACATAATTATTATTATTACAGAAAATCCACAAATATTTATTTTTATTGTACCTCGTGGACAAGTCCAATTCCGCCGGCGGATTGCGTTTGGACGCTAACATCTCTAATTTTAATTTCGTTTTTTAATATTTATATAAAAAAAATTGAAATGAAGGTAAGTAAGACTCAAAAGCAAAAAAATATTTATTTATTTGGTATTTAGCAGTCCCTCAATCCTCCGTTATTTACATTTTGTTATTTTTTTTTGATTTTTTTCGGCTGTGAAGAGCTACAAAGCTTGATATTTAATTAGGTAACAGAAATTTAAGACCAGGTTTGGGATCAAATGATAAAATTTTTCT
This sequence comes from Acutogordius australiensis, assembly GCA_030555515.1. Taxonomy (NCBI): domain Eukaryota; kingdom Metazoa; phylum Nematomorpha; class Gordioida; order Gordea; family Gordiidae; genus Acutogordius; species Acutogordius australiensis. The sequence goes on from CM060245.1 coordinate 8,041,086, forward strand.
ACGCCCTCACCAAAAAAACTTTAAAATCTTTAATCGATAACACCTGTAGCATAAGAAACGTTAGTTGATTTGCCATCAATGGTATAAAAATGTCATTCAAGATTAATAATTTACTCCCCCTTTGTCTTTTTCAATTCGAACATTAGGAAAAAAAAAGATTTATTTTGTTTATACCTTATAAGTACTGTTCTCTAATAATTCTTTTAATACAATTATCAGTTCAATTTATAATGGAGGAAGAGAGGGCAGGGGGTGTAATTTACAGTGTTCAATGGTTCGCACGAAAATCGGGAGGTGATAGGAACCAAGACCTATATAGAATTGTAAATAGTCTAGACTTAGGGAAAGAAGGGAGCGGG
>CM060245.1:8041644-8317402 GCA_030555515.1 Acutogordius australiensis
GGAAGCAGTCTTACAACGGGGAATAAGAGATGCCGCAAATTTTTATGTTCGGACGAATTTTAGCGCTAGCATGTTCGCTTATAATGTCAACATTTTTTGAGAGTTATGAATTAACTACAGAGATCAAACCTGCCATCTTATGAAATATCAAATCTTTTTACCGTTTTTCCAAATCAAACTTAGTTAGTCAGGTATAAACATTGAAAATTTTAGAAAAAGGTTAAAAAACAAACAAAAAAGATTCAAAAACAAAAATAAATTGAAATTTTATCTTTGCATATATATTCACAATATTGTTAAATTTAAACTTCAAATAATATTTTCAATAAAAACCGATAATGTGTCGTATTTAAGTTTGGACGCGAATTATGTATTATTTAAATGCCGATGTAATAGCTTGATATATTATTAAAATTTATTTTTCATTATTTGTGATTAAAAATATAATTTACAAGGAATTTTTATAAGTAAAAAAAATTTTAAAATTTTTTCTTCTTAGGGTATATTTAGGTCAATTCGGCCAAAAAGGCCATTTTTCGTTATAGACGGATCTAAGGAGCCAAAGTCGGAAGAAACTAAGAAAAACAAAAAATATATATGAGAGGCCATCATGGGGATATTCTTTTATGTTTTCATAAAATTCACGTTGACATTGATATTTGTTGACCTGTGACCAAAGTTAATGTTGAATAATTTATCATATTTAGTTTTTGTTTAAATATAACCGACCCGGCCTTAAATTTTTTTCTAATTCAGGCCTGCGGTCCTTTTTTTGGGCTTCGAGTCTAGACTTTAATATCTAATTGAAACCCAAGTCATTTCACGACCTTAATCAGGGCGACAAATTAATAATTTGGTATTTTTATGCATTTTAAACCGGGCTGTGTTATATTAGCTTGGCCGTTGTGGTTCGTCTCATTTAGATTTTAATTTCCGGCCCTTAATGGCTTTTATCCAAACTTTTATTTTTAAAATAGTTATTTAATAAAAAATTGAATTGAAAGTTAATGCTTTTTGTGGATAATTTATTATATTTAGTTTTCGTTTAAATAAACCGGCCCGGCCTTTTTATTTTATATTCAGGCCTGCGGTCCTTTTTTGGGCTTCGAGTCTCCACTTTAATATTTAAGTGAAATCCAAGTCCTTTACGATAGGGCGACAAATAATTTGGTATTTTTATGTATTTTACGGACTGTGTTATATTAGCGTGGTCGTTGTGGGTCGGCCCAGTTTGGATTTTAATTTCCGGCCCCTAATGTTTTTTCCCCCACTTTTATTGTTAAAATTGTTAATTATCAATTAGAAACAGAGTTGAAAGTTAATGCTTTTTGTGGATAATTTATCATATTTAGTTTTCGTTTAATTAAAACCGGCTCGGTTTTCTGCCCTTAAAACTTTATTGTTAAATAATTAGTTTTTTTACCTTTATATCAAGACATAAATTGATGTTTATTGCAATCGAGGAACAAGACGAAATTTATAATCATAATTATATTTTAGCAATTTGAAGTTATTTGTTTGTTTATTAGCAAACTTGATTTTTTTATTATAGCTTTTTTGATTGGCCGATACCTATAATTCTTGAAGGGAAAAATGTGTAGTTCTCCAATTTTTATTGTTATTAAATAATTAGTTTAATCCATTTATATCAAGACATAAATTGATGTTTAAAATTAGAATCTTTATTAATTTTTTTACGATAAAACTGTATCCATATTCTTATGGCGTGTTACTTCTGCGGCTAAAACGTAATAATTTACCTACATATTTTTTTATCTAAAATTAAAGGTTAAAGGGGGTCGAGGTAAATTTTTTGTAAAGGCCTATTTACTGGGAAGGTGAAAAAATCTTGAATAAGGATATGGGCAGCGCTCTAGAGGCATTCCCAATACAGTTTTTCTTTATCTCAACCCATTAATGTTTATTCTTCTTCATTCAGCGTGTCCTTAAGTACATATTTATCTCCCTAAATTCAACATCGGGTCATTTTTTTAACATGCCCAAAAAATATTGATGCAGTAGGGTCCTTACGGACCCCAATTTTAAACCTCTATAACTAACTTCAAGAGTTTTACTGCTATGATCCTTATTTTTTTATTTTATAGAAAAATACGTGCTTTTTAATTATAGACTATTATAAGTTATCATAAATGAATATTGCAAATTTTGTTTAACAAAAAGTAGAGATAAATCTAATAAACTAAGATTTTTCATTTTTCCATATTACATTGTTTAATTTTTTCTTATAGGGTTTTCTCAAGGTCGCGAAATCTGTCAAGGTCAAAAAGACCATTTTTGGATATGGACGGATTTAAGTAGTCGACGGAAAAAACGAAAAACGGAAAATTATGAGACAAGGTCATCATGGGGATATTTTATTTATATTTTTATAAATTTTTTTTCTGACATTGATATTTGTCGCCCTGTGTTTTATTAAGCCCTTTAGATGAGAAGCTCCTAATTTGTTAAAAAAAGTGAGGTAGACCCTTTCTTTTTATGCAAAAAATTATATATATATTTTTTGGCCCTTTGAATGTGGGAAATTGAAGTAGAAATGTCCTTAGAAAACCTGCTCAAAGGACTCACCCTTTTTCCCCAATTCATTATGTGTCGGATGTTTATAGGCAAGTAGATATTACACAGGTCAACAAATATCAATGTCAGAAACGTGATTTTGAAGTAGAAATGTCCTTAAAAAACCTCCTTTAAGGACTGACTCTTTTTTCCCCAAGTGTTTTATTATGTGCCGGATGTTTATAGGCAAGTAGATTTTACACAGGTCAACAAATATCAATGTCAGAACCGTGATCAATATTTATCAATATAAATATAATAAATGAGTGGTTGCATTTGGAAAATTTTGAATTGTCCAAACCATGATCAAGAAAATTTGCATGCGCATCATTCCTTCTGCATTTATTACCCGAACCCAAAAAGATCATAAATGAAAAGAATTAGGATACACACAAAATATGCCTCTAATTGTAAGGTATGAAATTTTTAAATTTAGTAATTTTCAATTTTGACATGATTTTAATTTAAAATTTGAATAAGGTTTGGAAATTTTATGGCCCCTAAATAATTGAGCATAAAACGATTTGGAAAAATTAAATAATTAAATACTGGCAAAATGAACTTGTTCAGTGTGAATAGTATATCAATACTTTCACTATGAAATGCTTGAATGAAACTCAATAGGTAAAATAGTATCACTTTAGATTTATGTCAACAATAAATTGCTATTTAGTCTTACATTTCACCAACTTCTTTCCAGGACGTTAAGTCAAAAAACTTGAAATATCATATAAATACGCCATCTATCATACTTTAATTCATCAAATTGCTTGAGTGGCAATTGTTATCAATAATTGTTGAATAAGCATGCGTCTTATAAAATATAGTAGATCTCTCAAATACACAATTACCAAAAAATAAAAATAATATAATGGCATTTGTTTTTGAAAAATACGACATGACAGTACTTTGAATCAGATTAATAAACCAAGGGGAGGGGGGGGGGGGGGTCAGCAATATTTGACTATGTTTATTTAGGAATTGTGATGCATCATAATTAGTCATCATTGCTTAATAAAAAAACTCTAACCTTTAACCACTGGTATAGAACAAGGTGATTTATAAAAAGCCCGCATTATGATTGTGCAGTAATTTACGATTGAAAATAATTTTTATGACCTAATATTATTGTAAGAGCTTTATATAAAAATTTAATAATTTTATAAAAATCCAAGTTTAAGTTTAAATAATGAAATAAATATGTGTTCATTTATTTTTTTTTGAGGTCGCAAAAAAGTCGAATTTGCTAAATTTAGCCAATTTTTTAATTTTAAGGGATCTGTAGTGTGTCTCATATTTTGATCAAAAAACAGAAAAATTTATTAGAAAAAATTTTGATTGTTCCTTTTTATTTTCATATATTTCGCAGTTTAATGCCTTTTATAGATCTACAAACTCAGTTGAAGGAAAAAAAGGTGGGCGCTTATGAGATTGAACGGTTTTAATTTAGCCTAGACAGCAAGTAAGATGTTAAAGCTTGATATGTTTAACAAATATAATCAATATTTTAGATAGAAAACATTTTTACATATAATTAATATAAAATATTTATTTTTTATAGCTGTTGCTTAGTGAAACTTTAGAGGGCAACACACAATTCGTAGAATACCCGCGTGGCCGTTTCCAAAGCAACTATAAAAAAGAGAAAAACTTATAAGATCACGCCAACAGTTAGACACCGCCGAGGCACTTGGCGCACCGGTTATTTGCTTAAACACGGAAATGCATCTAAGGCAGGCCTATATTAGCGGGGCGCTCGCGCCCCGTTAGGCTCGATAAACATGAATGCGGAAAGTTTCGTATTTTTAAAAGCTTAGATTTTGTCTAAGACGGGAACATTTTTTGTTGGGAATTCGGGTATGAAGCCAATTTTGCACATATTGGAATTCTCATTGTCAGCCATTCATTGTTTATGTTTTACATGCCTGCCAAAGAAAGGGGTCAATGGGGCTCGATGCATCACTTAATATTATTTTTAACTGAAACATTGAAAATATATTTTAGCCTACGAACAAGGATGTATAGTATGAGTTATTAAGTACTTCAAATAAAATATTTAAAATGTGCCCCCAGATAGAATATTGTGGGCTTATGAACTAGAGTATTAAGAAGAATGCAGCTTGTGGTGGACAAGTGCCGAAAAGCGTAGAAAGGGAAGGGTTAGAATGCTAGCCCAAAAAAAATGTCCTAAAAATAAGGTTTATTAGGGAAAAGCCCAGGGAGATTAGATATAAAACACGTCAACAAATTTATGAGAATTTTAGAAATACAGAGATCCCTGCCATTTTGGGGATAAAATCCGTTTTACGTTTTTTCTAATCAAACTTAATAGATCCGCTATAAAAATGGTCAAAAAACAATAAAATGTTAAAACAAAAATAAATTAAATTTTTTTGCATATTCACAATACTTAATGTTAAAATCAAACTTAAAATATTTCATAAAATAGCGATAATATATTGTGTCGTATTTAAGTTTGGACGCGAAATATTTTGTATTATATAAATGCCGATGTAAGAGCTTGATATATTAATAAAATTTATTTTTCATTTTTGTGATTAAAAATATAAGTTAGAAATTATTATATGCAAAAAAAAATTTTTAATTTTTTTTTTCTTAGGGTATATTTAGATCTGTCAATTTGGTCAAAAAAGGCCATTTTCTTTATCAACGATTCTAAAGAGCCAAAAACTGAAGAAACTAAGAAAAACGAAAAATATATATGGGATTAGGTCATCATTGGGATGCATTCTTTTATGTTTTCATAAAATTCACGTTTCTGACATTGATATTTGTTGACCTGTGTAATAATGATATATATTAATTTTTTTTCTCTTTAAAATATCAAGTTTTTATGGTATATAATCACAGGTCAACAATTTTTTGAGAGTTATGAGTTAACTACAGAGATCAAACCTGCCATCTTAGGGAATATCAAATCTACCGTTCCTAATCAAACTTAGTTAGTCAGTTATAAACATTGAAAATTTTAGAAAAAAGGTCAAAAAAAAAATCAAAAACAAAAATAAATTGAAATTTTATTTTTGCATATTCACAATAGTTAAACGGTTAAATTCAAACTTCAAATAATATTTTCATTAAAAACCGATAATGTATCGTTTCGTATTTAAGTTTGGACGCCAATTATTTTGTATTATTTAAATGCCGATGTAATAGCTTGATGTATTTTTAAAATTTATTTATCATTATTTGTGATTGAAAATATAAGTTACAAGGAATTTTTATATGTAAAAAGGATTTTAAAATGTTTTCTTCTTAGGGTATATTTAGATCGGTCAATTTGGCCAAAAAAGGCCATTCTTCGCTATAGACAGATTTAAGGAGCCAAAGACGGAAGAAACTAAGAAAAACAAAAAATATGTATGAGAGGCCATCATGGGGATGCATTCTTTTATGTTTTCATAAAATTCACGTTGACATTGATATTTGTTGACCTGTGACCAAAGTTAATGTTTGTGGATAATTTATCATATTTAGTTTTCGTTTAAATATAACCGGCCCGGCCTTAAATTTTTTTCATATTCAGGCCTGCGGTCCTTTTTTTGGGCTTCGAGTCTTGACTTTAATATCTAATTAAAACCCAAGTCATTTCACGACCTTAATCAGGGCGACAAATTTATAATTTGGTATTTTTATGCATTTTAAACCGGGCTGTGTTATATTAGCTTGGCCGTTGTGGTTCGGCTCAGTTTAGATTTTAATTTCCAGCCCTTAATGGCTTTTTACCAAACTTTTTTTGTTAAAATAGTTAATTTTTAATTAAAAACAGAGTTGAAAGTTAATGCTTTTTGTGGATAATTTATTATATTTAGTTTTCATTTAAATAAACCGGCCCGGCCTTTTTATTTTATATTCAGGCCTGCGGTCCTTTTTTGGGCTTCGAGTCTCGACTTAAATATCTAAGTGAAATCCAAGTCCTTCACGATAGGGCGACAAATTTATAATTTAATATTGTTATGTATTTTACGGACTGTGTTATATTAGCTTGGTCGTTGTGGGTCGGTCCAGTTAAAATTTTAATTTTAGGCCCCTAATGTTTTTTCCCTCACTTTTATTGTTAAAATTGTTAATTATTAATTAAAAACAGAGTTGAAAGTTAATGCTGTGGATAATTTATCATATTTAGTTTTCGTTTAATTAAAACCGGCTCGGTTTTCTGCCCTTAATGGCTTTTTCCCCAACTTTATTGTTAAATAATTAGTTTTCTTACATTTATATCAAGACATAAATTGATGTTTAAAATTAAAATTTTTTGTATTTTTTTACGATAGAACTGTATTCATATTCTTATGGTGTGTTACTTCTGCGGCTAATACGTAATAATTTACCTACATATATTTTTTTTTATTAAAAATTAAAGGTTAAAGGGGGTCGAGGTAAATTTTTTGTATAGGCCTATTTACCGGGAAGGTGAAAAAATCTTGAATATGGATATGGGCAGCGCTCTAGAGGCATTCCCAATACAGTTTTTCTTTATCTCAACCCATTAATGTTTATTCTTCTTCATTCAGCGTGTCCTTAAGTACATATTTATCTCCCTAAATTCAACATCGGGTCATTTTTTTAACATGCCCAAAAAATATTGATGCAGTAGGGTCCTTACGGACCTCATAAACCTCTATAACTAACTTTAAGAATTTTACTGCTATGATCCTTATTTTTTTATTTTATAGAAAAATACGTGCTTTTTAATTATAGACTATTATAAGTTATCATTAATGAATATTGCAAATTGTTTAACACTAAGTAGAGATTTTTTTTTTCAATGTTAGCTTTTTGCCATTGAGGCAGTGAGCTCTTTCAATTTAAGTCTCCATTTGTTTCTATCTCTACACTCATTTCTATTTAGGTTGTGACATCTCATGCTAGCGTCTACTCTTTGAGACCAGGTGAGTTTAGGTCTGCCCCTTTTATTCTTGCCTTGCACTTCAATTGCATTTACCAGATTGCTTAGATACCCGTCTTTTTGCCTCATAACATGTGCAAACCATCGGAGTCTGTTGATTTCGACTTTATTTTGTATGGGTGTTATAAATAAACTAAAATTTTTCATTTTTCCATATTACATTGTTTAATTTTCTCTTATAGGGTTTTCTCGAGGTCGCGAAATCTGTCGAGGTCAAAAAAGACCATTTTTGGATATGGACGGAATTAAGTAGTCGACGGAAAAAAACGAAAAAAGGAAAATTATGAGACATGGTCATCATGGGGATATTTTATTTATATTTTTATAAACTTTTTTTTCCGACATTGATATTTGTCGCCCTGTGTTATTAAGCCCTTTAGATGAGAAGCTCCTACTTTATTAAAAAAAGTAAGGTAGACCCTTTCTTTTTATGCAAAAAATATATATATATTATTTGGCCCTTTGAATGTGGGAAATTGAAGTAGAAATGTCCTTAGAAAACCTGCTCAAAGGACTCACCCTTTTTCCCCAATTCATTATGTGTCGGATGTTTATAGGCAAGTAGATATTACACAGGTCAACAAATATCAATGTCAGAAACGTGATTTTGAAGTAGAAATGTCCTTAAAAAACCTCCTTTAAGGACTGACTCTTTTTTCCCCAAGTGTTTTATTATGTGCCGGATGTTTATAGGCAAGTAGATTTTACACAGGTCAACAAATATCAATGTCAGAACCGTGATCAATATTTATCAATATAAATATAATAAATGAGTGGTTGCATTTGGAAAATTTTGAATTGTCCAAACCATGATCAAGAAAAATTGCATGCGCATCATTCCTTCTGCATTTATTACCCGAACCCAAAAAGATCATAAATGAAAAGAATTAGGATACACACAAAATATGCCTCTAATTGTAAGGTATGAAATTTTTAAATTTAGTAATTTTCAATTTTGACATGATTTTAATTTAAAATTTGAATAAGGTTTGGAATTATGGCCCCTAAATAATTGAGCATAAAACGATTTGGAAAAATTAAATAATTAAATACTGGCAAAATGAACTTGTTCAGTGTGAATAGTATATCAATACTTTCACTATGAAATGCTTGAATGAAACTCAATAGGTAAAATAGTATCACTTTAGATTTATGTCAACAATAAATTGCTATTTAGTCTTACATTTCACCAACTTCTTTCCAGGGCGTTAAGTCAAAAAACTTGAAATATAATAATCAAATATATTTGATTATATATTTAAATACGCCATCTATCATACTTTAATTCATCAAATTGCTTGAGTGGCAATTGTTATCAATAATTGTTGAATAAGCATGCGTCTTATAAAATATAGTAGATCTCTCAAATACACAATTACCAAAAAATAAAAATAATATAATGACATTTGTTTTTGAAAAATACGACATGACAGTACTTTGAATCAGATTAATAAACCAAGGGGGGGGGGGGGGGTCAGCAATATTTGACTATGTTTATTTAGGAATTGTGATGCATCATAAATAGTCATCATTGCTTAATAAAAAAACTCTAACCTTTAACCACTGGTATAGAACAAGGTGATTTAAAAAAAGCCCGCATTATGATTGTGTAGTAATTTACGATTGAAAATAATTTTTATGACCTAATATTATTGTAAGAGCTTAATATATATAAAAATTTAATAATTTTATAAAAATCCAAGTTTAAGTTTAAATAATGAAAAAATATGTGTTCATTTATTTTATTTCGAGGTCGCAAGAAAGTCGAATTTGCTGAATTTGGCCAATTTTTTAATTTTAAGGGATCTGTAGTGTCGTGTCTCATATTTTGATCAAAAAACAGAAAAATTTATTAGAAAAAATTTTGATTGTTCCTTTTTATTTTCATATATTTCGCAGTTTAATGCCTTTTATAGATCTACAAACTCAGTTGAAGGAAAAAAAGGTGGGCGCTTATGAGATTAAACGGTTTTAATTTAGCCTAAACCGCAACTAAGATGTTAAAGCTTGATATGTTTAACAAATAAAATCAATATTTTAGATGGAAAACATTTTTACATATAATAAATAAAAAATAATTTTTTATAACTGTTGCTTAGTGAAACTCTAGAGGGCAACACACAATTCGTAGACTACCCCCGTGGCCGTGTCCAAAGCAACTATACAAAAGAGAAAAACATATAAGATCACGCCAACAGTAAGATTATTTTACTAAAATTTATAAAATTTTTGCAGACCAGTGCTATAAACAGCACCGCCAAGGCACTTGGCTCACCGGTTATCTGCTTAATCCCTGGAATTAAGGCAGGCCAATTTTATTCGCGGGGCGCTCGCGCCCCGTTAGGCTCGATAAACGTGATTGCGGAAGGTTTCGTATTTTTAAAAGCTTAGATTTTGTTTAAGACGGGTTTGTTGAGAATTTGGGTATGAAGCCAATTTTGCACATATTGGAATTCTCATTGTCAGCCATTCTTTAATTATGTTTTATAAGCCTGCTAAAGAAAGGGGTCTATGAAGCTTGAGGGATCACTTAATATTATTTTTAACTGAAACATAAATTAATTTTAGCTTAAGAACAAAGAATGAGTAATTAAGTACTTAAAATATAACATTGAAATTGTGCCCCCTGATGATATTGCGGCTTACAAACTAGGGTATTAAGAAGAATGCAGAGGCTTGTGGTGGACAAGTGCCGAAAAGCGTAGAAAGGGTAGGGGTTAGAATGCTAGCCCGAAAAAAAGAACGTCCTAAACTTAAAGTTTATTAGGAAAAAGCCCAAAGATTAGATATAAAACACGTCAACAAATTAATGGAATTTTAGCTAAATACAGATATCCCTGCCATATTAAGGATAAAATCCGTTTAACGTTTTTTCTAATCACACTTAATCGATCCGCAATAAAAATTGGTCAAAAAAACTATAAGATGATACAACAAAAATAAATTAAATTTTTTTAGGCCACGTGCAAAGTGAGTTTTTATTTTTTGAAAATTTTAAAAATTTTGAAAATTTATTTTTTTTTAAATCTTTTCAAAAATTTTATTTCAGAAAAAGCATTTTATGTGCATATATTATATCTAACAACTTTTTAAAAATTTGCGTTTTATTACAAAATTTTTTTTTTTCAAAACTTTGAAAATTTCATGAAAATAAAAACTCACTTTGCACGTGCCCATATTCACAATACTTCAACTGTTAAAATCAAACTTAAAATAATATTTGATAAAATAGCGATAATATATCGTGTCGTATTTAAGTGATGCGGAAAATTCTGTATAATCTAAATGCTGAAGAGCTTGTAAACTAAAATTTTTCTAATTATTTGAATGATAATTATAAGTAACAAAAAAAATTCCTATCTTTTTAAAGTTATAGGTCGCAAAATCTGTCAATACAAAAAAAGGCCATTTTTTGATATGGACGGATCTAAAAAGCTGGGCGGAAAACTACGAAAAACGGAAAATATTTATGAGATAGGGCCATTGGGGATATATGCCTTTATGTTTTTATAAACTTATTTTTCTTGGCATTGATATTTGTTGACCTGTGTGTAGGGCATGTCAAAACTCCGAAAATCGGGAAGGAATTCCTAAAGTGCCTCAAAACCGTCTTAAAAAACACTCCCAAAAATCGCCCGGATTCCAATTCTAATCCCAATTTTTTCCCCTGGAGCTTGAAAATCAAAATTAGCCCATTGGAAATATTGGAATTGTGTATCCATTAAAAATAAAATTGTAAATAAATGCAAAAGCAGCTATGGAAATTTCTCACATTTATACCAACGCCGTAGCCAGGGCTTTAGAAAAAGGAAGGCACTGCAAAAAGTAAGCAATTTTTGGACGCTTTCGAGGTTAAAAAAGCTTTTCATGGACTAACTACACAGATCAAACCTGCTACCCTATGAATTTTCAATTCTATTTACTAGTCCAAATTTTGTATAAGCTAGAAACATAAATATACCTAGTAAAAAATGTTAAAAAAACAAAAATGAAAAAAAAACAAAAAAATATTATATTTTTATAATTAAAACAGTTAAACTGTTAATGAAAAATTTCAAAATATATTTTGTGTTTCCCCAGTCAAGATTTCACGCGGATATAAAGGTGTCTATAACTAATAAAGTTGAAACTGGGTAAAATATCAACGTTATTGTATGATATTTAGCACAATCTAACGCGCGGTTTTTGGCTTGGTTAAAAGTGTAGATAATCCATGGTAGCCAACTGTGCCTCCTTAAAAAATTTCGCCGACAATTTCTCATTGGTGTTCTAAAAAGTCAATAATATCTTGGGTACTAGAAGTGGTCTTAATAAACACTGTCACTTTGTTAAATTGGACTATGGTTTTAAAAGACTTAATCTAGAATAAAACCTAAAATGAAAGTTGAGCCGACAAGAATTTTTAAAAGGCTTGTTGAGGCTCGAATCGTCCCTTCAAAAAATAATAAATAAGTCGTCTATGAGGAAAGATTTTAAATTTTCTTATGCATAACCGGCCATTTGGCAACACCCGTTGTAAAATTGTCCGATAAAATTTTATACAGGTGGTTTTCTTTGCAAATATCGAGTTTGTTTTGAGTTATGGCACCGCCTTTACTTTTGTTATACTTTGGATATTTCTTGACCAATGGCGAATTCGCTGATGAAATCAAAAAATCCACTTATCGTCCAAATTTATTATATCTATATGCTCAAATATTTAATAGCCAAAAAATTAAGAGAGCAAATATGATAAATAAACAAAAAAGAGTGGAGTCTGAAATGAATATTCGGGGTAAAATGAGGGGTAAAAAAGAAATGAAACAAACATCATAATAGGCAAAATGTGGAAAATAAACAACTTGTGCAATAAAAGAGCGTGGGGTGGGAAGAAAACAAAATATTAAAAAATCAAAAAACTATGCAATGGAATTTGTGTCATTGAAATAAAGTAAAAAATAAATCTAGATTTGGGAGATATAATAAAGAGTGAATAGAGTTTAAAGAGGGACTTGATATTTGTCCCAGTCCTCCCGACTCATCGTTCAAACTTAAGAGTCGACCTGTTTAATGGTTAATTTATTTTTTGCTCAATCTGGTTTAAAATTACAAATAGAGCCGGAATTTCAAATTTTGAGCAACAAATTTTGTGGAATAGAATTTTTTGATAAGGGGGTGAAAAAACTTGCTCGTTTGATTCCAAAGCTAGCCTATAAATACTGGGATTGGGATCATCAAATAAATTAGTTATTTTCTAATAAGAACAGATGGATCATAGCCATTAGGAAAAGGTATTTTGATATGAGAAATTAAGTTGTCCACACTGATGTCCGCATCTCATTAAAAATTTACTGAATGCAGGGTTAGGAGTACCTGCTAAAAAACCACCTTCTTACAGCCTCTTCTTTTTTGAAACCGCAGTACCCATTATGGCACTTTACGTTACGGGGCAATGGATATTACCCATCAACAGCTACACTATATAAGCAGCGTTGAGCCTTGTTAGTAGCTAAGTTATTGACCGCCGACGAAATTCAAAGTCGTTTTTCTGAAAACCTAGGCAAATTTAGGGTACCAGCGCGCAATAAATTTTAAATTCTGCTGGGCGTGCTGTAGCGTTTGGTAAACAGGTAAAAGGCCTGGATGAAATTTCATTATCACAGACTTTTTAAGTTTTTATTAATGGCCAGAAAGAATAAAATAATAATAAATGTAGCTCCGGATTTAAATCTTTAGTTTTACTTAAGCATCTTTATTAAAAATAATTTGATGTTTTTTCTTAATCAATTTAATTCCGTTGATATATTTTATTGTTTCTATAACATAAAAGAATATATACTTTTTTTTGTGCAAAAATATGATGCTAATTATTTAAGATCAAAATAATTAAGGAGAGGCAAGCTGATGTAAATTTTTTAAAATTAAGTGATATAATCTATTTGGTAATATGATATCATTTGTTTGGAATTACATGATAAGGGATATAATTGGTGTTATAATTTAATCAGGCACAATTCTAGACCCCTTTTGTGGGGGGGGGGGCACTGCTTCCCCCCCCCCAAAGCCCCCTCCCCCCAAAGCCCCCTCCCCCCAAATTTAATGCGCCCCCAACCCCCCCCCCTCCAAAAAATGCATAGTAATTTTATGCCTGCCCCCCCCCCCCAAATTGAATTTGCCCCCCTAAAATGCATAGTATTTTTATTTTTGCCCCCCCCCCCCCAAAAAAAAATTTTGCCCCCTCCCCCAAAATACGTATAAATTTTATTTTTTCTTTCACATAATATAATTAAATTTTCTCCGCAAAAAATATCTAAAAAGTATTATTTTAAAAATACTTACTTTTTTTTAAGTGTTTTCATCCAAACACTTCTCAACCGCTAGAGAGATTAAACTAGAAATTATTTTTGTTGTTATTAGATATATAAAAAAATTTGATGTTACAGAAAGCTTTTGTAAAAGCAATTCATAAATCTGATGTTTAAGAAATTTTCTCACTTGTAAACAATCTGTTAAAATTAAATCTATAACCCAAGAACCATCGCACAATGCTATGATGGGGCGAACGTGATGCCCGGGCAAATAGGTGGTGTTCAAGTGTTTTAAAGCAAAATAGCTGAACACCATGTCCCGTATATTCACTGTTTTAGTCACCGATTGCATCTTGTTGTAAAAGATTGTCTTGAATTTTAAGTGAAGGTTAAAATTTTTTTGATTTTTTTTTCTTCTTTAAAAATTTAACATGATGCAATCAAGGAGGTTAGTAAATGCGAAACTATACCCCGGCTGTTGCCCCATCGGTGGTGTGGTCACTACTATTTAAAAATTACATAAAAATATTAAATACTCTTGAAAATTAAAAATAAAAATTATTTTATATCTTCAGGTTACAGGGCCGAAGCGTCGGGGTTCTTTGATTATATTTAAATCATCAATATATTTTTTTGTATTTATCATTTGAAAATTTTTTTTATTAAAAATAATTAATGATCAATTTCAATGCCGATTTATATTTCTAAAACTTTTGATTTAATACACCATTGTTTGTTAGAAATTAAACAATTAAGAAATACAAATACATTTACAGATTTATTTAATAACTGTTTTGATATATATAATACTTTTTTAAATGACAATAATTCTATAGATAATTGAAAAATTAAACCTAAAGATTTTTTTTGATTTTTACTTATTTTCTACCCATAAGTTTGAGTATAATTTAAATATTAATGCAGCGTCTCCTACTCCCCAAATTTCATGGAAGAGCTACCCCCCTCGGCAAAATCTCGGGGGTAATTTTGTCCACCCCCCTCCCCCACCCAATTTTTTGTCTGATTATAAGCAGCCACTTCAAATCAATTCAATTTTTCTTTATTATAATGAATTATTTATCTATCTATCTATATAAAAATTAAGCATCAAAATATTTGTTACCAGTAAGCTCAAAAACGGCTAAACCGATCCCTATAAAATTTTACATGTAGATATTCTAGGTGGTGGAATCGGTTCATACGTATCTTTCATGCTCCTAGGTCCTATGGGTCGCCCGCCCGAAGCAATTTAAAAAATTGCGTTTATTAATTTTGGATCCCCGATAACTTTCTACCGACTAAACCGATTCCCACAAAATTTTATATATACATTCTCTTGAAGGCAGATTAATGTTTATTCTAGGTTTCATGCGCCTATGTCATATGGTTCGCCCGCCCTAAGCATTTGAAGTTGTTTTTTTATGAATTTTTCGGATTTTCCCGAACAACTTTTCTGTTTATTTTTTCATCTAATTTGGCATAAAAAAATACATATAACGCTATAAAAAATTTTTTCACATTGTCCTCGCCCGCCAGAAGCAATTCAAACTGTTTTTTTATGAATTTTTTGCCATCTTTGGGCAAAATTTTTTGGTTTTGCTTTCACCTGATTAGGTGTATAAAAATACATATAATCCCCAAATTTGACTCCTTTACCAATAACCCTTATGTTTTTATAGCCTTTTCTTTATTTTTTGGGCGAAATTTCCATTTTTTTCCATAATGAGTGAACCGATTACCACAAAATTTTATATGTATTTTCCATAGGAAACAGAATAGTATTTTTTTAAACTTTCAAACGCATAAGTCATATGCGTCGTCCGCCCATCGTTTTATATTGTTATATTCCGAATTTTTTGCCAATTTTTAGCAATTTTTTTATTCTTGCTATTATCTAATTTGGCATAAAAAAATACATATAACCCTAATATTTGACTCTTCTATCCCAAACCCATAAGATTTTATAGCCTTTTCTTAATTTTTGGGCAAAATTTTAACTAACCTCCCGTAATGGCTCAAATACCCATAAAATTTATATGTGAATTCCATAGGAGGAACAATAGGCTGTTAATTCTTCATACACTTAGATCTTATCGTTTGCTTAAAAAAATTTGGGTTTTTTCCGAAATTTTATCACTTTGAAAATTTATTGTTTTTGCTTTTATCTGATTTGGCATTTCGAAATACATGAAACCCTATATAATGATCGGCGGCTACTGAGCCACCAATTCGAATATTTAATTTATTTTCAAAAAACTATAACCTTCTATGCGCAAAAGTCATATTTAATTTCATCAAAAGTTATTTAAAGGTCATTCAGCCCGTAAATTATCTTTGTGGGCCTCCTTATGCCCTTAAAAATTTTATTTTCTCATTACATTTTTTCGGTCAAGAAATTGGCAGGATATATTTTTAAAAGCCTAGGATATGGTTGACCATTTTGAGTATTTATTTCTATAAATTTATTAAGGTAAAACAACGTTTGCCGGGTCAGCTAGTAATGATATAAATATTTAAAATTATTGATAATTAAGTCATTATCTAACTGCAATAAAATGTCCTCTTCAGATTTTTACAAAAGGAGATTTTGTAAAAACATAATTTTATCTTGCTCATTGATCTCTCAGCGCTACAGCTGGAGATCGTTATTGTGAGCAAGATTTTATATATTTTTTAAGGTTTTCAAAACTGGTGTATGTTTTATTTATATCCCTATAAGGTAGTAAAAATGTCATCTGAACTAAACAAGGCTTCATCATCATCCTCATCACTTTTTTCAACCTCGTCCTCCGGATAGTTACAGAAACTCTCTGGAGTATTTTTTGGTTCTAGAATTTTAAAAAAATATTAACCATTCATATATTGGGTAGAAATGATTCTATCTATTAAAGCTTGGCGGAAAAACGGAATAAACATTTTCATTTCTTCAGAAATCAAATAAGGGTCAAGGTCGTAAAAAGCACCTAGTTTTTATTTTCCTCATTTACTTGATTGTATTTTTTTAATGAAGCTGTGGTAAAATACGAGACTCCTTTATAAAATTGTAAAGTATCGTCATTATATCTTTCGTGAAATTGCATCAAGATAAGATTCAAAGCTTTAAAATATGTTTTAATATGGTAGCTATGAATTATATACATTTTTACCTTTTAATTACGTCCACCTCGCCGCGTTTTTGTTTTTGACGTGTAAAAAATCGAGAAAAATATTATATTCTTGTTAAATAAATTACCCACTTTGACTGCTATAATTACCCTCCTTTTTAAATTACCCCCATAACTATACCTACCCCCCTCGAATACCTACCCCCCTCGGCCGATTTTTGGCACCGCTTAGTTCCTACCCCCCCACCCCCCCCCCCCCCCCGGAGTAGGAGACACTGTTAATGATAAATTATAAAGTATTTATTTTAACATTGTTGATTTATTTATTGATACTTTTGATAATAGATTTTTTACCGAAAATATTTATTTAGAATCTTTAGATTCCCTTTATACATTTGAATATCCTTTTTTTAGAAATAAATAAATTAGAGCCTCTTTCGAAAATAAGTAATATTGATAAAAATTTATTATTTAAAGAAATCGACGTAATAAGAAAACTTAATAATTAAAAAGAATGTGTTACTAAATATTTTTTATATGATTACAAAGATGCGTTTCCTAATGTTACCTCTTTTTTTATAAGTTTGTTATTTGGCTCTTCAACGTCGAGTTTTGAGGCCATATTTTCTTTAAAAAATATAATAACTTCTAGTAGGCTGGCAAGTAGTGACCTGCTCAAAGGTGATTTGGTTCTTTTAGGACACAAAAAATCATTAACTGGGGCGTTGAATTTTGATGAATTTTATAATTTAATCGAAACAACCTCTAGCATAAAATTGTTAGATTAATACAATACACTGCTCATAATCAGCTAATTATTGCTTACTATTTTAAGACATGGTTGCAAATTTTTTTATGCGCATTTAACGTTTAAGTTCATGTTTTAATTAATTTTTTACCCTAATATTAATTACTAGTTATAGATAACGTTTTTTTTTCATATATATTCTTCCAAATTAGCAAACTTATTTTTTACATGATAATCAATCTTATTTTACTATTCATTTTCTTATATCCAAAGTTTTATATAATTCATTTTTATCATTCATATATATAATATTTTTATTTTTCATGCGCATTGATACCAAACAATTAAATTATACTTACAATTAATTTCCAAATCTCATATCTTTTTAAGCAATCGATATTAGTGAAAACAATTAATTTTAATTCACATATCCAATTTATAAGCGCAATCTTTATTTTATGAATTTTATAAATTACTATAAAAATAAAAACTGTGAACATGGATTCAATTGTTGTACATGTATATTTTTTGCCGTGACCGAAAAAAAAATTTCTGCCCCCCCCCCCCCCAAGAGTTTTTTTTTGCCCACCCAAAATGGAAAAGCTAAAATCGGGCCTGAATTTAATAAGATGGTTATGCCATTGAAAATTTAAGTATAGGGAGATAACAAAAATATTTATATTTGTAAATGCCTATTAAACTTTAAAATTATAATAGGACCAACTAATCTTTTATATCCTGTACTAAGCCGGTATTCGTGCAAATTTTTTTAGCAATTAGTTATGGTTTTTATGCCCTCCCCTTGCCAAAACCAGTTTTATTTTAATATTTGTATGTGACAACTGGATTTAAAGGGGGGGGGGGGGGAGGGATCTAAAAGGGAACCTTATTTTCAGGGTGGCCTTATAACACATACAGTTAACCAGTTGCCTAACTCCGCTATCAAATTATTCTTATATTAGTGAATATACTTTATATATTTTTTTATTTTTTAAGAAAATTTATTATGTATCTTACATTTTTCACTAAGATAATGAAAAGCTATTGAAACGCCTACAACTTTTTCTGCAAAATTTAAAACATATCTTCTAATGCCTGTAGTATACTTTACCATGTTTATAAGAATTATTTAAGCCTAAATTACCTTTTCAACTTAACAAAATAACTATGTAATGCTTAACCATTTATGTCCTGCAATATTTAAAACATTTGGTTAAAAGGATTGTTTAAGTCTAAAATACCTTTTATTACAAACTTATGCCAAGCCTAACCATTTATCTACTGCAATATTTGAAACATAGTTCAAGGGCTGTAACATTTATGGTTATAAGGATTGTATAATAAACTAAATATTGTAAAACAAAGGTTGCAAAATAAATTCAAAATATTCGTTAATTCCCATTTATGTAATTAAAATTATACTGTTGGAGGCTAATACAATTATATTGTCAAATTAAATTCTAATTTGGCCGATGCACCATTGTTAAATTCAATATCATGCAGTTGATATATTTTATTGTTTCTATAACATATAAAAATATATACAAATTTATAATGTTGGGTTAGGCCAATGTGACCTAACCCGTTGGTTGTTTGTATTGATGAAGTCTTTAAATAGATTATTGTTTAAAGCAAGCCTTTGATTGTAGGTAGTTGTTGGTTGGTAGAATTTAAATCATTTGCGTATTTTATTTTTATGTCTTATTTAGTCACTCTCTAATTTTTCCTTTTTTTGAGTATGAAACTCGGCCCTACACCTAATAATGGCACAATTTAGCAAATTTGACATTTTTTGCCACCTCGAAAATTAATAAACATATATTTTTTTTCGTTAGTAAGATAAACTAAAACTTGAATTTTTATGAAATTATCTAATTTTTGAATATATCAACCTCTTAAATTAATATTTTAATTTTAAAAATTATTTTAAATTTACTGCGCAATTATGACACTTGCGGGCTTTTTAAAAATCACCTTGTTCTAAATTAATCAACTGATGTTAAAAGTTAGTTTCTTTTTGAGAAATGCTGGCTAATTAGCATCACAATTCCTAAATGAATACAAATATGAAAAATGTTGCCCACCCCGCTCCCTATAGTTTTTAAACTGATTTATATAAATAGAAGTGAAAGATATTGTTTTTTATTTAGAAATAGGTCTATTAATATTGTGATGGGATGTATTAAGATTTAGGTGTATGTGTCACGGTCCAATCGCAATAATCGCCGGCATATTGTATGGACGGTGATTTATATATCTACGAAACACTAAGATATTGTTTAGTTTAGTAAATTACATATGGCAAATGAGTGGAAAAGATTTTGAAAAATTAAAATTAATTCTTGCTCAAATTTTTTGAGCAGAGAATTAAAAACAAAAGCTCCAGATGTCCGGAAGCAAAATTGCAATTGAGGAATTAAAAAAACATTTTTTAAAAGAAAAAAAGCCTGATGAAGAGGTAATTTTTTTAAAATTTCTAATTTTTCTCTTAAAACAAGTAGATTATCTAAAAAAATTTTTAACCGCAACAAAACCTCCTACGGGAGAACCTAAGATTATTAAATTTTCATATGAGTTGTAATGGTTTCAACTATAGAATTTGTAAATGGCGGGAAAGGATATATCTCACATTAGTTAGGGTTAAAAGATAAGTTTAAAACAGAAAAGTGGCGTTGGGCTATACTAAGTGCTAAGTTGATATCTTCCTGCTTGCCACACATGGTACAGTCATCTAAATACCATAAGTGCAAACAGAGATTTGTTGAATTAGAAATTTCATCTATTAAGTTTTTAAGCCCAAGGCAAAACAAAGGCGGACCTAAGGTGTCACCTTGTTGAACTCTCTGTGAGGAAGAAATTATTACATCCTGAAAATTTAATATTGAATTGATACCATAACTTAAATGTTTATAGTTGTGGTATTGGGGGAAAATTTTTAAAAAAGATTCGATAAGGTAAGAACGTTCTAGGCAATTAAAAGCGTTTTTTAAGTCCAGTTTAACTAAATATTCGTCAAGATTCAATGATTCTAAGGTAAGGCGGGTGGCGTGAATCGCAAT
Organism: Acutogordius australiensis; assembly: GCA_030555515.1. Taxonomy (NCBI): domain Eukaryota; kingdom Metazoa; phylum Nematomorpha; class Gordioida; order Gordea; family Gordiidae; genus Acutogordius; species Acutogordius australiensis. Next base: position 8,062,344 of record CM060245.1, read on the forward strand.
TTCACAGCCCCCTTCTATACCAAAACCCAGTTGGTGAGGAGACAGTAGGTTTGCTAAAGTGGATATAATCCTGCTGCATATAACTTTTGAAATAAGACGTCTAAAAAAACAACCAATAGCTATAGGGCAAATTTTGTTCTTTTCTTGGAGGGGGAGAAGACGAGCCCCAAAAAATATGGGGGCAAATTCTAGTGGGAAACTTCCATTAAAAATAAAATTTACCACTTTGCAAAAATTGTTGATTAAAAAACTATATCAACTTCTAAAAGGTCCTTTAAAAATATAGGTCTTAAAAAGTCTAGTCCAGGAGCAGAGTCTGTTGGAAACGTTTTAAGAGCTTCAAGAATTTCATTTGGTGATATTTCCATTTTTGTATTTAAAATAGGGAGAATTTTAAAATTATTAGCGGGCTTAGGTTGTTTGTCTATTAATTGTTCGATTGTTTCAGGAGTATTAGGTGCAATTGAATTATTGCCTTGAAGGATCCTGAGGGCTCCCTAAAGATTAAAATTATTAATTATATTTGAAATTTTTTTAAAAGATTGGTCGGTAGGCTTACGGGAAGTTTGGAGCTGAAAAGGAGGGAAAAAAACAGCCTGGTCAAAATGATTAATTTTAGATTTAATAACTTGGAGCCTCAACAAAAGGGTCTGTGTTTAGTTTTGTAAAAAGTATATTTTCATCAATATTAACGGGTATTAAGAAAATATCTTAGTGAAAAATTGGGCATAATGATAATGTTTTTGTTGATTAAAATGGTTGTAATTACACAATAAAATTTATATGAAAACATTTTTTATAAATACATAGTCAAGGATCAGCATATGCGATTTAAACAAATAAAAAGGTGCACTGTTATTTTGCCCTAAAAATAAAACATTTTGGAACCCTTAAAAAATATGAATACTTAAAGATGCCATCTAGGTTCTTAGTTTATTCATTTTAGATAAAAACGAAACTTTGTTATGTTTTTTGTCATTTATACACAACATTTATTATATAATCTCGATGCTTCTTGAGACAAATTTCACTATGCAAATATTAATATTCTTTATGTGTTATTATCAATTAATTTTTTCAATTTATATTTGAATGAAATTATAAAATAGTTACTGAACTTTATGAGTTTACTGCCGACTTTTAAAATTATAACTTCATATAACAAAATCTTTTACACCTAAGATCGTTGGAAAACTCTGCAATTTAAAAGACATAAATTAACTCAAAAATTGATATAGGGGTAGAATATTTGGGCAAAAACAAAACTATTTGCATCATTCCCAATCAGTTAAGGAAAAAACACAATCAATATATGAACAAAATTTTGTCTCGTAGATAAAAAAGGAAACAATTATATAGTACCATTCCAAATTTAGACAGTGACCAATTAGGTCATGGGTCGGGGCAACGTGCTCTAACTTTTCCCAAAATTAATAATTATTAGTTTTTATATAAAAATAACATTTTTGCAATTTGTCCTCCCATCTCACCCTTTTTTCTAGCACCCTCTCTACAAATTTTGTATAAAACGAACTGATGTCCAAATATTTTACATTGTTCAAAGTGGATATAATACTTGAGGCTTTATACGCAATTGGGGAATGACAAGCGTACACTTATTCCTCTCGACGGTGATGCTTTTGCAACGGTCTCCCAAGTGGTCGGTTGAATTAATGGTTTACAAAGTCCAACAGCTATATATATTTATTCGGATTCAAATTTAAAGAGATTCAAGCCAAAAAAAATAATCCAAACTCCGATAACACAGGTAAACAAATATTAATGTCAGAAACGTGAATTTTATAAAAAACATAAAAGAATGCATCCCCTTGATAAGCTAATCATATATATTCATTTTTCTTAGTTTCTTCCGTCTTTGGCTCCTTAGATGAGTTAACGAAAAATGGCTTTTTTTGACCGAATTGACAGATTTAAATATACCCTAAGAAGAAAATTTTTAAAAATTTCTTTTGCATATAAAAATCCCTTGTAAATAAAAAATTCTAAAATTTTCAATGTTTATAACTGACTAACTAAATTTGATTAGGAAAAACGGTAAAAAGATTTGATATTCCCTAAGATGGCAGGTTTGATCTCTGTATTAACTCATAACTCTCAAAAATTGTTGACCTGTGTAAATGGCCCGATTGAGTAGCGAACAGATCAAGCAGTATTATTTCAAGTCCGATCCGAAAAATTTTTTAGATTTTTTGGCTACCCATAATTAATTATCGTAATATACAGCAAAAATTGACTCTTTGTTATTTCACAAGGCCAAACTTTAACGTATCGCGAACTTTTTAGAGCGCACAAAATGCTAATTCTATATTGATTTATGTAGATTAGTGTTCTCAGTCGGGACCCAAAAGCCTGTCCGGCCCGGTGCCTCCCGGCCCGAATTGTCGGGCCGGGCCTAAATTTAAAATATTAGTCGGTCGGGTCGGGCCGTTTTATTTAATTTCGGACCGGGTTGGGCCGTAAATTTTTGATGCTTAAATTTGCTTATTTTTTTGCGCTATAATTATTGCTAAAAATAGTTTAGTAGGAACAGAAAAATAAAAATAATTAGTGAATATGAACGAGGAGTGATTCGTCAAGTCCGGTCTTAGCTTAATTTGACAAATATAGACTCTTTAACTTATCAAGGAGGTAGGTGGGAAGATGACGATATTAGAATCGAGGACGATGTTACAACTTATATACACCTCCCACCGCAAGACTTTAATAATCAAACTCTTTTGCAGTGGTTGGGAATACAATAAAAAACTACTTAAGTTAAATATATATGCAAACAAAATCTGGCACTCCTGCGAGCTCTTGCACTGAAAAACGTATCTTTTCGAGGCAGGTCAAATCTCTAAAAGAAGAAACCGTTAAAAAAAGTATTTTATATTTTTTTTAATGACTTTAAATCAAATGATGATCTTGATATTATTAATTTCAATAATGCTCTATTTGATGTTTAATTCTTAGTATTCAGAAAAATATTACGGGCCGATATTAATAGATTCGAGCCCGGCCGGACCGGGCCTTTTATAAAAAACATCGGGCCGGGCTAAAAATCAAAATATTTATTTTAGGCCGGGCCACAAAAAAATCTTCGGGCGGGCCGAGCCTTAAAACACGCCCGTTGAGAACACTAGTGTAGATTACGGTTAAACAATGGTTCAAATAAAAAAAATTCAGATAAAATCATAATTTAAAATTTAAGTAGCCCAATTACTGATCTTTTTTCTCTTTAATGTTTAGATATAAAAGAAAATTACCAATGAGACTTATAATTTGATTATAAAGTAGGGGGGGGGGGGGTGGGAGCCAAAAAATATTGTTCTTTATATATTACACAGGTCTACAAAAATTAATTAGGTTCCATAAATTATAATTTAAGTGAAATAATCTACCTTGTACCTGATATTTGTAATTTTTTATGACTTCTTAATTATCATAAGACAAGATCCAATGCAAAGATAGCCACAGAAGTGTTTTGACGCCTTGAGGTTCTTTAAGCTATCTAAAATTTATAATTTATTTTATATTTCGCTCCAAATTTTGATTTTTTTGAATCAGGCTTCATTGAAAAATGCTAGTTAATTCCATAATGCTAGTTTATGTTTTTAGTGTAGCAACATAACTTGATCGGCCTTCATAGATTGTGGTACAGTCTGTAGCACAAATATCTTTCCTAATTGATGATTTTTATAATCTATTATAAATTTTCACTTTGTTGAAGTTACAAAATTAAAGCCCACCGATCTATTTGTTACGTTTTAATTTCATCTATACATATTTAATTTTACGGAACGAATCTACATTGACATATATTAATAGATGGGCACGGGCCTTGATGGAAATCCTTAAAATTTTTTAATTGAACCATACCTTGTTTTTACATTAGACCACGTGCAAAGTGAATTTTTATTTTCGTAATTTTAAAATTTTATTTAGTAAATGAACGCAAATTTTTAGAATGTTGCCAAATTTATTTTATCCACATAATTTACTTTTTCTGAGATGAAAAATTTATAAAAAAATTGTAAGTTTTCAGGGTTTGGAAAAATAAAAACTTACTTTGTACGTGCCCTTATTCAATATATGTTATATGATAATATAATGAAAATAATGGCTGCCGTTTTGGCCTGATGCATACATTTGAAGTGAATTTTTCTCTAATTGTCTATATTTTGTATACAAAAATATTTATGTTTTTCCAAACTACAAAAACAAGTGTTAGACGACGCTCCATTATAATGCTTCTGACCATTTAAAAAACACAAAAACTGGTTTTACTACATAATTTACGGTAGCTAAATATTCCTGTCCAACACGCAGGATTTTGAGGGTTTGAATCCGTGCATAGCCGTCTTTTTTCTCCGGAAAATAGAACACATACATTTTGAAGCTTAGGAGTGCCTAATTAAGGCACAAAGTTCTCGACGACGTGCCTAAAATGAGAGACCTGGCTAAAAGAAGCAAATTTTACGATAAATCAAAGCCATAACGGGTATGGAACCCCTAGTGAAAGGTATGGGGGAAACCTCATACACTACAAATTGTATATTTTAGATTAATCTACGCTTTAACAAATTGTAATTTATTATTAGATTATTATTGGCGATCATTAGAGATTTGACTAAAATCGAACACTTTATATCAGTCTTCAATTCCTGAGATAAAGGTTTTTGATGAGTAAGGAGTAGCTGATCTTTTTATTAAACCCTCGGCCAATTTTATTTGTCGGTTAATGGTTGTCAAAAAGGTTAAACTTTTTATAATTCTAGATTATTCGCCCTCCCATAGTAGCCTTTTGTTAATTTTAGAAAATTTGGCGTCCATTCGATTAGGATAATATAAACAAATTAAAACATTATTGAGTGATCCGAGTCGGCAAAAATGCTTGGAGATAATTTGGGGTAATAAATTAATAGAAAAATCTTGAAAAGTGACCATAAAATTATAGTTTTTCACTTTTTCGCCTGACCCAACTTCCCGAGATTCGTGAGACGAAAGCGACACCGTAAAACTATCATCATTCAAGTATATACACAAATATATATAACAGATGCAAAATGAATTTTTTAGACCAGTTACAGTGTTTTTTGGTGTTTATCAAACATGTGTTTAAACGCTTATTTGGTAATCTACCCAAAATGGGCCCATCATTCAAAAAAAATTTAATTTACAAACTTCGAGTGAAATGCTAAGACGCATATAAAAATAAAAGACGAGCTTGGCATTAGAAAAAACTGTAAACATATTTAAAAATGTTTAAATCAGCTTTAAACAATAAATAGATGGGCTATCTATTTTAACACAGGTCGACAAATATTGCATCGGAAAAGATTATAAAAATATAAATGAATACATACCTATAATGGCCTTATCTCATATAAAATATTTTCCGTTTTTCGTAGATTTTTCCGCCTTGAGCTCGTTATATATCAAAAAAAGCAGGGTTGGAAAAAAACCGGGTTTTTTTTCAAAAAAACCAAAAACCTGGTTTTTTTGGTTTTTTTGGTTTTTATATGGTTTATTTGGTTTTTTTGGTTTTTTTCATTTAACTTTAACAAAAGTAACAGATTGATATGTGAACAAGGTATAATATTTATTAATGCTAAAATTACATATTGTATTATATAATATAATATTGTATAAATGTTATTTCAATGGTTGCATGTAGAAATAAAGACAATTAATAATGATAAATTTAAAAGTATTTTAATTAAAAACTTTAAATAAAAAAACAAGCTTAGATGCCTTTTCAATTCCAAGCCTATTTCTTAACTTGGAATGGACAAGGCCAAAAGAAGAAAATAACCTTTCTGCACTTGCAGATGAAGCCTGAGCCAACAATAATTGCTCCACGATGGACCTCCAAAAAATTTGTTTCTATTGTTTTTTCTTGGCTCTTCCACATTCGTAAGCGGTTAGATTACTAACTATGCTTTCTTTAAAAAGTACTTCTTTGAATGGAATTGCTATAGCCTGAAACTTTAAAAGTAACGGGATAGAGTATTGGCATATTTGTCTGAGCCGAACACATAAGCTTCATTTTTTTCCACATCAGTTAGTTGATATTTAGGGTCCATGTTAATGTGACTCGGTGTAATAAGAAAGGCCAAATAATGGGCCGGCGTCAGCGCCATATCATAACGCTTGATGAATTTGTTTCTTATTTTGTTCTTCGGTTGCATTAAAAATTTTTTCTTTTAGCTTTTTTCATAATAAAACAACATGTCCTATCGGGCAAATATATTTTTACGCTTCGTCGAGTGTTATAGATACTTTAAGATTTTGATGAGGTCTTCAACATTTCTTTTTAATCCAACATTGGTAACTTTAGCGTAAACGCTTTTTTCAATTTTATCCCTGTTGTCCTCTCATATTTTTATCAGGGCCATGCATTTATAAAACCTTCAAAAGAATCTAGAATGCTATTCCAGCGGGTTTCTGCTGGCATAACTAATTTTGTGGCCCCTGTCTTGTGAAACAACGCGTTAGCATAGTGTTTGTTTCAAAAATATTTTATGATGCTCACAACATGTTCTCGTTTGGAAACTCAAAATCATTAGCTAAGAGATTTAATATGTGGGCTGAGCAACCGTACGCTATAACATTTAGTTCTCTGTGATTTTCCAGCATTTGTCTCATTTTTGTGACGTTAGCCGCGTTGTCGGTAACCACTGACCTAACATAAATTTTCCTTGTTTCATATTTTTTAATTGTACTATAGGCAATTTCCGTCAGATATTCAGCCGTATGAGCATTATCTGAGGTGTCCACAGTATCCATCAAATAGGTCTCACCTGTTGAGGTAGTTAAAGTTAGACCAAGAAGTGGTTCATTGTGAACATTTAACCACCCGTCAATCGCGAGGCAAACCAATTTGTTATCTAGATTTGCATAACATTTTTTCATCTCTTCATCGTAAACCGTGTCTAATAATGGCCCTGATATATTCTTTCTGTTTGGTGGTATATATCCAGGTCGAAGATCATTGATTAGCTGAAGAAATTGTGGATGTTCAACACTGCGAAACGCGCTATTAGTAGCATAGATGAATATAGGGGTTTTATTAATAAATATATTAATTATATTCTGAATTTTGTTTACATAGGTGCTAACTTATTGAAGTATTAAAATTTTTAAATGTCAATTTAAATGGGGTTGCACTTTGCCCTGAGAAAAAACTAAATAATTAAAATATATTTTATGCATATATGATTGATAAAATCCTCAATTTTTAAACTTGTTTTTATCGATATAAAACGTGTTTTTTATTTTTTGGTTTTTTATCTTAATAAAAACTAAAAAAACCAAATAAAAACCAAATAAAAACTAAAAAAATCAATTAAAAACCAAAAAAACCAAAAAAACCAGTTAAAACTAAAAAAACCACTGGTTTTTTAAAAAAACCAAGCCAACCCTGAAAAAAAGGCCTTTTTTTATCAAACTGACAAGCGTCTCCTACTCTGGGGGGGGGGGGGGGGGGGGGCTATGACGAGCGTGGCTGATAAAAATTGGCCGTGGGGGGTAGGTTGTTCATGGGGGGTAGGTATAACAACAGGAGGTTAAATGAGGAAAAAGACCCCCTTGACCAGCAATATATATATTTAAATTTTTTTGTTATTTTTAAAATTTATTTAATATAGGTTTTATTGATTTATTGCCGTCCAATAAACTTCATATTTAAATAGTTATTTTTATTATTTATTTTACATATGTTTTTATTTTTAAAATTTATATAACATATATATATATATAATTAACTCAATGCTTTACAATAAGCTCAAATTGTTTCCAATAGTTGTTAATTTGTTAAAGATATTAAAAGAAAAGGATGCGGCAACATCATCTCGCGCCGACTCTTTATTAAATAGAATAAATTCGTCTAATTTACTTTTAATCCATTAAGCCTAAATATAATTTTAAAAAAACGCACAATGCCTCCAACTTCAAAGCCCCTTATTCGATATGGGAGCTACAATATCTCTTATTAAATGTACCATGTCCAATTTGCACAAATTAAGAAGTTGGTGTTATTATATTAAAATTTAGATCAAGACATTTGAATTAATTATAGAAAAACAAATAATTTTTGCGAACAAAATAATATTAAATTTAACTTAAAACGTAAACGTTGTGAAATAGAAAATGTAACTAGTAAAAATAGTTGTAATTTGTAGTTACCGTATAAAAACATTTTTCGCAGCTCTGGATCTAATTCTAGTGCGATTTGAAGAAAGGTTCAATAATGATACCCTTGTCGTATTTTACAACAGCCTCATTAAAGAAATATACGGAAATACATGTGCAAAACATAAAGGACCTATGTAATTTATATCAGTGTTTAATAAAAAAGAATTCAGCCGCAGTAATTCCCTCAATTCTAGTGAATGGTGAGGAAATAAAAAAGTGAACACGAGGGAATTCGCTTTTTCACGGGGGTGAAAAATATTCAAATGAAAAATTTTCATTTACAAAAAAATGAATATTCCTCATTTTAATAAAAAAGAACTCAGTTTTTTTATTTTTTTGGTAAAACGGAGTTTAGATAGTATTGATGAACCTCTTTTCTTTTTTTTTCAATATTGAATTTTTTCAAATGAGTCGGAGTGAGGTGCTCCGGGCAATTTTTGGAAAACTTAGTTTTTTTATATGGCCAAACTCTGGTTTGTTATTTTTACATTTTATTATAATAATTAAAATTTTCATAAGTTTTTTAAAGAACCAAGCTTAAATTTATTAACTTTTTAATAATATTTCCTTAATTTGGTATAAATATGGCAGCAGTTCCCCTTGATAATCTTAAAGTTCAAACTGATAAAACAAATATGCAAAATTTTGCCTCAGGTAATTTTGGCTCCCAAAATTAGAAAACTTCAATGTATAAGCATTTGCATATTATCCAATGAATATTTGTGGGCGGTCAAATTGAATAATTGACTGGCGCTTTATACACAAAACTATTGGAAAAAATGAGCTTTTAGGCTCCTTGCAGCAAAGTGAAATGTGACCAGGCCCGATTCATAGCTTTCTCCATTTATTTTATGCATTAAATTCAGGATTTAAAGAAATTTTTATATTAATTTACTTACTATCTGAATTTATACAGATATTGTAGAATTGAAACTTCTGCTTATTGGATTTATAATAAGCTTCGTTCCACACTTGTCTGCGATATAGGCATTGCAAAGAGATAAAATAAATTTTGTGTGGTCACGCAAGATAAGTGATCTATTCATATAATTAATTAACAATTTCCAATATAATTTTTTTATTACTAAATTGAATATTACAATATATTGCGAAAGTAAGTTTTTTTAAGGTCCTGTCGGGATGACTCTTTCAATGTTTGAGAATATTAAAGTCGTTTTCAGGGAACGCAAACTCCAATCGCAGCTTTTTTTTTAACCGGTTGAGGTATAGTTACTAGAAACTCGTTTAAATTTTCTAAGCAAAAATTCTGCTTCTTCATTTGCCGGTGGCAAAGAAGTCACAGCCTTGCTTTCTGATGGACACACCCTGGGATAAATGGTCAGTATATGATCCTAATTTTAAATAAAAAAATGAGAATTTATTATACTAAAAAAAATTACAAAAGAATAAATTGTAAAGGGAGTTAAATGCATATAGACCTTGAATTATCGCATATTTTTGCAAATATAGTAACAAGAGTATATATTAAGACTTTTTTTAACTTTAAAAAGCCCAACATTAGCATAATGGCTTTTTTGTATCTATTAACATTAACAACGCAGAAATTCCAGATTTTTACTTTTCAATTGAGTTCACTTGGCTATTCAGCTTGTTCGGAGAAGCCATTTGAGCTCATTTGAGGAGAAAAGAAACAAAATGCATTTTTTTGAGGATTATTCATTTTTAAAATTAGGAATTTTTTTGAGGTGAGTTGCAAGAGAAAGGAATTTTTTTTTTTTCATTTAAATTTTTTCAAATAAGGGGGGGGGGGTAAAAAATGTTAAAGAGTTGAGTTCAAAATATGGCTAATTTTGCCAAAAATTTTGAACTGTAACTCTTACAAATTATTAAACACTGATTTATATGATATCAACCCATATACAATTGCTCAAGAAATGAAAATGTTTATTCCATACTTTCGTCAGGCTATAAAAGATGGTATCCTTTCAACAGAATCTCTATATGGTAAAAATTGTTTTTAATTTATAGATTTAAAATCTGAGCATATAGATAACTCCTCCGATGAAGACGTGGAAAACGATGATGAGGATGATGCTGAAACAGTGTTTAATAGCTTAGAGGACAATTTCTTGCTACCTTATAGAGCGCTCAATAAAATACATAACAATTTTGATAACTTAAAAAAAAATTTATAATATCTTGCTTTCATTAACTATCACGAGCTGCAGCGCTGAATGTTCCATGAGCAAGATTAAATTAACTAAAACTTATCTTCGCAACAAAATGGGAGATAAGTTTTTACAAAATGTAATATTGTTTAAGTCCGAAAAGGATATTTTGTTAGAATTAGATAATTATAAAATTATAGATAATTTAAAATATTTATATCCAAATTTCAATAATTTACTTTAACTAGTCCTATTGTAATCTAAATCAAGATTAATTGTTGCAATCAAATATTTTAATTTTTTAAATATTTAAGTGGTAGCACATTAAACAATCATTTTAATTAATTTTAGTCATAATAATTTTACATTTTATCCATATATATATATATATATATATGTTTTCGTACAATTTTTAATAATTTTTATATTAAATAAATATTTTCTTTATTTATCGTCAGTGTATAAAAAAAGAGCACCTTGTTTATAATTAAGAAAACAATGGAGGGGGAGGTTGTTACCCCGTGTATATTTTTTTACCCATGGGGGTTAGCTCGTCATTGGAATTTTGGGAGTAGGAGACGCTGAAACTGACAGGTTTTGCGCTCGAGAATACCTAAAAATTTAAGAATTATTCTTTTTATTTAAAAATCTCCTGAAACTTAATTTATCATTACAAATAATCAGAAATTAAATTTCCAAGTATATCAAGCTGTATCAAAATTTAGATTGTACAATATTTTAGCACCGTAACCTAAATATGGCCCAAATTTTTATCGATGTTTAATAAAAATGTCACAGGTTTGAATTAAACAATTTGAATGTTTAAATACAAAAATTATTTTTAATATTTTTTAGACATTTATTTTTTAAATTTTTTTAGCTGACTTATTAAGTTTGATTAGAAAATGAAAGGGTAAACGGATTTGACTCGATATTAAATCTCAAAAATTTGTTTACCCGCGTAATATAAACATAACTTCTTCCTAAATTGCGATTCATATAACTCAACTGCCTTGGCTTTTTAATATCAACTAAATTAAGTATTTAAAAGAAGGAGCAAATCATCCTTTGGAGTATGTCGCAATTGAGCCTCTTACCCTTTAATTAAAAAAAATTGCAATGATCACGGCGGTCAAATACCTCGAAAAGGAATGAGCCAAAATTACAACTTAAAATATCATGAAACTTCAAAGTGACACACATGACTTTGGAAGATGGACCACGATTATTTAAGTAGTCTTTATTAGAGCTCCACCACACATGGCACCTCTGTATTTCTCTCTCCTCTGTCTCTCTCTATCTCTGATTAAATTTTACCACAAAAACGTTTATTATAGATAAAGAAAATGGAAAGAATTTCTAAAATTAAAAATGTGATACATTAGCGCAAGTGTTGCTCACCAAAGATCTGTGATTAAAAACGCGAAAAAAAAAGAATGCCTCAAAGCTGAAGCAAATACGAATAATATTGTTCAAACAATAAAAATATACTATTTGTTGCTATTGGTTAAATATGAAATCGATCTTTCTGAACTTCAGCAAAATAATGATAATAAAAAAAAAGGTTTAATATGCTTTTAGATCAGACTCATTATTATTAGCTTCATTAGTTTTAATACTTCTAACGCTTGCTATTAAACTTTTAGCCAAAAATATGCATTTGGAATAATTTTAGCGAAAATTATTAATTTGTTATTATTAATCTAAAAGTTTAGTACGATATTGGCCCTGTAATAGTTTTGCTATTGATGGGTAACTGACCATCTTTTGAGGCTTATAAATAACCGATTTACAGAATTACTAATAGTACACAACATATTCGTCCTGACCTATGTACATACTAGGGGCCGGATTGAACGTCAGTGCTGAGTTCTATTTTAACTTTACAGCAGGGCCCAACAGCGATTAAATTTAAAATGCGGTGACCTAAGGTTTTAAGCCTAGTTAGGTAGGAAACAAGTCTTTAATTTAGGTCAAACTTTAGTTGAATAAATGTCATGTGGCAATCGTTTTTTAAAAAATTTAACCATGATTTTTTGTGACATTGCTCCTCAAGATTTTTAGTTTTTCGAAAACATCGATAAAGAATATAAACCAACTTTGTAGTTATTTGATAAACTTTACCTTAACGCACAAAATCTAAAAATATTTAAAAATTAATTATAATAATAATAGCATCTAAAATAATTTAAGCCTATATTTGCAACTCAACTGGAAGATTATGCATCAAGTGCAATCCGGCACAGGTAAATTTTCGATAGAAATTGCAGAAGAATGATGTCGATGAGTGTTCTGTTGACCGTTGTTGTTGTCTAATTCGACTTGCGGGGAAAGTCTATCGACTATCATGCTAAGCTGGCCCAGCAGATTGCTACAACTATTTTCATCATCTGCTAATTGCATTGGAAACTAATCATATGCGGTATCATTTAAATGTGCCCTTTATGGTAGGTATTACATTTAGATCACGGGCCTCAAAAGTTTGTGCGGACCGGGCTGGGCCATGCGGCCTAAAATTAAAAAGAATTTCTGGCAAGGTCAATATTTTTTTAATCTCATTTTTTCCTTTTTACTTTGTTGACCCGTATGTATATTTTATTAATCATTTAAAAGAACAATTTGTTGTAGTTTGCGCGTGAAATATTTTGGACATTAATTATCATATGCCGACTCGGAATAAAAATAGGGAACCGTATGTGGGCCCAACTTAGGTTGAATACGTGTGTCGAGTGGGACCGAGATTGTTACAACCCATACATTTGTGTATAATTGGTACACAATTAAAAAAAAATTTTTTTACCCCCTTTAAAATAATTGATGGCTATTTAAACATTCAGGTAAAGGTTGAAAATTTTTGATATATATTTGGTCCTTAAAAATGTTTAAAATTTACCTTTTTTATCGTCGATGTGGTTCGGTGAGCCATCGGCATCAATCGGTGCATGTCCCTTAATAAGTAATAAGGCTTTCATTTTTGGCTAAATTTTTCAAAGTATGTAAAAGTGAAGGCCACAGTTCGTAGCTGTATGTGCAAAATTGGCCTTAACCCCCTCCCCCCAACCATTTAAAAAATTCGGGAAAAAGGCTTATATATACATATAGGCATTTGCTAATTAGAAAGCAAACAGAAAAAGAAACCCGTTAGAGCCCTTCAAAACCTTTACTCAAGGGTTTACGTAAGATCCAATTTTAACATTTAAAATTATAGCAAATGGCAGATAGTAATAACATACTATATTATATTGTATCAATTAGTTAAAACATAAATAGATGGGCATTTTAATAATCTATTCAATACAAAGGTGTAATTAAAATAAATTCCTCGACATGCTACAAATATTATGACGGCAAAATGCTTGCATGTAGATGTAGGCAAAAAAATTTCGGTTGAGTCAGAGATTTCCTCTGGGCAAATTACATGTCTACAACAAAAAATGCAAAAAAAAATCTGAGCTAAACGGGGCACTCACATTGCCACTTTGTCTATGAATTCGAAACATTCTTCATCTTGAATGTTTAAAGAACACGTGCGATATTAGAGTGAAAAACTTTGATTTATACTGTTCTCTATTTGGACTCTCTAGCTAAATCGTGATGTAAAACAAGCTTTATTTGGTAAAGGATATGCTTGAATATTGGGGATTTTCACCAAATAACATTCGTTAATTGCGAATGCATCGATTAAATAAATTTTATTTACCCCAAAAAACCAGATGTTCATTCAAAATAAATCTAATAAAACTAATACCAATTTCGTCAATTCTTGGTAAGAAGCATCATGGTCCACTTGATTTTGAGCAGAATCCTGGTTGTTCACACTTTGTGTCGAGGGAGATAGTCCTTTTTGGATGGCTATTTTACATAGAAAAGGGCATATTTAGAACTGGTTACTCTAGATTGAGGTTTATATATTGGCCCTTAGTATTCCAATCTGCCGAAGTTATTTCTCAGCATCTCAGCCCAACGTGGTTTAAAATAACATAAAGAGGGGGGGGGGCGGAGGGGTTTGGACTGTAATTAATTTATTAAAACACAATTTGTCGAGGTAAAATCCAAATTCATTAAGAGATTGTCAAGGCTACAACAATTAACATTGAAGATGTTTTTAATTTTAATATGGTAATAATATAATAGAAAAAGTATTTCATTTTTATTTCTTCGTGCTACTATTGGACGGACATTGACCACTATACCCGAGACCGACATATGAAATAATCTAACAAGACACGAGAGGGCGAAATATGATGATGTTAAAAAGTAAGTTGAACATTTTTTTCAAAAATTTAAATGTTTAAGATATTTGGGCTTAACACTTATCACGCCATTGACTCTTCAATCATAATTAAATTTTACGGAAAAATTAAAAAATTCAGATCGAGATCCATAGGCCAAAATTCGTGATTATGAAAAATATGGTACACGTAAAATAAATTGCATTATCGATTTATATTTGCTTATAAAATAATTTTTTTTGTTCAAAAAATAATCAGTATGACATGTCCTAAAAAATAAATTGTCTGGTTCAAACTCAATAATGAGTATTATGAAGGAGAATAAAAATGTAAAATTTGGGGTGAACCTTGAAGTTCTTCCTCTATCACAATATCATACGATATACCTGTCAGGTCGGTTATGCCTTTCTCTTCTTCTTCTTCCATAGCTTGAATCGTTGGTGGCTCAATAACAACAACATCATTGCTTGATTGGACGCGTTTTATATTTGGGTCTGAGAAATTAAAATTATCATGAGTTTTCGAAGCAAAAACTTCTATCCCTGCTTTATTGTCCGGCCTTTCATTATTATTATTATCAATATTATTTATATTGGAGCTTTTGGCATTTTCACGACGATTATCAACGACCGTAATAACCTCGTGGCTAACCTTCTTGCGCGAATGGCCGAATAAAAAGTTGGGTTTGAAGTGATCCCGGCTGAAAATAATCGAGGCGTTAACTCTTTGCGAGTGCTGCGGGTAGTAGTGCATGTGAGTGTGGGATGTGGGCGTGCATCGGTGGAGATGGTGTTGTCGCATCAGGTACTCGGCGGTATCATCCCCGGTATATAAGGATGATGCTACGTTGCCGATATGGAAATCACTGTATGAAGTAAGGTCATTTGGATCCTAATTAACATAAGAGAAGTTTATATATTGGTATATTTTATTATGCATGTAATAGATTTGAATCACGACCTTTTAACTAATTTATCAAAAACTGAAAGATTTAGCCAAAAATGAAAGGCTAAAATTGACCCCATTTATAAAAGAATGGATAACAAAATTCCCTAAATATAAAAAAGAAATATATACAGGTGAATCTTGTAGCATAAATTCCAGATTTTCGATATATTCAATAGCGTTTCTTAAAATCTCGACTTTAGGCAATCTTTGGGTCGGGTTGACTGACATAATCCGTTTTAATGTCTCAAAGGCTTCGTTTACCTTTATTATTTTAAAAAAATATAAAAATAGGATGATGATAATAATAATTTTCACCATTAACTTGAAAATAACTCTTAACAAAAAACAAACATAAAGTAACTTTCTTGAGGCGTCTCCTTTCTCTCATAGTCGCAGCTCGACGGCGATCAATGGTGACAGTTTTACGCTTGCATGTCTTACAAGCCCAGAGCAGGCATCTCTTGGACGGGTCGTTAGGATCATGAAGTCCGTCTTCGCTAGCGTGGTGAGGTTGCCCCGAGGATTCTTTGCCCTCTCTGCTTGAAGGTAGACCCTTGATCCCTATCATCGATTTAGAAGCGATAGCCGCGGCTATACCCGAAGCCGTTATGTGGTGGTGGATGTAATGGCGCATCACCGGTGCTTGCTGGCTCGGTTTAAGCAAAATCTCAGGCGAAACGAGCGGCTTGCATTCATAACGGACTTGTTCTTGGTCGAGGTCACGGTTCAAGCCCAATTGAACGTTGTATTTGAGAGAAATACCACCCTCATATATCCTTTTCTCGGTTTGATCGCTAACAGCGCCCAATTTCGAGCATTGCTCCATATTATCAAGGTAAGTGGGTTGTTCGCTTTTGACGATAGAGTTAAGTGTTTCAAATTTGCTATCATTTTCGAGAAACGGCCTAGGTGGAGCATCGTTTATAATAGAGGATTGAGCCAAGAGATTGATTACTTTAGACGTTATAGAGCCACTGCTGCCATTTGATTCTTTGCGCTTTTTTTGAGGACGCGGCGTCGACGCCTTTTCACCGCCTGGTTTGTCGTCCTCAGGTGTATGCTCTTTGCCCTTCATATCCCGTTTCTTAGGCTTTTTGGCCATCAATGAATCTTGCGTGCCAGCTTTAACAGCAATCTTCTTTTTCTTTTTATGCGATACTTTTGCTAGATTCGATGTATTATTTGGTAAATTTTTATATGCTGGGTTATTTTGATCAATTGAGTCAATGTCATTGGATATAAGGAAATTCGGCCCGGCAGAGATATCTATGTCCATCAAGTTAAGATTAGGAGTGCTAACTCCAAAGTTATTATTTGGTTTTAATTGCATATCGGCGCAACTACGTTCTAAATTCCTTTGCATTTCGAGCAAAATTAATGTTGGAATTATATCACTAGGTATGTTGGGAGGCAATTGCGAAAGTGAGTTGTTTATTGATAAATTTAATGCCCGCTGATCAATTTGAGCTCCCATAAGGTTAGGATCTAAATTAAGGGCATTTAAAATGGATATGTTGGAGGGGAATTGAATCAAAGGTTTGATATCGTTATCACTATTATTTGTATGTTGGCCAAATTCATTGGCAAATAACACTGAAGATTTATTTGAGGTGATTTGGCAGCGATTAAAATCTGCGGCCATTGAAATTTGAATATTTTTCGGATCCATAACGGGATATTGGTCAAATTGATAGGGTCTATCGGTCAAACGTTCGTAGTTGGGGGTCAGGTCAGTATTATAATGGGATTGTATGGAGGATGGGTCTTGAAATTCGCATTTAATGGCATTGCTTAACATATCGCCAGTGTAATCAAGTTGGGATTGATGTGACAAATCTGTGGCGGAGTCTAGTCTAGCATAGCCATAGCTATGATGTGTAAGATAGGTGCCAATGGGCGGAAGACTGCTTGAATTTTCATTTTCATTCCTAATTATATTCAATTCTCGCAAATTGACCTCGCCGTCTATAGCTTGCCCTGAGTGGGACGTGTTCTCAAAATTAGAATTAGTCGAAGCCCAAGGGAATGCCGTAATCAGGGACGGCAAGATTTGCAGTTGCTGCTGCGATTTGTATTCCGGTAAAGGCTGATTAGCCTTATTTTCATTCCAGGAGTTATAATATTTTCTTGATAGATCCTCTTCCGCAACTGGTAGCGATAAATTTGCACAATGTGTTACGTTGGAGGAGCATTGAATTTCGCTGAGAATGTGGCCCTTAGCGATGGGGGTTTGAACAGCTGCTAGCGGTGAAATTAAACGATCGAGGTGAGGGATAATAAGCGCGCTAGTTAACGGTAATGATTGAATTCGATTCTGTTCGTCAGAGCTTACGAGTGCTAATCTATAATTATCATCATTTGTTGATAATGGTAATGATGTTAAAGGCGCCGGTTGTGAAAATGTGGTTGATGAGTTCACGACAGGCGCGATGAGCTTTGGAAGCGAATGGTCCAATCTCGTTATAGAAAAAGTCATGCTGAATGTGATTTAGCAAAAGTGATTAAATAATTTTATCCTAATAACATTTTATAGAATTGAATATTCACTCTACGTTTATTTTTTTTATTACATGTCAATTGAAATTTAATTATTTATGAATTTTATAATTAAAACTTGGAAAAACAATAATTTTGTTACACATTATAAATGCCTATCACGCTAAAGGTCGAAGACAAAAACTTCAATGCCTGTCAATCATAATTTTGAACGCCATCTTATATAAAATGCGACATAAAAAATCATATAGAATTTGAATGGATAAATTTTATTAAAGGGAACGTACAAAATAAGAATTATCAAAATTTTAAAAATTCGACCAAAATAAAAACTCAATTTGTACGTGCCCTATTTTAATGTTATAATTATATTTGGATTTCTTTTTCTACCCAAAATTGGTAGATTTGAAACGTAAAAACCAACTTTTATGGTGTAAAAATTATGGCGAATTTTTTAATTAAAAACAAGCGACCCCCATTAGAAATCCTGAATAAGAAATAAGGTGGCCCAGGCCCAGGCCCGATTCAGGCTTTTATATTGGGGGGCGGGGGGGGGGGCAAAAACACTCGTGGGGGGGCAGGAAAAATTTATTATATACAGGTACAACAATTAAATCCATGTTCAAAATTTTTTAACAAATTAATAGTAATTTATTATATTCATGGAATAAAAAAATGATTGCGTTTATAATTGAATGAATTAAAATTAATTGTTTTCACTAATATCAATTGCTTAAAAAGATATGAGATTTGGAAATTAATTGTAAGTATTATTTTATCAACATGAACATGAATGTTAAATGCGCATAAAAAAATTTGCCATGTCTCAAAATAGTAAATAATTAGCTGATTATGAGCAGTGTATTGTATTAATCTAACTATTTTATGCTAGAGGTTGTTTTGATTAAATTATATCCCCATTAATTGATTTTTCGTGTCCTAGAAGAACTAAATCACCTTTACGCAGGTCACTACTTGCCAACCTACTAAAGGTTATTATCCTCCTTAAATAGGAAAATGTGGCCTCACAACTTGACGTAAAAGAGCCAAATAACAAACTTATAGAAAAAATGTTAGATAGATTAGAAAACACATCTTTAATCATATCAAAATTTAACAAAATCTTTTTGTAATTATTAAGTTTTCTTATTAAAAAATTTTTGGCTACGTCAATTTCTTTAGATAAATTTTTATCAATATTACTTATTTTTAAAAGAGGCTCTAATTTATTTATATCTAAAAAAGGAGAATCAAATTTATAAAGGATATCTAAAGATTCTAAATAAATATTATTGGTAAAAAATCTATTATCAAAAGAATCAATAAATAAACTAATAATATTAAAATAAATACTTTTAAATTCATCATTAATATTTAAAATATTTTCAGACTTATGAGTAGAAAATAAATAAAAATCAGAAAAATCTTTAGGTTTAGTTTTTCTTTTATCCATAGATAAATTATTGTCATTTAAAAAAATATTAATATCAAAACAATTTGACTAAATTTACGTATTTTTATTTTTTAATTGTTTAATTTCTAACAAACAGTGGTGTATTAAATCAGAAGATTTAAAAACATAAATCGTTTTGTATTGAATTGATCTATAATTATTTTTATTAAATAAAATAATTTTTTAAATGTAAAATACAAAAAAATAATATGGTCAAAAACCCCCGACGCTTTGGCCCTGTGACCTGAAGATATAAAATTTTTTTAATTTTTAATCAAAAGAGTATTTAAAATTTTTATGTAGTTAAAAAAAACAATGGCCAGGTAGTGACCACACCATCGATGGGGCAAAAGCCGGGGTATGGTCCCGCATTCACTACCTTGATTGCATCATGTTGAAAAAATTTATGAAGGGAAGAAAAATTATCAAAAAAATCTTTCCCTTCACTTAAAATTTCAAGACAATCTTTTACAACAAGATGCAATCGATGATTAAAGCAGTGAATATACGGGACATGATGTTCAGCTATTTTGCTTAGAAATACTTGAATACCACCTTTTTTCCAGGGCATTACGTTCACCCCATCGTAACATTGTGCGATCAGGTTCTTTGGTTCTAAATTAAAATTTTAACAAAAGATTGTTGACAAGTGAGAAAATTTCTTATGCATCAGATTTATGAATTGCTTTCACAAATATAAAGCTTTTTGTAAAATTAAATTTTTTTATATATCTAACAGAAATAATTTCTGTGTTGGTTTGATCTCTATAGCGGATAAGAAATGTTAATGGATAAAAACACTTTTTAAAAAAAGTAAATATTTTTAAAATAATATTTTTTTGATATTTTTGGCGGAGCAAATTTAATTAAATCATGTGGAAGAAAAAATAAAATTTATACGTATTTTTTTTCTGGGGGGGGGGGGGGGGGCAAATTTAAATTTATTTTGGGAGGGCAAAATTAAAATTACTATGTATTTTTTTTTTTTGGGGGGGGGGGGGGGGGGGGGACAAATTCATTTTGGGGAGTGGGGCAAACATACAATTACTATGTATTAGGGGGGGGGGGCAATCAAAAACTTTTGGGGGGCACTGCCCCCCCCCCCCCAAAGGGGTCTAGAATCGTGCCTGCCCAGGCCCCCTTTATAAAAAGCCAGGCCTGGATGAAAAATATTACAGGCCAGTGGGCCGATTATTTTTATCTCTGCCTTATTGTTTACTCTTATTCTCAAGGTAAAACACGATTTAAAGTAGTTATTTTTTATTTCTTAAATTATGGCTGTTGGTAATTGCTATAATTGGTGGCCTTTTATTACTAATTTAAATGTTAAAGCCTTATATTACTATTATAAATGTTATGGATCGGCAAGGGATTTAAAATGATTGTAAAAATTTTAATAAATTTAAATCTATTATATTGAGCCTAATATCATACAAGCATATTTCTTTATTACTATGCTTTTATCTTTAATCGGCCTACAAAAAATATAAATGGGACCCAAAAAAATTTTAAAGAAGGTCTAAAGCCGGTTTCTTAACTTGACAAAAACCTCATATCTCTAATATCGCATTTCTAAGGCCCGAAGCAGGTTTTAAATGCCCTAACCTTAAAAAAGTTAAAGTTTTAAAAAGTGTAAATATTTTATCGCTTTGGTGCTCCAAAAAATTTTGACACCTGTGCGCAGTCATAATTTATTATTCTGCACTATTTCATGAGTCTTTCGCGAGCTCTCAAAACTACCTACCCGATTTAAGGCTCCTTTATGTTTTTTAAATACCTGCTTACATTTAAATTTTTATTGAGTGCTGGAATTCTCAATGCATTTTAAGTCACAGGTACATTCCTAAAATACCTCGGCGTTTTTTAGTCCGCCCATTTTTAGGTATAAAAAAGTTGCGCGGTTACTACAATACATTTACGCACTTCTCAGTGGATCTAAAAAATCTACGCGCCTTTAAGGGGCTTCTAAATACTGGCTTGCGCCTATATAAATTTGAGTCTGCTTGCTTTTAGGAAATTACACTATTCTTTTAAACGTTATTCTCGACCTTAACCTTAATTTTAGATTCTATTCGGCCCCTATTTATTAAACATTTCATACTTCAAGCATAAAGAATCAAAAACGTCTAATAATCGATATTTCTAAATTTATTACCTAAAGTTCACTGTTTTCCCTTAAATTGTGCCAAAAATGCCGGGGGAATTTAAGCTTTAGACGCTGAGATCAAGTCCAGACAACATTCCGCAAGCTAAAATGTTTTTTGGACGTTGACTATGCGATAAATTCCGCCGGTGGAATATAAGCTTTATACGTTTTGGTCAAGTCCAGACAATATTCCGCCGGCGGAATATTGCGTTGGGCGCTGTCAGAGGTAATAATCATACCTCATAAATTGAAAACTCAGATCCTAAATAACCTTAAAGTGTGGCATATAGGCGGTAAAGGTATAATTGAGGTGATAAAAAGCTATTTTTGTTAGCCAGGGGTAAGGAAAGATTTAATGGTAAGAAAATGTACCCATTGCATGTTACCGGAGCCTGGCTAAGAAGCTGGTAGGCCATCGGTGGGAGTATTCTTAAAAGCAATGGGAAAGAGTTAATATAATTGGTCCCACATATAATTTTTATGGATTGGTCATAGTGGACCAGTACTCAAAATATTTTTTTGCCAAAAAAAAATTGATTCTGAAGCATTAATATATTTGTTAAATAAAATTTTTTTAGATATTGTTCCTAACGAAATAGTATCTGATAATGAGCCGGCATTTATAGCAAATATTTTTAGGGAATATCAAATAAAAAATGGTATAAAACACGCATATACACCGGTCTACCATCCATTGTCAAATGTAGCAGAGAGAATATTACAACTGCTAAAGAGGCTTAGTACCGAAATAAGGGATGGAATGAAGGATTTAAAGAATTTATTTTTAAATACAAAAATATCCAACATTCGTCCACTAGAGTTCGACCGTTTCAGCTTATATTTCATAGGGTAGTTCACTGGGAATGGGATAACCTAAAGGTAGAAAGTGATAAAATGATTGGGTCAAAAAATAAATTCAAAGCGGATGACAGCGTGTGGTATAAAAAAATAAAGGGACAGTTGGAAGATGGCTGAAGTTAAAAAAGTATTGGGTTCCTTAAATTAATTTGGTGCAATGGAAAAAGAATCTCAAGACCAAATTACGAAGGAGAAAATTAATCTGCAACATGGGAGTCAAGGAGAAGGACGAGCCTGTCTACACAAGGTCGCAAGTTCAACTCCTTGGCCACGGTGTAGGTAATTGATTAATCATATACATTCATTTAAACGGCCTGTGGCCTTAACTGTTTTAAATTTCTTAGATTTCACTTTTTAAGCTTAATTGTCTGTCATATAATATAATAAAACAGGTCAACAAATATCAATGGCACAGCCGTGAATTTTATGAAAATAAAAGAGTTTATCCACATGATGGCCCTATCTCATATATATTTTCGTTCATTTTTCTCAGCTTCTTCCGGCCTTGGCTCCTCATCCGTATCGCAATAATGGCCTTTTTTGACCAAATTGACAGATCGAGAATACCCTTAAAAAGAAAAATTTAAGAATTTTTTTTTTATATAAAAATCTCTTGTTCCTATAATTATCATATCAAATAATGAAATAAATTTTTTTAGGTTGTCAAGCACAACCAGCGTCTCCTACTCCGGGGGGGGGGGGGGGGGGTATGGCAAGCGTGGCTTATAAAAATTGGCCGGGGCTGGTTATTCATGGTAGGTATAACAATAGGGGGGTTAGATGAGGAAGAAGACCCCCTTGAACAGCAATATATATATTTAAATTATTTTGTTATTTTTAGAATTTATTTAATATATGTTTTATTGATTTATTGCCGCATAAAAAACTTCAATTAATTTAAATATTTTGTTATTTTTCTTATTTATTTTACATAAGGTTTTATTTTTAAAATTTATATAACATATATATAATTTACTCAATGCTTTACAATAAGCTCAAATTAATTTTAATATTTCTATTTTTCAAATTTATTTTACATATGTATTATTTACTCAATGCTTTCTAAGCTAAAATTAAATTAAACATTTTAATTATTTTTTTACATTCATTTAACATATGTTTTATAATGCCATCAAATAAACTTCAATTGATTATTTCCCGTGTGACTACTATGCACAGGACAAAGAATAAGGTTAGATAAATTTAAACAACACTGTAAAATAAAGCACTCTCATACAAAGTGGGATGAAATTAAACATCAATATATCATTGTTGATTACAAAGGTTATGATAGTAAGCCCACCGATCTACTGTATCCCTATGTAAGATTATCATTTTATTTATATATATGTTTTCGTACAATTTTTTAATAATTTTTTTATTTATTATATAAATATTTTCTTTATTTATCGTCAGTGTATAAAAAAGAGCACCTTGTTTATCATTAAGAAAACAATGGGGGGGGGGGGGGGGTTGTTGCCCGGGTTTTTTCCAAGGGGGAGGGCGTCAATTGGGAAAAGGAGACGCTGAGCACTACATCAGCATTTAGATAATACTAAATATTTTCCGTTCAAAATTATTAAATACGACAAGATATATTATAGATTTTTTATAAAAGTTTTTTTTGAATTATGAAATTAACAGTTTAGCTATTGTAAATATGCGATTAAAAAAATTTCAATTTATTTTTGAATATTTTTTGTTTTTTTTTGGCATTTTTTCTAAAATTTTCAATGTTTATAGCTGAAAGCGGTAAACGGATTTAAAAATCCCTAAGATGGAAGGTTTGATCTCCGTAGTTATCTCATAACTCTAAAAAATTTGTCTGTGTAATTTGCCTTGGCGGCTATATACAGTTGTGCTTATATATATATAAGAGCTATAATGGAAATATATAAGGATATATAATAAATATAATATTATTATACAAATTCGTAACCTTACTACATTAACATTCAGTTCTGACAATTTCGTCAAAGGCCATTTTTTTTTTGATAAGGACGTAGCAAAACAGCTTAAGACAAAATTATATTTCGGAAGATTAAAAATAGGGTAAAATAACGCCATCTAGAGGATTATTTTATTTAGGTCTTTTTTTTGTTATAAACAAGGTTAAAAAAAATATAAATTTATTTTTACACTTTAAAATGTATTTTTACACACTAGATCTTATTTGATATTTTACGAAAAAAATTTAGCTTGTTATAACAAAATTTCAGGCCGTCTAAATTTGGGCAATTCTTAAAATTGATGAATTAATTTTCAAGAACCAATCCTCCGACACCGGCAAAAAATGGGGAATCGAAATCTTTTTATTTTGACCGTGTTTTTAATCCATTTTTAAAATTACTTTTTATTTCAGATGGCTGCCAACAATTTCAATTTAAGCACATCTACAGATTTGTTAATAAAATTAAAATCACAGATTCAATAAAAACATCGATATATTTGAAATGATTATGTGTGTAAGTTTTTTAATTTGCAGTCTAAACCATTTCATGGAACCTATCTCCTTAAATAGAACCAACAAATTCTGACGGCTGGTTTATTCCCTGATTTAATGTAGAACAGACGGAACAAATACAAAGAACGTACTTTCCGATCAAATAGGGTATAATGGACCAGCAATTGGCATATATTCCTCAATCTGACCGAAAAAGTTTGGCAATTATGAACAAATTGGTTTAAAAATAAAATATTTTAGCAAAGGTAAAAAGCAGTCCTTATACACCCCAAAATAATTTTATATTACCCATGTTTAATCTTAGGGCGCGTTCTTCAATTTATTTCAAAAACATATTACATTTTTGAAAAAAATTAGTGGTTAATGTTAAATATTTTTTAAGTGCTAGAATTTATATATAATGTAATGAAAGAATTATCAAAGAACAAAGATATGCTGATTTATTAATATTTTGTTAGGACAGGTTGTATTACACAGGTCAACAAATATGAATGACACAACCGTGAATTTAATAAAAATATTAAAAAAATTTATCTCCATGATGGCTTTATCTCATATATATTTCTTTTTTCTTACTTTCTCGCTGTGGCTCCTTACTTTCCATAGCGAAAAAATGGCTTATTTTTGACCAAATTGACAAATCGAGAATACCCTATAAAAATTTCTTGTAACTTATATATCAAAAAATGAGAAATAAAATTTTTGAATATATCAAATCTTACATTAACATTTAGTAATACAAAATATTTCGCGTCCAACCTTAAATACGACACGAAATATTATCGGTTATTTAAGAAAAGTTTTATTTTAATTTTGAATTTAACAATTTAGTTGTTGCAAATATGCAAAAAAAAAATAAATTTATTTTGTTTTTAAATCGTTTTTGTTTTTGACATTTTTTCTAAAATTCTCAATGTTAATATCTGATAGGTTTAATTACAAAAAACGGTGAATTTATTTGAAAATCCTTATAGGCAAGAAGGTTTGATCTTCGTAATTAGCTCATAACTCTCAAAAATTTTGACTTGTGTTGTATTTTATAGGTTCATTCAGTAGAAGCTTGTTAGATAAATTTATTCAATTGATTAAACCTCTTAACGCTAAAGAAAAACACAGGCATTGTTTTATCAAAGTTTTAGAAGGTGTAGTGATTTTAAAATGTGTCCATCTACCACTATTTTTTTGATCGCGGTAATTAATAAAATGATCACGATCACAATTAAATGATCACGATCACAATTAATTGGCCAAGATGATGATTTCATGGTAGACATCACTAATTTATGTGACTATTTAGCTACAACATAGTTTTCATTTTTTTTTTTTTTATTTAAAAAAAAAAAGTTTTTTTTTTAAAAAAAAAAAATTTAAATTTTATATTTTTTTTTTTTTTTTTTTTTTTTTTTTTAAAAATAATTTTTTTTTTTTTTTAAAAAATTTTTAAAAAAAAAAATTTGTTTTTAAAAAAAGGGTTTTTTCCCAGCTCTGGTGACATATATCATGAAAACATCATTTTGACCATTTAATTGTGACAGAGACCATTTAATTGTGATCGTGATCATTTTATTAATGACAACGATCATAAATATAGTAGTTGATGGCCACATTTTATGTGTCTATTTATCATTCTAATTTTAACATGTGCCACTTTATTGAAGTCAGCACTATATGCACTTAAAATTCTTTTTCTGAAATATGAAGTTTTTTTAATTTAAAAAAAAATTTTTTTTAATAATTTTTTAGATTTTTTAAATTTTTTACGAAAATAAAAACTCACTTTGCACGTGACAACATAAAATTTAATATTTCGTATATTTAACACCAGTTCGAAGTGAGCTTTTCCTAATTTATTACGATTCTGGCCACATTTAAATGTCCGCTATTGAAAAAATGGTCATTGTCTATATAAAATGAAGCCATAGACCAGTTAAATAATTTTAAGGCACAAAAAAAGTATAGTCTGCAATACAAAATTTTCTTGCCGAATTTCAATGAGCCGGGCCACGAAAAAGTTTCGGGCAAGCCTGGCTACAACAAGATTAATACTATAAACGGAACACGACCTGTTTTGAACTACTCTTATTTATGTGTCTATGGATAAAATTTATAATGATAGGTTTTTTCCACCTTGTCCTGCTCCTTCCCATCAAATTTACAAGTATTAAACATTGATGTGTAAATTATTAATAACTGGATTGTAATCAATGGATCGTGATATTCTGTGATCGCGATCAAAAATATTTAAAGTCAATATTTTCCATGGACGTAGCAAAACATCTAATGTCAAAAAACTATGGAAAACGGTATATTCAACAAAGGTCAACATTTTGAAATTTATGAGCTAACTACATATATCAAACCTTCCATCTTAAGGATGATTTAAATCAGTTTACCGTTATAACAATTATTAGTAAGTTTGTTATAAACAAAATTTTTAAAAACATGTCAGAAACACAAAAAAATATTTAATTTTCAAAATATTGATATTTTTAAAATTAAACCTTAATAACACAGGTCAACAATTTTTTGAGAGTTTAACTACAGAGATTTGCCATCTTAAGGAATATCAAATCCGTTTACCGTTTTTCCTTAACTTAGTGAGTCAATTATAATCATTAAAAATTATAGAAAAAAAGATTAAAAAACCAAAAAAAAATTGAAATTTAGTTTTGCATATTCACAATAGTTAAACAAACTTCAAGTAATTTTTTTTATTTAAATTCGATAATATATCTTTTTGTATTTAAGTTTGGACGCGAAAATTTTGTATTATCTAAATGCCGATGTAAGAGCTTGATACATTCATAAAAAAATTTTTCCATTATTTGTGATTAAAAATATAAGTTACAAGGGATTTAATATGCAAAAAAGATTTTTGAATTTTTTCTTTTTAGGGTATATTTAGACCTGTCAATTTGGTCAAAAAAGCCCATTTTTCGTTATAGACGGATCTAAGGAGCCAAAGACGGAAGAAACTAAGAAATACGAAAAACATATATGAGATTAGGCCATCGTGGGGATGCAATCTTTTATGTTTTTATAATAGTCCCCTTTCTGACATAAGTATTTGTTTACCTGTGTAATATAAAAAAACTGTGGTATAGGAGTTTTCCCCTATTAGAAGACTGCCTCCCCGTTAAGGCTTCTTTTATCTCAGTAGCAGGCCCCGCAGAAATGAAAAGAGTGGGATAAAGCATAAATAAGTCTAACAAACCGAATAAGGGTCTTAACTTTGAAGAAAAAATGATTTTGTTTAAATGAAAAAATCTTAGATGGTGATTTGTGTGATTTTAAAAATTTAAAGTGTCCAAGCTAATTTTATTTTTAATATATTTATGGACAAATTTTTAACTGAGAAAATATGCTAAATTTTTAGAGTCTTAACAATCATCCTTTTATATCAAAACAATGTTTAAAAACTATCTCATTGTTGATTTAATTGCTTCGAAGTTTAAGATTGGCCTTTTTTTTTAAAAAAAATATGATAATTTGTTGAGCCATGAATATCGATAGTAATGATACTAAGAATTTAGGTTCACTGCTTACGACACCAAGAGCACAAGTTAGGCCACATGCCATCAATACATACGATGAATCAGTTGGTCAGGAGATGAATGAGTGGATGAAATATTTCACGAGGAAAGAGGAGAGTCTGAGTGCCGACGTTAACACTAAAGATCCACGGAGAATGGCCAACGTGATGATTTACGATCACATTCACAATCATGTAATCAACGTGGAGCATTGGCTCATCGGGTCAATTATTCTCTTCGCCCTGCTGATCGCGGTCTTGATTCTTGTCCTATTACATATTGCTGTTAATCATCAAATCGAGGAGGAACTGGTGCGCGAAAGGCGTTATTATTCGGTCCAACAAGGTTCTCATCACAGGTGAAAGGGGCGGAATGTTTAATTGTAGAAAGCAAATGCAATCTTACATTGGCAATAAATCAAAATATTAGGAAATATTTTATCTTACTCTGCTAGTGCCGTTAAGAATTTCAATGTATATTGGGTTTATTTTCAAGTCGTTTATTATTATAAATTGTGAAATCAAAGCCCAAAAGTCATCCATATTATTATTATAAATAAATTATTAGCACGTTTTATATGGTTTAAATAGGATTCGGGGCGATAATGAAAACAAAGATATAAAAATATTCAAAGGCTTATTTTTAAAAATCATTAATTTTTATTGACAAGTCCGTCGAGGAAATATTTTTTTTGGATATATATATTAACTTTGTTATCTTTTTCATGTCCCATACTCTTAGTTAATACCACGGCCTATACATTTATAAATATTGTGGCCCTTTGGCCTGGTATATTATCAAACTGGGAACTCAAAGCCCGTTCTGAATGCCCGGCCAGATCACACTGCGCCGAACTGAATTTTAGGACGGCCGGGCCTAAAATTGCAAAAAAGAAATTAAGGGGCCTGGCCGGGCTAAAGTTTAAAGTTTTATATCAACTTATGTTGATAAATTTATTATCATACAATATAGGGCGTTACTTCTACACTCTGTAATTTATTGAAAATTGTAAATAATAATGCTTGCCTGTAACAAAAATATTTGGGCCAGAGCTGGAAAAAGCCGGGCTAAACTAATATTTTTGTTTTTTAAAATTTTTTGACAAATCAAAAAAATCAAATATAAATATATACAAAATATAAGCATAAGATTTTTAACTTTTTGAATGTTTTCTAGGTATAACCAAAACCCTTGATATTTCCAATTTCCAAAAAGAAAAAAATGAGTATCGCCCGAAAATAGGGTTTTCCTCAGCTCTGGTTTGGTAGGAAATTTAAAGGGTCGGTTTGACCAGCCGGAATATTAAGTCCATAACTATAATTTTGTGCTCTTATGAATTGACCCCTTAGAAGGTTTTTAAACTGTATCAGGAATTTTAAATGGATGCCCAAAAATTGATTTCTTTTTGAGAAATTATTAGTGAGTTTAAGGGTTTTAGGTGAATTGATGTTGGCCGTAGGGACGTATGCAGAAACTTTTCTAAAGGGGGGGGGGGTGGGGTCAAGAAATTATTTTGAATAAAATCAACTACAAATTTAGTTTAATATTGATATTTTATTTGCAAAATTATTTTATAGGGTTGTATATTTTCCAAAAAATAGCAATTTTAATGATTTCTATTCCCTTTTATATGTTTGATATATAAATTCAACCGCTGGTTTAAACCATAAAAAAAATTAAAGGGGGACAATTACCCCTTTTTGACTCCCTCGCGATACGCCCCTGGTTGGCCCAGTAATTAAATCGCGAAAATCCTATCTTTAATATGTCCGCTAATTATATCGCATTACTTTAACACATTTACTTTTCCAATATTATGCTACTCAGAGGCGATCCCAAATTTTAGAAAGGGGGGGGGAGGGGGTAGTTAAAAAAAGTTAATATTAGGAATATATAATGGGGTGAGGGAGGCATGTATGACTGATTTTCATTGCATTTTTAAATGTTTCATAAGAATTATCATTAGTAAACGGGATCGCAAACATATAATTTTCTTTCGACAATAAATATGAAGAATCAATTTGTCAAACTTTACAAATTAAATAATTAAAAGCTCATATCCATTACATTGAGTAATCAGTATAGATGATACATTTATTAATACGTTTATAAAACCAACCTGGATAAAATGTTTCTAATCAATCTAAAAGTTATAGGCTTTTATTTATCAATTCCACAATCTTGAAATTGGGTATCAGAAAATATATTATTAAAGTTTTTTTGCAATTTAACAGCCTACAATAGTCAATATGTGAAAGGAGCTAATTATGACACTGGGAGGATATAATTCTTATGATAACTTAAATATATATTTCCTGTTTTCCATATAATTTTTCGTCTTCAGCTAAAGTATAATTATAAAAATTGCCCAAATTAACTAATTTTGCGGCTTTTAGGAAAAAAAAATTAAGAAGTTCTTTGCCTATTGAAATCCTTAATGACTTTTTTGTTGCAAATAATGGGAAATAAATTTTATTAGGTTGCCTTTACATCAACTTTTTTTTGAACAGAACTTAAACTTTTTACATCTAATTGATAAAAAAAATACTTTAAATTGCTAAAGATATGGAAGATTAAAAAGGCATTTTTAGATATAACTTTTATTTAATTTTAATTTTTTTTAATCTTCAAATTCCCTTCTATTAAACTTTTTTTTTTGAATGAAAAATATTGAATGGGTGAGATTGTGGTTTCAAAAACTATTTAGTAAGCGGCAAAACAGCTTGTGTCTAGATCCTTCTGTTCCAGGATCACGATGCCGTATTTTTGACTGAAACGAACTTTGTAAGTGGTTGGGTAGTTGCTATATCTGTTTGGACACCTGGTCTCAAGGACGTAACCAGGGAAAAATGGAACCACTTCCCCAGCCCCAAAATTATCTATCAAATCCGCATCTTTGTACAAATAAGATTTTTCGGGCAAGGTGCCAAGGTAAATTGGGTATGTCGTCGAGACGTTGCTTAACTCGGTCGCGTATTGGACAAAATGATCTTTGTTTGCAAAGCGTGTTTTGCGTGTGATATCGCTACCAGTAGACCTAGTCGCTAAGGTCTCGTAGCTCACCACTGAACGCTTGAGAAGTATTTCACCGATTTCCAGATCGTTGAGGTCTGCCATCATGTTATCCAAGTTGTACCTGTGACATTACAGTTGAAAGACGTTTTAAGGCTAAAGGGCCTTAAATTAATTGAAATCAGTAAGAACGATTTAATTACTCTTGTTTGATATAATTAATTTAATTAGAATATTTCGGTAACAATAAATTTTCTATTTTACAAATTTGACAATACCCGTGACTTTCGAAGAGTTCGTAACACAATTCCCACCGTGATGTTTTGTTCTTGTACCACCAATCTTGCGTCGCTTCGACGTACCTCAAAATGTATTCCATGATTATGGCAGTCTTAAGGTTATTCTTACCAAAAACTTTGAGAATGTAAGGGAAAGGCTCAGCGAGAGATGAGTTATGGTCCAAAACCTCGCGAAAATGTTTCCAGATTTCCTACGAATGAATGTGTGAATAAATAAATGACTGAAGTCGGCACTATCGTAAAAACAGGTTCGTTCAAAGTTAAACTGCTTTGTTTTATAAATTTAATTGTTTTTTTTAGTTTTTTAAATTATTATGTTTTCAGAGTTTTTTGAGTGGCAATAGTTAGGATTTTTGCAATGTAAACAAAAATTCGTTGAAAAACAAATTCTTTTTTTTTTAAAAATTAATGTTTTGAAATGAATCTTTAACCGCGCCCAACAGATAAAGCAACAGAAAAAATGCTGCTCAAATTTTTGGTAATATAAATATTTCAATGAATATATACAACTTGCAAATTTGAATATGTTTAATTGTGTTATTATAGAGTTAGATTTAATTTAAAATTTCATAACAAAACTGTTGTAATCACCTTAAAGTAAAAATACCTTGTGATAGCCATAAATTCTATATATTTTCAATATCTAAGTATTGGCCAATCGTTTATTGAAAAAATTTATAATTACTAACTTCTTGCAAATTAAAAAGAGAATTATTTTGATTTATAATTGTCGTAATTGACTCACAAGAAAAGTTAATATTTATTTAAAGGAAAAAATTAGTAAAATGAAATAATTAAAGAGAAGATAATATTGATTTTTTAGTCTTTTAAATTCTTGTGTAAAAAGTTAGTTTTTAGAAAAGAAAGAATAATATATTTTAACCACAAAATAGTGTTAGTGGCGCCGGTTATCGGCGCTACACATGGAAAATTATGATGTTTTATAATATATAGTTTGATGTTTCATAATAATGAAAGTTAAATGTTTTAATATAAATGAAATGTGGCCACAATAAAGTTTATATTGGACAGTATCATTTGCCTTACGCATACGATAAGAATATTACGACGCCAAAAAAATCTGGCACTACATATCACACTTCATAAACAGTTAAAATACATTTAACTTAGCTTAAATAAATTTTTTTTACCATAACTACCCTAATATTGAAAGCGCAAAATATTTTACCGATTTATCTTAAAAGGCGTATTTTGTGGTAACTGTGTTACCGTCCACCCGCCCTGGTATAAAGCAATTTCCAATGATTATTGCCCAAATTATACACGGAAAACGAATGCTATTTTACCTGTTCAACCTGTTCGATAAGATTGTTAACGTGGTACTTTTTTAAACCATACAAAATATATGGCAGGTTATTGGTGACATCTCCCACAACATCGTCAAAATACACGGTTCTATAGAGAATAATACATATATGAGATTAATATAAGATAGGTTACAAAAATTATTGAGACTAATTTGGGAAACACCTGCCACCATCTTAAAGATTTTTAGATGCGTCTACTCTTTTCCCCCTAATTAAACTTTGTTAGCCAATTTAAACACTGAAAATTTTAGGAAAAAAAAAGAATCAAAAAGGGTTAGCTTTTTTTTCGAATCCTATTAATGCAGTATTCAAAAAAAGTATTTCT
The DNA here is from genome assembly GCA_030555515.1 of Acutogordius australiensis. Taxonomy (NCBI): domain Eukaryota; kingdom Metazoa; phylum Nematomorpha; class Gordioida; order Gordea; family Gordiidae; genus Acutogordius; species Acutogordius australiensis. The sequence goes on from CM060245.1 coordinate 8,095,763, forward strand.
TCGATACACGTTATTGATTGATAATTTTTTTCAATAATTTGTATCTTGAAATGTAAAGAGCCGAGCCGGAATATTTCGGTCTGGTTCAAATACATAAAAATATGACTTTGCGGCACATAACAATATCATATTTTAAAATCTTCATACTCATATTTTCAAAATTAATACAAGAATAATCTTTTTTAAAAAAATTTCATTTTCATGATTTTGTTCGATTGAAGCAGCTAGCCCTTTAGATTCTTCGACAATATTATCTATACCATTTGATCGTAGTGCTTTTGCGCTGAAAACTTAAATGTCCAAGGTGAAGTTGGCATTTTTTTTGTACTTTTATTCACAAACACTTAAATGTTATATTTTCAAATATCTAGGGGCCATACCATTTTTTTTAGATGGGGATACTCAGCTTCCTGTGCATTTTTCCGAGGATATGTAATAATTTTATGGATCTTTGTTAAATTTTTCATATCGATTAAATGCATAGGCACAGGCCCGATCCATTTATAAAAACCAAAAACACCCTAAGGACGCCCGCTATTATTAAATAACGGGGGTTTTTAGTTTAGGGAAATATTATTTAGGCGTTCAACCAAAATTCTTTTTACAGTGTTTTCTGTCACGGACCGGCTAGGCACACAGATTTATTTAAGTTGTCATTTAAAAAAAGGTGCATTTCTTTGATGATTATTACAAGAATTAATTATTTAGCTAATAGTACTTTAAAAAGGAATTAAAGCCATCGAATGTTAAATCGATCAATTTTATTGTGTCATTCTTCTGCATAGCCATGCGAAAAATAAGGACCTAAACGTTTTGCTCCGAGATGCCAAGAAATCTCTATGGCCCGGTATCGTTTGGTTCCCAATCTACAAAATAATACGTTCTTTGCATATAAAAATCTTTTAGACTTAATTCCCTTTATAAGCACATTGAGTGCTGAAGAAAAGAAAACTAACTTGCTCAAGGAGTAGTAATGTATAAATATATACCGCGTCCAAACCCTATATTCCGCCGGTGGAATATTGTTTTGACTTGACCTCAACATCCAATGCCTATATTTCGCCGGCGGAGTACTCTCGACGGATAGTAAGCGTCCAAAACTCAATTTCGCCGGCGGAATATTGCTTGAACTTGACCTCAGCACCCAAAGCCTATCCTACTCCGACAGTAAAATTTGCACAATTTAGCGAACAAATTTTCAATCAGGAAAAGCAGTAATTTTGGCTGAGAATCGGTGATGATAAGTTATCTTTAAAAAAAATCTATTTAAACCCTATTAATCAATATTTTTATATTATGTTAAGGGTTATTTTTTAAATTATTATTAGGTCTATAACAATTAGATATGTCAGTCGGAACCCCACCCGCCCTGCGTTTTCATACTTACTTGTATTTATAAAAACAAAGATAGACATACTGCCTATATTAGTTGAAAATTAATAGAAGACCTTTGCTTGGCCATAACTCATTTTTCAATGAGGGCAAAGTAGTTTGTTCGTTTTTTTGAAAAAAGTTCTAAAACTATATATATATTTTTTTTAAATTCACAAAAAATTTAATTCTCAAAAAAAATATTTTAAGTGTTTATCGACATATTTCAACTTTTATTTTTTAAGTTGCCATAAATTATAAAGCATAAGATTAAAAATAAATGAGCTAGAAAACTTGCTAAAAAATTTGATTAATTGTTTTTGAGTCATAACGGTGCAATGTGTAATTTTTGACGTTACGAAGAACCTAATCAATTAAGTCTAAAATTATTAAAAAAAATAGAATTAGGTAGCAATTCTTTCAAAATAACAAAAATAATAAGTATTTTTTCTTATTTGGTTATTGTTTAAAATTATATGAGAGATAGCCTGATAGGTTTAAGATTTTTTTGATGAAGGGGCATGATTTGTTAGAAATGGGTAGATGAATTCTTCTTTATATTTTTTTTAAGTATATTGAATATTTCTTATAGTTTTCGTATAAAAGAATGAATAATGCACTTATTATTATTACTATAAGGGTTTTTAAGAAAAATTATAGATAATCTAATTTATTTGCTTGTAATTTAATTTTTAGGTTTTAAATGAAAAAAGAATATATAGCGTTAAAACTGCAGAAATAATATTTACTTTGTAATTCTTACACAATCTTTCGATTGATACAAATTATAATGCATGTAAATATAATAGAAATTACATTGCCAATGGCTTTTTACAAAAACAAGTTGCATCGCGCTCATCAGTATTAACTTGAAGAAGCATGTAATATTAATAAGGAATTCTTAATAAATTGATAAGATAATGTGTAGGGGGCTTGTATTAATACAGGGCCGTACCAGCCTATCTCATGGGTCAGACATTTGCTGAGGGCGCTATATTTTTTATTTTACAAAAAAAACAATTATAAACTTACGAAAAAATATTAAAAATTTGTTTAAAAAATGAAGGCACAAAAAGGTTTTTTTATTTTTAAAATTTAGCCTATTTTAATATGGTCATTCCTTATTAATTGAATTTTCTTGAAATCGACAAACGAATACGTCGAATAAACAATTTAGTTATGAGAGTTCCGATGAACCTATAAAAAATGCATGCAAAAAATATGAGACAGAGGTTTTTAACATTTTAATTGATTCTACTTTAAACTCACTTGCGCAGAGATTTGAATTAATAACATTTAGTCAAGACAATTTTGAAATTGTATATTCAATAACTTCAAAAAAAATGCTCCCCAATTCAGAGGAAGAATGTAAGAAATTGGCATGTTTTTTGAGTAATGGAACAGATATCAATCCACAGGAACTATGCGAAGTGACTAAGGTTTTTATTAAACTTAAAGCACTCATAAAATCAAAAGATGTTTGATCATGGATTATTGAAAAAATAATTAGATCAAATATATCCAAATATAACAATTTTATTTCGCATTTTTCTAACAAATTCCGATATCTGTGGCATCTACAGATCGAAAGATAGATTAACATTAAATGGCCTCTCAATCATGGCAATAGAATCTAAAATAGCGCATAGTCTTAATTTAGAGGATATAGCAGAAGGATTTGTAGGGTCAAGAAAATTTTTATTTTGATTTTACTATTATGCATTGTTTAGAATTCTATTAAGATTTTTACCATGCATTATATTTCAAAAAATTAATATTATTGTTACCTCTTGTTCTTTCTATATGATAAATAAGGGACGCCTTATTTGTTTTTGCCTAGGGGCGCTTTGAGAAACCTGGTACGGCCCTGTATTAATATGGGCTAAAATTCATTTTTTTAATGTTTCACAGGAATGCCAAATTTTAACAAGTGTTGACCAGGTTCTCATTCATTTGGGAACGCGAATGGATAACAGTTGATAAATAAAATTTTTTAAGAATTTAGATGAAAGATTTATTATTATTGTTGATTTCGTTACTATTAGCTTAAATAGGTTTGTTGAAAAAATAAAACAACTTTCAACACACTTATCTTCTCGACTTTGGGAAACAATAACAAACATTTACCTTCTTTTGCAAGAAAAAACAAAAGCTCTGAGCTTGCCCTCTTCAGCGTAGAACCCCATTACAAGGCTGGGGAAAAAGACTAAATGGGCTTTTTTTTAACAAGTTTTTGAGTATTTTTTTCCAAATGCCCACAAACTCGTGGGCATGGCAAAAGAAAAGCCCCTTTTTTTGCTTAAAGAAAAGGGGCATTTTTTAAAAAAACCCCTTTTCTTCAAAAAAAAACTCCTAGGAGCTTTAAGAAAAAATAACCCACCCATCATTATTATAAAGGAAAAATAAAAATTTTTTGAAATTACTATAGAGAAAACATAAAATGGGATTTTGGGGCTCTTTTTAAGAGCACTTTTTGTGGGTAGTTTTTTGCCCCTTTTCTTAGTAAGGGCTTTTTTTGAATTCTTATTTTTTCCCTTTATTTGTGGCCCTTTTATGTTTTAGGGGAAAAAATGAGCCAAAGTTTTTTGGCTTATTACTTTCCCAGCCCTGCCCCACTACACGTTTTATTTGTTCTAGCTTGTATTTAAAAATAAATAAAACAACAATTGGAAAAACAAGGTTTTTTATAGTGCGCATTTAGGGTTTATTTATAATAATTTAAAATTATTCGAAAATAAAAATATGGGTTCAACGTTGAAAATTTTATAAGTTACAAAGTTTTTTATGGAGTCAAGTTAAAATAATTATGAGCCTTTTTAGATGGATTTTAATAAACGTTTTATAAAATTTTTAATCACACTTCTAGCAATCTCACCTAATGTAAGAAAATTAATCAAAAAACAATGGTTTTTCGATATAAAAACCCAAAAAATGGACCAAACTCTGAACGTGCCTATAACCCAATAAAAATGGGACAGGGAAGTGGAAAAATCTTAGCTTATATTTAAATTTGACAATTTTTCTCAATACTGCTTTTTTAAAGTGTTCAGGTAATGTTTTTTAAGGAAAAGGATAAAGGTAAAATCAGATAAAGTTATAGCACGTAATGTAAAAAAAAGTAAAATAGTAGATTGTTAAATTAAGTTGTGTGTTGTGAATTGTAAAATTGTGTGTTAAACGTCAGAAACTAATTGTTTATATAATGTATCAGTTATAAAAGTCAAGCGCAATCTTCTTTAACTATCGTAATAAATCTAATTGGCCAAGTTTACTAATACAAATTTTGCAAGAATACTTTTTTAACGTTAATATAAATTTTGGCATAACTCAACTCATAGTATCCCTTTGTCAGGGTTATAAAATGGATGATCGTAAATCAATCGAATCGACTAAGACCCAATTTTATTTCTGTAACTTTTGTAATAATGATTTTCAAGAATAAAAAGTAGTGAGGGGGTAATAAGACAATGTTAATTAGATCAAAAATATATTATCGCGCCGAGCCGTTATTTAAGAGACCAATTATATCGTAAATGTCACTAAGACATTAAGAAAATGTTATTTTTAAATTTTGAAAAAGCATAGCTTTATATCAATATGCCCTAACAAAAAAATGTTGTTTTTTTCTTACAGACACACGCTTAGGAATCAACAAATCTTTTTTCGGTTTTTTATTTTTTCCTCAATCAAAGGCCGTATGCTCAAGTAGAGTATTCCTAAAAATAAATTTAAAAACTTAGATTGTATTCCATATTTAAGTCTGTTTAAACCTAAAAAATTAAAAAATTAGTTAAAGCGCAATATATTTAGGACAGTGTTAGCAAAATCGGTACAAATACCCGCCCTAATTGAAAAATTCTGTTACCCCGAACAAAATGTCGGCAGATGGTTCGTGTTGGTAGATTGGTACACCTAATAGAATTCGGCTTCTTGGCGTCTCAACAGGTTTCACATGCCCATTGTAAGGTGAATAGTATTCATGTGGATATTCATTGGCAAAGGATAATTTGACGGTATTGGTTGTTAATATAAGGCTAAAGAGGCTAAGCCGCAAGCTCATAATGTCAAATCTCGGTATTAAACTAGGAAGAAAGATTTTAAAAAACAAGATTTAAAATACTGTTTGAAAAAAACAGCGAAAAAAATGATTGGAATGTGGGATGTTGGAATTGTTGCCTATTTTCTCCCCCAATAAATAGACTTGGGTAATCAAGCCACAAGGAGGAAAATATTTTTTTGGCTAAACTTAAATTGAATTTTCAAAAAATCAGGGGGGAAGCAAAAAAAATTAAGAGCTTTAACTAGCCTATAGCCAAAATATATTTACGAAATCTCAAAAAAGGTTTGAATCTCCGTGTAATTAAATTTATTCCATTCCTAATTCAATTGATTTTTAAAAAATAAATAAATGAATTTAGCCAACAAATGATTTTGCCCCTGTTCCAGAGTTAATTACAACTATTAACACTTAAAAAGTCTGGCAAATGCAAACTGGTCAGTTTTGCATACTCTCATACTGTTGTTTACATATTTTAAAGGCTTAGGCGGTGGCATAGGAGGAGCCCCTGCCCAAATTGTTTTCGGGCTTTAAAAAGAACAATTTTTTCTAATATTTGGTTATAAAACACTGTTGTTGTCCATTAAACAATACTAGGCACCCCCATGCACTGCCCGTTGAACGAATAACTTCAATAAGTATCATTTCGTACCACACTAAACAGCTCACAAAGGTGTGGAAATAAGAGTCGAGCATGTTAAGTTTAAAAGCCCACACTAAAAAATTTGCTCACATAAGAATTTATATTTATTCGATATGTTATTGAAACCCATAATAAAAAAAATGTTTATAATTTTTTTAAAAATTAACAGTTTTGGAGGACTGAATGATATTTTATGAAATTCATGCAGCCGACATGCTTTGATATCGCACTAAATGTCTGCTATCGACAATTAAATAATTTCAACAACAAATTATTTGATTTTTAATTTGACGTTGAAGGATATATCTAAGCTGATATATTTGGCACTGCCAATTTGCTTAATACATCTGGGAAAATCAAATATGGTTTGTATCAAAATAACGAGCTTTCTTTAACTTTTGATGCCTTACCCTCAGAAGGTGTGCTGCTAGGCGTTATGCTTAAGCAACCTTTTTCTTGGTAAAATATATTTGAACATTTCAAAACTAATGAGTGAACTAAATAATATTTAACATCGACAAAATTTAGTAGCTTCGCTCTACATTTAATTGTCATACACAGGTATTTAACTGTTATATCATTATAATAGACAATGTCCATAAAAATTTTTTAATAGAAAAAACTGTAATTTTTACCTTATCCGCTTAAATATTGTCATTTTTATTTTTAGTAACCTTAACAAATATTGCCACTAGGTTAGATGCGGATTTTATTATTTCTATAGCTGAAAATTACAATAAAATTTCCTGTATAAACAGGTCAACAAATATTAATGACGGACAAATGAATTTCATGAAAACATAAAAGATTGTATCCCCATGATGGCCCTCATATACATTTTTTTTAGTATTTTTTGCCTTTGGCTCCTTACATCCGTCGATATCGCAAAAATGGCCTTTTAAACGACCTTGAGAATACAAAAGAAAAATTTAACCCGCGATTTAACACTGTTAAAATTTTTGAAGTTATATAAGTTTAAAATTGGGGTCTTTATAAACCCTACTATAGCATTCCCGTTACAAATTTCTCACCCTAGTGTTCGCGAATTAGAAAACCCTTTTTCATAGCAAAATCTCTTGTAACTCATATTTTTCATCATAAATAATATTTAATATATCAAGCTCTTCCAGCATCTTTTAGATAATACAGAAATGATTTACGTCCAAACTTTTATAAAAACATTTAATGAAGTGTAAACTTAACAGTTAAACTGTTTAAAAAAGCAAAATAAAAATTTCATTATATTTGTTTTTATTATTTATTTTTAACATTTTATCAAAATAAAATCTGACTAACTAAATTTTATTTTAAAAAAACGATAAACGGATTTGATCCAAAAAGATGGCAGGTTTGATCTATGTATTAGCTTAGAATTCTCAAAAATTTGTTGACCTGTGTAATATATATGCCTCTGCCTTTTTGTCCCAATTCCTCTTTTAGTATAATTTTAATTATTTGATTTATTTTAATTTATTTTTAATTAAAATATTACATTAATTTTTGTTTATTATTAATTCTATTCAAATGCGCAGCATTTCTTTGTAATTCAATTGTAATCAATCAAAAATTGCGTAAATTTATTAAATAAGACATATTAAGGGGTCAATTTTTTAAATATCTGAAAGCATGTAATATACTAAATTAAAATATTTAAACATTTTGGCAAACATTAAGGCAAAATGCGCATGGGTTTTTAACACCTTATAATATAAATAATTGAAAATCTTAAACTCCAAGAAACAAATCTATGGCGGTCGTAAAAAATCAAATAAAAACTTTTATATCGTGTTTTAATCCTATTAATTGACAATACTTAATTGATTTTAATATTTCACATAATCTGCAAAAGGTATTTTTGCATGTTAAGAAATTTTTAGCTAAAACCACTGCTGAAAAAAGTATGGCTTAAATTCAGCGTCTCCTACTCCCCAAATTTCATGGAAGAGCTACCCCCCTCGGCAAAATCTCGGAAGTAACTATCCCCCGATTATAAGCAGCCACTTTAAATCAATACAATTTTATTTATTATAACGAATTATTATAATGATATAAATGTTTAAAATTATTGATAATCAAGTCATTATCTAATTGCAATAAAATGTCCTCTCCAGATTTTAAAAGGAAATTTTGTAAAAACATATCTCCCATTTTGTTACGAAAAGAAGTTTTAATTAATTTTATCCTGCTCATTGATCTCTCAGCGCTATGGAGATCGTTATTGTGAGCAAGTTATATATTTTTTTAAGGCTTTCAAACTGTTGTAGGGGAGACCGGGGCGAAATGGTTGGTGGGGTGAAATGATTAATGGATATATCTCTGCCAAAAATTATTCAATATCTATAAATTTTATATATGATGTGGATCTTTAAACAAGCTATCGATTCATTATATTTTTTACATATACATCCATTAAAAAAAATTTATAAAATCTTAATTAAAGAAAAATGCTATTTCAAATTTATGTTTTAAGCAACAATAATTTTGCTTTATCTTTAATAAAATGTTACCTCGAAAGTATTAATATAATTAAAAGATTTAAAAAACACTTCGTTGTATATAAAATACATTTTTAACTTATAACTTAATATTATTTGAACATTATTGATTTTGCAAACACTACCCAATGCGGGGCATCATTTCGCCCCACGCCGAAACCATTCATGCGTAATTATAAAAGAAAAAGTTTGAAGACAGATAAAGACATTCTCAAAGAAGCCCTTATAACCTCAAAAAAACAATTTAAATCCATAATTAGATTAGAAAACTAGCATATGAATATGCTGTCATACTAAACAAAAGAACCCCTACCAGTTGGATTGAACAAAAATTAGCTGGACCTGATTGGTTCAGCAATTTAATAAAAAGAAACCCTATCATTTCTATAAGATTAAATGTACCAGTCTAGCCAGGATATCTGGTTTCAATATAGAAGCAGTCAATGGTTTTTACCAGAACCTAATAGATCTAATGGAAAAATATTATTTTGAACTTCACATGATATTCAATTTAGATGAAACTGGTTTTACCATCTAAAGTGGTTGCACAGAATGGTGTTAAGCAAGTTTATTATACATTATATTACGAAAGAGGCAGCCTTGCTACCATGTGTATTGCCATAAATCCAGTTGGGCAATTAATTCTACCTTATTTCATTTTTCCTAGAAAAAGGTTTAAGGTGGAATTAACTAATGGTTCTTATGGGAGTGATGGTTGTGGCAATTCAACAAGATGGATGAAAGAAGAGGATTTTGTGGGGTATTTAAAACATTTTGTAAAATATGTTAAATGCTCAACTGAGGATCCAGTAAATTGAATTATTATATTTTAAATAAAGGCGCTTATAATTATGGATAAACATGTATCTCATATATCCATAAAAGCAGTGATTTTTTAAAGATAATGGGATTAAAGTGGTAACACTACCACCTCATTGTTCACAAAGACTTCAACCCCTTGATGTTGAGATTGTTGGGCCACTGGTAATTGATTATGATATAATTATTAATAAAATGATCTAAATCTATATTTATTTTTCAATATATAAGGTTTATTTAAAATTAAAGCTGTAAATTTAATAAATTTTACACACCTTCATTTTGTGGCCCAGGGGTATTTCATTTTACCACATGGGTATTTCATTTTACCCCGTATATGAGGCGAAATGGTTAATACTAGTGGGTTTATACATTGTTCAATATCTTTTTACAGAATTATATTTTTTTGGTTAAACAAATTTTTTTATAAAATATAATGAATTATCTATAAAATGAGCCATTAATTTTTTCTTTTAGATTAAAATGTGTCAGCAGCAACGATTTTGCAAAAATATGTTCATTTCGCCCCTGTCTCCCCTATGTTTTATTTAAAGCCCTATAAGGTAGTAAAAAATTGTCGTGAACTAAACAAGGTTTCACCATCATCCTCATCACTTTTTTCAACGTCGTCCTCCAGATAGTTACAGAAACTCTCTGGAGTATTTTTTGATTCTAGAATTTTAAAAAAATATTGACCATTTAAATATTGGGTAGAAATGGTTTCATCTATTAAAGCTTGGCGGAAAAACGTAATAAACATTTTCATTTCTTGAGAAATCAAATAAGGATCAAGGTCGTAAAAAGCACATATCTCGTTTATATTTTCCACATTTACTTCATTGTATTTTTTTTGTGAAGCTGTGGTAAAATACGAGACTCCTTTATAAAATTTATCGTCATTAAATTTTTTTTTGATATGGTAAATGTAGGTTGCCAAAAAAGTATTTTTTGACAACTTTAATAGCAAATAAAATGAAAACTAGATCAGGTAGGAAAAAACGGAAAGCACCATGATGTTTAAATAAAATGAAAACTAGATCAGATAGAAAAAAACGGAAAGCACCATGATGTTTAGCAGTAAAAATAGCAAATAAAATGAAAACTAGATCAGGTAGAAAAAACGGAAAGCACCATGATGTTTAAATAAAATGAAAACTAGATCAGATAGAAAAAAACGGAAAGCACCATAATGTTTAGCAGAAAAAACTGCGCTAGAAAAATGTTCAAAATTTTTGGTCTAAAATATGAAGTCATTTTTTGTCGACCAGTGTTATATAGACGTGTAAAAAATTGAGAAAAAAATTATATTCTTGTTAAATAAATTACCCACTTTGACTGCTACCCTCCTTTTTAAATACCCCCATAACTATACCTACCCCCCTCAAATACCTACCCCCTCGGCCGATTTTTTGGAACCGCTTGGTTCCTACCCCCCCCCCCCCCCCCCCCCCCGGAGTAGGAGACACTGCTTAAATTAAAATGAATTTTATTTTATAAAGCCAAAAAAAAGAGGAAGAAATCTTAGCAATTTGAAATTTTAACAAAATGCTGTAAAAAAATGAATAAAACTTTTTCAAAAATGAAAAGAGGCCTAAAAACTCGGATCCTATTTAAACTTTTTTCCATAAAATAACTATTAAAAGTTACAAAACTTTAGCAATATATTTGATAAACATTTTTTTATTTTTGATTACTAAATAATGAGTTTACGCTTGAAAAGATTTTTGAAGGTTAAACTTTTTTTTTCAACCCTATCTCAAACCCATGATATATTTTAATTATAAATTTGGAATCTCTCTTTTGACATTATTTGCTTTGCTGTATAGGCTATAATACAATTAACCTTAAATTAGCTCTTAACTTTTACAATGTCTGACCTTAACCCTTATTAACAAACTTTATATTTTAATTAAACACAAACCAAACTTTAAAAAAAAATAATAATTATATTCTAGTGCTATAGCGTATCTCGTGGCTGTTTATATGGCTGCAGCTAGTAGAAAAAAAATTTTGATGAAGTAAAATTGCATGCATTTGAATAACATCAAGGAAGCTAGTGTGAAAAAAATTAAAAATATCATATATTTACAAAATTTTTGAGAAAATTTTTTTTTAATAATACATTGTTAGGCTCCTAAAACGAAAAAAGCTAAATTTTCATTTGATCTTGGCCATTAAATTTTTTTTTGGAATTATTTTTTCACAATTATGAAAGAAGTATTAGCCATAGCCTACGACACGGTGACACCAAACATGTACGATAATTTGATTGGTCAACCAATCAAAATTTAGCTTGGATATTTATCATAAAACTAACCCTTTATTAGTTCAACGTTACCGTTATGCTAATTTCACTCTAACCTTAAGCTAACTACATTGTTATACTAATCTATTTTCACTCTAACACTAAGCTAACCTTACCCCAACATTAAGAATAACTTACCCAAACCCTAACCAAACCTCACCAAAATCTTAAGCAAACTTCTAACTAAGCTTATCCTAATCACAATTTTCAACCAAACGTTAAACTAACCCTAATCCGACTTTGCCATAACCTAACCTAAACTAAGTTACAATGTTAGCATATTTTATTGATTTTCGTTACTTTATGGATTTTAGTTTGGCTGCGGCTAGTAGAAAAAAAAATTTGACAAAAAAAATCGCTCGCATTTGAATAACGTTGAGGCGGCTAGTGTGAAAAAAAATTTAAAAAATATTTTAAAATTTTTTAAAAATAATAGTTTAATTTATTTGATTATTAATATTATTAAAATTACAATTTAATAATTAACCTCAAAACCAGAAAAAGAGTGATTTTAACCTGTTTTCAAACTTTCTGGTTAACCAGTCAACCTTTTATATTCAACATGCATTTTATTAAATTATTGCTTAATAACATATAGTAGCACCATTTTTTTTTATGGATTTTGACGATTTTTGAATTGCCAAAAAACAGCGAATTTTAAGGTGTCAAAAAACTAACGCAAAAAATTTTCCTTCTGTGCAAGCTTATTCTTTTATCATATTTGCAAATTTAACTAATAATATTTAGAACCTATAAAATCCATCATAGTATTAAGTTTTATAAATATGGTAAGTATATTATGTATATAAAATCTCAAAATAACGTGATAGAAAAATTATAAAAAAAAACATATTTGGTCTTCTGACTACTTCACTTTTGAATATTTTAATATAGTGCAGGGAGCTTCGTGTCTCAAAACTAAAAAAAATTTAATTTTTTTGAATTTTAAAAATGGTTTCAGACTTTTGAGTTTATAAAGAAAATTAAGGAGTATATAATAGCAATTATTCAAGAATTTTAAAAGACATTTTTTAGTTAAAACTAAATCATTTTCATAAAATTGTAAAATTTTAAAATAAATTTTTAAAAATAATAAACACATGTAAGATAGCCCTCTTATTGTCCCCTTCAAAATAAAAAAAAATTAAGTCCCTAGCTTACTTTTTGACTTATTACCTCCTAAAGTTCCTTCAAATAAAAAATTTTAGCCTCGCGTTATTTTCTTCTTTGGCTCCTCCCTCAAAATCATTTACGGTCAAAAAAAATTTCTAAATTATGAGATGCCCTTATACTACCTCCATGCAATATTTCATCTAAATCTGAGAGGGTCAACTTTCCAAACTTGAGAAATTAAGAAAGTAGTACTTTTTTTTTAAATAAATATTATAAATATTAAATGCAATTGTTACCCAGTAAACTTGTAGGTGCAGGTTCTGGAAATATAAAAGAATACAAAAAAATTATACATTATAAATTGTCGTGCCAGCCGGCACGAGCTCAGACATGTTTTTATTTATTTTAATTTATTATTTATTTTAAATATTTAGCTAAGAAGATAGCACAAGGGGGAAGAAAATTGAAGAAGAATTAGAAATGAAAATTGCCACACAATATATATTTCTTTTTTTTCGAATTTTATTTTTGTTCAATAATTTTAGTAATTGGCATAAATATTTATATTTTACTCGGCTTATATTTTACTCGGCTACGACAAGGCGCAGTCGACAAGATCGGCGACAAGATCGTCGACAATATACTAGTAATAATAACTTTTCACCTATGGTGCGGCGACAGTATTCTTATAATAATAAAAAATTCTCCCCTATGGCACGCATTGTGTCAATTAAAGACTATTTAATAACGACTGCCCCTTTATACTCCAAGTTACCTCAATGACGCAGCATAACAACCATCCCATTTGGCCCCGCGAATTTGTTAAAGCAATATTCTAAAAATAACTATTATTCTTGTAACTACAAAGCTTATTGTAAAGCATAATGGTCCGCCATTTTATTTTAAAATCCTTGATGTTTATTCTAAGTTCCTTTGTGTGGAAACATGCGTGCAAACAATCAGTCAACAACATACAGGGATCTACTTGGTGTGAGCAATAATAAATAATAACAACTATACATGCGGGGGAGTAAGATAATAATCGAGCGAATTGGACAACTGCACAAGAAATGCATCATTATTAAGAATTAGGTTATTTTATAAACTATGCGAGGTCCCGGAATTTTATCTATGAACATTTTAATTTTTTTTTTAATTGGCCATGGCATCTAAATTTTATTATGGAAGGGTTTATTTAGGGTCTTTGTAAAGAAGCGAGGAGGTGGCGTATTGCTTGTTTGAGTACAAATGCAACCAATTTCTAAGCTAGTTTGGGTCTATTAAGAAGTGGAGAATATGTTGTGTTAGCCCTTTAATGGATAAAGATATAAATTAAAAGCCCAGAAGTGATTATTATAATTTTTTTGTTTATTTTGAGAGGCTAAAACCTCTGGTTGGGTGAAATGATCCCATAATTGATTTCTGTTTTTGGTTTATTTTGAGAGGCTAAAACGACCTCAGGCTGGGCAAAATGCTCAGGTTTTTGTCAAATGGGACATAAGAAATGATTCCTGTTTTTTTGTTTATTTGGGCTGATGGATGAAATATTGGGGCTGATAAAAAAATTTAGACTTATTATGTTTTTTTTGGGCTGTGTAGGAGACCCTAATAAAGAATAATTTTGATAATTAAAGAATAAAGATTTTTTTAATAATTATTTGAATTTGAAATATGTATGATGTATTATGTAACACATTACGCAATTTGATCTGTAAGTATTATTGATGTAAACCCAATGTTTTGTAATGTGATTTCATACTAGCACTCGCCATATTTCTTAGTTTTGGTTTTAAATATTAATGGAATAGGTATTGCAACTAATTTTGTTTATGGTTGGTTTACATTTATCTTTTTTTAAGCGGTGAGGTGTCGCGCGCGTGGCAACGCACAAGAGAAGCCATGCGCACGAGGAACCTAAAAAAAAGAAAAGATAATTATTATTATTAATTTTTGGTAGTTTTTTTAGTGGTAGTGTTTTTTGTGGTTAAAAAAGTAAAGGATTTTGTTTTGTGTTGGCTAAAATCATGAGAAAGATTTGTGATTAACATGGTTTTAATGAAAGGAATAATAAATTATTGGATCAAATATCTACAAGAATTTGTATACTATTTAAGTCGAAATTCCTAATGCATCTCGCCCTATTATCCTAATAATTCCCGCCCTATTAATTATAATCCCCTTATTTGGCGTTTGAATGACCTAAATGGAGTACCTTAATAATGTCCCCTTAAATGACGAGCACGTCATAAATTACACCAATTATGTCAAGCATTTAGCACAATAATAAACCGTCTCTCATAAAATACGCTAATATAATTGACATTATAAATTTATAATAATTTGGGTGATTTTTCTTTAATAAAATAAAGCCCGCCCTCCTTTCCCCCAAATTACCGAAAAATGTAACACTGGCCAAGAATCTCCGTCTTTTTGTTAAAATATTACCACCCTATTTTTATATATTTAATCATGGCCATTCCGATAATAAAGTAAAAAGCAAAAAAATATAAATTAAATAACAAATTTTCGAGAAAGTTGATTTATAAATCCGATTCCATTATTTATACAATTATTACATGTGTTTGACAAAATTCAAATTTGCTTCAAATTTTTTGTGTTAACATTTCATTTTTTTAAATTAAATAACAAATAAATATGGCCAATAATAGTATATCAATAAATATATAATCTTATATCATATATCCCATGCCGAAATATATAGACAATAGATATGTTTTCCTCAATAATTAAAATTCCCAACACCTTTAGTTTAGAATCCGAATTCTTGATATTAAAAGTTAATTAATATATTTCAAACCTTAAAACAAAACTTCGTCTCCCTATGGATAGTTATTAATCGATGCCCAATCAAAACGTTAACCACAAATCTAGACCTCACAGAATTCGGCAATGCCCCAGTGATTGGTCGACGATAGAAACAATCACGAACAGACTTAACACTGATCATACTATTATTTTTTCTATTTGAAACATATAGCTTACGCTATACTTTTCGTATGCGCGTGGCTTCTCGTGTATGTTGGCACGCAGCCACGCGCATGACACACCCTTTTTATTATATATAATTTTATTCATGGCCATTCCGATAATAAGGTAAAAAGCAAAAAAATATAAATTAAATAACAAATTCTCGAGAAATTGATTTATTAATCCGATTCCATTATTTATACAATTATTACATGTGTTTGACAAAATTCAAATTTGCTTCAAATTTTTTATGTTAACATTTTATTTTTTTTAATTAAATAACAAATAACTATGGTACAATTATAGTATATCAATTAATATATAAATCTATAGAACAAAAATAAGTTCTGGATAATTATAATTATAAAATCATATTATCCAAAATTACATAAATTTTAAGAATATTAATACCAAATTCACCGATAATAAGCGATCTAACTATTTGTTATGGAAATAAATCAGCAATTTTTGTTAAATTAAGTGGGATGATGTTAGGTGTCTAATATTAAGAATTTCGAGCCGGGTTTTGCTTATTCTTTGTCTTAGTTAACTTTGTTCCAATTTACCGCGCTAAATACTAGTAATAAATTATAGTTAATAAAGTTGATGATTAATTATTTAAGTAAAGAGTTAAAATTTGTTAAAAGTTGATTTATGTTAAAAGGTTACATGAAGAAAAATATATACACTATATAACCCGTTAATTCCCCAATAATATTATTATTTCATTTTTAAAATCCAATATTTTCAATTACGGAATTTCATACAACTTTTAAATAAAGCATATAAACATATACCAATTTAGTGGTATTGTTTAATATTAAAATGTTGGAACTTATATTGAGATATTGGACTGGTGAAATTTGTAATGGGTACGGTTAAAAAATTATTATTCATTACAGGTAACATTTTTAATTTTTATTTTTTTTACATATTTAGTACAAATTATTTGATCATAAATTCATACATAGGTTTAGTTCAATATTTACGTTTACCCTTTGGCCTCCCAGCATCGGCCCAAATATTTCATAGGGCAATGTCGCTAATATTTGTAGTCCTAGAAGCTGTGTTTGCCTATATAGACGCCATAATTATCATTGGCCAGATGATGCAGGAACGCAATGCAAGACTTTTTATCGCATTGGGTCGCATCAAGGAAAAGGGGATGAGATTAGGTCAAAACAAATACTCATTTCTTTCGAAAAAAAAAATTTATTTAGGACATAATATTAGTGCACAAGGCATCAGACCGTTACCTCAAAAGACCGAAGCGTTGATGAAAATGAGATACACTAAAAATAAAACAGAACTTCTCTCAATACTCGGTACTTTAGGTTATCGTAGGTATTCCATATTACAAAAAAAAATTATTTTTGGCACTACTTTACAATGTTTATAAGAAAGATGTTCCTTTTATCTGTATAAATTTGAGTCGGCGAAGAAAACCCGCCAGTTTAAGTAAAAGTTTACAGTAAGTATAACTATTCGGTTACAAAGTATCCAGTATAGTTTTCGGAAATTTTTGAACATATTCGTGATGGTATAAACTATTAATAAAGATATACAACCCACATGGAAAATTTTTATAGTTGTTCATAGTCAATTAAATTCGCCCAATTAAGTTTGGCAAGTTTCCAATTTTTTCAGCCTATGACGCTCGCCATGCTATTAAAGCGTTGCGTCAGACGCTAAGATTTTTGGAAGTAATATTAAAACCCAAGTTTTAACAATTTAAATTTTAAAAGGTTCACGTACAATACAAAAATACAAAAGAATTATTTAAGTAATGGCATGATAAGAATGATTGCTTCAATCCAAATACTGCAATATTAATAAAATGCCTCATAAGGTCAAAATTTTTAGCAGTGGACAGGGAAGCATAAATGCCTATATAATAAGATAGATTCCTTACGGATTAAAAAAAATGAATAATGACAATTGTACGTAGTTTAAACATAAAACTTTATTTTTCAAATTTTTCTTAATTATCAAGCATAAAGAACCGTGACATTTTGTCCGAAGTTGGCAGGTGGACAGTCCAGAGTGTTTGGTACGATATTTTTCCTTTTATAGGTAGCTTATTTAAACCAACGTCATTATGCCCAAAGTTTTTATTTCCCGCTTGACGGTGATATACCCGCTATGACGGAAGAATTAAGTCGGCATACTAAATAATTATAATTAAAAATTAGCCGCATAAAACTAGGGTTACGTTGGAAGCATAAATTATAAAAATATTTAAAAAGTTTTAACTGAAGGCAAAGCAAAATCACCTTTGTATGATTAGAATCAGAAAGTTCTTGATAATTAAAAGTTAATTAATGTAAAAAATTTACTCAAACCTTACAATGCCCACGTACTGGATAGTTAGTAATGGATACTCAACCAAAACGACAATCACAAAGCTAGACCTAATGACTATGAGAATACTCGACCACGATAAAAACAACTAGTTACGAATAGTTCTGATCTACGGAAAACATACACATTAATTTTTATAAATGATACAGATAGCTTACGCTATACTTTTGTATAGGGTAAGGTGTCTTAGTTAACTCATTCCAATTTACCCGCGCTAAAAATACTGGTAATAAATTTGTCTTAGTTAACTCATTCCAATTTACCCGCGCTAAAAATACTTGTAATAAATTTGTCTTAGTTAACTTTGTTCCAATTTACCGCGCTAAATACTAGTAATAAATTATAGTTAATAAAGTTGATGATTAGTTATTCAAGTAAAGAGTTAAAAATTTGTTAAAAGTTGATTTATGTTAAAAGGTTCATGAAGAAAAATATATACACTATATAACCCGTTAATTCCCCAATAATATTATTATTTCATTATTTCATTTTTAAAATCCAATATTTTTAATTACGAAATTTCATACAACTTTTAAATAAAGCATATATTTATTACCAATTCACTATTGTTGACTTTTACGTGAAATTTTATAAAACGTATATAATTTTTTATTATTTATCCTTGTCAAAATCAAAGGGATTGTTTAATATTTATTTAAAACTAAAATTTGTGACGGGAAATTAAAAAAATAACTTTTAAAATTGTTTTAACATATCACAGCTAGGTTAGACAAGATAAGCTTCAATAATGAATTTTAATACACGTAATTGCTTATGTTGTTGTTGTTTAACCGCGCCTTAAAAGGGATGAGGGAGACTCTGAGGTGTGAGCGAGTTTGGAGGCGGCTAAGATGAAGTTTGTCCATAGATCTAGTATGGAGGTCCCACGCGAGGAGCACGATATCCAATGTAGAAGATTGTCAGTCGCTTCTTTGCAGTCGATACACTTGTCGCCTGTTGAATAGACGCGAATACGGAAGTTTGCTATTAGATAACAGAAGCCTGATCTTAGCTGAAATAATAGGGATCTTTCTCGCCAGGGGAGAGTTTTTTCGGATTGTGATATGGGAGGAGGCCAACCAAATGGAAAGAGGTTTATAAGATTTAATTGTATTGCATACGACCTCGGTATGAATTTGTTTAAGCAACTATTTTGTTGTTATGTTGAAGTCTAGATGCGTGGAAAGCTGATTGAGGGAAAAGTATTTTTCATCGATCGAGCAGGGGCATCAAGATGAAAGAGTTACGTAATAGCTTATAAATAATACATATGGTCAATTTCACCTCAAATCAACATTTTCTCTTCAAGTCTTAGAATTGGGTGAAAATCAGTACATTAATAGGGCCCTTGGGGGCTGATAAAAATTATTTTGACCGGAAGTGATTATTGACCGAGATATGAGCAAATTATTTTTTATTTTAAATATAAGGCAATTTTGCGCGCATGTATCATCAAAAATATTGTTGCTGGAGACATAAATTTTTTTGTTATAAAGATTGTAATGTGGGCTACCTTAGACGCTAATAATAATAAAAATATAATTTTAAATTAAATTATAAAGTCAAGTTTAGATACAAATAACTCAAAAAACGTATCTTTAAATTTTAAAAAGGGCCCTAATAATGTTATTATATGACTTTAAAAAAATTAATTTTTTGCCCATTGGGACATTTATATGCCCTTTGCACTATATTAGTGAAAGATTACACAGGTCAACAAATATCAATGTCAGAAACGAGATTGTTATGAGTACATAAAAGAATGCAACCCCAAGATGGCCTAAACTCATATATACGTTTCGTATTTCTTAGTTTCTTCCGTCTTTGGCTCTTTAGATCTGTCTATAACGAAAAATGGCCTTATTTGACCAAGTTGTCAGATCTAAATATACCATAAGAAGAAAAAATATAAAAATCTAGATTGAAAAAAATTCCTTGTAATTTATATTTTTAATCACAAATAATGGAAAATATATTTTATTAATATATCAAGCTCTTACATCCGCATTTAGATAATACAAAATATTTCGCGTCCAAACTTAAATACAAGAGGATATATTATCTGTTTTTAATAAAAATATTATTTGAAGTTTATTAACAGTTTACCTTGTGTGAGTATGCAAAAATAAAATTTCATTTTGACCTTTTATTCTAAAATTTTTGATGTTTTACCTGACAAACTAAGTTTGATTTGGAAAAACGGTAAACGGATTTAATATTCCCTAAGATGGCAAGTTTGATCTCTGTAGTTAACTCATAACTTTCAATATTCCTAATTTAATATTATAAATCGAGTACCCGTTTTTTCCGCGTTTTTACGTTTCATACCAAATTTTGCCGAGTTTGCGTTTCATACCAAAAAGTTTTTTTTGGGTTTTCGACTTGAATGAGGTCCTAATGGTTTATAATGGGGAAATTAATAATATTTTTCCGCGTTTTTGCGTTTTAAGATTTTGCGTTTCATACCAAAAATTTTTTTTAGATTTGATTTAAGTTCCTAATACATTATTATGGACCGAATACCCGTTTTCCTTGTTTTTGCGTTTCATACCAAAATTTTTTTTTATTAGATCTGACTTAATTGAGCTTCTAATGCATTATTATAGACCGAGGAAGACCCGTTTTTTTCCGCGTTTTTGCGTTTATACCAAATTATTTCCGAGTTTTTGCTTTTCATACCAAACAAAATTTGTAAGATTTGACTTAAATGAACTTCTAGCATTATTATGACCGAGTACCCTTTTTTTCCGCATGAAAAAATTTTACATTGTATCTGACATGTTGTTAGCAAGTGGCCACTCCGCGCCGAAGTTCCTAATGCAAGCTCGGTCACCGTTCTGGCTTCCTAATTTCACAATTTTCCAAAAAAAATTTACATTGGATATCCGATATAGTAACAAGTTACCACTCCCGGCACTCCTAGAAGCTTATTTTTTAAGCGTTGTAGCTTTCCCTAAGGTAAATAAGTTATCAAACTCGAAAACCAAAAGGCCCGCCAGGCTCGATGTTGCCTCGCCAAAAAGCCGGGTTGGGCAGAACATGCCAAGCTTATGCATTTTCAATTACTTTCGACATTTTTTAATTAATAAATGTAAATTTAGTAAATTTATATACAAATTGATTTATGCTTTAATAAAATGTTTATTTGGTAGGAATTGTTATTTCACGTCATTAGAGTGTAATGTCTATTTATTTGAGATAAAATATATATATTATGTGAATTGTTGGTATAAAATGTATTATTTTGAATCAACAAAATTATATATCTATCTTAATAATAGGTCTAACAATGTATATTAAAAATATTGCTCAGCATTGACACATGTTATAAAAAGTACATTATAAAATTTGTAAGTATTTAAAAAATTATATTTTAAAATATAACTTATTTAAATAAAATAAAATAACCCATAATGTACACTATATTATATTAAAAAAATTTGTTTCGATATCTTAAACCTAGGCAAATATAAATAATATGAATTGAGAGAAAGTGTAATAATTTGGTTCTCTTAATTTTGCTGTTATTTTTATGTAAACCATTAAACACAATGGTAAAAATAAAATGGTCCACATTATTTTTGAAACCGATTACTAATTTAATATATGAAACAAAATTTGTTCCGAAAATCAGGTATAATTCATATAAAATTTTAAACATAGGAATTTTATTTTAAACAGCGATATTTTTCACTATTTGAAAAAAAGAAAAATACTTAGGACATCCTTTGTTTCTTAATCCAATTTTTTTTACATTGCGAAATTGATTTTTCCACCTTCCACACATTGTTTTCAACCAGGTGTTAATTTAAAAATATAAAGACAAATTTTTATTTACTCCTTCAATGTGACGTTTAAAAATAATATTAATCACTCTTGCTGAAAAGCAAACTGTTTTTCAGGAATAATAAAATAAAAAAAAGTATTGTTATTGCGTCAAATATAGAATTATTTTTTCTCATATCTTCAACACAATTATTATTTAAATAATTTTTTCAAAAAAATGGGAAACTTGCTTGTATGTTCTTGAGCCTTTAGATTGCACCGTAATGAACTAGAGACAAATAATATAAGTGACTCTAATCATGTTTTAAAAAGAAAAATAAACATCCAACAGCTTATGCCCTTTAGTTGACAATTTACACGAAATTGTAAAAGAGGTGCATCATAATTTGTTTTGAGTTTCAGTGAAAAAGAGAATATAAAAAAAATTTAAAGCGGAGATTTAAGTTTAAATTTTACCTTTTTTCTTTGTAAAACTTTTAATAGCTTATGGGCTTTTTGACAGGTTAGGTTTTTTGACCCCTTAGATTTTATCGTTGTAATTTCATTGCTACTTGAATTCATAACAGGCTTAAATTTTCTTTATTTTTATTTATTTAAGATATAAACCAACTTTTCACAGTGACTCAGAATCTATGAAAAGATAAAACTCTCCCTATGATTCAAATGCCCTAAAAAAATTATAATGTTCATCCTTTACGATTTCGTATAAATGGCCAATCAAAGGGCACAACGTTTGTGGCTGCCAATTTATTTTTCTTTTTATAACGTGGTTTTTAGACTCACTGCTATTGTTTGTCTCAAGTTTATTACACGTGCCATCTAATAAATGCTTAAGAACTAAGGCATGTCAAAACTCCGGGAGTCGGGAAGGAGTTCATCAACTCCGGAGTTCCAGAGTTTTAGTTTTTTGGAATTTGCTAGTAAACAATAGCTTATTGAAAATATTGGAATTTGTATTTTTGTAGTCAAAACTATTTTTGTTAAATGAAAGTTGTAAATACATGAAAGAGCAGCTTATGTAATAATTACATATATTGACTACCAAATTTTAATAAAAAAATCAGGAGTTTATGAACTTCTTCTAGACTCCGGAGTTTTGACATGCCGTATTAAGAACATACAGAAACAAGTTGTTTTCCACTTCTTTTTTAAAATAATTTCTAAATAGCGAGTAATTATGTTGAGGATCAGAGCAAAATTCCAATTTGCAATTCTTGAAAAAAATGTTTTTATATTTAGCGCAAAAACAATTCAATTTTTTTATCAAATATTTTTTTTATTATATTATTCCTAACATTTAAATAAACACCTTGCTTTTTAGCAAGATAGTCAATTATATTGTTTTTTTAATGCCGTGTACATAGAAGCAATTTAGAATCAAAAAATGCATTTCTTAGAGCTTTGACTATGGCTCTTTCTTGATCGCTCACGAAAATGAGCTTTAAGCAAGTTATTTTTATTTTTTCAAATTCACACCTTAGCTTAGAAAAAAATCCGTGGAAAGTGAAATAATCACTTTCGCCATGTAAAAAAATTGAACCAAGAAACAAAGGATAATTCTGTGTCTTTTTTCTTTTAACAATAATGTTTTTTTAAAAAAAAATCGATGTTACAAATAAATTACCCATGTTATAAGTTTTATTATCTATATGAAGGTATACCTGATTTTCGGAATATATTTTCTTAATTTATAGAATTTTGTAATCAGTGTATTAAATAATATTTTTACCAATGGACTGTATGAAAGGGTGACGACGATGTATTGAATTAATGGTTTCCATCAAATTATCCGCAAAATTATGAGAAACAAAATTGTTACATTTTCCCTTCCTTTTTTGATATAATTATTATTCATTATTTGACTCAAATCTCGAGGTTCAAGGTTCATTTAGACCAATTGGTTGAACGTTTGCTTTGGGCTTAGATTTTGATCCAAAAGTTTTTTGGCCTCACTATATATAGCTTCATTTACACTTAGTAATGGTCAGGGCTGGGAAAAAAAACTAGGCTTTTATTTAACAAGTTTTTGGGTCTTTTTTCCCAAATGCCCACAAACTCGTGGGCATGGCAAAAGAAAAGCCCCTTTTCTTGCTTAAAGAAAAGGGGCATGTTTAAAAAAAGCCCCTTTTCTTAAAAAAAAATTCCTAGGAGCTTTAAGAAAAAATAACCAACCCATCAAAATTTTTTAAAATTATTATAGAAAACATAAAATGGGTTTTTGGGGCTCTTTTTAAGAGCCATTTGTGGGTTTTTTTTGCCCCTTTTCTTAGTAAGGGCTTTTTTTGAATTCTTATTTTGGCCCTTTATATTTGCCCCCCTTTCTTTTTTTATGTTTTAGGGGAAAAAAAGAGCCAAAGTTTTTTGGCATTGTTTTCCCAGGCCTGGTAATGGTATATTGCTTTTGCTATTTCCACGAGGAAATTCTTTAGATTTGAATATTCCCACTTATTCAATCAAATAAGGTGAAACAATAGTATTTTGCCAATTAGATATGTAAGTAGATCGCTTCCGTTTGTATAAAACATTTTTCGCTGTATCATATATCTGATTTAGTATTAAAATTGAATTTGCTGCTGGTTGAGGATTTTTTTAGAACGTATGTTTTTTTTCTGTCACTTATAGATGATTTACAAATTAAATTTTGACCTAGTTGGAAAAGACTACCTGTAAAGCCGCGGTCTTCAAAAAATAAGTTTTGCAATAGGTTCGATTGGTCCAAGGGCCAAACCCGTATTTCTTTTGTAGTGCATCACATAAGAAAATGTTTTTTGATTTTGGCTTTATTGTTTTGATATAATAAAAAAAACTAACATGTTATTTAGCAAATTTTTCAAGTTTAGTAAATTTATTTGAGTTTGGACCTGTTCAATTTTTATTTTCGAGATGCAATAATTTTAATTTTACAAATCGCAAATTCATTTTGGCCATTCTTTCCCTATAAAATAGCATCTGATCAAATTTCTGGAAACAAATTTTTTTTTATATGGTCACCATGTCGATAAATTATTTAGTGTCACAATTTTCTGTGTTATTAATGAATATAATTTGGCTAAAACGTTTTGTTAATATTCTTCGTTATTCAAATATAAAGAGACCACAGATATTTCACCTATAAATATTTTTTACACTTAAAAATATTCGCTAAAATATTGTTAAAATATTTGATTAAAATATGAGTAAAAACCCTAGATTCCCAATGTAATACGCTACAAAGCCTAAATTCACACCTTTACATACGTTAGAATCAAAATCAATTTAAAAATATACCATAAATTATATTCTGGGATTCCATTTATAATTTTCATGTTGTTTTGTATCCTAACGTGAAAATTATACTTAAAAAATAACATCCATCAGTAAACAGCTGTGAAAGCCAACAACAATTAAAAGTGTTTTAAACATTGATTAGAAAAAACTGTAAATGGATTGAAAATCCCTAACATGGCATGTTCAATCTATTTAGTTATCTCATATATCTTGAAAATTTGTTGACCTATGTAACTTACTTGAAAAATTTTTGCCCTCAAAGTAACTAGCCCTTTAAGTTTCGTCTTATTTACAAACATTATTTTTATTTGAAACTTACATATGATCAAAAAATAGCCGAAATCCGAGAGATGTAAATGAGCCAATTGGAAGCAAGAGACAAGATGTACTCAATGACCACGAATGTCAATCGCTGCATAATCAACTAACATCGATAGGCGATTCCAGACCGGACATAAGTTATCGGACCAAAATATTTGGTTAAAGGAACTGAAGCACTGAAAACCCTGATAACGAAGATGTTGAAAACAAATTTTGTTTGTGTACAAATTATATTTTCTAAAATTTATTGTATATAAAAATATGGTGAATTGTTATTACATTATGTTAAATTTAAAATGAGTTGTGTGGGTTAGGCCAATGTGGTCTAACCCATGATGAATTTGGGTTGAGCTTTGATTCTGGGTCTTTGCACAAATTGTCAGCTGTATGTATGTTGATGTTGAAAGATAGATGATTTATATGTGTAATTTAATTAAAATTAAAAATGTCTTATTTATACACCTATCCCTCTAAGAAAAATATTTTATTTTTTTTGTCGTAATTTGATTGGGTGCACTAATAAGGTGCTAATGATTTAAGATCCAACTAATTAAAGAGGGTTAAGTTGATATAAACTTTACAAAATTAAGTGATATAATCTATTTGATTATATGAATTCATTTGTTTGGAATTACATGTAAGGGATATAATTAGTGTTATAATTTAATAAGGTGGTTGTCACCAACATTTATTTACAAATTCCTAATAATTTATAAAATTATAATAGGACCAGCTAATCTTTTATATCCTGTACTAAGCGGGTATTCGTGCTAATCTTTTTTTTAGCCTAGATGTTATATGGGTTTCACGCCCTCCCCTTGCCAAGACCAGGAATTTTAAATTTCATATTTCTATGTGTCAACTGGATTTGAATGGGGGGGGGGGGGGGGGTGGATTCAAAGAGATATTTTCAGAGTGACCTTATAACACTTACAGATACCAGTTTTGTAACTTCGCTATCATATTATTCTTATATTAGTGAATCTCATTTTTATATTATTTTTACATAATAGGAATTCTATGATTTATTTTTCACTAGCAAGATGACAAGCTATTGAAGTACCTAAAAATTTATTTCCTATAAGAAAAACTATGTATCTTGCATATCTATAAACAGCTATTGAGCCTAAAAATTTATGTACTTCAACCTCAAACCTATTTTCCAGCCTAAAATACTTTGCCTAACTTAACATAAGTTATCGGACCAAATTATTTGGTTAAAACTGAAGCACTGAAAACCCTGATAACGAAGTTGTTGAAAACAAATTTTGTTTGTGTACAAATTATATTTTCTAAAATTTATTGTATATAAACATATATGGTGAATTGTTATTACATTATGTTAAATTTAAAATGAGTTGTGTGGGTTAGGCCAATGTGGCCTAACCCATGATGAATTTGGGTTGAGCTTTGATTCTGGGTCTCTGCAGGAATTGTCAGCTGTATGTATGTTGATGTTGAAAGATAGATGATTTGTGTTCAATATGTGTAATTTAATTAAAAATAAAAATGTCTTATTTACACAGTTTGCACAGCTCAAATATTGTTATACCAGTTTGAAAATTCATCTAAAAAAATTAATTAAACGCAGGCCAAGAAACAATGCGTCGGCTTTTATTTATACAAAAGGATTACAAAAAGTTAAATATCATGACCATATTCGAGCACTTGGAAAAAAACTTTACTTGAGACTTTAAGGAGAAATCGTATTTCATCAAAGTGAAATAGCTCCATACCGTGTGGGGCCTTGGCACTTTAACTCGAACTAAGCTATTACTGCCGACGTGATTAATAGTAATTATATGCTCGCACGTTGGCGACATGGATGTTTTAAGCCAAGAATCTGACACTTAGGGCAAATCTAGCTAATAACTAAGCAGGTCACACAGCAGCCTCACTAACGTTTTTGACGTTAACAAATAAAGTCGAGAAGCAACCAACTGCAATAAAAATAGCCAGATTACAAAACCCAATATTAAGGCGGCCAAACTGACCTTAAAAATGGCATTAAAAAGAAGGGCCCTGTATGAACGCTTTAAAATCTTATTTTTTTTATAAATTGATAAAAACCCGTCTCAAAACTTATGTTATTTTGATTAATCTTTGCCTTCTTCAAACGCAAGTATAGAAATCTCGTGTCTTTAGTCCATAAACATGAACCGACCTCCCAAATAAAACTAAGCTATCTAGGTTAAATCTTCTATGATTTGTTTTTACTTAACGGGTAAAAGGAATTCCATTAAAAATTTGCTTTAAAGGCCCCATAAGACCTTGTTACCCTTAAAATAAAAGTTTTGAAGCGTTCAAATTAGACATAAAGTTAACAAATTTTAGCCTAAAAATTTGTGTTTAAATATAAAAACTGGCTTTTAACCTGTTCATTGGGAAAATTTTTTAAAATGCTAAAAATGAGTCAATCTGACATTAATCTTAATCGATACTAAAAATGATAATAATAGTAAAATAAATGGATCGGAAGTTATTGATTTTATTTTAAAAAAAGTTTTGATCAAAATCTACCCTTACAAATATGAGATAGAAGGACAGCATGATTTTTAACGTTATTGAAAGATAAACAACACTAAAAATCATTTTAAAATTTTATGAGATTGGTCATATTAAGCTATTTTTTGATACGGATGGTTCTAATTAGGCGGAAGGAGTTCCGACGGAATATATATATGGTCTACATAGATATTTTATATTTATATTAAAATCATCTTAGTCTCCTAAAGTCAGCCGATGCAATTTGTTAGAAACTAGTTAACAGTAAATAAAACGTATATTTGCATGTTAAAAAACCTTTTATCTCGCCTTTAGTAGGCTAAGAAAAAAAGGTTAAAAATTAAATCGTTAGATGGCATCTAATAAAATAAAATAAATTTTGCTATAGCCATTATTGTATTAACCAAATTTGTCCAAAATGGTGTTTATTTAATTATGCAAAGCTTATTAAATTACTAAATATATTATATTTTTTTAAGAGAAATTAATATAAATTGAAAAGGCTATTAACAAATGTAATATTTCGCAATATTATTCTTTATTACTGTTTACATAATAATAATAATATTAGCCTTGGTAGTAAGTGGATGTGTTTTTAAACAATGAATTTTTGTGACTACTATTATTTTATTAATAAGTAGCTTTTAACTAATTTAATAAAATAACGCATAACAATTAATTAAATTATGACACATACATTATTTTATATTAACCCTGGGGTGCCGTTATATATGTATTTTTACAAAATAAATCTTTTGTTTTGAAAAGGTGTAGATCTATTTTAAATAAAAATGCTATAAAAAATTTTAAATAAAATTTTTAATATCTTTTATTTTCTTTAAAAAAATTTTAAATTTTAATAATTAAGATAATCGGCATTTTTACAATTACGTGTTATAGTAAACCACGAAATTAAATTTTAAAAGTGCTAAACCACATTGATAATCTAAATGTTATAAATACTTTTACGCAAAATTTTAAAATATTTAGAAACTTTACGTGATAATGTTATGTGTCTTATTAAAATAAAAAAAAACTTATTATTATTGGCCTTTAATAACTTTTCTTCCTATTTCGGTTATTTTGATGTGCGCTTGAGACATTAATTTAAACTTTATTAATCGACTAAGGTACATCACCTGAATATATGATAACTTTTGTGCTTTAACTCGTTTTTCGTAATCTAAACTTCCGTATTTTTGAATGCCAAAATTAAATAAATAGGAATATGACATGTTTTGTCTGTGGTATACCAAAAGGTGTTGGAAAATTAATGATGAGTTGGAAACCGTATTCATAGTTCATTCATTTTTTCGGAAAAATTATAAAATGGGTTTTTACATGACCATCGTTTTTATATTTTTCTATACACCTCCAGTCCAATTGCTTAAAATAATTAATTAAATATCTAATTCCATTTAAAAAAAGTTGATAACCATTTTTTATTTCTTCAAAAATTTTAACGTATATTAAAATTTTAAACGTCCGTTGTATTTTTTTTAGACAAATTTTACTAATTTTTAACTGAATTGAACGCGTCAACAAATCTCAGGCCGTATAATATATTCATTTTTATAACTCTTAAGCTATTCCACCTACAGTTCTTTACCCTCATTTTTCCAGTGCACTTATCCGATCCCCATATATTTTTAACTTGCCCTAATTTTTCACCCCTGCGTTTATATTTGAATTAAAATTTATCAAATTTTTTTCATAATAAAACCCTGTTTCATAAAAAAATAAAATTAGGTTCGTGTGCATATGGCAAAACTCATGGGTTAAGATAAACTCTTTTGTAGTATTAGATGCGTTTTTCGGCTAAAAATTTGTATTGTATCTTAATCCCTACTTGGCCTGGCTAAAACTCCAGTTGGGGTTTATGGAAGGAATGGAGCGGGAACCCCTATGCTCCGGAGTTTTCTCGTTTTGAACTCCTGGAGCTCACCCAGGCGTGTTTTTTTGAGTTTTTTTTCAAAAGTGAGAAGGGGGATTTAGCTACCAGATGTTTTTACTACGATAAATCAAGTTTTTTTTTTATTTTAGCATTTTATTAGGGAAATTTATTTTACATAAAAACTTGGATTTTACAATATATAAATGTATAAATTTTGGGTAAAAAAAGCTTCACTGGGAAAAATATATTGTTGGACTTAATTTCAACGTTAACACATGTTTTAATACGGGTGGGTATGAAACGCAAAATCTTAAAACGCAAAAAGCGAAAGTCATATATCATTTTTAATGAGTTTTTGCGTTTCATACCCTTTTGGCAGTATGAAAAGCCTAAAATGCAAAAAGCGGACGTAATTAATCAAATTTTTATTACGAGGTTTTGAGTTTTGAGTTTTTGCGTATCATACCAAAAAAATTTTTTTTCGACAGGCTTAGAGTTTCTAATGGTTTAAAATAGGTTAATTAATCCGCGTTTTTGCGCTTTAAGATTTTGCGTTTCATATCAAAAAAAATTTTTTTCGGGTTTTTGACTTAAATGACTCCTAATGATTTATAATGGGGAAATTATAAACTTTTTTCCGGGTTTTTGCGTTTTATTGCGTTTCATACCAAAAAAATTTTTTTGTGATTTACCTTATTCCTAATTTATTATTAAGGACCGAGTACCCGTTTTTTCCGCGTTTTTACGTTTCATACCAAATTTTTCCGAGTTTTTGCGTTTCATAACAAAAAGTTTTTTTTCGGGGTTTCGACTTGAATGAGTTCCTAATGGTTTTTAACGAGGAAATCAATAATATTTTTCCGCGTCGTTTTAGGATTTTGCGTTTCATACCAAAATTTTTTTTTTAGATTTAAAATATGTTCCTAATGCATTATTATTTACTGAGTACCCGTTTTTTCCGCGTTTTTGCGTTTATACCAAATTATTTCCGAGTTTTTTGCGTTTAATACCAAAAAAACTTGTTAGATTTGACTTAAATGAGTTCCTAATGCATAATGGATCGAGTACTCGTTTTTTTCGCGTTTTTGCATTTCATACCAATTTTTTTTCCGCGTTTTTGCGTCATACCTAACAATCATTTTTTAGAGCCCGTAACACTAATGAATTATACTATTAGAAATTGATTGATTGATGTGCTTAATTTAGCTGTGTCATCACGACTTGCTGATATAGGTTTTTTTATTATAAAAGTATATTTAGATTTAAAAATAATTAAGATTATAGATATGATCATCTCACGATGACTTTTTATAAATATCTATATACACAGAATATATTTTGATTTTAAAACCATACAATAAAATACTTATCTTTACCCCAATAAATATCGAACCATATCAAAATAAAAGATATATCAGGCCAGATTCTAGCTTTTCCATTTTGGGAGGGGGGGGGGGAGGTCTAAAAAAACTCGTGGAAGGTCAGAAAAATAAAAAATATACATGTGCAACAATTGAATCCATGTTCAAAATTTTTTAACAAATCAATAGTAATTTATCAAACATGAAAATAAGTGTTTAATGCGCATAAAAAAAATTGCAACCATGTCTTAAAATAGTAAGCAATAATAGGCTGATCATGAGCAGTGTATTGTATTAATCTAACAATTTTATGCTTGAGGTTGTTTTGATCAAATTACAAAATTCATCAAAATTCAACGCCCCAGTTAATGATTTTTCGTGTCCTAGAAGAACCAAATATTTACGCAGGTCCTACTTGCCAGCCTACTAGAAATTATTATCCTTCCTAAAGAAGAAAATGTGGCCTCACTCGACGTTGAATGAAGAGCCAAATAGCAAACTTCTAGAAAAAATATTAGATAGATTAGAAAACGCATCTTTGTAATCATATCAAAATTTAACAAAATCATTAGTAACACATTTTTTGTAATTATTAAGTTTTCTTATTAAAAAAATTTTTGACTACGTCAATAATAAATTTTTATCAATATTTCTTATTGAAAGAAGCTTTAATTTATTTAATTTTATATAAATGGATATTCTAATTTATAAAGGTATTCTAAAGATTTTAAATAGTTATTATCGGTAAAATATCTATTATAAGAATCAATAATATAAAAATAAATGCGTTTTAGTTTATCATACATTTTTTTAATTATTCTCAAACTTATGAGTAAAAAATAAATTAAAATTAAAAAAATCTTTAGGTTTAGTTTTTCTTTTATCCATAGATAAATAATTGTCATTTTTAAAAGTATTATATAAATCAGACCAGTTTTTGAATAAAAATTTTAATGTATTTATATTTCGTAATTGTTTAATTTCTAACAAACAATGGTGTATTAAATCAAAAGTTTTAGAAAAATTGTTTTGCATTGAAATTGATCATTAATTATTTGTAATAAATAAATAATTTTTTAAATGACAAATATATCTGATTGTAAATATGGTCAAAAAACCCCGACGCTTCGGCCGACTTGAATATAAAAAAAGTTTTTATTTTTATTTTCTTGAAATAGTAATTAATATTTTAATGTAATTTAAAAAAAAACAATGGCGTTGTAGTGACCACACCACCGATGGGGCAACAGCCGGGGTATGGTCCCGCATTCAGTAACTTTCTTGATTGCATCATGTTTAAAAATTTATAAAGGAAAAAATATCAATAAAATCTTCCCTTCACTTGAAATCTCAAGACAATCTTTTACAAGATGCAATCGGTGGTCAAAGCAGTGAATATACGGGACTTAGTGTCCAGCTATTTTGCTTCGAAACACTTGAACACCACCGGGCATTACGTTCGCCCCATCGTAGCATTGTGCGATCAGGCTTTTTGGTTTTAGATTATATTTAAAAAATTTTTGACAAGTGAGAAAATTTCTTAGGCATCAAATTTATGAATTGCTTTCACAAATATAAAGCTTTTTGATATATTAAATTTTTCTATATATCTAAAAACAACAGAAATAATTTCTGTTAATTTGACATCTCTAGCGGATGAGAAGTGTTGATGAATGAAAACACTTTTTTAAAAAAGTAAATGTTTTCATAATAATTTTTCGATATTTTTGGCGGAGCAAATTTATTTATATTATAAAAATAAAATTTATACGTATTGGGAAGGGGGGCAAATTTTTTTTTGGGGGGGGGGGGGGGGGGCAAAAATAAAATAATTATGTATTTGGGTGGGGGCAAATTAAATTGGGGAGTGGGCATCATTTGGGGGGGAGGAGCAATAAGCCCCCCCTCTTTCCCCCCCACACAAAAAGGGGTCTAAAATCGAGCCTGCTAAGAAATGATGAAAGAATTTTATATTATTTTGTTCATTTTTTTATTTATTCTTATTGGTTTATAGGTTTTATATAATGAAGATAGTTTGCATCAGGCACGATTCTAGACCCCTTTGGGGGGGGGGGGGCAGTGCCCCCCAAAAAGTTTTTGATTGCCCCCTAAAAAATAATTGAATTTGCCCCCCCCCCCCCCCCCCCCCAAATACATAGTAATTTTATTTCTTCCACATAATATAATTAAATTTGCTCCGTAAAAAATATTTAAAGAATATTATCTTAAAAATATTTACTTTATTTAAAAGTGTTTTTATTCATTAATACTTCTTATCCGCAAGAGAGATCAAACTAACAGAAATATATAGAAAAATTTGATTTTACAGAAAGCTTTATATTTGTGAAACCAATTCAGCCTAAGAAATTTTCTCAGTTAACAACAATCTTTTGTTAGAAAATCTAGAACCAAAGAACCTGATCCCACAATGCTACGATGGGGCGAACATAATGCCAAGGAAAAAAATAGTGTTCAAGTATTTCTAAGCAAAATAGCTGGACACCATGTCCCGTATATTCACTGCTTTAACCACCGATTGCATCTTGTTGTAAAAGATTGTCTTGAAATTTTAAGTGAAGGGAAAGATTTTTTTGATAATTTTTCTTCCCTTCATAAATTTTTTCAACATTAATCCTTCCGACGAACTGAAATCTTATGATTTAAATACTGTTACTTATGGGACTGCATGCGCCCCTTTCCATAGCCATACAGGTTCTCAATCAACTAGCTAAACTAGGTAAAGATCAGTACCCACGTGCTGCAAGGATCATTCTTCGCAACTTCTATGTTGGCGACCTTTTAATTGGTACAGATTCCACTTGTGAGGCTAAAGAAGTTAAAAACGAGGTTAATCTATTATTAAAATCTGTGGGTTTCGTTTTAAAGAAAAGGGTAACCAATTCACTTGATCTCACCCATTAAGATAACCGGGATAACGTAGTCTTTAATATCAACGATGCTTCACGAACTCTCGGACTAACCTGGACGGCTGCAAGTGATGAATTTATGTTCGTAATCAAGGAGCCTAGCCAACATTCGAATTACACAAAACGAGTTATCTGTTCTGAGATTGCTAAGCTGATTTTTTAAAAATTGCACAAAAATATTTAATACTCTTTTAAAAATTAAAAATAAAAAAAACTTTTATATCTTCAGGTCACAGGGCCGAATCGGGGTTTTTTGACCATATTTATAATCATCTATTTATTTTTTTGTATTTAATTGAAAAATTATTTTATTTATTAAAAATAATTATAGATCAATTTCAATGCAGAAAGATTTATGTTTCTAAAACTTCTGATTTAATACACCATTGTTTGTTAGAAATTAAAAAATTAAGAAATAAAAATACATTTAAAAATTTATTCAAAAATTGTTTTGATATTAATATTTTTTTAAATGATAATAATTTATCTATGGATAAAAGAAAAACTAAACCTAAAGATTTTTCTGATTTTTATTTATTTTCTACTCATAAGTTTGAAAATATTTTGAATATTAATGATGAAGTAAAAAGTATTTCTTTTGATATTATTGATTTATTTATAATTTGATAATAGATTTTTCACCGATAATAGTTGTTTAAAATCTTTATATTCATTTTATAAATTTGATTAACCTTTATTTTAGATATAAATAAATTAGAGCCTCTTTTAAAAACAAGTAATATTGATAAAAATTCATTATCTAAAGAAATTGACGTAGCCAAAAAAATTTTAAATAAGAAACTTAATAATTACAAAGAATGTGTTACTATTGATTTTGTTAAATTTATATGATTACAATGATGCAATTTCTAATCTATTTAACATTTTTCCTATAAGTTTGTTAATTAGCTCTTCAACGTCGAGTTGTGAGGCCACATTTTCTTAAGGATAATAACGGCTGACAAGTAGTGACCTGCTTAAAGGTGATTTAGTTCTTTTAGAACACGAAAAATCATTAACTAGGGGCGTTGAATTTTTATGAATACTGTAATTTAATTAAAATCCTCTAAGATAAAATAGTTTGATCAATACAATACACTGCTCATAATCAGCTAATTATTGCTTAGTACTATCTTAACATATGCAAACTTTTTTTATGCGCATTTAACGTTTATGTCCATGTTTTATTTAATTTTTTACCCTAATATTAATAATTAGTTATATATAACCAGTGTTCTCTCATATATATTCTTCCAAATTAGCATACTTATACATTTTGTTTTCATGATAATCAATCTTATTTCACTTTTCATTTTCTAAAATCCAAAGTTTTATATAATTCATTTTTATTATTCATATATATCATATTTTTATTTTCATGCGCAATGATGCCAAATGATAAAATTATACTTTCAATTAATTTAAATCTCATATCTTTTTAAGCTATTGATTTTAGTTAAAACAATTAATTTTAATTCACATATTCATTTTATAAACTCATTTTTTTAATTTAAGAATATAATAAATTACTATTAATTTGTTGAAAATCATGGATTCTATTGTTGTACAATTTTTCTGCCCCACCAGTTTTTTTGCCCCCCTAAAATGGAAAAGCTAGAATCGGGCCTGGTTTGCATATAGGTTTAATTTAACTAATCATATGGGAAATTATTTATATTATTATTTTATGTCCTTGCTTACATTTTTTTTTGTTTTTTATTGAAAATTTAATATTGGCTGGATTATTGTTTATCAACATAATTTTGTCATTCATTTTAAAAATTAAAAAGTAATTTTATATTTTATTTATATTTGATTTGCTTTATATTTTTTGGTCATGTCTAATTAATACCATAAGAAAATTTTAGAATCTAAGTCTCTGCCATCCTGTATTAATTTACAATGTGGCTACTAATAATATTCACAGATTATCATATTTTACTCTCGAGATTAACGACTAGGTATAAAATTTTTGTCTCTTTTATAATCTCAATTTTGTCTAAAATAATTACACAAAAAAACCTGGCCTTCTAATTTTTTTCCCCATTAGAAATGGCTTACCCGCTTTTAAACTTTACTGCAGGTCCCGCAAAGTCAAATGAGAAAATTTAACACACGCCGGTTTTCTAGGTTAAAGCAGTGCTGCGAAAACAGTGAGCCTTAAAATTTTAGCTCATTTTTTCCCCCAAAATTAAAAAAAAATAGAGAGCGAGAATAAAGGTCTAAAAATAAAAGATTTAAAAAAAAGCCAAGGAGCAAAAATAATAACTCCAAAAAAGGGGCTCAAATATATGCAAAAGCCAATTTTTTATATAGTTTTTAAATCTTAAATTTTAAAACTTTAGGAATTTTTTTTTCGATCGCTTTAAAGGATACAAAAAATCCTTATTCGTAAGCATAGCATCCAAATAATATTTCAAGAAATCTTTTTAAAATCTTTCATATTTTTAAAATATGCTTGGGGGCGGCCGTTCATTTTTATAATAAATTGGGCGGGCTTTAATTAAATTAGCTCACAGGTCTGACCAGACAAGGCCTTAAAAGATTATATTTGCAGAGCTTCTCAGATCTCTAATATGGGCTGCCTTTTATTTAGGGTCAGGCCCCTTCTAGACGGCTCGTGATGTTACGGCCTAAACCTCCGGCATATTTTTTAATTTACGCTAGTTTTTTAGGGCCCGGTTCCAAATTTAAAAATACGACCCGGAAATTTAACGCAGTCTATAAGAATTTTGCAAAATTAACGATAAAATACCTAATATTTTAATTTTTCTAAAAATAAGGCAAATGTTAATCGGCCCGACCCGTTTTATTTAGCGACGCCGTACCTTTGCGCAAGCAGCTGTTACCGGGGCTAAGTAGCTTTTGAGTCTGGACTCTGATCTAATACCTTCAACCTGTCGGGTATTTTTTAA
Organism: Acutogordius australiensis; assembly: GCA_030555515.1. NCBI lineage: Eukaryota > Metazoa > Nematomorpha > Gordioida > Gordea > Gordiidae > Acutogordius > Acutogordius australiensis. The sequence continues at coordinate 8,132,891 of CM060245.1, forward strand.
ATGATCTTAATTACCATTCAAATTAAAATATTTCCATTTATAGTCGTCATAAGCCCAAATCAAATTGATCGGTTATTTTTTGTATTAATAAAAATAAATTTTAATAAAAATAAATGGGGCCAAAAAATTTGTAAGAGTTTTAGATTTCGATAATTTTTAAATGATAAAGTTTTCTATTCGAACATTAAAATTATGCAACTTTCAACCGACTTAAAGGAAATTATTTTATTTGTTCAAAATATGGTATTAAAACCTGGAAAAACAATGAGCCAAAAAACTTTGGCTCATTTTTTCCCCCAAAACATAAAATAAGAAGGGGAGCTACAAATAAAGGGCCAAAATAATAATTCAAAAAAAGCCCTACTAAGAAAAGGAGCAAAAAAAAACCATAAAAAGTGGCTCTTAAAAAAAACATCAAAAAGCCCATATTTTGTTTTTTTTATAATAATTTCGAAAAATTTTGATTTTTTCTTTATAATAACGATGGGTGGGTTATTTTTCCTTAAAACTCCTCTATTTTTTATGAAGAAAAGGGGTTTTTTCTACAAAAATATTGGTATAGAGAAGCGTTCAGAGTTTGTTTGTTTCCAAAATAATTTTGAATATTTTGTTAGAGCAGGGGCCGTTACTTTAAATAAGAAATTATATTATTGTATATAAATATATGCTGATAATTATCACATATGACATATTAAAATTTTAAACATTAAATCAATTTTCTTTCTTTAAAATTAATTTACTTTGAAAGGGTTTTAATAAATAAAATTCAACTTGGATAACAAACTTAAATAAAAATTTAAAACGAATTTTAATACTATTAAAAAACTGCCTACCCTTTAAATCAAACTTAGTAAGTTAGCTAAAAACATTAAAAATTTAAAAAAAATTAGGTCAATTAAAAAAAGATTTAAAAACAAAAATAAATTAAAATTTTTTTCCTAAATTACAACAGCTAAACTGCTAAATTCCAACATCAAATAATAATTTTATAAAAGGCAGAAAATATATCGTGCTATATTTACGTTTCTGCAAAATATTCTATATAAATTAGAATATGTGACCAGGCTTCGCTCGGGATACCCCTTTATTATTGCATGCTTATGAACGCATTACCCTAACTCAAATGCTTTGCCCATTACTCGACCAATATAAACTCAATGAGGCTAAAATTTTATGGAAAATAAAGGTGAGTATATTTAATATTCATCAATAAAAAATAAGGTAATTTACTAAATAAAAAGTTCGAAACCGCACCTTAAAGAACGAATATTATGGATATTTGGAGTTTTGGCATGGAGATTATAAGTTTATATTATCAAAGTGTCGCTCAACTTTACTTTAAGGAATTTGAGGTTTGAAAATTTGAATACGCTCTATTTTTGATAAATTTTGGCTGAATTGAGCGAAGTTTTAAGCAAGCCTACACTAAATTTTACATACTTTCAATTAATAAGCTGATGTTTCTCATTAAAAAATGGTCATTTCTGGACTTTCAAACGTTAATATCTTAAAAACTATAAGCGAGCAACAATTTTTATCAAAAAATTCGGGATTTTTAGGGCAATATTGACCTAGAAAAAATTATTTTATAGTCAGAATTTTGAGATAATCGAACTCGAGTAAAAAAACCCAATTTTTTTGAAAAGTTATAAAATATCGTATCTTAATAATGGAAGTAGCTAGAGGTCTGAAATTTTTCACGTGCATTAATAGGATTATACTTGATACAGAATAAAAATTTCAATAATATTTTTTGACAAAGTGGAACAAAGATAATTGCAAATTGGTTAATTTAATGAGATAAGAAAAATGAGATACATAAAATTATAGCAAGCAATTTAAGAATACAGTTGAAAAATAATTTGTCAAAGGGAAAACATGTTATTATTTGGGTATAAATATCAAAAATATTTTTAAAATGAATAGAATTATATCTAATATTCAAAATTTTAAATAAAATATCTTGAAAACACTCCTGTTTTAATCTTTTTTTAAATTTCTAGTTATATCTTAAAATGAAAATCATACCTATAATATGCAGTAAATGGGCCAAATTTACAATAAAAAGTTTATACTAAAAAACATCAATATCAAACTGAAAAAAATTCTATGGATAATTAAATATAATTTTATTAATATTTATTATATAAAAAGGATAATGTGTAAAATTTTGTTATTTCCAGTACTTTTGCTCTAATGAAGATGAAAGATGGAAATAAAAACTACAATAATTTATATTTTTTGACAAAAAGTTAAATATACAATAATTTTAAGTGCTATTTATAATGTTTATCACAAATTATTTGCTAAATAGCATCAAAAATATTTAATCAAAAAAAACTAAATGCAGAGATAGCTTTAAATTTAAGATTAACTACTTTATAAAAATACAAAGGTAAGTATGTACCTGGCCAAACTTTGGTGACAATGATTTTAATATTTCATTCTAAAAAAATAATAGATATGAATTGGTCATTTCTGGACATTCAAACGTTAATATCCTAAAACCTATAAGCGAGCGACAATTTTTAATAAAAAATTCGGGATTTTCAAGGCAATAATGACCTAGAAATGTTTTTTTAACGACTTTAGTCTGGGGTCGTTGTATTAGGAATTAGCCTATAATTTAAAATTGGTTGTGTCTATCTAACATACGAAATTTAGAAATCATATGGTATTTAAAATTAAAAATATAAAATATTAAAATATAAAACTATAATTAAATAAAAGATAATATTGATAAACATGTTAAATAAAAAGAATATTTATTACCGTTAATTATATTTCTTGGCTATTATGAAATTTCTAATAATGTACGTTTTATGTACCTTTCGGTACCTGATGCATAACTCGGCTCCTATATACTCTAAGAGGCTGAAATTTGCATCGAATTTCAAGTAAACATTCTTAAATAAGCTATTAAAATTTGAAAGTATTTTATAGTCAAAATTTTGAAATAATAGAACTCGAGTAAAATAACCCAATTTTTTGAAAAGTTTTAAAATATCGTATCTTAATAATGGAAGTAGCTAGAGGCCTGAAAATTTTCACGTGCATTAATAGGATAATACTTAATATGGAGTAAAAATTTCAAAAATATTTTTTAATTATTTTGAGCGTAAAACGTTTTTTTCGTTTTAATTAAGAAATATGCACACCTCGTGGATAAAAACAAAAAATTTGCCATCCCAGACACCTTTTACACAAACGATTTTTTTTCGTCGATTTTGAACGGTAATCACTAATACTCGAAAATTTCATTTCTAATAATATAGATAACGGAAGTAGCTAGAGGTCTGAAATTTTTCATGTGCATTAATAGGGATATACTTGATATAGAGTAAAAATTTTAAAAATATTTTCTAATTATTTTGGTTGTAAAACGTTTTATTTTAATAAAAAAATATGCACACCTCGTGGATAAAAACTAAAAATTGGCATTTCCAGACACATATTACACAAACAATTTTTTTTTCGTCGATTTTGAACGGTAATCACCAAAACTCGGGATTTCCCATTAATAATATAGATAACGGAAGTAGCTAGAGGTCTAAAATTTTTCACGTGCATTAATAGGGATATACTTGATATAGAGTAAAATTTTCAAAAATATTTTCCAATTATTTTGGTCGTAAAACGTTTTTTTTGTTTTTAATAAACAAATATGCACACCTCGTGAATAAAAATAAAAAATTTGCCATCTCAGACACCTTTTACACAAACGATTTTTTTTTCCTGGATTTTGAACGGTAAACAAAAAACCTCGAAAATTTTATTTTTAATAATATAGATGGACAAAACTTGATATAATTTTAAAGGTAAGTTACATGATATTTTATGAAAAAAAGATTTAAAAAATTTTTTAGGGTATAATAAACATTTTAAAATCTCATTTGGTCAAAAAGGCCATTTTATAGGGATAATGGATCTTAGAAGTCAAAGTGAATACACTAGTAAAAATTAAATACATATAAGATATGGCTGTCAAGGGTTATGTTTTAATAAACTTATCCGGCATTGTTATTTGCTGACCAGTGTCATAGGTTATCAGTAATAAATACTTTAAAGTTCATTTAGAAATATACTTAAAAGGGCATATTTAATTCTCTATAACACTAAATAAATTTAAAATTAAATTACTATATAAGAAATTGTATTTGTAAGTTTAGTACATTTAAAATGCTATTCGGAAAAAATTTTTATAAAAATAAAAAATCATTGTATATGGTAAATAGGCAATATTTTTTTAAAATATTGCTATAGAAGAACCTTTTTATATCTATAAATTATTTTAAAGCCATATACCATGATCCTATATATAAAATATGTAAACTATTTTTTGGTTAAAGATATAATTGCTGTATTATGAATATTTAATTGATGTACCATTTTGCTTTTTATAGTAGAGACACTCCAAGCATACTTAATATGTAAAAATATTAAGTAAAAAATAACTAAAAAGTAATGTAGCAAATATTTAGTCTTGAATTACATTGAGGCAATATAATGGTTTTAAACTGAAACCATGTGGAGTCCATAACCCCAATTTATTTAAATAACCAAATTTTATTAGACTTTGATCAAATTTTAATTACCAGCTGTGTATATTTTATATTTAGGCAAAGAGTTACAGAATTTTGGATAATATTTAATATATTTGAAGATATTCAAATTATAAAAAATGCTGGGGTCCGTATGGACCCCACAGTACCGGACTCACAGTACCAATCGCGGGTTATTTTTTAGCAAAAACCACTGTTAATAAAAGTATGGTTCAAATAAAAATGGGCTCTATTTTATATAGCCAAAAAAGAAAAAAAAATTTAATAGCAACTTTAACTTTTAACAAAAATGCTCCAGAAAAAAATAAGTAAAACCTGTCCAAAAAAGTAGAAAAAAGGTTTTATGGCTAAACTCGTATCCTATTTTTAAAACATTTTATATCAGAATAATACCCTAAAAAATTTTAAAACTTTAGGGAATATTTTATATTTGATAAACAACATTTTTGTATTTTTTAATTAACAAACATTGAGTTGGACCGACTACATAGAGTCCGGTTTTTTGAGATTAAAAATTTTATTTAATAGAAAAAATTGGAATTTCAGAAAAAGATCTTTTTGCAGAATTGTATTTTATTATCGGCTTAATGTAAAGCTTAAAAAATTCTTTTTGGGGGTTATTCTTCCTTCTTTTAAGCTTACCTAAAACTCATGATTATTTTGATTATCTATAAATTTGGCATTTCTCTATCAACAATATTTGCTTTGCTATAATAAAATGCAACTTAATTAATTTTTAACTTTTAAAATGCTTCCAGTCCCTGCCATTCACCTTTGGAAAAATTTATTATTTTAATTAGGGCACGTGCAAAGTGATTTTATTTTCGTGAAATTTTCAAAATTTTGAAAAATTTTATTTTAAAATAAAACACAAATTTTTAAAAAGTTGCCAAAATTAGTGTATGCACATAAAATGCTTTTTTTTAAATAAAATTTTTTTTAAAAAATTTTCAAAAAAATAAAAATTTTAAAATTTTTAGAATTTTCAAAATTTTACGAAAATAAAAACTCATTTTGCACGTGCCCTTAAACACAAACCAAACTTTCAGCCAAAAATAGGCATTGTAATTAATTTCAGATGCTATTTCGTATTTCGTAACTAGTTATACAAAAATCGCAGAATGAGTGTATGTTTAATCTGAAATTTTTTATGAAAAATGATACCAAGAATAGTCAGAAAATTAAAAAAATGTGGTCCAAGTAAAAGATTTAAAGTTTTTATGCTTCCTTGGAAACCGAAGGAAAAAATTGAAAGAGAAAGAGAGAGCTACCTTGATTATTTGGAAAATGTTGAATCCATAAAGTAAATTTTATGATCAATTGGTTGATTTATTTACAAAATCTTTAGTATAATTTAGAAATTTTTTTAAAAAGATTGAAGATAACAAAAAATTACTTGGTGGTCAAGATGATTTATTAAGACAAATTAGAGAAAAAGAAATTACTTTTATTGAGGATCAAAATGATAAAGAAAATCAAATTATTGCCAAAAGAAGGTTAAATGTTGTTTGCTTTTATTTACTTTTGATATAAAATATTAGTTATGCTTTTTGGCAGAGAAGAGTTAATGTTCAAAAAATGGATGGAAGAAAGAGCCAAAGAAATTTGGGTGTTTTTAGATGACAAAGAAAAAATGATTAAACAACTTGAAAAAGCTGACCAAAAAATCCTTGAGCTAGAGGTAATAACCTACCTTAAATTATTATTGAAATTTGTGGTTCTAACATGTTTGTCAATTTCATATTTATGTTTTTTAATTTTTACTATTTTTTTTAATAATCTTTTGCAGTCTAAAACACCCAATTACATTACAAATGTGAACGATCTTACCAAATTAATTGACAAAGTGTTGGAGGGCAAAATTGTAGATTACAATTTTGCAGTGACCCCGGAAGGCAAAAAACTTATGGGTGATAAACCATCAAAGTTTACTTGGTAGCAGCCCTTTCCCTTAATTTATCTGTTTTAAATTATTATTACAAATAAATGTTGGAACTAAACTCTATCTTAATATAGCTGTGGCTTATCTTTTATGATTCACAGTTACAAAACAGTTTTAATTGGTTCAGTTAAACATTCTTTTTCAGTTACTGTTAATAAACTATAGGAAAACAAACATTATCTCTATATGACAATCAAAATATTAAATTAAGTAAAAATTTAGGCTTAAAAATTAGATGTGTATAGATATTAGTATTGGCTTAGGTGTACAAACTCTTAAATTGAAAAAAAATAATGGTTGTTTTATTGATATTTAAAATATATATAAAATATTTGTCCATTCATATATCAAAAAAGTAAAGATAATATTGTCATAAAAATTTCATGTAAATTATTCTGTAGAATTTAATGTTATTTTTATAATTACATAAAAAATTGTATATATAATTGCAACAACTTTTCATATAGAGTATGTCAATTCATGAATAAAATCATAAATAACTAGTAACAGATATGCAGATCTTTAAAGTACTTAAACATATAAAATAATTCAATCACCATTTCTTCTTGCCCAAAAGTATATATAATTATTAAAAAAAAATAAATAAATCTAAAGCTATATTTAATCTGATTATTTTTGCCTTATTTAAAAATTTTTGCTTTGAATCGATATCAAGAGCAAAAATGTCGAAAATTCGTTTATTGGCGTTAGCTTTCTTTTTTTATTACTAAATTCTCAATTTGACCAAATTAAAAATTGAGCGGAAAGATAAAACAAAAAATAAACTGGGCAAGTAAATGTAAAGTGAAGAAACCTAGGCCTAAGGTCTAACAAATTTTTAAGGGCAACTCTTTCATTTTCTTTTTTTTTCAGTGGGATATTAAATTAATCAGACTAGACAAATTAAAACTGCAATGCATATAAACAACACATATTAACTTGCCTATATTGCCAATAACAAAATAAGCTTTGACCTAAGACAATTGATAACTTAAGCACAATGGATATGGGTTCAAAATAGTTTTAGTTTTTTTCTAAAAATAACATCAATAATTATGAGGTATTTGATCAAACTGCAAAGGCTTTTGGGCTAATTTGTAGAATTTTCCATTTCATAAGCTCGAGGCATGTTTGGGCATCTTCTGCACTATCGTGGCCACTCACTATAAATTAATATCACAAAAAGATAAATTAATGTGATTCTTATGAGGATTGTATTATAATCGCTGTTATAAAGGTTATTTAATTTATATTTTTAATTTTGAACAGATCAAAATTTTTTTTATAGAGTTATGAGCAATTTCAGGAACATCCAATCTTAAACATTTTCGATTTCGTTTACGATTTTTTCTGAAGTTAACTAAAAAACATATGAACTTTTAAAAAAATGTATAAAAAAAAGATTATAAAACAAAAAATATTGGAAAAATATTTTATATTTAAAACAGCGACTGCTATAATTAAAATTTATACATATTTTCATTTAAAAAAGCTATAATAAATTGTATCCTTAAGCGGTGTCAATTATTTTGTATAACTTGTATGTTGATATGAAAACTTTTTGATATGGTGTATTTATTTTTTTTCTGAGATAAAAACATAAGTTACAAGTGATTAAAGTATGAACCCAAGTTCGTAAAATAATCCAATTTGATTTAATTTTGCTGTATTTACGATGTATACAGCCGAAGTTTAAAGAAACTTCAAAACAAAACATATTTCTTAAAAGCCCGTGATAGAAATTTTTCCAGTGTCATACATTCATTGATTTTTGTCGACTTGTGTAATTTTTAATAACGAGGCAAGATTCCTAATACATCTAAACAATGCTTATAGTTTCATCGTAGAGAAATTAGTGGAAATTTTAAAAAAAAAATTTACCATCGTCCTGGATAATCTTTTTCAGAAATTCGCCGCTCAAGGTCCGCAGGGCACGCTTGAAGGGCAGCCCCATCCGATGGGGGAACACGAGGGCAGTGTCAACAACAATCTCGTGAACGATTTGAAGCCCTACGAGATCGGATTCAAGGGAATGTCCTATCAAGATTGTGTTGAAAGCCAAAGTTTTGTTCAAACTTTTATTCTTGGTAGTGATTCCTTTTCCCACCAGTATCTTAAGTACGTCGCTCTGCGCCTCAGTGAAAGTCTTGAGCGGCCGGGTGCGCTCGGAAGGCGTCACCTCGGGGTCAAGGTTGCCGGCGGTTATGCCGCTGAAACGGGTATTGCAATCGACCAAGGGCAAGTTCCGAGGCTGGACAAATACATCGTAAACCGTCACAAATTCGTGTTCTTTATCGTTGTTATGGCTATTGCTGCTTGTTGAATAAGTCCGAGCTAAGTCTCGATTGGCTGGAGTATTTATTCCCACGAGGGTGACGCGGGCCACTTCGTTGCCGAGCGGTGTGTATACCATTTCGCAATCTAAACCATACACCGCCAACTGGCCGCCTCCGTCAATCTTAGCGGCTTCGTCAAAAATGTGATCGAAAGGAAAAAATTGCGAATATTTATCGTTTCCCGAAAGATTTTCGTCGTGTTGAGTCATTTTATCTGAATTTTCGTCTGGCTCTGATTTTGGAAAATCGGACGCTGAACCCGCAAAAGGTATTTGACGCGACACCAACTGGGCGCAAGTAGTTCGCCAGCATTTAAGTGGGTGGTCGGTCGGTAAGGTCTCGAGATATTTGATATTATTTTTTGGGACGGAAGATAATTTGTCAATCAGGGATCCAGTTTTGTAATATAGAACGATAGACTTATCGGTTACGTGTAGCGGAGCTAAGGTGCAGCCCCGTTCTTGGCCTGCGCCACCACAACAGCTGTACTTGAGGAGGGCGGGGCCGGCGTTCTTCTTGTTACTAAAACCGCCTGTCTTGCGGAGTTTGCCCCAGTGGTACAAACACTCGTCGTCCGGCTTGACGTACGTGAAGATTGATGGACAGCCAGGGACGCGTTGCTCGAGCACTTCGTACTCTTTGGCGCAACGGCAACAATTAAATCTAATGGGTCACGTAAATAATAAAATACATATAAATCTAACAACTTTGGTTGGGTTGCAATAGAATTTGTTACGATATATATTTTTTATTCATTATTGTCGAAGTAGTACAGTGGCTTTACTTAGCATCAATCTATGAGGTAGCTCTATTGAACTAAACGTTTTAAAAATAGTTTTATTGCTTTAACCTATAAAATATTTCTCCTGCAAAAATTCTCTTAAAAATGATATTAATACAAGATCACCTCTCTTTTTTTATTACATTCTCTCCTAAACTTGGACGCTAATTTATTTTACTTTTATTTCACTGAATGATTGCTTTACTTTTATCTTACATAACTCATAATTTTATTTTCTTAGATTAAAAAATTGACTCTTTTACATCGGTGTTATATTTTACACATTTATTTTGATCTAAATTAATTAATATCTCATCAATTCATATGAACCTGGATTGATAAAAAATATGCAATTTTAATAAAAATTAGCAAACCATTTTCACCTACTAAGAATGTTATAATCGAAATAATTCAATAGCACCAAATTATAAATTATTAAACTTGATTAAAAAATTTATTAGATTAGTAAATATTGTTCAAAAATCAATATACCTTCTTAAAGACAATCGAATTATTATTTATTTTTAAAATTATAATTTAAAAATGTGGATAGCTAACCGATGTGTCAATAGTCCATCTGTCTGCTCATAATCAAATTCCGTATTCCCAGAAGATTGAGCGGAAAGATTTAACTTTAGGGGTGAGGTAGAACGCCCGCTCCCAAGAAGTGAAGCCGAGCTCGGGTCCTTGTGGATCGATATTTTGACTTTAGCGACAGGTTTAGGAAGGGCAGGGCGGGGCTGTTGGGACAATAAGGCAACATATCCCGCAGTCGAAAGGAGAGGTTGATTTTGATGGACGAACGTGTCGATGCTCTGCTTGTTAACAGGCTCGATACAGACTACGGTGGTATTTTGCTCAATTTTACTGAAAGTAGGGTTTTCAATCAACGGCCCCTTTTCCCGGAAATCTAAGGTTAGCTGATGGTGTTTCAATATATTTAGTAAATATGGGTACCCATTTGCGACTAGGTTTGGACGCGTGAGTAAAAAATCTTTAAGTAAACTAGCAAAAGTGGTCTGAAACAGAGTCATACGCGCGTCCCGTCGGACAGTTTGAGTGGAATTGAGAAGTAAATCGGGATTGACCAAACCGCTAGCGGAGGCAGAGGTGCTTTGGAGTTTGGCTTGGATAACTGCCAGGATATTTTCGTCGTATTTCTCAGTTCGAATGGCTTTTACAGCGGCGGCAGCGAGATTGAAGTAGATGTTCTTGTTGCCAGCCTTGCATTTTGCGAACGCGGTGTGTTCGGCCACAAAGGCTATTCGTTTGACGGGGTCCAAAAAATTAGGGTCATTCATCCAATCAGCTGTTTTGAGGGACGAATATCCTTTATCGGCGAAAAATGAGGTCATAAGTTTTATGAGGGCAACTAACACCTCGGTCCATATGAGATTAAGGTATTTTTGACGGATATTTAGGGAAATTTTTGAACTACTGAGGCTGTCTTCACCCGTTTTGAGGTATCTGTCAGAATCAGTGATGTTGAGGGGTTGGCTCAGAGCAAAGGTTTTTGAGTCGAGAGAAGGTCTTGAATTGGTGTTGGTACTAGAATTAGGATTAGATGATGATGTAAGGGCAAAAGGTGCCTAAGTGAAATAAATGAATGAATAAAAACATATGTATATACTTAAAAAGGAAAGTTTTTAAAATAGAAATTATAACATCCGTAAGACTTTCCAAAAAAAATTACAGTTTTTTCCATGCTAGGGGTATGAGCAACACGAGTTTTAGCGCCTTTTTGAATTGAATATTCAATAATTTGAGGATCATTATTGCCCGAAGGGTTAAATTTCGTTTTGTGGGTGGTCTCTTTAGGTGCGACAGAAGTAATTCTCTTGAGCATAGTCAAAGCGGGGTTGTGGATCGCGGGGGCACAAGTATCGGCGAAGTTACTCCGAAAAGCAATCTTGGCTGATTTGAGACGAGATTTCCGGAGATTTTCAGCAGAAGAAACCTCAAAATCCTTATTTTAAGGAGGCACGAAATAAACAAACAAAACTAAATTTTTATATTTTACACAACTAGGCTTAAAAAATGCATGTATAAATAATCCAAATCCAGGATATGTCAGAACCACGCACTATCCAAACTTCTTTTCAATATTTTCTACCTTTTATTAGAATTTTTAAGCGAAATCACCTTAGTCGAACAAACTAATTTAAAAATCGAATTTTGCATAAAAAGTGAAAAAATTAATTTATAGCTGAATAACAAAACATGTATAATAAATATAAGCGTTATGAGCAATTTTTTGCCAATGTAAAACTATAGTCATTATATTTAAAATTTTTATTTAAAATATTATTGTATAATCCGTCAATGTTACTATATTGCTTAAATAATGAAATAGAAATAATTACTGTTGAATCGTGTGCCCTACGCTTCACCCCTTTAAACGAAAGGGCTGCTGCATCAATCGATGCTTTCTCTTGCCTCGAGGATGAATTCTCGAACCGAGCGGGCCCACCACCGCCTTCCATTCTGAGTAAGAGTCTACGGGCTTCATTATCTGACCCTCGAGGTGACATCGTTTCAAACGAACAATTTTTCTGATATTTTTCAGCAAAAAAATAATTTTTGGTGGAATGAAAGTTTGAAATCAGTTTTTAAAATCATAAATTTTTTTTTTCGTTTGCGTTTACATATCAATTTATATGGCAAATATAATTGAATTTTTCAGCATCAAATATAAACTAATATTATAATTTAAAACCTCGCTATTCAGCATTGATTTTTTGGTATAATACGACTATGAGGCGTTTTTTTCTTTTATATACATTCACATTTAACTCTAAATTTATTTAAAACTAATGCAAGGTGCGCAACCACTCACCTTCAATTTTGCTAAATTTTGCATCAATAACAAACAAATTTTTATTTATGAAAATATAGAAAAAATTGTTTAAGAGCTTTACATCCATTAAATTTGGAAGTTAACTTAATACAAATAAATTCTAGACATATAATATAAATTTTTATGCTTTTAAACGGTTCATTCATCATTTTCTCAAATATCACTTAACATATTCAGTTTTATAGTAAATTATTAGATTTAGCATTATACGTTTTATCTAGAATACATATAAAGAAATTCACTATAAAAAAAATTTTTGAAATTTTTAAATTTTTATAAAAATAGAAGAAAATTACATGTTAAAAAAAAGCAATTTAAATGTTTTATTTTGGTTCAATCAATATGGCAATATAAATTTACAATCAAAACTCACAGGCTAAATTAAAAAAATAATTACCTCATTACTGGCAGCAAAAATTTCATCTTTAAGTTGGGTTAAGAAATCTTTGGTAAGGTCTTTCTTGGCCAGCTTTGAAGGTGAAGAATAGGTGACTTTTAAATTAGGTTGATAAAAAATTGATATGCAATGATGAAAATTAAACAATATTACACATTAAGAATAATTGCAATGCAAAATATTAAATAATTAAAACAATGATATAATAAAACCTGCCATTTCTTGATCAGAACCAAATAAATCTGTTTCATTTTCTGGCACAGATACCATTGAAACATTGTCATCTTCATCATCATGATTAGAAATTTTAGGAGATTTAGCTTGTAATGTGACTGTATTTTTGATTTGCAAACCTTTATGAATATTATTAAGCAAATATTTTTTCCTGACAGCTTTGGGTGCAAGAGGCAAAATTGGGGCTTTGGATTTTCCACTATTTGCAAATATATCTATATCAAGTGATTTAAAGGGAGTACTAATTTTTTGTGTTTTTTTGACATTATTAGTCACTAATTTAGAGGAACCAAATTTTGCCTTTTGAAGGACAGATTTTAGTGAATCAAGATTTAAGTTGGTCATCTGAACTATATCTGTGGTTTTATTAATTGATTTATTTTCCAAATTAGATTCCTGTCTATCAATCACTTTGAAACCTTTAACTTTTGATGACAACAAAATGTCAGTATCACAATTTTTTTCATTTTCCTTATTTAGATTAGTGGTCACAATCACAGATTCTGAATTTTGCAAATTATTGTACACTGATTTGGTGATTTTAACACCAGAATTTGGGTCAGAAATATCTGGAGAAAGTGGTGATTCATCCTCAGAAAGATGTTTATTTTTTGTTTGTGCAACAAAAAATTCTATACCATTATTCTTGGAATCCATACTTTCCTTAAATTGAGCTTTTAACTTGGAAAGTTGGTCTTTAGGTAACTTAAATAAATAATTTAAAGTAAAATCAACAAGCTCATCATCTTCAATCACATTACCATCTAGAGTCATAATATTTCTATTACTCTTTAAATTCAATTCATTAATTGGGGTAGGTTTGTACTCAGGGATTGAATATTGTTTAGGCAAATTTGGTTGATAAGTTTCATGACTTTCATAAGAGTGATTAGTAAATTGACTCACTTGATTAGGAAGGTCTCTGGACTGAAAACTATTTTTGACATGTTTTATAGTGTTTGCCATGAAATTTATAAAATTGGGTTCTGCATTTTCATGGCATTGCATGGGTTTTAAAAAAATAAATTTTCAAATAACCGAAAAAAAATAATATTTTAATTACCTTCAAGCGTCATATCGTGATTATAATGACAATAAGGTCTATCGCAGTTACCATTAGAAAAATATGGGCATTTGATATTTTTAAAATAGCCTGAACTAGGGAACATAAGTTATCTCTTCATTCATCAAAAAATTTCATCTGGCTGTGTCATAGTGTCTTTTAAATTGTTTTCCTCATTTAAATCAAATAGTCATTACATATTAACCTTAAACATTTATAACATGTTTTTATTATTTTTTTTATAAATTAAAGATTTAGCCATTAATTTTTATTATGCCGTCAGTATTGCGTAGTCCAATCCCAGCACATTAAAATTATTTTTAAATAATTTGCATGTGCAAAATTTTAATAGCTTTACTTTATACATAACATTAGTATTAAAACTAAGTATAAGTTTTAAAACAAAATATTGGAAAAGAAGATATTTTTTTATTGTTGAGATCCGAATAAACCCTACAATGTCAATTTGTTATAAACTCTTTGGCTAAAAACTTATTGGTAATTATTTATAATATTTTATTAAATTATAATAGTATTACAAAGTATTTTTGCCTTTTAGGGTACCATATAGCCAGAAATATTTACATAAATTTTTAAATAAAACCTACAACATTATTCAATTATTTTGTTTATTAATTAGCATAATATTATTAAAATAACAAATTAATTATTTTTTTTTATATTTTTAAATAAAATTTGCAATATACATTAATATTAACTTACCTTTATAAAGCCCGTTTTCTTCCAAAATCAATAAAATATTATAATTTAAAAACTTCAATATTAAAATTAGCATAAAATAATTCTTGCCCTATCTATTGCGAATTATATACAAAAATCCGAACTTATGAAAAAATGTGTATATAATGTTACAAAATAATCTCAGACCTTATAATCTAGTTTTTATTTTTACAAAAGCAAACGCTGCAAAAACATAAAAATATTAAATACATTTTAAAATTAATAATAAAAAATTCTATTGTTGTTTGAAACCAAAATTAAAAAATATAAATACATATGAAGATTTATTCAAAAATTGTCCTGATATAAATAATACTTTTTTAAATGACAATAATTTATCCATGGATAAAGAAAAACTAAACCTAAGATCTTTCTAATTTTTATTTCTTTTCTACTCATAAGTTTGAGAATAATTTAAATATTAAGAATTAAATTTATTTTAATATTATTGATTTATTTATTGATTCTTTTAATAACAGATTTTTTACCGAAAATATTTCATTTATAAATTTGAATATATTTTTTAATATAAATCAGGCCCGATTCTAGCTTTTCCATTTTAGGGGGGCAAAAAAAACTCGTGGGGGGGCAGAAAAAAATTTTTTGCCGCCTTCGGCGGCAAAATTAGCCGTGACCTTCGGTCACGGCAAAAATTATACATGTACAACAATAGAATCCATGTTCAAAATTTTTTAACAAATTAATAGTAATTTATTATATTCTTAATTAAAAAAATGAGTTTATAAATTTATGTGAATTAAAAATTAATTGTTTTCACTATCAATTGCTTAAAAAGATATGAGATTTGAATTAATTGGAAGTATAATTTTATCATTTGGCATCATTGCGCATGAAAATTAAAAATATGATATATATGAATAATAAAAACGAACTATATTAAACTTTGGATTTTAGAAAATGAAAAGTGAAATAAGATTGATTATCATGAAAACAAAATGTATAAGATGCTAATTTGTAAGAATATATATGAAAAAACATTGGTTATATATAACTAGTTATTAATATTAGGGTAAAAAACTGAATAAAACATGAACATAAACGTAAATGCGCATAAAAAAAGTTTGCAACCATGTTAAAATAGTAAGCAATAATTAGCTGATTATGAGCAGTCTATTGTATTGATCAAACTATTTTATCTTAGAGGATTTTAGTTAAATCACAATATTCATTTCAACGCCCCTAGTTAATGATTTTTCGTGTTCTAAAAAAACCAAATCACCTTTAAGCAGGTCACTACTTGTCAGCCGTCATTATCCTTCTTAAAGAAGAAAATGTGGCCTCACAACTCGACGTTGAAGAGCCAATTAACAAACTTATAGGAAAAATGTTAAATAGATTAGAAAACGCATCATTGTAATCATATAAAAATTTAACAAAATCAATAGTAACACATTCTTTGTAATTATTAAGTTTCTAATTAAAAAATTTTTTGGCTACGTCAATTTCTTTAGATAATGAATTTTTATCAATATTACTTATTTTTAAAAGAGGCTCTAGTTTATTTATATCTAAAATAAAGGTTAATCAAATTTATAAAGGGAATCTAAAGATTTTAAACAACTATTATCGGTAAAAAATCTATTATCAAAATATAAATGAAATAATATTAAAAGAAATACTTTTTACTTCATCATTAATATTTAAAATATAAATAAAAATCAGAAAAATCTTTAGGTTTAGTTTTTCTTTTATCCATAGATAAATTATTGTCATTTAAAAAAATATTAATATCAAAACAATTTTTGAATAAATCTTCAAATGTACTTTTATTTCTTAATTGTTTAATTTCTAACAAACAATGGTGTATTAAATCAGAAGTTTTAAAAACATAAATCGTTCTGCATTGAAATTGATCTATAATTATTTTTAATCAATAAAATAATCTTTCAATTAAATACAAAAAAATAAATAGATAATTTTAAATATGGTCAAAAAACCCCGATTCGGCCCTGTGACCTGAAGATATAAAAGTTTTTTATTTTTAATTTTTAAAAAAGTATTAAATATTTTTGTGCAGTTTTAAAAAAAAAACAATGGGCAGGTAGTGACCACACCACCATAAGGCAACAGCCGGTATGGTCCCGCATTCACTAACTACCTTGATTGCATCATGTTGAAAAAATTTATGAAGGGAAGAAAAATTATCAAAAAAATCTTTCCCTTCACTTAAAATAAGACAATCTTTTACAACAAGATGCAATCGGTGGTTAAAGCAGTGAATATACGGGACATGGTGTCCAGCTATTTTGCTTAGAAATACTTGAACACCATTTTTTTCCCGGGCATTACGTTCGCCCCATCGTAGCATTGTGCGATCAGGTTCTTTGGTTTTAGATTATATTCTAACAAAAGATTGTTGTTAACTGAGAAAATTTCTTAGGCATCAGATTTATGAATTGGTTTCACAAATAAGCTTTCTGTATAATCAAATTTTTCTATATATTTCTGTTAGTTTGATCTCTCTTGCGGATGAGAAGTATTAATGAATAAAAACAATTAAAAAAAGTAAATATTTTTTAGATATTTTTGACGGAGCAAATTTAATTATATTATGTGGAAAAAATAAAATTACTATGTATTTTTGGGGGGGCAAATTCAATTTTTTTTGGGGGGGCAAACATAAAATTACTATGTATTTTTGGGGGGGCAAATTTAATTATTTTTGGGGGGGCAATCAAAAACTTTTGGGGGGGCACTGCCCCCCCAAAAGGGGTCTAGAATCGTGCCTGATATAAATATATTAAAGCCTCTTTTAAAAATATGTAATATTCATAAAAATTCATTAAAAGAAAGTGATAGCCAAAAAAATTTAATAAGAATTAATAACAGGCACGATTCTAGACCCCTTTGGGGGGGCACTGCCCCCTCCAAAGTTTTTGGTTGCCCCCCCCCCCCCCAAATAATTGAAATTGCCCCCCCTCCCCCAAAATATATAGTAATTTTATGTTTGCCCCCCCCCCCCCCCCAAATTGAATTTGCCCCCCCCCCTCCCAAAATACATAGTAATTTTATTTCTTCCACATAATATAATTAAAATTGCTCCGTCAAAAATATCTAAAAAACATTTAGAAATATTTACTTTTTTTAAAAGTGTTTTTATTCATTTATACTTCTCATCCGCAAGAGAGATCAAACAGAAATATATAGAAATATTTGATTTTACAGAAAGCTTTATATTTGTGAAAGCAATTCATAAATCTGATGCCTAAGAAATTTTCTAATTTAACAACAATCTTTTGTTAGAATATAATCTAGAACCAAAGAACCTGACCGCACAATGCTACGATGGATGCCCGGGAAAAAATGGTGTTCAAGTATTTCTAAGCAAAATAGCTGGACACCATGTCCCGTATATTCACTGCTTTAACCACCGATTGCATCTTGTTGTAAAAGATTGTCTTATTTTAAGTGAAGGTAAGAATTTTTTTGATAATTTTACTTTTCTTCATAAATTTTTTTAACACGATGCAATCAAGGTAGTTAGTGAATGCGGGACCATACCCCGGCTGTTTCCCCATTGGTGGTGTGGTCACTACCTGCCCATTGTTTTTTTTAAAAATTACACAATAATATTTAATACTCTTTTTAAAAATTAAAAATTAAAAAACTTTTAGATCTCCAGGTCACAGGGCCGAATCGGGGTTTTTTGACCATATTTATACTCATCTATTTATTTTTTTGTATTTAATTGAATAATTATTTTATTTATTAAAAATAATTATAGATCAATTTTAATGCAGAACGATTTATATTTCTAAAACTTCTGATTTAATACACCATTGTTTGTTAGGAATTAAACAATTAAGAAATAAAAATACATTTGAAGATTTATTTAAAAATTGTTTTGATATTAATATTTTTTTGAATGACAACAATTTATCTATGGATAAAAGAAAAACTAAACCTAAATTTTTTTTTGATTTTATTTATTTTCTACTCATAAGTTTGAAAATATTTTAAATATTAATGATGAAGTAAAAAGTATATATTTTAATATTATTGATTTTGTTATATTTTGATAATAGATTTTTTACCGATAATAGTTGTTTAAAATCTTTAAATTCCCTTTATAAATTTGATTAACCTTTTTAGATATAAATAAATTAGAACCTCTTTTAAAAATAAGTAATATTGATAAAAATTTATTATCTAAAGAAATTGACGCAGCAAAAAATTTTTTAATAAGAAACTTAATAATTACCAAGAATGTGTTACTATTGATTTTGTAATTTTTATATGATTACAATGATGCGTTTTCTAATTTATTTAAAATTTTTTCTATAAGGTTATTATTGGCTCTTCAACGTCGAGTTGTGAGGCCACATTTTCTTCTTTAAGAAGGATAATAACGGCTGACAAGTAGTGACCTGCTTTAAGGTGATTTGGTTCTTTCAGAACACGAAAAGCATTAACTAGGGGCGTTGAATTTTATGAATATTGTAATTTAATTAAAATCTTTTAAGATAAAATAGTTTGATCAACACAATACACTGCTCATAATTAGCTAATTATTGCTTACTATTTTAACATGGTTGCAAACTTTTTTATGCGCATTTAACATTTATGTTCATGCTTTATTTGATTTTTTACCCTAATATAAATAACTAGTTATATATAACCAGTGTTTTTTCATATATATTCTTCCAAATTAGCATACTTATACATTTTGTTTTCATGATAATCAATCTTATTTCACTTCATTTTCTAAAATCCAAAGTTTTATATAATTTATTTTTATCATTCATATATATCATATTTTTAATTTTCATGCGCAATGATACCAAATGATAAAATTATACTTCCAATTAATTCAAATCTCATATCTTTTTAAGCAATTGATAGTGAAAACAATTAATTTTTAATTCACATAAATTTATAAACTTTATTTTTTAATTTAAGAGTATAATTAATTACTATTAATTCGTTAAAAAATTTGAACATGGATTCTATTGTTATACGTGTATAATTTTTGCCGTGACCGAAGGTCACGGCCAATTTTGCCGCCGAAGGCGGCAATAAATTTTTTTCTGCCCCCCCCCCCCCCCCCCGAGTTTTTTCTGCCCCCCTAAAATGAAAAAGCTAGAATCGGGCTTGTTAAATAATTACAAAGAATTTGTTATTAATGATTTTATTAAATTTTTATATAATTACAAAGATGCGTTTTCTAATCTTTTTTACATTTTTTCTATAAGTTTGTTTGGCTCTTCAACGTCGAGTTGTGAGGCCACAAGGATATAACTTCTAGTAGGCTGGCAAGTAGTG
Organism: Acutogordius australiensis; assembly: GCA_030555515.1. Taxonomy (NCBI): domain Eukaryota; kingdom Metazoa; phylum Nematomorpha; class Gordioida; order Gordea; family Gordiidae; genus Acutogordius; species Acutogordius australiensis. The sequence continues at coordinate 8,153,087 of CM060245.1, forward strand.
ACCTGAATGATTTGGTTCCTCTAGGACACGAAAAATTATTAATTGGGGCAATTTTGATAATTTAATCAAAACATCCTCTAGCATAAAATTGTTAATTTAATACAACTGCTAATAATAATCAGCTAATTATTGCTTAATATATTAAAACTTGATTGCAAATTTTTTTATGCGCATTTAATGTTTATGTTTTTGTTTTATTTATTTACCCTAATATTAATTACTAGTTATATATAACCAGTGTTTTTTCATATTCTTCCAAAATGGCATAATTATATAATTTGTTTTCATGCTATTCAAACTTTTCATTTTCTGAAATCCTAAGTTTTATATAATTCATGTTTATCATTCATATATCCTATTTTTAATTTTCATGCGAATTGATACCAAACGATAATATTATACTCACAATTAATTTCCAAATCTCATATCTTTTTAGGCAATTGATTTTTATGAAAACAATTAATTTTAATTCACATATCCAATTTATAAACGCAATCAATTTTTTTATTTTATGAATATAATAAATTACTATTAATTTGTTAAAAATCATGGATTCATTTGTTGTACATGTATATTTTTTGCCAATTTTTCCTATCCCCTCCCCCCTCCCCCCAACAAATTTTTGTTGCACCCCCCATCCCCCTTCCACTGGAAAAGCTATCGGGCCTGATAAAAACTCACATTGCACTTGCCCTAAAAACAAATTATAAAAAATAAATATTTGTTTCAAATACATCAGATTTTCGTTAAATTTTTGATTATATAATTTTTATGCAAGCTCAATTAAAATAATCTTATAATTAAAGATTTTATTCAATACTGGGTTAACTCGGATTTAAAGATTTTCTGAAAAATGGCTGCTTTTACAGTGCTCGTCTCCTTTACCCTTCTGACAAAATCTTTTAAATTCAATATTTAAGGGCGCATTCAAAGTTTATTTAGTGTTTTGAAAATTTAAAATATTTTTAATTATCATTAAATTTCGTTTTAAAATAATTAAGCATAGGTTTTGTTCAAAATTGAGCCACCTAAGTCTATTAAGGAATTATTTCAAATAAATTAATATAAATATAACTGATAAAAGTATATCCACATGATTCTCGTTTATTAAAATTAATGTGCAAAAAATATTACGACATTGTACCAACATTTATATTTTGTCGAAAATTCCTATATTTCTAAAAAAATTTAAAAAAAAAACTTTGAACGCACCGTAGAATTCATTTATTTTAAGTGACATTTTGTATATTGCAACGCGCATAAAGGAAATTGATATAGCAAATTCCTGGATATTTCCCCTGGGAAAATCATAATTTTTTTTGCCATCTCCGCATTGGGACATTTTCTTTCCCGATGAAATAATCGATTTTGAGCGAATAGCACTTTTTTCGTTAAGACCAACATTTTGGTAACATATATATTTGTTCAGAACTGCTTTATTGCTAATTATACTTATACATAACTGTCCCGACTAATCAAACTCACAAAAATTTCATCCAAATATATACATTTTGGGGCTATTTTGCCTTTTCTAATATTTTTAATTAACATAATAATAGGCTATGAAAAAATACAAAACTTTATTTCACCACATTTACCTGGTTTATCAAGATATTTTCGATTCAATACAAAACCGTTTTCGGTAAAATACAAGCTTACCTGGATTATGATAAATAAAAACCACATTAAGCAAACAATTATAACCAAAAATTTAGTTTATTTTAGACAGTTGTCAGATTGCCTAAAAAAGTAACCATTCTCTATTCGCATCTGTGCCAAATTGTCGAATTTTGTAAAACTAGTCTTATTTAACACAAAAACAAATTTAACTAATTGGGAAAAATACTAAATGGTTTTTTGAGATAGGCAAAGGGTGAAGGCAGAAAAAAACTTAAATAATTTTTATAAAAAAATCAGCAAATTTTTCAATCTGGACTTTGGACATTAATTTACTTTTATGCGAATACATTAATTTTTTTAAAATATATACTTAACTACCAATTTAAATAATACGTTTTGGTTGAAAAAGATTAAATATAATTTTTTAAACCATATTCTAAAAAATAAAATTAGGCTTATATATATTAAAATTATTCAAACTTAATTTATTGCAAAATTTTTGATATAGTTGTTCACCCACAATAGCCTTGTGATGAATAAGAGATATTGCAATAACTGGCTCCAAAATTAATTTTGTTTCACGTCTCGGGAGATTATAAAATGAAATTCGCCGAATAACGTTCCTTCATTCCAATCCACTCTTTTTGCTTGAAGATTGACATCAACGGTTTTGAGTGGCGAATAGAATAAGGATAACAGTAGATCAACTATTCTCTAGGGCATCAGGGCCATCCCATCTCCCAACTGATTTGGAAAAGTGCCGTTATGAGATGGTTAGAGTTTTCATATTTTATCATTTATTTGTATTACCTTGTAGATTTTGCTTAAATTTCGCGATTTTTTAATTTTTTTAAGATGATATAAATTTCTTAATATCGAATGTATATTCGTAAATACAAATTTTTAGTAATTATCCCCTGAGCTCACAACCAATCTTTGTTCCGTTCAACCAACCGGCTAAAAAGTTTTAAAATAATTATTTTATGTTTAAGTTGTGAGATCAGGTCTGGCCTGGATATCCATAAGTTTATGACACGTGTGAATGTCATAAGTCTCAAGCATACGGACAAGCTATTCTGCTTTTTTCTAGTTTTACAAACAGAATATTTTTGGATCTGAGTTTTGCTAGAGCCCAATAGTCAAACCTTGACTTTGGAGCTAATCTATCGATTCCAAAATTTTCCACTAAATTAGCCAGCAGGCCAAAATCAAAAAGGCTGGTTATATCATTTACATAATGATACACTAAGTTAGAAAAAATAATTTTTAAATATTTTTTTTTCACTATTTAATTCGTATTTACTTAGTGAGACTCTTCCAATGGAATCCACGTGTACCTACGAGAGGTTACAATTTGTTAGGTTTACCCATGATTATCAGGTAACGATATGTAAGACAAGTTCTTTTTGCAACCCACCAACCTTTGGCCATTCTTACAAAAATAAAAACTAATGCAAATTAAGCGACAACTATGAACATCAATTAGAAATTACAGGTTAAATTTGGGAATGGAAAGATAGCCTGGCCGATCTGCCTGAAAAATCGGGAGGGGTATAATATAAAGGAATAACGTTTTTATAAAAATATTAGACGGGGTCTTTTTTTATCCATTTATTGCGAACAAATAATAATAAGTTTTACGAAAAAAGGTTGTATTTTATACGGGGTTTTTATGATATGTTTAAAACATAGCTTTAAATATAAAATTTTCAGGCGATTTAGCTCGATCGGGTGTTAGATATTTAACTGAGTTATAGACGAGGTACTTTAGAATTAAACGATTAACCTTAATATGTATATTGTTTTCTCTCTAATAGTAGGTACACTGTCCTTTTGCTATCCATTTTTACAAAAGCAAAGTTTGCATGTTCCACGGACTATTAATGCATCTAAACCGGAATATTTAAAATTGATGTTTATATTATATAAACATAAGGGCATTTTTAATATTGCTTGGGCAGGGCAAGGAATCCGATTTGTTTAACTAATATGTATGCCCTGTAAAACGGTAGTAAAAATTGTAATTTAGCAACTTATCTTACATATATATAAAAAATGTCATACTTTAATTAGACAGGCCAACGAATTTAATTGGCAAAACCGTTTTATAAAATCTATTCCCATAATGGCCTTATCTCATATATATATTTCGTTTTTTTTTCAGTTTCTTAAGGCTTCGGCTTCTTACATCGGTCCGTATGGCAAAAAGGCCCGTTTGACCAAAATAACAGATTGAAAATACACTAATAAGAAAAATTTAAGAATTATTTTTAAATCTCTTGTAACCTAAATCATATCAAATAATGAGAAATAAAATTTTAAGTACATCAAGCTAACATCAGCATTTTGATGATGCAAAATATTTCGCATAGAAACTTAAATACCACACGAGATATTATTGGTTTTTAATGAAGTTATATTTTAAGTTTGATTTAACAGTTTATGTGTTAAAAATATGCCAGAAAAAAAATTAAAATTTATTTTTGTTTTTGAATCTTTTTTTGTTTTTTTGACATTTTTTTCTAAAATTTTAATTTTTTAAACTAACTAAGTTAATATAGAAGTTACGGTACGGATTTGAACATCCCTAAAATGGCAATTATGATTACCTTAGTTAGCTCATAACTCTTAAAACTTTGTTATTATATTATTTTAAGTAAGTCACATTTTGCCACGTTTATTCCTTTACTTGCTAGTATTATTCAGCTAAAATAATTCATAAATTTTATCTTCATTTATCTAAAAAGCAATTTCAAATTCATCAAGCGTCAAGTCAAACAAAATTTGGAACTAAAGGCAGGCCTGAAAATTTGTTGTAACCCCAAATTCAGACATAATCACATTGAGTTTTTATATCAGAATCTAAAAACAAAACATCAAAAAGTTAGCATCATTTGCAAATCCCTGCACGATAAGCGCATTGGCCCCTTAGTCGTAATTTATCTAGGCCCTTTAATCCATTTTATATTTTTAAAATTGACGCTAAGCGCCCTAAACTAATCCAGCGTTGCGCCTAGGGCTACTAAAGGCGCGCCGGCCCTTCGCCTCCGTATAAATCAAGTGTAATTGGCAGGCACGTATGCAGAACCTTTTCTAAGGGGGGGGGGGGCAAAAAAATTTTGGGAAAAAAGTTAATATATTACATCGTTGCTTAATGAATGATAATACATAAGATATTTAGTTATATCGAATAATAAATCAATTAATATAATTCTGACATTAATTTATTAAAAATTGTCTAAAGAAAACAAAAATATTTAAGAAATTGATATTCTTCGAGGATCCCTTGAAAATTACTCTAAGGTTTGATCGATCAATTGAGTGTTATCAGTTATGTCCTTATGTATGGCAAGCAAACACAAAGATGACAATCGATCATCGCTCATTTGAGATCTTAAATATGTTTTGATCCGCTTCATAGTGCTGAAGCTTCGTTCAATTGTACAGGTTGTAACGGGTAATGACAGAGCAATGAGAAGAGCCCGTTTTATAATAGGAAGGATGGTTGTGGTGGTAATTAATTGAGATATTGACAGGTCATCAGAAATGGATTTACCCTCCCAGTATGATTTCCATATCAATATTTCACTCTCCAAATTTGTTAAATTATAAAAATTCTTAAGAGTGGATGTTAAATTATTAAATTCATCAAGATTTAATTTGAGAATATATTTGGGATGTAATTTAAACAATAAAAAACCGGGATTATTACTGAAATTATCAAAACGTAATTTCAATGATTGAATCAATGAATCTAGATAAGTGTTAAACAATGAGCAATAAAATTGAACAGGAGATTGGGATTCATAATTTTGTCGATGAATTTGCTTTTTCGCTAATCTTGGTATTGTGAAATCTGTAAATCCTATTTCACTACCTAAATTTTGGCTTTCTTCGAAAATATTATTGAAAACTTCTTCATTATTTATTCTATCGTTATTCAAAATTTTCACTAATGCGCCTATCTTTTCAAAAGATTCTTGAAAATTAATCGATCCTTTTTGCAAATGTATAGTAAGTGGTGCAAGTAATAAAGAATATTTGGAAATGATGCACAAACAAATGATATATTCAGGATCTCTAATAGTTTGTAAATATATTTTAGCTAAATGAGATGCGTTTTTATTGCCATAAAGTATAATACTATCCAAATGACTAGCAATATTTACAAATTCTGACCTAAATCAATGAATCTGCTTCAATTTGTCCAGCCAGCGATTTTCGCATAGCCGTGGAAGTTTTATGTATTGAGATCTTAGCGAACTTTCCTTAAAGAAATCTATAATATTTTTGGTAGTTGATATTGTGTTGGAATATGCTCTATTTTTAAGTGAATCGTTTAAATTTAGATTTAGTTTGTGCGATGCACAATGAAAATAAATTGCTCGTGGGTATTTATCTCTAATTAATTTCTGAACACCACTCAGACTACCAGCCATCACCGCGCATCCATCATAGGTTTGACCATTAATTAGATTCATTGATAGTCCAATATTCTCCAATGTATTCATAATTTTTGTTGCCATTGAAAGCGCATCCAAGTTTTCCATATATCCCGATTTATGTGTAATATATAAAAATTGGCGTTAATCTGCACAAAAAAAATTTTAAAAACTCTTTCTAAGGAGGGGCATGGCCCCCCCTTGCCCCCCCCCCCCCTCAATACGTCCCTGGTAATTGGTTTTATTTTCACAAAAAAAGTAGAAGTTCTTTTTTTTAAATGTGAATTGAGGTGTCAATCAATAAGATGAGTGACGTTTCTTAATCTACGTGACATTAAACCTTTTTCTTTTCATACATCGAGCAAATTTTTGGGGCTTGTTTAGAGAATGCATATAAAAAATTTCCTCTTCACTTAAAATTTCAAGACAATCTTTTACAACAAGATGCAATTTAAGCAGTGAATATACGGGACATGGTGTCCAGCTATTTTGCTAAGAAATACTTGAACACCACTTTTTTCCCGTGGCATTACGTTCGTTCCGCGATCAGGTTTTTTTGGTTCTACATTATAGTTTAACAAAAGATTGCTGACAAGCGAGAAAATTTCTTAGACATCAGATTTATGAATTGCTTTCACAAATATAAAGCTTTCTGTAAAATAAAATTTATATATATATGGTCAATTCCACCTCAATCCAGCAAGTCCGGGAAGGGTACCCCTTTTGATTTGGCTGAAAATTTGCATGGAGGTAGTATCTAAGAGTATCTCATAACCTGGAAATTTTTTTTGACCGGAAGTGATTTTTGACGAAGATAGGGGCAAAAGAAATAAAAATTGCAAGGTGAATTTTCACATTTAATGCAACTTTGCGAGGTTATAAGTCAAAAAGTATTATAGCTAGAGCCTTAATTTTTTTTTTATTTTGAAGAGGACAATAAGGGCTATCTTGCATGTGTTTATAATTTTAAAATTATTTTTTTGAAATTTTACAATTTTGTAAAGAACATTCAATTTTATATAACTAAAAAAACGTATTTTTGAATTTCTTAAAAAATTGCTGAAATACAGTCCTTAGTATTCATTATTAATATGTGAACTCAAAAGTATGGGACCGACTAGACTTTTTAAAAAATTCAAAAAAAAAAATTTTTTTTTTGATTTTAAGACAAAAATTTGCTCCCTATACTATATTAAAATATTTAAAAGTTCCAAATTTATTTATATATAAGAAGTTAGACATAGGGGCAAATATGTTAGGCTATAACAGTTTTATTAATTTGATTCAAACTATTGTCAATTTTGGAAAGAAAAGGGGAACTTTAGAACAATAAAATTGGTAATTTTTAGTATTTTACTCCTATCTTCTAGACTTTCTGGGTCACTACCAAACCAATTTGAAAATTTAAACTGCATTTTATACATAAAACATCACTATTTAACATATATTTCCCCCAACATTTTTTAACGTACCCATAGCTTTTTATAAAATAAAAATTAAAGTTTGCCAGGTTTTTTGAAATTTTAAGGTGTAAAAAATAAAAACTTAAAATTTTTATGCTAATATATGTTAACTTTTACTAGTCATTTTTAGTTTGATGAACAATATTAGAATATGTACATAATTCTCAATATTTATCCTCGGCAAAATTCAAAAAATTTGTTAAATTTATTGGATAAAAAAAATTTAAGAGGATATTAGAAAAAATAATAAGGTTAAAAAATTTGTAAAAATTAATTTTTTTCTATTAATTAATAGTTTTTAAATAAAACACCCCCAATAACGTTAAATCTGACAAAAATAAATAAAATAGAATATATTTGGCCTATTTAGAATATTATGATTCAACAGATTTTCTTTTTTTATGATTATCAACAAATTTAAAATAAACGTAAAAAGTCAATTATTTTATGAAACATAGTGATATGGTTTTTTGATATAATAATTACATAAAAGAAGCCAATTTTAGGGTTAAACAACCTTAAATGATTATAACGAGCAGAATTAGCTTCAATGATGAATTTTAAGACTAAATATTAGACCCAATTTAATACAAACAAAATATAGACATTCAGTCCTTTTTACTAATTTTTACAAATGCCAAATAAGTTTTGAAAGGCTATTTAGAGCAAGGAACACCATATATATCTAACTGACCTTAATAAAGTTTAAAAACCAACAATTTAAGTTCTAATTACATTTTAGTTTTATAATATAGACGCACTAAACCTATTAAAGAAAGAGGAAATATTACTGTTACTTGATTCTATGGGCATATAGATTTGGGCATTGACCTAAAGTTTTTTACAACTAAATGTGTTCCTTACGAGTTTTAACACAAAAATGTGTTTTAATAAATACATTAAATTACAAATTTAATAAAAATAATGAAATGCTTTAATAATCTCATTTTTTTATAATTTACCTATCTAGTTCTTTTAAGATTTTCTATCCATAACATATATATTATTTTTTAACACTTTGACAGGCAAAATATGACTGATTTTATAGGTTCTAGATATTTTTAGATAATTTTGCCAAAATAATAAAAAAATAAGCTTGCACAGACGAATACAATCTGCGTTAATTTTTTGACACCTGAAAATTTGCTGTTTTTTGGCAAATTTAGGTATTTTTATTGTAGAAGCGTCAAAATCGAGTGAAAAAAGGTGGGGCTATTATATGTTATTAAGCAATATTTTATCTATGAAATAAATGTTAAATATTAAAAAAAGGTTGGCTGGTTAACCAGAAAGTCGATTTTGAAAACAGGCAAAATTTTCACTTTTTTCGGTTTTAAGGTTCACTTTTTCATTGTAAATTTAATAATGGTAGTAATTAATTAAATTAAACTATTATGGTCTAACACAATTGCCCATATGTCCTGCTTTTTGAATACATTCAAATTTGGCACATTGGCATATTCTAGTGCAAAGGGCATAATTATGTCCCAAAATTAGGGCAAAAAAATGATTTTTTAAAATTTTGTAAAAAGTCATGCCGGTCCCAAATTTTTTATATCATATATTTATTAACATTATTAAGGGCCATATTATATAAATTTTTCAGAAAATTCAAGGATACGTTTTTTGAGCTATTTGTGTTTAAATTTGACTTTAATTTTTTGGTAACTCAAAAAAAATTTTTTAAATATTTTTTGCGTCTAAGGTAGCCCTTATTACGATCTTCAAAATAAAAAAAAAATTATGACTCTAGCTACAATACTTTTGATGATACATGCGCGCAAAGTTGCCTCAAATTTTTTTTTTGCAAAAAAATGAAAAATATTTTTGCTTATATCTCGGTCAAAAATCACTTCCGGTCAAAAAAAATTTAGGTTTTTATCAGCACCCAAGGACCCTACCAGTGTGCCAATTTTCAGCCAAAACTGAGACTTCAAGGGAAAAAGTTTGTCGATTTGAGGTGGAATTGACCATATATATAATAACAACAGAAATAATTTCTGTGTTAGTTTGATCTCTCTAGCGGATGAGGTTTTGATAAATGAAACACTTTTTAAAAAAATGGAATATTTTAAAAATAATGTTTTATAGATATTTTCAGTGGAGCAAATTTAATTATATTATGTGTAAGAAAAAATAGAATTTAACGTATTTGGGGGAGGGGGGGGGGGGGGGAGGAGGCAAATTCAGTTTGGGGGAGGGGGCAAACATAAAATTACAATGTATTTGGGGGGGGGCAAATTCAATTTTTGGGAGGGGCGGAGGCAATGCCCCCCAAAAGGGGTCTATCGTACCATTTTATTTTGGTAAAAAATGTTGAAAAATTTTATTTTGTATAAAACACAAATTTCTATAAAGGCCAAATATAGTTTGTGCACATATGATTTTTTTAAAATAAATATTTTAATAAAATTGAAAAAAAATAAAATTCTACAAATTTTCCGAATAAAAAATTTACTACAATAACAACTCACTTTGCACGTGTCTCTAGATAAATATTTGTTGGTCGATATTTTTTTGCCTTAAATCAATGACAAAAATGACATTTTTTTTTACATCTAATTTCTATAAATAAAATTGAATTGTTGAAAATTTTAATTAAGAAATTAAAAGTCGTGGTAACGAATATTTATATCAGGCACGATTCTAGACCCCTTTTGGGAGGCAGTGCCCCCCCCCCCCCCCCCAAAGTTTTTGATTGCCCCCCCCCCCCCCCAAAAAAAATAATTAAATTTGTCCCCCAAAAATACATAGTAATTTTATGTTTGCCCCCCCCCCCCCAAATTGAATTTGCCCCCCCCCCCCCCCCCAAATACATAGTAATTTTATTTCTTCCACATAATATAATTAAATTTGCTCCGTCAAAAATATCTAAAAAATATTATCTTAAAAATAACTATTTTTAAAAGTGTTTTTATTCATTAATACTTCTCATCCGCAAGAGAGATAAAACTTACACAGAAATATATAGAAAAATTTGATTTTACAGAAACCTTTATATTTGTGAAAGCAATTTATAAATCTGATGCCTAAGAAATTTTCTCACTTGTCATCGATCATTTGTTAGAGTAAAATCTAGAACCAAAGAGCCTGATTGCACAATGCTACGATCGGGCGAACGTAATGCCCGGGGAAAAAAGTGGTGTTCAAGTATTTCTAAGCAAAATAGCTGGACACCCCCCGCATAATCACTGCTTTAACCACCGATTGCATCTTGTTGTAAAAGATTGTCTTGAAATTTTAAGTGAAGGGAAAGATTTTTTTGATAATTTTTCTTCCCTTCATAAATTTTTTTAACATGATGCAATTAAGGTAGTTAGTGAATGTGGGACCATAGCCTAGATGTTGCCCCATTGGTGGTGTGGTCACTACCTGCCCATTGTTTTTTTTTAAATTACACAAAAATATATAATACTATTTAAATAATTAAAAATAAAAATTTTATATCTTCAGGTCACAGGGCCGAATCGGGGTTTTTTGACCATATTTATAATATTTATTTTTTTGTATTTAATTGAAAAATTATTTTATATATTAAAAAATAATTATAGATCAATTTTAATGCAATACGATTTATATTTCTAAAATTTCTAATTTAATACACCATTGTTTGTTAGAAATTAAACAAATAAGAAATAAAAATACATTTGAAGATTTAATAAAAAATTGTTTTGATATTATTTTTTAAATGACAATAATTATCTATGGATATAAGAAAAACTAAACCTAAAGATTTTTTTTGATTTTTATTTATTTTCTACTCATAAGTTTGAAAATATTTTAAATATAAATTTTGAAGTAAAAAGTATTTATTTTAATATTATTGATTTATTTATATTTTGATAATAGATTTTTTACCGATAATAGTTATTTAAAATCTTTAGATTCCCTTTATAAATTTGATTAACCTTTATTTTAGATATAAATAAATTAGAGCCTTTAAAAACAAGTAATATTGATGAAAATTCATTATCTAAAGAAATTGACGTAGTCAAAAATTTTTTAATAAGAAAATTTAATAATTACAAGGAATGTGTTACTATTGATTTTGTTAAACTTTTATATGATTACAATGATGCGTTTTCTAATCTATTTAACATTTTTCCTATAAGTTTGTTAATTGGCTCTTCAACGTCGAGTTGTGAGGCCACATTTTCTTCTTTAAGAAGGATAATAACGGCTGACAAGTAGTGACCTGGTTAAAGGTGATATGGTTCTTTTAGAACACGAAAAATCATTAACTAGGGGCGTTGAATTTTGATGAATATTGTTTTTATTTTTTTTTTCATTGTTAGCTTTTTGCCATTGAGGCAGTGAGCTCTTTCAATTTAAGTCTCCTTTTGTTTCTATCTCTACACTCATTTCTATTTAGGTTGTGGCATCTCATGCTAGCGTCTACTCTTTGAGACCAGGTGAGTTTAGGTCTGCCCCTTTTTATTCCTGCCTTGTACTTCAATTGCATTTACCAGATTGCTTGATGCCCGTCTTTTTGCCTCATAACGTGTCCAACCATCGGAGTCTGTTGATTTCGACTTTATTTTGTATGGGTGTTATGTGTAAACTCCCAAGTATATGATCGTTGCGGATCTTGTCTTTGCGAGTCACCCCGAGAAACATCCGTAGCATGCGCATTTCCATGGTTTGTAGTATTCTTTCATCGCTTTTCCTTAACGCTGTTGTTTTTAAGCCGTATGTTATTGCCGGTTGTACTATGCTTGAGTAAGCCTTGCCCTTAACTTTTAATGGTATATTTTTGTCGAACAGGACACCTGTCAACGATCTCCATTTTAGCCACCCAACTTTGAGTTTGTTCCTAACTTCTTGCTCGACGTTTTCATCGGATTGTAGGTAAGCACCTAGGTAGGTTGCTGTTGGATTTGATTTGAGAGACCAGTCATCGTTAATTACCAGTTGTTCACCTGAGCCTCCGAAAACTATCAATTCAGTTTTATCTTTGTTAATTTTTAGGCCTAACTTTTCAATCGCTTTTATCCAATTATTCAGACTTTCACACATCTCCTGCGGGTTTTCAGCCATTAGTAGAATGTCGTCAGCGTACAGTATGTGCTACGGTGGATTTGTGGCAACGCTCTTAGAGATCACGTCCATCACCGCGATGAATAGTAGGGGACTTAGGGCCGAACCTTGGTGCACACCTTCATTAATTGTAAATCCTTTCGATGTTCCTGACGAACTCCTTACATACGTCAAATTTCTTTCATACATACTCTGAACCAACTTGATATACATCTCAGGAACATTCTTTCTCCTGAAAGCCCACCATACTACTGATCTTGGAATTTTGTCGAAAGCTTTTTCCAAATCAACCAATGTGCAGTAGAGCTTTTTATTCTTTCTAGTGAAACGTTCTGCCATGTTGCGCACGGCATGAATCGCGTCAATTGTCGACCTTCCTTTCATGAACCCGCATTGCTCAATACCTATATCGATTACGTCTCTTAGTCTGGCTTCTATGACTTTTTCGAAAGGTTTGAAAGTATGTGACATTAGTTTGATGCCTCTGTAATTGTGGCAGTCAAAAGCGTCGCCTTTATTTTTGAAAATTGGACTAATGTAGCTCTCTTGCCAATTCGGAGGTATTTTCTGATATGTTAATATCGAATTAAATAGAGTCGTTAACGCCGAAATTCCCTCATCTCCTAAGATTTCCAGCACTCAATGGGTATGTTGTCGGGACCTGTCGCTTTCCCGTTTGAACACTTTTTGAGCTGAAGGCTGACTTCTGATTTTGAGATTGGTGATATTAGGTTACAGTTTGGCGGTATCTCCTCGAGCTCAATTCTATTTGTGTCGCTGTTCAGTAATTCATTAAAGTATTCTTTCCAACGCTCCAGTACCTTTGTTTTATCTACGAGAAGCTTGCCTTCTTTGTTTTTGAAGAACTTTACGTTTCCGTCACAATCTCTTGACTGTCTTTCACGTTGCTTTGCCATCTTGTATACCAAATTTTGCCCACTTTTGGTTGCCATCTCCTTGTATGCTTGTTCATATACTTTCTTTTTCGCTTCTCGTACGACATTTCTCACAACTTTGCATTGTTCTTTGTAATCAAGCTTGTCGTTGGTCAGTTGACTCTTTTTCCATCGTTTGAGCAGCTTTTTCTTTTCTGATATTTCCCTTTCAACTCTTTCATTCCACCACCATGTAATCTTCTCTTATCACACCCTCCTTTTGTAGTTCCAAGTATTTCTTTCCCGGCCGCTTTAAGTTTTGAAGATAACTCGCACCAGAACTGCGTAGGACTTGGTATGATTTCGCAATATTCGCTGTCAAGGTTGCAGGTGATTGCGAAGGCTTCGTTTCTCTCCTTGAGCTTTGACCATGATTTGGGGAAGAAATTCTGTTTTGCTGAGCCTATGTTTCTGGCGCTGAAACGTGAAGTCCATCGCCAGGAGCTGATGCTGCGCAGATATGGTTTCTGGGATGATTTTGCAATCTTTGATTTGTTTAAGCTGTCGTCTCGAAACTAGCATAAAGTCTATTTGAGGTTGATTGGAACCACTTTGGTAGGTAATGAGATGGGATCTTCTTTTGCTGAAGAAGGTGTTGGCAATGGCCATGTCGAAAGCTTGGGCGAATCTTAGCAAGTGCCCCCCGTCATCATTGATCGCTCCATAATCTTTGCCTCCGTGAACTCTTTCGTACCGCACATTTTCTTCTCCTACATGCGCATTAAAATCCCCTCCAATCATTGTCAGTTAAAAAAAACTTTGATGAATATTGTAATTTAATTTTATGTTCATGTTTTATTTAATTTTTTACCCTAATATTAATAACTAGTTATATATAACCAGTTTTTTTATATATATTCTTCCAAATTAGCATACTTATACATTTTGTTTTCACAATCTTATTTCACTAATTTTCTAAAATCCAAAGTTTTATATAATTCATTTTTTTCATTTATATATATCATATTTTTAATTTTCATGCGCATTGATACCAAATGATAAAATTATACTTTAAATTAATTTCCAAATCTCATATCTTTTTAAGCAATTGATATTAGTGAAAACAATTAATTTTAATTCACATATCCAAATTATATACGCAATCTTTTTTTAAATTTTATGATTATAATAAATTACTAATAATTTGTTTAATAATTTTGAACATGGATTCTATAAAAAATCTTTTCGTTTTTTTAACTAAGCTCCTTTTTTGAAAACTTTAATTAATGGTTTAGTTAAGTCTAAGATAGGCTCTAAAAAATAAATAAGGGTCTTAAGATGGAATATAACTATAAAAAAACTAAATTAAATCTTAATAATAACATAGCAAAAAAATTTTAAAAAAGGAAGGGGTTTTATATCTAATAAATTTTTGGGGCGAAATAAACAAAAGCAAAATTATTTTTTTCTCAACTTGGAAATTATTCTTTTTTTTATATAAATAATAATATAAGCAGTGAAAATAGTGTTAAATTTGCATTAGGAATAAAACTTCTTTTACAAATGAGGACAAAGAACTGGTGGGATCTAAAAGAGAGCTAATGGCCAAACAGCATTATTACTGTCAGATTAGTCCTGCTGTCATGACTTGAACTCAATTCATCATTTAATATGTGTATGCCCAGCATTCAACGAGATTAGTGCGCAATACATAACTCCTACTTTGTCGAAATCTTTTTCCAACTTACCCCAGTAATCACAAATTACGCGTTTACTTTCACACACAAGAGCATATAGATTATTTAATTAAATATATTCAGACACATTATATTCAAATAAGTAATATCCATTGTCCCGTTAACGGTCGTGATAAAAGTGCCAAAGCTATAACAATTACGGCGGCCTTAAAAAAGAAGAGGCTGTGAGGAGGTGGTTTTTTAGTAGGTACTCCTAACCCTGCACGCCCCGGTGAATTTTTAGTGAAATACGGACATCAGTGCTGATAATTTAATTCACCATATCAACATACCTGAGCCACCTTAATCAATATTGAAAAGTCGCAGTGGTTAACAACAACAACAACAACATCAAGAATGGCTACGCGGTACTTCAGATTGCAAAATATTTTTTGAAGCACAAGTGACCTTAAATTAGACAGAGGGGAGAAATTTTTACTAGTTAAAAACTTTATATGAGCAAAAATTATGTTGAATAAGGATTGGTGTTTTATTACCGAATAGTTGGTAATATGAAAAATTTTTTATCTCCTTCTCCCATTTAACAATTTTTAGTTACCAAATTTTTTATAATACCCGGCTTGATTCACCAATTCCTTGCGCTGTCTTAGAAGTTTAAATTATGTTATTATTCAGCTCTTAAAAAAAGTGGGATTTGAGCTTAAGATTTAGAAGCCAAAGAATGACCTACACCCAGCTTTTTAACTCTAACTTAATACATTGACCCTACCAGAGAATATCCAGGAAAAGAAGAGATAGAGGCCAACCGTTACAAATTTTTTAATTTAACCCAGTTTTTATGGCATTTATAAACGTTTGATCATTTAACGATGGGTCGGTCAGGTTTAGTCTCCCCTTTTGGTGCTAAGAAATCCTAACTCTAAAACATAACTAAGTAATACTTTAAACGGTATTGATTATAGGCAAATGGCGGGCTCTTTATATTTTAATTTTATGGCATCTTTAGATTTATAAAACTGATTTACATTAGCAGCAGCTGATTGTGCCTAAATACCCGACTTGAAGAGCTCTTATAAAAAAAATTATATGCATTTTTAACTCTTAAAACTAAAGCAACTTGTCCAACTTCTAATAAAAAAACTCAAAAGTAGCTTATAATTTTGCTAATGGTTTGAAATTTTTTTTAATCATTTTTTGATCATTTTAGGAATCTTTTCCCTATTTTTTAATTCACTCGAAGCCCCCCATCAATGCTGGGACAGAACCAGAATTTTTAACTTTTAGTGGACAACTATAGAATGGAAAATTTTTTAGGAATTTATTTTTTGGTGTACTGGCCTCAAATTTGTTTACCATAAAAAATACAAGGACCTCATGCAATCTTGGTCGAACATCTATTTTCCCGAGAAAAAAAAATGTTTATACACCCGAACCCCCAACCTCAAGTAGGGTGTAAGGTTTGGAAGTTTGACAGATACTAAGCTATATATGTCGACAATTTGTTATAACATTGATTGATAATAACTAAATGCGATTTGATTGAAAATTTTTTTATGCTAAACGCACACTCAATATTTTGTATTAATTTTACTCCAAAAAGTTTTTTGTGTGTTAGGAGTCTTAAAACTGCATTGCGGCCACGTTATAACTCCTGGGGACATAAGTGTTAAGCGCGTCTTTCTACTAATACCATAATATCCATAAAAATAACGCCGCATTCTCCAGGACTTTGCAGCATGCAGGCTCTCCTGGATAAAGTCGAAGGGCCAAAGTCATTCACCGACTAAAACAATCCCTCACTTGTTCCTATTTTATTTTGAAAAATCTCGATAAAATTTTAGTAAATAATGAACCTTTTTGCCTCGCATTTATCAAAACTAAATTGGCCCTAAAATTTTTTTGCACCCCTTTTTACAAATATGCTCTGGCATAAAACGGCCTTACTCGTAATGTTGTTATTACCTTTCCAATCTGGAAATTTGATGTTCGTTTTTAATTTGTTAAGTTACGATGGGTGCGTTTTTCTTTAGTTTAAAAAATAAAAATCAAAAATTTATTGTTTTGACATGGCGTTTTACACAAAGTGGCCAATTGGCGTTAATAATTTTTTTAACATTTTAAAGGAATTAAAATGAAAAAAAAACTTTAAAATTTTAAGAATTTTTAAATTTCCCTAAAAAAATGAGCTATGAACGCGCCTACCCGTATGTAAAAATTACTGATAAAATAAATAAAAATATGTGTTGATCAAAAACAAGTTGGGCTGCTTACCTTTGACTTTGTTGTATAGGATTTTCCTTCAAAACTTTTCTCCTTAGAGGGGACGGCTTCTCCGTTAGGGCTTTTCCACTTATAACTCTTCAAAAGGTTTGGCAAAGTTAAATGAAATTTACCAGGCGCCGCCACGGTGACCTTTTTTAGGCCTAGGCGCTATGAGAGATATAACTTTCGAATTGGTCGGCCTAGTATCCAGTCTCAACGCTACAGAACTCGAAGTGTTACAACACAACAAAGTTTACATGCGCTCAAGGTTGTCTTACCATACCCTTTATACACCCAAATGTCTGCCCGGTAGGGGCTCAGATTAATTAGCGGGCCGGGTCAAAATTAAAAACAAGCCAGAATCGACAATAGTCTATATTTAATATATTATTGTCTTATTATTGCATTGAAATGCTGTCTAAAATAAACAAGTTAGCAGCTTTAACACATATGTTAGTATAAAGATTTTAACACAGTATATTTTGGTTATTTTATATCAAACAAGATAGCTTTCATAAAATATGTTTTATATACCAAATTTGGCAACTTTTAAAAAATTTGCGTTTTATTTCAAAATAAAATTTCTCAAAAGTTTGAAATTTTCACAAAAATAAAAACTCACTTTGCACGTGCCCTTATAAAAAAAATTTTTTACGGCTAAAAAATTAAGTGGCCGTTTTAAAATATGTCAAATGACCTTTTAGCGACTCCATGACCACTAAATATACTTAATAAGATAACCAAATTTGATAAAATAGTTTTAAATAGCTTGGGCGCGACTTTATTTACATTATTAAAGATCTTTTTTTTTTATTTTATATAATAGTATATGTTTAATTTGTCTAAATTTAAATATTTTGTAATTTTTTAACTCTTAAGGTCGTAAGATGTGTCCCCTTTTTTATTTTATAATTAAGATGTATTTAAACCAACAAAAAAATAATTAGAGATGTTATTAAAATATTTGCTAATCAGGCGGTGATTCCAATGTGGGCAGACTTATAAGGATTGGGATTTTTTAAACACAATTCAAACATATATCACACGGAGCTTGATATAATTGAAAATAAAATATTTCGATAAAAATATAGCAGTTGATCTTAATAAGAAATTTTATAAATTCTAAAAAACTATAAATCACTTTTGCCGTAACCAATATTTTTCAGAGAAGTTTTAGGCTTTTCGACGAATAATCATTAAACAAAAAAGAAAATTTGATATACCAAAATGTGTCTTTTTTGACTTCTTTAGCTTTATATCCTAATTTTTCTATTTTTAATTTAACTTTTATCCGTTATCTATTATTTTAATAATATATCCAAATGCTTATATCACCCATTTGTATTTTTAATATTACATAACAAATTTTTGAGAGTTATGAGTTAACTACGAAGATCAGACCTGCCATCTAGAGATTTTAAAATCCGTTTACCGTTTTTCTTATCAAACTTAGTTAGTCAGCTCCAAACATTGAAAATTAAAAAAAAATGTCAAAAAAACAAATAAGATTAGAAAATAAATTGAAATTTTTTTTGCATATTCATAACAGCTCTGTAAAATTCAAAACTCCAAAATATTTTTATTAAAACCCGATAATATATCGTGTCGTATTTAAGTTTCAGCACGAAATATTTTTTAATTAAATGCTGATGTAAGGGCTTGACTAATAAAATTTATTTCTCATAATTTGTTATAAATAATAGTTACAAGGGAAATTTATAAAAAAAAAAGATTCTTAAATTTTTTCTTTTTAGGGTATATTTACATCTGTCAATTTGGTCAAAAAGGCTATTTTCAATATGGACGAATCTATGAAGCCGAAGGCGAAAGAACATAAAAAAAACGAAGAATATACGTGAGAGCCATCATGGGGATGCATGTTTTTTTGTCATTAACTATTTTTTGTGACACTGATATTTGGTGACCTAGGTTATATAGATAAAAGGGTCAGCTATCAATAATTATTTTATGTTTTCCGGCTATATTCCAAGTTTTAAGATAAGTTTATTCAAACATTTTTAAAATTAGGAAGATGTGTTCAAAAGATAACTTAACTAAATTTAATTTATCAATTAAAGGACACGTAAATTGACATATATGATAATTTACTATAAAATTTAAAATAGCTATGGGAAAAAATTTAGACTATAAAATATAACTTAATCAAATTTGGTACGGTTTAATCAAAAACTGTACGCCCGATTTTACTAAAATTATTTTATTATTTAGGGTCAATTTGCCCATGTCTACTTATTCGACACTATTATAAATTTGGGGTCTCTTTTTAAGCAAATTCTTATAACATTATCGATAAGAGCTTTTTCATTAGCTTATGGCTTATTGCAGATTTTTCTTATTAAGGGGGCCATGATAAACATTTTCAAAATAATTCTTATATATATAATATATCTTTGCGCAGTAAGAGCCAAAATTTCGCCACAAAGAATTTAAAGATGAGCAACCTACTACCCCTTATAGGAAACTTAAGAATTGAGGTTGATAATGATATGGGTCCAAAAGCTGTTGACGAGGGGGAGATAACTATTAAAACAAAGATTTCCATGACACCAAGGCTATCAATTCCAAATGTTGATCAAACACCAACAAACAATCTGTTGAATCCAACGTATTATTTAGCTACATCTCATATATATATTACACAGGTCGACAAATATCAATGTTATAATAAAAACACGAAAGCATACATCCCCATAATGGCCCCTTATCTTATATAAGTTCAGTTTATGAAAGTTTCTTCTTCCTTCGACCTTAGGTCCAATCGAAAAATTAACCTTTATGACTAAAATTGACATTTTACCTTGAAAATACGTTAAAAAATTCAAACTTTTTTTCATACAAAATCCCTTGAAACTTATAACCATCCAAAGTGAAAATTTTAGTATCAAGCTCTTACATCAGCATTTAGATAATACACAATAAACTGGCACACTATGTATTATCGGTTTTAATAAAACTATTATTTTAAGTTTGATTTTGATTTAGCTATTATTAATATGCCAAAATTAATTGATTTTAAATCTTTTTGTTTTTTTTTTACATTTTCTAAGTTTTTAATGTTTATTGCAGGCTTACTAAGTTTGATAAAATAATTTCTTGCCTTTGTTTTAAGATGAATTAAAATATACCAATGAAATTTTATATTAAAGAAGTAAAACATAGAAAATAATTCAAATCATGATAGTTTTATATTTTCAATAAAAACTGCTGTTAATTTTTAAAGAAAAATTTACCCTTTAAACAGATAATAGCTAGTTTTTTACCTATTTTTAAAATCGACTGTTTAGATAACCGGGCAATCTTTTTTTGATATTAATAATCGATTTTACTAGTAAAATATCGCTAATATCATATTAGAATTTCGGCTTTTCTTATAAATTTTGACCCTAGTATCCAAAATTTTCTCAAAAACATAAATTGTATGGTGTTGTAAACAACCCAAATTTTATTCGTCTGACATATATTTATAAAATATTTGTAATAATTATACATAAAATTATTCATAATTTGCAATATAACAAAATACATAGTAATTTTAAGATTGCCCCCTCCCCCCCAAAAAAATAATACATAGTAATTTTTATGTTTGCATCCCCCCCCCCCGAAAAAATTAAATTTGCTCCCCCAAAAATACATAGTAATTTTATGTTTGCCCCCCCCCCCCCCCCCCAAATTAAATTTGCCCCCCCCCCCCCCAAAAAAAATACGTATTTTATTTTTTATTCCACATAACATAATTAAATTTGCTCCGCCAAAAATATCTAAAAAATATTATTTTTCAAAAATCACTTTTTTTAAAAAGTGTTTTAATTCATCAAACATCTCATCCGCTAAAGAGATCAATCACAGAAATTATTTCTGTTGTTATTAGATTAATAGAAATATTTGATTTTACAGAAAGCTTTATATTTGTGAAAGCAATTTAAAAATCTGATGCCTAAGAAATTTTCTCACTTGTCAATATCTTTTGTTAGAATATATACAACCAAAGAACCTGATTGCACAATGCTTCGATGGGGCCAACGTAATGTTTTTTAGCAAAATAGCTGGACACCATGTCCCATATATTCACTGCTTTAACCACCGATTGCATCTTGTTGTAAAAGATTGTCTTGAAATTTTAAGTGAAGAGAAAGATTCTTTTGATATTTTTTTTCCCCTTCATAAATTTTTTCAACATGATGCAATCAAGGAAGTTAGTCAATGAGGAACCATACGCCGGTTGTTGCCCCATCGGTGGTGTGGTCATTACGACGTTGTTTTTTAAAAAATTATATAAAAATATTAAATACTCTTTTGAAAATTAAAAATAGAAATTTTTATATTTTCAGGTCCCAGGGCCGTAGCGTCGAATTTTTTTGAACATATTTATAATCCAATTTATATTTTTGTATTTAGTATTTGAAAAATTATTTTATTTATTTAAATAATTAATGATGAATTTTGATGCAAAACGATTTATGTTTTAAAAACTTTTGATTTATACACCATTGTTTGTTAAAAATTAAACTATTAAGAAATACAAATACATTTAAAGATTTATTCAAAAACTGTTTTGATATATATATACTTTTCTAAATGACAATAATTTATCTATGGATAAAAGAAAAACTAAAAATAAAGATTTTTCTGATTTTTATTTATTTTCTACTCATAAGTTTGAGAATAATTTAAATAATAATGATGAATTCAATATTTATTTTAATATTATTGATTTTTTTATTAATTCTTTTAATAATAGATTTTTTACCGATCATATATATTTAAACTCTTTGAATTCCCTTTATTAATTCGATTATCCTTTCTTTTAGATATAAATAAATTAAAGTTTCTTTTAAAAATAGGTAATATTTATAAAAATTCAATATCTAAAGAAATTGACGTAGTCACAAATTTTTTAATAAGAAAACTTAATAATTGCGAAGAATGTGTTACTAATGATTTTATTAAATTTTTATATGATTACAAAGATGCGTTTTCTAATCTATTTAACATTTTTTCTATATTTGTTATTTGGCTCTTCAACGTCGAGTTGTGAGGCCACATTTTCCTCTTCAAGAAGGATAATAACTTCTAGTAGGCTGGCAAGTAGTGACCTGCGTAAAGGTGAGGTTCTTTTAGGACACGAAAAAGTATTAACTGGAGGGTTGGATTATGATGAATTTTATAGTTTAATCAAAACAACCTCTAGCATAAAATAGTTAGATTAATACAATACACTGCTCATAATCAGCTAATTATTTACTATTTTAAGACATGGCAAATTTAGCATTTAACGTTTATGTTCATTTTGATAGAATAATACTTACAATTAATTTCCAAATCTCATCTTTTAAGCAATTGATATTAGTGAAAACAATTAATTTTAATTCACATATCCAATTTAAACGCAGTCATTTTTTTGATTTTATGAATATAATAAATTACTATTAATTTTAAAGGCAAAAAAAAATTTCTTCCCCCCCCCCCCCCCCCCCACGAGTTTTTTTGCCCCCCCCCCCCCCCCCCCAAAAAAAAGTGGAAAAGCTAGAATATTTACAGATACGTTTTTTGAGTTATTTGTATCTAAACTTGACTTTGTTATATAATTTTAAATTATATTTTTATTATTATTAGCGTCTAAGGTAGCCCACATTACGATCTTTAAAACAAAAAAAAATAATGTCTCCAGCAACAATATTTTTGATAATGAAACATGCGCGCAAAATTGCCTTATATTTAAAATGAAAAATAATTTTGCTCATATCTCGGTCAATAATCACTTCCGGTCAAAAAAAATTTTATCTGCACCCAAGAGCCCTATTAATGTACCGATTTTCAGCCAAATCTATGACTTGGAGAGAAAATTTGTCGATTTGAGGTGGAATTGACCATATGTATTATTTATAAGCAATTACGTGTATTAATATTCATTATTAAAGCTTATCACGTCTAACCTAGCTGTGATATGTTAAAACAATTTTAAAAATTATTTTTTTTTCCCGTCACAAATTTTAATTTTAAATAAATATTAAACAATCCCTTTGATTTTGACAAGGATAAATAATAAAAAATTATATACGTTTTTTAAAATTTCACGTAAAAGTCAACAATAGTAAGCAAAAACCGGCTCGAAATTCTTAATATTAAACACCTAACATCATCCCACTTACTTTAACAAAAATTGCTGATTTATTTCCATATGAAATAGTTAGATCGCTTAATAATGGTGAATTTGGTATTAATATTCTCAAAATTTATGTAATTTTGGATAATATGATTTTATAATTTTAATTATCCAGAACTTTTTTGTTCTAAAGATATATATATTTATTGATATACTATAATTGTGCCATATTTATTTGTTATTTAATTTAAAAAAATGAAATGTTAACACAAAAAATTTGAAGCAAATTTGAATTTTGTCAAACACATGTAATAATTGTATAAATAATGGAATCGGATTTATAAATCAACTTTCTCAAGAATTTGTTATTTAATTTATATTTTTTTGCTTTTTACTTTATTATCGGAATGGCCATGATTAAATATATAAAAATAGGGTGGTAATATTTTAACAAAAAGACGGAGATTCTTGGCCAGTGTTACATTTTTCGGTAATTTGGGGGAAAGGAGGGCGGGCTTTACTTTATTAAAGAAAAATCACCCAAATTATTATAAATTTATAATGTCAATTATATTAGTGTATTTTATGAGTTGTGCTAAATGCTTGACATAATTTTTTTTGTATTCTTTTATATTTCCAGAACCTGGACCTACGAGTATACTGGGTAACAATTGCATTTAATATTTTTAATATTTATTTCCAATACTTTCTTAATTTCCTCAAGTTTGGGAAGTTGACCCTCTCAGATTTGGATGAAATATTGCATGGAGGTAGTCTAAGGGCATCTCATAATTTAGAAATTTTTTTTGACCGGGAGTGATTTTGATGAGGGGCCAAAGAAGAAAATAACGCGAAGCTAAAATTTTTCATTTGAAGGAACTTTAGGAGGTAATAAGTCAAAAAGTATAATAGCTAAGGACTTAATTTTTTCATTTTGAAGGGGACAATAAGTGCTATCTTGCATGTATTTAAAATTTATTTTAAAATTTTACAATTTCATGAAAATGATTCAGTTTTAACTAAATAATGTCTTTTTAAATTTCTTGAATAATTGTTATAATATACTCCTTAATAATCTTTATAAACTCAAAAGTCTGTAACCTACATGACTTTTTAAAAAATTCAAAAAAATTAAATTTTTTTAGTTTTGAGACACAAAGCTCCCTGCACTTTATTAAAATATTCAAAAGTGAAGTAGTCAGACACAGAGCCAAATATGTTTTTTTTCTAATTTTTCTATAATGTTATTTCGAGATTTTCTATACATAATATATTTACTATATTCTTAAAACTTAATCATGCAAACTACGATTGATTTTATAGGTTTTAAATATTATTAGTTAATTCTGCAAATATGATAAAAGAATAAGCTTGCACAGAAGGAATAAAATTGCGTTAGTTTTTTAACACCTTAAAATTCGCTGTTTTTTGGCAATTCTAAAATCGTCAAAATCCTTAAAAAAATGGTGCTACTATATGTTATTAAGCAATAATTTAATAAAATGCATGTTGGATATAAAAAAAAGGTTGACTAGATAACCAAAAAGTGTTGAATCACTCTTTTTCTGGTTTTGAGGTTAACTATTAAATTGTAAATTTAATAATATTAAAAATCAAATAAATTAAACTATTATGGTCTAACTTAATTGACCGTATGTCTTGATATTTTAATACTATTAAATTTGGCATATTGGCATATTCTAATATAGTGCCAAGGGCATAAATATGTCCGAAAATTAGGGCAATAAAAAAATTTTTTTAATTGTCGTGCCGGTCCCAAAATTTTAAAATTTATATATTTATAAACATTATTCATATATATTATAAATATCACAAAAAAATAAAGATGTGTTTGTAAGAAGTGCAATATAACAAATTATATTCTCTATATTATTAGATATTTGGGAATATATATAGTATAAATATTAGCATAGAGATTCATCTAAAAATAGAAAGTAGATGGTATCTGTCTAACTGAGGAGCGGATTTGATAAGTATAAATTTGAATATCTACATGTTTTATGAGTTGTTTGTATTTAAACATAACTTTAAAAATTTTTAAATATTATTAGAGCCAAAGGTAGCCCTTATTAAGATTTTTTAAACTAAATAAATTTTGGACTTTAGCTACAATACTTTCTATGATACATGCGCCCAAAGTTGCCTCAAATTTTAAAATATTTTTGCTCATATCTCGGTCAAAAATCACCTCCGGTCAAAAAAAAATTTAGGTTTTTATCAGCACCCGAGGACCCTACCAGTGTACCAAATTTTGACCAAATCTGAGATTTGAAGGTAATTGTCGATTTGAGTGGAATTGACCATTTATAATATATATAGTGAGTATGGATTTGAATCGAATGATCCTTCGACAGATTCATTGGTGCTACAAATTGTTACAGCCCTCCCAATACAAATTCTAAAGTCATGTGTTAAGAACAGCGCGATACCAATTAAAGGTATTTCATTCTCTTTATCTGGGACAATAATGCGGGACGATGAACCTACAAAAACTAATAAATCGGATTTTCCATCTTCCGAAATCCCTTCTGATAATAACAATAATAACTATATTGATGAGAATGTAATTAAGAACTAACAAATTTTATAGGTGAAATTTAAAACCCTTTTTTGGGCTGACATAATTTAAATTCTACGAAGTTCCAAAATTATAACAAAATTTATTACAAATATTTTTTTATTAATTTCGTAATTCAATTTTATTCTAAATAAACTTTACTAATAACGGAAAAATTTTAAGTATTGATTTAAATTTCTGGAAACGATTGTAAGTATCTGAGACTTGATAGTATAATAATTAATATTCAGTTAAATTAGAAATAAACATATTTGTCTTAAAGGGCATTCAGAGTTCATTTACTTTTTATTAAAATAAATATAAAAACGTAAATTTTTAAAATTTTGGGGTTTTTTGTTGTAACCATTGTTGTTTAGAATATTTTCTTACGTGCTATTGTTCTACACGTGTTTGGAAAATTTTACTAAATTTATATTTTTATCCAGATTAACATGGCTGATAATTAATTAAAAATGATTTATGAAAAATTAAAATTTAAAGTTTTTTCCCCATTAAACTAATTTTTTTTGGAAAAGTTTCAAAATTTATTAAAATTAACGAATTCTCGCGCCCTGAAGTAAAATTAGAGTTCGTAACAGCACGTAAATTGTAAATTTAATATCTTTTTGATGACTAAAAATTTAGGGCTATCTGAGATCAAATTCTAACTATAGGGCATTAGGCATAATAATAATATTAGCTCCCTGTAGTACAGATACTCGAGGGATTAAAGCAATGGGTTAACCGAAGCAACTTATTTCAAGAGATGAAAGGCGAGGTAAGAAGGGCGTAGGGTGGGGGGAGTAGTGTAAATAGGCAAATGACCTTGGATTTGTAAATCCCTCATGTTAAAGAAAGCGGGGGCATTTTAATGCTATACATATCAAATAAAAATGTCCACAAAACAGATGGTAACACTGATTCTAACAATACTTTATGTCCTATCATCAAATTTTTTTGTTATTTTTCACTTTATAAACAAATTGCTATTATCTTTGAATTTTAAGATGTGGTTTTGCTTAAAATTCGAATAGCACATCGTTGATTTCAAACCATATTTTTTGTTAAATGTTTGGCCGAAATTTTTTCTGAGCATAAGTGTAGACGACAACTTAATCGATCAAGTATATTAAAATATATTTTTATGAGTTTAACTCAAATTTATAATGAGTTATAGTAAATGAAAAAAGGAAGGACATATTTTAATTGTATATGTTTAAACATTAAAAATGACGCAAATTTTTTTATATACATAGGTCGTGGTTTTGTAAATGATATTAGAATCATTTTGCGATATTTTTTTAACGATTACAATGTTTTATAATAGGGGATATCAGAAAGTATGCTAAGATGGCAGACCATTAAATTGGGCTATAAATCTATTTTAAGCATCCAAATGTAAGGAAATATATTATAACACATTGCATCATTGCATCGAATAATTAATTTAAAATTTTTTGAATCAAAGATATAAAAGGTGGTCAAAAAGGCGACGTTCTTTAAACTATCTATAATTTTTAATATCCCTAGCCTCCCAACCCTTTTCGAGTCATATCATTTTTTTCTACCTTTGTCAGAAATTCAAACATTTAATTTACAAAGATTGACATCTCTCAATTTACCAAAGAAAAGTTTGAAAACGAAAGTATTTCAAACGACATCTGCAGATATTACCAGTGATATTTCTCCTAAAATTTATTTTATTTGATTAATTTTGAAAATTGACATAGATATTTGAGGCAATATTATCTTTATCACGAAATCATAGAAGATATCTAATTTTTTAGCCGACTTTAATCTATCCAATTCACATCTTGAACAACATTTAAAATGCATTCTATCCTGTTGCTTTCTCCATTGGTAGAGTTGACACTAGGGCAATGTAAGTATCCGTTTTTGCAATTTTTGTGTAAAAATTAATACACGAAAGGGAAAATGCATCGTCTCAATAGGGTAATATTGTTGTTTGCCGTGTTTTTCAATATTCTGTTTAAAACATTAGGTGGAATAGAAGTTTTCCCAATAGTTGTCGTTACCCGCCTACCCTTAAAACCTGAAAACAAAGCAAATAATATAGCTTTGGGATTCAAATATGGATTCGCTTTTATTTAAGTTTGGTACCAAGATATAGGTTTATGCTTTTGCACTTCCTAAAAGTTCGCTGAATCTATAAGGACCCACAAAAATGCACAAACTTGGGTTTTAAATAATACTGCATTTCGATTAGGTTTGGGCTATATGTTAATTTATTATTAAATTATACCATGCAGCACTCAAGCTTTTAACATCCAACTTCTCACGTCCAAAGAACCGGGGCTAACAACAACAACAACATTATTAAGTTATAATTACGGAAATATTAGGCTATTGTCATTATGGGGTGTTTTTAGTTAGCTTGATTTAAGGTTAATATCAAATCAAAAAATAAATGAAATCTGTCTGTGAATTAAAATAAATATATAGGCGGCACCTAAAAACAGAAGGCGTTGTAGATTTACGCCTTGTCCTATTTTATGGACCAATGGGAAATGTGCTAAGATACTAAGGATGGGCCCTACCTGCTATATAAAAATTGTATTTGCTACTAAATATTTAAAATAATTTATCTTTTTACCTATATAATATACCCTTATAGTACACAGGTCAACTAATTTCGATGTCAGGAAAAATAAATGAAAACATAAAAGCTTGCATCTCCAATGGCATATTCTCATATATGTTTCCGTTTTTCGTAGTTTCTTCTGCCTATCCTTGAATCCCTCCATACTGAAAAAATAGCCTTTTTTGGCCATATTGACAGATTTTGCGAACTCGAGAGTACCCTAAAAAGATAAATTCAAGAATTTTTTTTCATAGAAAAATTCCTTGAAACTTTATCCTCAAATAAAAAAAAATAAAATTTTTCAGATATTAAGCTACACCAGCATATAATTAACACAGAATATTTCGTGTCGAAACATAAATACGACGCAATATATTACCGGTTTTAAAAAATTATTTGAAGTTTATGTTTAAAAGTTTAGCTGTTGTGAATTTCAAATTTTTGAAACCTTTATTTTGTTTTTTTTTGTAATTATGTTTTATATACAGCTATTTTTACTAAGTTAAAATGATAGTAAACGAATTGGAAAATCCCTAAGATGGCGGGTTGTTTGTATTAAGCTCATATTCTCAAAATTTTGTTGATCTATGTTATATAATATTTGCGCCGAGCGTGTTGAATATCATACAATTAATATCTGACCTTGGACCGGATTAAAAATTATAAACTAGCTGACAAGCCGGTTTCCTTATAATAGAAATCACGAATATGCACACAACATTACTATGTGAAATTATAATTTATAAAACCTATGAACGTGTTTTAATTAGATTCACCAAGAACATAATAATTACACGTTTTGCCAAGGCATCATAAAAGTGTCTTTTGTTAGAATGCTATCTATACCCGAAAAAAATATTTGTGAAGGATCATTACTAAATCAATAAAAAATATTTTTTTTTATCATACGGATCAAATATTAGGAAGCAATATACCACAACATTATTAAAAGGTTTACTTGAAAAAGATCCGAAATCGCGTATCTGTTTTGGTGATCTCTAAATTTTACTTTTCACTGGGCGATTAGTTGGTTACTCTAAGGGCAATAATTAATAAATTATAAAAAAAAAATGATCTATTTTTCCATAACTATGATTAAACTGAATATTATTTTTCAATCAGCACTTCTCAGAGTAGGATAATTTGGGTGGAGCTAAATACAAGGTTAGAAGGCTATTGTGGCGAATACGATATTCAACAGGGGAGGATATCATTCTAATTATCGAAAATGCTTTAAATAACCTTACTGGCATAAGTTTTTAAATTTTGCTTTTAAGCAGCAAAAAAAATCAAATAAATTCTTTGTTTTTGAATTTTTAAATCAAGATTAGGTAGCTGTGGAAACGAGGTGATGAATAAAATTTTAAACGCTTATAATAAGTGTTTGAACAATTTTTGTCGTTACATATGCTATTGAAAAAAAACACAATACAATCTATATTAAATATATAAAAGTAAAAGAAGAGGTAAAAAAATTTAAAAAAAAAGAAAAAAAATTAAATATTTGTAAAAAGGTTATTAAACATATAAATTAATTATATTTCTAATATCAGTGTTTTTTTAAATAAAAAATTGCTCTCTTCAGTCTTAAAGTTTATTTTTGAGCCACTATTTTTAAAATGATAAAATTCTGGGGGAGGGAATCGGTCAAAATATAAAATAACACACTCTACAATTCATTAAATAAATTATATTAATAGAGTTTAATTTAAATAGTTCCGACAAATTTATTTATAGGTCCAAGTGGGTCTTTGGGATTCTCTAATTTACCCGTTAAGCATTGAGTTTAGCGGGATACATACATCGGTTCAATGTTATCGGCCGGCGGTCAATGGTTATTATAACATATGGCTGAGGATACCGATTGTATTTCTACAAGAATCATCTTATCTGGAGAGATCTTAATCGCCATAACAATTTATTGCCTCTTATCGGCTCTAATGATACCGATTACGCCGTGGAGCTAATGTTCTCTTTAAAGAACACATATCAATTATATCCCCCTTAGTTTGTTGGACACAATGATTTAACTATATTGTGTGCACTTTCGTAAATTTCAATGAATACATCTACATCAATCAATAAACAACAACAACATTGCCTCTTATCTGCAAGCTTAAAATCACAATTAAAATTAAAATGACTTTAGGATCAGATTTTATTTATTTTTTTTAATTTTAAAAATTAATTTCTGAAATCTAATTATTTACATTAAAAATTACTCCTTTTTATAATATTTTTCACATTGATGCAGTTACTTTAATTTCATTAAAATCAAATAAATTATAATGA
This sequence comes from Acutogordius australiensis, assembly GCA_030555515.1. NCBI lineage: Eukaryota > Metazoa > Nematomorpha > Gordioida > Gordea > Gordiidae > Acutogordius > Acutogordius australiensis. Next base: position 8,184,079 of record CM060245.1, read on the forward strand.
ATCCATGCAAAAATACCTATTCTACAACCTTTAAAATTTCACGCTTCAAATAAATTTCAATCATTACACTAAAATTTTTATAAATATAAAAAATAATTGAACTTTGAACGGCTTTAAAGTAGAGGTATTTTTAAAAATATGGCAAATTAAATAATACAATTTCAAATTTTTACAAAATTTAAGGCAGCTCAGCTCTAAATATTTCATATTTAAAGAATCAGATGATTGACTTACCATCATATAAATCAGATGAAAAAAATTAATCAGCTAGTCGGCAGGCAATGCCTTTTCATACTCGCCTGTATTTTGACAATCGATTGGATATTAAGCTGTCAAAGAGCCTATTTACGGATTGTCCCTAATTCTTTCCTAAGGCTTTTTGTCTCATTTAGACATGCTTTTTTATTCGCTTAGCTAAATAATTTAACTTTATCCTTATGCAATTAGAAATAAAATTTAAATAATGTCTGAATTAAAAAAACTTAAAATTTATATTGATGTCAACGGCTTTAATATTTAAATAAAAACCAAAAAAAAATATTTTTTGTTAAGCAGGTCAACAATTTTTGAGAGTTATGAGTTACAGATATAAAACCTGTTATCTTTTGGATGTTCAAATCCGTTTCCGGTTTTTTCTAATCAAACTTAGTTAGTCAGCTTAAAACATTATAAATTTTAGAAAAAAAAGTCATAAAAAAAAGATTCACAAACAAATAAATTAAGATTTTTTTGAATATTTATAGCAGCTAAACTGTTAAATTCAAGCTTAAAATTTTTATAAAACCAATAATATATGTGTTAAGTTTAGATGCCAAATATATTGTATAATAATGCTGATGAGCTTGATACATTAATAGAATTTATTTCTATTTGTGATGATAACTATAAGTTACTAAAAAAAATAATTAAATATTTTCTTTTTGTACATTAAGATTGTCAATTTGGTCAAAAAAGGCTATTTTTCGTTATGGACGGATCTAAGGAGCCGAAAGCGGAAACCAAAAAAACGGAAAACATATATAAGAGATAAGGCTATCATGGGGACGCATTTTTTTATATTTTTATAAACTAAGGTTTTGCGACATGATGTTTGTTAACCTGTGTCATTAAACGGAAACTAATAATTTTTACCCAAAAATCTATTATTACAAAACAAATTTTTGGAAGTTATGGGCTAACTACGGACATCATACCATCTTAAGCCTTATCAAATCCGTTTACCGTTTTTTCTACAAACTTTACAAGTCAACTATAAACATTAATTATTTTTAAAAAAATGATAAAATAACAAAAAAGAAACAACAAAAAGATAATAAAATTATTTATTTGAAACAATAAACTGAAACTTTAAATACATTTTTCTTAAAACCCGTTAATATTGGGTTATTTAGGTTGGCGTGCCATATATAATGTATAAATGTAACAAGGTTAAATTATGGACCATATAAAAAATAGCGAGATTTGCTATAACTTTTCAAAAAAAAATATATTCACAGTTTATGTGTAAAAATAAAAAAATAAAAGCTTTTATGACTAAAGTAATATATTAAGGCGTTCAGAGTTCGTTTTCTAAAAAAATCTAATAAGGCCACGTACAAAGTAAGTACAAATTTATCGTAAAATTTTTAAAAATTTTATTTTGAAGAAAAAACGCAAATTTTAAAAAAGTTGCCAAATTTAGCATATGCCTTTTTCTGAAATAAAGAAAAAAAAATTTAAAAAAAATAAAATTTTAAGATTTTTAACATATCACCCACTAACTTTACACGTGGCCTAACATAAACTTTAATTTTTTATTTGTAAAATTTTCCGAACCTTTTTATTTTAGAAAAAATATTTGATGGTAATACTTAGGATTGCTTTTTTAAATGCGTTCTATATCAAAAAACTAAAAACGAATCAACTCTAAACGCACCCTTGAGTAGATTTATTAAAAATTTTCCATTTTTATATCAGTAACAGCGGAAAACAAAATTTAGACGACCTTAAACATCACTTATGGCAACCCTTGTTTTTGGTAAAGTTTTTAGTGCTAATTACGAATATAAAATCAGAATTTTAGCCAATACCTTAGATTTTTAGTTATTCGGTATCGAAATTAAAATTTTTTTATTTTGGAAGTAATTTGAGTTTATATATCAAATTTTCCATTTGTTAATAACAATTTGCATTCTAAATTTGAAGAATGACCATTTTTTAAGAAGTAGAAACTTTTGTTTTCGAGTTTATTTATTTAAGTCTGGGATATGCTATGAGAAAACAGTTAAAGGGATAGTGTAGATCAGTTTACCCTATAAACAAGTTTTAATTGCTTATCTCATTTATTTGTCGCACAGTACAATGCGAATTATGCTGAAGTAATTGCCAACGTGTTTTAATAAAATTTACAAACCTCAACTTTATTGATTCCAAGTGTTGAAGATTATAGATATTTTGGAATAATTTTTATAAAAATTTAAGTATTAAGGAAATCATTAAAGATAGAACATTCAAAAGTAAAAAAATAGTTAATATGTATGGACCTTTTTTGGCTCTTCCTCTATCCCTATTCTCGTTAAGAAACACATTTACCTTACATGTGATCTCCCAATATTAACATTTGGCGCTGAACTGTTCGGTCTTTATTAATCTGAACTTAAACCACTAATTAATTTACACGACCAAATTACCAGGTGGATTGCTGGGAAATTCGGCAAAAAACTTTTAGGCCCAAAATTACATCTGCTCAAAGATTTAAACATTGAACCTTTTTGAAGCTTACGCAACTGAAAAATCTTTCCGTTTTTTAACTAAGCTCCTTTTTTAATAACATTAATTAATGGTTTAGTTAAGTCTAAGACAGGCTCTAAAAAATAAATAAGGGTCTCAAGATGGAATATAACTATAAAAAAACTAAATTAAATCTTAATGATAACATAGCAAAAAAAATTTTAAAAAGGAAGGGGTTTTATATCCAATAAATTTTTGGGGCGAAATAAACAAAATCAAAATTATTTTTTTCTCAACTTGGAAATTATTCTTTTTTTATATAATTAATAATATAAGCAGTGAAAATAGTGTTAAATTTGCATTAGGAATAAAACTTCTTTTACAAATGAGGACAAAGAACTGGTGGGATCTAAAAGAGAGCTAATGGCCAAACAGCATTATTACTTTCAGATTAGTCCTGCTGTCATGGACTTGAACTCAATTCATCATTCAATATGTGTATGCCCAGCATTCAACGAGATTAGTGCGCAATACATAACTCCTACTTTGTCAAAGTCTTTTTCCAACTTACCCCAGTAATCACAAATTACGCATTTACTTTCACACACAAGAGCATATAGATTATTTAATTAAATATATTCAGACACATTATATTCTAATAAGTAATATCCATTGTCCCATTAACGGTCTTGATAAAAGTGCCAAAGCTATAGCAATTACGGCGGCCTTAAAAAAGAAGAGGCTGTGAGGAGGTGGTTTTTTAGCATGTACTCCCAACTCTGCATGCACCGGTGAATTTTTAGTGAAATACGGACATCAGTGCTGATAGTCTAATTCACCATATCAACATATCTTTACCTCATTTAGGCACTGATCAATCTGTTAATCTTAAAAATTACTGGTGTATTTGATGATCCCAATCCCAGTTTTATAGGCTAGTTTTGGCATTAAACGAGCAAATTTTTCCACCCCCCTTACCAAATTAAAAAAAATAAAAACATAACACTGGACAACAAAAAAACAACATAAATTTTTTGAGGGTTTTGTAGAGAATTTTCTTGCGATAACGATTTCGGGTTCAGTTTTTTTTCCAATGCCTCCACTTTTTTTTAAACCGTGTCCAAAGTTTAGAAAAAAAAATCACAAAATTTCTTTTACTATTAATTCTACTATGAACATATTCAGATTCCTTATAAAAAACATATCTTAAAATTATTACATAAAATTTTTAGAAATTTACCTTCTAGTTATTTAGTATCAAACAACGTACTTTATGACGAAAACCACTAATTTTACAAAAATAATAAAAAAATTAAATATTAAACAAAAATTTAAACCCCTTACGTTAATAATGAATGTTTTTGTTATCAAAATATTTTAAACTTTTGTTAGCCATAGTTTTTATGATATAGAAGCCCAAAATACCCCTAAAATTAAAAAATCTCAACTTTGACACAAAATAACTAAAATTCTAAGGCATTTAAAATTCTGATGTGATCGGCGCCAAAAACTGACTAAAAACCATACCATAAATGATGCTTAGGGTCGTCCAAATTTTGTTGTCCAGTGTAATATATACAGGCCCAATTTGAGGTTATCAACAAATTATAATTAAAGTTATGCTTTAAAACTTGATGCATTTTCTAGTTTATTATACCTTTTTAAATACAGTATGAGCTATTTGGTGCTTTTTTTCAAAAAGGCCCAGCTCCCTATCAGAAAAAAGGGAGTTTTATATTATACCCTTGTTCGAAAAATCTTAAAATTTAATATAGGTGTGTGTATTTCAGGCCCGATTCTAGCTTTTCCATTTTAGGGTGCAAAAAAAACTCGTGGGGGAGGGGGCAGAAAAAAATTTTATAACACTCACAGATACCAGTTGTAACTCCGCAATCATATTATTCTTATATTAGTGAATCTTCTTTTTATATTTTTTTTATCTAATAGGAATTCTATGATGTATTTTTCACTAGGAAGGTGACAAGCTATTGAAATACCTAAAAATTTATTTCCTATAAGAAAAACTATGTATCTTGCATATCTATGAATAGCTATTGAGCCTAAAAATTATGTATTTCAATCTCAAACCTATTTTCCAGCCTAAAATACTTTTCCTACTCAATAAAAGCTACCCTTTCCATTAAAATAAATATGCAATGCTTAACAATTTATGTAGTGTAATATTTATAGTTCTAAGGCAATATGGTTAAGGACTTTATAAACCTAAATTTTACTTATTGTAAAAAAAAAAGTTGTAAAATAAGTTTAACTATTATAGGTTAGTTTCTGCAGTTCATTATAATTAAAATTATGAGGCCAATAATAAGGATTTCCGATTTGGCAGATGTGCCAATGTACAAATTATATTTTCTAAAATATATCGTATATAAACATATATGGTGAATTGTTATTACAGTGTTAATTTTAAAATGAGTTGTGTGGGTTAGGCCAATGTGACCTAACCCATGATTTGGGTTGAGCTTTGATTCTAGGTTTTTGCAGGAATTGTCAGCTGTATGTATGTTTATGTTGAAAGATAGATGATTTGTGTTTAATATGTGTAATTTAATTAAAAATTAAAATGTCTTATTTACACAGTTTGCACAGCTCGAATATTGTTATACCAGTTTGAAAATTTAGCTAAAAAAATTAATAGTTGAACCTAGGCCAAGAAACAATTCGTCGGCTTTTATTTATACAAAAAGATTACAAAAAGTTAAATATCATGACCATATTCGAGCACTTGGAAAAAAACTTTACTTGAGACTTTAAGGAGAAATCGTATTTCATCAAAGTGAAATAGCTCCATACCGTGTAGGGCCTTGGCACTTTAACTCGAACTAAGCTATTAATTTCGTGATTAATAGTAATTATTTGCTCGCACGCTGAATGGATGTTTTAAGCCAAGACTCTGACACTCAGGGCAAATCTAGCTAAACTAAGCAGGTCACACAGCCTCATTAACGTTTTTGACGATAAACAAATAAAGTTGAGAAGCAACCAACTGCAATAAAAATAGCCAGATTACAAAACCCAATATTAAGGCGGAAAAACTGACCTTAAAAATGGCATTAAAAAGAAGGGCCCTGTATGAACGCTTTAAAATCTTATTTTTTTATAAATTGATAAAAACCCGTCTCAAAACTTATGTTATTTTGATTAATCTTTGCCTTCTTCAAACGCATTTATAGGAATCTCGTGTCTTTAGTCCATAAACTTGAACCGACCTCCCAAATAAAACTAAGCTATCTAGGTTAAATCTTCTATGATTTGTTTTTACTTAACCGGTAAAAGGAATTCCATCAAAAATTTGCTGTAAATGCCCCATGAGACCTTGTTACCCTTAAAATAAACGTTTTGAAGCGTTCAATTTAGACATAAATTTAACAAATTTTAGCCTAAAAATTTGTGTTTAAATATAAAAACTGGCTTTTTAACTGTTCATTGGGAAAATTTTTTAAAATGCTAAAAATGAGTCAATCTGACATTAATCTTAACCGATACTAAAAATGATAATAATAGTAAAATAAATGGATCGGAAGTTATTGATTTTATTTTAAACAGGCCCGATTCTAGCTTTTCCATTTTAGGGGGGCAAAAAAAACTCGTGGGGGGGCAGAAAAATTTTTTTTGCCGCCTTCGGCGGCAAAATTGGCCGTGACCTTCGGTCACGGCAAAAAATAAGAATAATATTGCGAAAAATGACATTTGTTAATAGCCTTTTCAAATTGTATTTATTTCTCTTAAAAATATATTTAGTAATTTAATAAGCTTTGCATAATTAAATAAACGCCATTTTGGACAAATTTGGTTAATACAATAATGGCTATAGCAAAATTTATTGTTTTAATAGATGCCATATAACGATTTAATTTTTAACCTTTTTTTCTTAGCCTACAAAAGGCGAGGTAAAAGGTTTTTTAACATGCAAATATACGTTTTATTTACTGTTAACTAGTTTCTAACAAATTGCATCGGCTGACTTTAGGATACTAAGATGATTTTAATTTAAATATATAATATCTATGTAGACCATATATATATATTTCGTCGGAATTCCTTCCGCCTAACCGTTCGTATCAAAAAATAGCTTAATATGACCAATCTCATAAAATTTTAAAATGATTTTTAGTTTTGTTTTTCTTTTAATAACGATAAAAAATCATGCTGTCCTTCTATCTCATATTTGTAAGGGTAGATTTTGATCAAAACTTTTTTTAAAATCAGGCACGATTCTAGACCCCTTTTGGGGGGGGGGGGGGGGCGGGCCCCCCCCCCCCAAATTTTTTTTTTGGCCCCCCCCCCCCCCCCCCCCCAAATAATTAAATTTGCCCCCCAAAAAATACATAGTAATTTTATTTTTTCCACATAATATAATTAAATTTGCTCCGTCAAAAATATCTTAAAAATATTATCTTATTTACTTTTTTTAGTGTTTTTATTCATTAATACTTCTCATCCGCAAGAGAGATCAAACTAACAGAAATATATAGAAAAAATTGATTTTACAGAAAGCTTTATATTTATGAAAGCATTTCATAATTCTGATGCCTAAGAAATTTTCTCAGTTAACAACAATCTTTTTAGAATATAATCTAGAACCAAAGAACCTGATCGCACAATGCTACGATGGGGCGAACGTAATGCCCGGGAAAAAAATGGTGTTCAAGTATTTCTAAGCAAAATAGCTGGACACCATGTCCCGTATATTCACTGCTTTAACCACCAATTGCATCTTGTTGTAAAAGATTGTCTTATTTTAAGTGATGGGAAAGATTTTTTTGATAATTTTTCTTCCCTTCATAAATTTTTTCAACATGATGCAATCAAGGTAGTTAGTGAATGCGGGACCATACCGGCTGTTGCCTTTGATGGTGTGGTCACTACCTGCCCATCGTTTTTTTTAAAAAATTGCACAAAAATATTTAATACTCTTTTAAAAATTAAAAATAAAAAACTTTTATATCTTTAGGTCACAGGGCCGATTCGGGGCTTTTTGACCATATTTATAATCATCTATTTATTTTTTTGTATTTAATTGAAAAGTTATTTTATTTATAAAAAATAATTATAGATTTCTATGCAGAACGATTTATGTTTCTAATACTTCTGATTTAATACACCATTGTTTGTTAGAAATTAAACAATTAAGAAATAAAAATACATATAAAGATTTATTCAAAAATTGTTTTGATATTTATGTTTTTTTAAATGACAATAATTTATCTATGGATAAAAGAAAAACTAAACCTAAAGATTTTTCTGATTTTTATTTATTTTCTACTCATAAGTTTGAAAATATTTTTAATATTAATGATTAAATAAAAAGTATTTATTTTAATATTATTGATTTATTTATATTTTGATAATAGATTTTTTACCGATAATAGTTGTTTAAAATCTTTAGATTCCCTTTATAAATTTGATTATCCTTTTTTTGGATATATATAAATTAAAGCCTCTTTAAAAAATAAGTAATATTGATAAAGATTCATAATCTAAAGAAATTGACGTAGCCAAAAGTTTTTTAATAAGAAACTTAATAATTATCAAGAATGTGTTACTATTGATTTTGTTAAATTTTTATATGATTACAATGATGCGTTTTCTAATCTATTTAACATTTTTCCTATAAGTTTGTTAATTGGCTCTTTAACGTCGAGTTGTGAGTTTCCCTAGTTAATGATTTTTCGTGTTAAAAAGAACCAAATCACCTTTAAGCAGGTCACTACTTGTCAGCCGTTATTATCCTTCTTAAAGAAGAAAATGTGGGAATATTGTAATTTAATTAAAATCTTCTAAGATAAAATAGTTTGATCAATACACTGCTCATAATCAGCTAATTATTGCTTACTATTTTAACATGTTTGCAAACTTTTTTTATGCGCATTCAACGTTTATGTTCATGTTTTATTTAATTTTTTACCCTAATATTAATTACTAGTTATATAAAACCAGTGTAATTAGCATTATACAATTTGTTTTCATGATAATCAATCTTATTTCACTTTTCATTTTCTAAAATCCAAAGTTTTATATAATTCATTTTTATTATTCATATATATCATATTTTTAATTTCATGCGCAATGATACCAAATGATAAAATTATACTTACAATTAATTCAAATCTCGTTTCTTTTTAAGCAATTGATAGTGAAAACAATTATTTCTAATTCACATATTCAATTTATAAACTCATTTTTTTTAATTTAAGAATATAATAAATTACTATTAATTTGTTAAAAAATTTTTAACATGAATTCTATTGTTGTACATGTATTACTGTTTACTTAATAATAAATTTGTGTTTATCAACGAGAATTATTTTCTGAATTGGGAATTATGAACAATTTTTGTGACTAGTGCTATTTTATTAATAAGTAGCTTTTAACTAATTTAATAAAATAATGCATAACAATTAATTAAATTATGACACATACATTATTTTATATTAACCCTGGGGTATATGTAACAAATAAATCTTTTGTTTTAAATAGGTATAGATATATTTTAAATAAAAATGCTATAAAATATTTATAAATAAAATTTTCAATATCTTTTATTTTCTTTAAAAATTTTTAAGTTTTAATAATTAAGATAATCGGCAAGTTTTTACAAATTACGTGTTATAGTAAACCACGAAATTAAATTTTAAAAAGTGCTAAACCACATTGATAATCTAAATGTTATAAATACTTTTACGCAAATTTTAAAATATTTAGAAATTTTACGTGATAATGTTATGTGTCCCGAAAAAAAAACTTATTATTTTTGGCCTTTAATAACTTGAATATTTTAATTCTTCCTATTTCGGTTATTTTGATGTGCGCATAACAAGAGACATTAATTTATTCTTTATTAATCGACTGAGGTACATCACCTGAATATTATTTTTGTGCTTTAACTCGTTTTTAGTAATCTAAACTTCCGTATTCTTGAATGCCAAACTTAAATAAATAGGAATATGACATGTTTCGTCTGTGGTATACCAAAAGGTGTTGGAAAATTAATGATGAGTTGGAAACCGTATTCATAGTTCATTCATTTTTTCGGAAAAATTAAATGGGTTTTTACATGACCATCGTTTTTTTATTTTTCTATCCAGCTCCAGTCCAATTGCTTAAAATAATTAATTAAATATCTAATTCCATTTAAAAATGATAACCATTTTTTATTTCTTTAAAAATTTTAAAGTATTTTAAAATTTTAAACGTCCGTTGTATTTTTTTTAGACAAATTTAACTAATTTTTAACTAAATTAAACGCGTCAACAAATCTCAGGCCGTATAATATATTCATTTTTATAACTCTGAAGCTATTCCACCTACAATTCTTTACCCTCATTTTTCCAGTGCACTTATCCGATCCCCATATACTCTTAACTTGCCCTAATTCTTTACCCCTGCGTTTAAATTTGACTTAAAATTTATCAATTTTTTTTTATAATAAAACCCTGTTTCATAGAAAAATGAAAGTAGGTTTGTGTGCATATGGCAAAACTCATGGGTTAAGATAAACTCTTTTGTAATATTAGATGCGTTTTTCGGCTAAAAATTTGTACTGTATTTTAATTCCTACTAGGGCTTGCTAAAACTCCAGTTGGAGTTTATGGAAGGAATGGAGCGGGAACCCCTATGCTCCGGAGTTTTCCCGTTTTGAACTCCTGGAGGTCACCCAGCGGGTTTTTTTGAGTTTTTTTCAAAAGTGAGAAGGGGGATTTAGCTACCAGATGTTTTTACTACGATAAATCAAGCTTTTTTTTATTTTAGCATTTTATTAGTGAAATTTATTTTACATAAAAACTTGGATTTTACAATATATAAATGTATAAAATTTGGGTAAAAAAAACTGGGAAAAATATATTGTTGGACTTAATTTCAACGTTAACACATGTTTTACTAAGGGTGGGTATGAAACGCAAAATCTTAAAACGCAAGCGGAAGTCATAAATCATTTTTAATGAGTTTTTGCGTTTCATACTTAGAGTTTTTGCGTGTCATACCATTTTGGCAGTATGAAAAGCCTAAAATGCAAAAAGCGGACGTAATTAATCAAATTTTTATTACGAGGTTTTGATTTTTGAGTTTTTGCGTTTCATACCAAAAAATTTTTTTTTTCGAGTTTTAGGCTTAAATGAGTTTCTAATGGTTTAAAATAGGTTAATTAATCCGCGTTTTTGCGTTTAAGATTTTGCGTTTTATATCAAAAAAAATTTTTTTCGGGTTTTTGACTTAAATGACTCCTAATGATTTATAATGGGGAAATTATAAACTTTTTTCCGGGTTTTTGCGTTTTATTGCGTTTCATACCAAAAAAATTTTTTTGTGATTTACCTTATTCCTACTTTATTATTATGGACCGAGTACCCGTTTTTTCCGCGTTTTTATGTTTCATACCAAATTTTTTCCGAGTTTTTGCGTTTCATAACAAAATGTTATTTTTCGGGTTTTCGACTTGAATGAGTTCCTAATGGTTTATAACGAGGAAATCAATAATATTTTGCGTTTCATACCAAAATTTTTTTTTTAGATTTGACTTAAGCCCCTAATGCATTATTATGGACCGAGTACACGTTTTTTCCGCGTTTTTGCTTTTCATACCAAATTTTTTCTGCGTTTTTGCGTTTTATACGAAAATTTTGTTTAGATTTGACTTAAATGAGCGTGTAATGCATTATTATGGACCGAGTACCCGTTTTTTCCTCGTTCTTGCGTTTCATACCAAATTTCCAAGTGTTTGCGTTTCATACCAAAATTTTTTCTATTAAATTTGACTTAAATAAGCTTTTATGCATTATTATGGACCGAAGACCCGTTTTTCCGCGTTTTTGCGTTTATACCAAATTATTTCCGAGTTTTTGCTTTTCATACTAAAAAAATTTGTTAGATTTGACTTAAATGAGTTTCTAATGCATAATGGATCGAGTACCCTTTTTTTCCGCGTTTTTGCGTTTCATACCAAATTTTTCCGAATTTTGCGTTTCATACCAAAATTTTTTTTTTGATTTGACTTAAATGAGTTCCTAATACATTATTATAAACCGATTACCCGTTTTTTTCGCGTTTTCATACCAAATTTTTTCCGAGTTTTTGCGTCATACCAAAATTTTTTTTTCGGGTTGACGTTTCGGCAGTTGACAATACCATTGCCACCTATCCAAATAACAAAGTTTTAAACGGTCGACCTCCTCCCGTTTCGCCTTTAGAAACCTCTTTATCCCGAAAAATTCGTTCCCACCTAGCTCAACTTCGCTCTGGTCACTGTCAACTACTGGCAGACTTTAGAGCTCGCATGGACCCTTCTCTTAATAATATCTGCAATGACTGTAAATCATCCGCTGATAGTATCGAACATTGGCTCATCTGCCCAAACCGGGGGCCTCCTATCTCCCCGATAGATCTTTGGCTTAACCCAGCCCTCGCAGCACTCAAACTCACTTCTACATCCAACTTTTTAGGTCCAACGAACAGGGTGCTACTAACAACAACAACCTGATGGTTCATAACGGGATAATAATATTTTTCCGCGTTTTTCGTTTTAAGATTTTGCGTTTCATACCAAAAAATTTTTAGATTTGACTTAAATATGTTCCTAATGCATTATTATTTACTGAGTACCCGTTTTTTCCGCTTTTTTGCGTTTATACCAATTTATTTCCGAGTTTTTCCGTTTAATACCAAAAAAATTTGTTAGATTTGACTTAAATGAATTCCTAATGCATAATGGATCGAGTACCCGTTTTTTCCGCGTTTTTGCATTTTATACCAAATTTTCTCCGCGTTTTTGCGTCATACCTACAATTATTTTTTAGAGCCCGTAACACTAATGAATTATATTATTAGAAATTGATTGATTGATGTGCTTAATTCAGCTGTGTCATCAAGACTTGCTGATATAGTTTTTTTTATTATAAAAGTATATTTAGATTTAAAAATAATTAAGATTATAGATATGATCATCTCACGATGACTTTTTATAAATATCTATATACACAGAATATATTTTGATTTTAAAACCATACAATAAAATACTTATCTTTACCCCAATAAATATCGAACCATATCAAAACAAAACATATATCAGGCCCAATTCTAGATTTCCATTTGGGGAGGGGGTAGGGGGGCAAATAAAACTCGTGGAAGGGCAGAAAAATTTTTTTTGCCGCCTTCGGCGATAAAATTAGCCGTGACCTTCGGTCACCAAAAAATATACATGTACAACAATTGAATCCATGGTCAAAATTTTTTAATAAATTAATAGCAATTTATTATATTCTTAAAATAAAAAAAAATGATTGCGTTTATAAATTGGATATGTGAATCAAAATAAATGGTTTTTACTATAATCAATGCTTAAAAAGATATGAGATTTATAAATTAATTGTAAGTATAATTTTAACATTTGGTATATATGCGCATGAAAAATATAAATATGATATGTATGAATTATAAAAATTAATTATATAAAACTTTGGATTTTAGAAAATGGATAGTAAAATAAGATATTTCATGAAAACATATTTTTATATGTATGCTAATTTGGAAGAATATATATGCAAAACACTGGTTATATAGAACTAGTAATTAATAATAGGGTAAAAAATAGAATAAAACATGAAAATAAACGTTAGATGGGCATCAAAAAAAATTGCAACATTTCTTAAAATAGTAAGCAATAATAGGCTGATCATGAGCAGTGTATTGTATTAATCTAACAATTTTATGCTAGAGGTTGTTTTGATTAAATTACAAAATTCATCAAAATTTAACGGCCCAGTTAATGATTTTTCGTGTCCTAAAAAAAACCAAATCACTTTTAGGCAGGTCACTACTTGCCAGCCTACTAGAAATTATTATCCTTCTTAAAGAAGAAAATGTGGCCTCATCACTCGACGTTGAAGAGCCATATAACAAACTTCTAGACAAAATAATCAACTCAAAATTTAACAAAATCATTAGTAACACATTTTTTGTAATTATTAAGTTCTTATTAAAAAATTTTTGACTACGTCAATTTTTTAGATAATAAATTTTTATCAATATTACTTATTTTTTAAAGAGGTTTTAATTTATTTAAATTTATATAAATGGATATTCTAACTTATAAAGGTATTCTAAAGATTTTAAATAATTATTATCGGTAAAATATCTATTATAAGAATCAATAATATAAAAATAAATGCGTTTTAGTTTATCATACATTTTTAAATTATTCTCAAACTTATAGTAAAAAATAAATTAAAATCAAAAAAATCTTTAGGTTTAGTTTTTTTTTATTTATAGATTAATTATTTTAAAAGTATTATATCAGAACAGTTTTTGAATAAAAATTTTAATGTATTTGTATTAATTGTTTAATTTCTAACAAATAATGGTGTATTAAATCAAAAGTTTTAGAAAAATTGTTTTCCATTGAAATTGATCATTAATTATTTGTAATAAATAAATAATTTTTTAAATGACAAATTCAAGAAAAGTAATTGCTGATTGTAAATATGGTCAAAAAACCCCGACGCTTCGGCCGACTTGAATATATAAAAAGTTTTTATATTTATTTTTTAAATAGTAATTAATATTTTATGTAATTTAAAAAAAACAATGGCGTCGTAGTGACCACACCACCGATGGGGCAACAGCCGGGGTATGGTCTCGCATTCATTAACTTTGTTGATTGCATCATGTTTAAAAATTTATGAAGGAAAGAAAAAATATCAAGAAAATCTTTCCCTTCACTTAAAACTTCAAGACAATCTTTTACAAGATGCAATAGGTGGTTAAAGCAGTGAAAATACGGGACTTAGTGTCCAGCTATTTTACTTTGAAACACTTGAACACCACCTTTATCCCCGGGCATTACGTTCGCCCCATCGTAGCATTGTGCGATCAGGTTCTTTGGTTTTAGATTATATTCTATCAAAAGATTGTTGACAAGTGAAAAAATTTCTTAGGCATCAGATTTATGATATGCTTTCACAAATATAAAGCTTTCTGTAAAATCATATTTTTCTATATATCTTAAAACAACAGAGATAATTTCTGTGTTAGTTTGATTTCTCTAGCAGATGTGAAGTGTTGATGAATGAAAACACTTTTTAAAATAATATTTTTTAGATATTTTTGGCGGAGCTTAATATTAAAAAGATTTTATTTATGAGATTTCCAGCATTAATATATTATAAAATCAATACAATGTTAAATATAATTAATAAATTATAAACAGGTAGTATATTAAATGTAATATATGAAAGAAGTAATTAAAATAAATTAAAAAAAATTAAAAATAATATAAATATTATATTTATTAAATACAGTCTTTCGGCCACTTATTTTTAAAAAGAAAATAATTATTTTTCAAAATTTCTATGGAAATTTTTTGCCTTATGCTAAAACTAGGTGAAATAAAATTATTTTTAATTAGTTTACCAATTTGTTTGAAAATTTTCAAAGCTTCAGGACCGAATGATCCTGAAGTTGTGGCAACAATTGGTATAAAAATATTATCGGAATTTAAAAAACAAGATTTTCTTGTCTTTAAAATTTCGGCATTCAAAATTGGATCAAAATTATAATTTGAAGGGGCCAGAGGATCAACACAGTGAAATCCCAAAATAAAAGTTTCCCCTCAGAGAAGGGAACAAGAGTTTTTTCATCCGGCCTTTTAGAATTAAAAGATAAACCAGGTTCTAAAACACACGGTATATTAGCCTTTTTAAAAAAAGTGGCGATAATGTAATTAACCTTATTGTGTCGCCTTATCTTTGAATTCGACAAACAATGTAAGATGCCGGCCAAAACTATCGGTGAGAGTTTTGCATTTGCTGCAAATGTAAGGGGTTGAAAAAAAAATTCCTAAGCGCAAATACAAAGCGTATTGAAACGCTTCGTTAGGGAGTAATTGATTCTTTAATTTACTGGGGAAAGCCTCTAACCATTCATGATCGGAATTATATGAAGACAGTGATTTAAGAAGGGATTTGTGCGTTGCGTTTTCACTCTGTAAAAGGTAAGCAAGAGAGTTTAACGCTAGACACATATTCCATTCTTCTTGATCACCCGTTTCAGGGTATGGCCCGGTTGGGCGGCCTCAAAAGCCCAGGTAGTTAAGGCTTGAAAAAAAATCGGGTCCGAGTTAAAATTTGTGATTTTAAAAATTGTATCCTTGAAGGATAAAAAGGACGCAAGAAAAGCGACAAGCGCTATATTACTGGGTGACCTGACCCCAAGTCCACCCAACTTGCCTGGTAGGGTAAATTGGACGTAATTATTCAAATCAAATTTTAAATTAAAAAGATTTTGAAAAATTAAAATTAATTCGTGCTCAAATTTTTTGAGCAAATTAAAAACAAAAGCTCCAGATGTCCGGAAGCAAAATTGCAATTGAGGAATTAAAAAAACATTTTTTAAAAGAACAAAAGCCTGATAAAGAGGTAATTTTTTTAAAATTTCTAATTTATCTCTTAAAACAAGTAAATGATTCTCTAAAAATTTTTCAACCGCAACAAAACCTCCTACGGGTGAACCTAAGATTATTAAATTCTCATATGAGGTTTTATTAAAGGTTTTAACTATAGAATTTGTAAATGGCGGGAAAGGATATATCTCACATTTGTTAGGGTTAAGAGATAAGTTTAAAACAGAAAAGTGGCGTTGGGCTATACTAAGTGCTAAGTTGATATCTTCCAGCTTGCCACACATCGTACAGTCATCTAAATACCATAAGTGCAAACGGAGATTTGTTGAATTAGAAATTTTATCTATCAAGTTTTTAAGCCCAAGGCAAAACAAAGGCGGACCTAAGGGGTCACCTTGTTGAACTCTCTGTGAGGAAGAAATTACTACATCCTGAAATTTTAATATTGAATCAAAACCATAACTTAAATGTATATAGTTGTGGTATTGGGGAAGAATTTTTAAAAAAGATTCGATAAGGTAAGAACTATATAGGCAATTAAAAGCCTTTTTTAAGTCCAGTTTAACTAAATATTCGTAATTTTTTGATTCTAAAGAAGGCGGGTGGCGTGAATCGCAATTTCACAGCCCCCTTCTATACCAAAACCCAGTTGGTGAGGAGACAGTAGGTTTGCTAAAGTGGATTTAATCCTGCTGCATATAACTTTTGAAATAAGACGTCTAAAAAAACAACCGATAGCTTAGCTATAGGGCGAATTTTGTTCTTTTCTTGGAGGGGGAGAAGACGAGCCCCAAAATATAGGGGCAAATTCTAGTGGGAAATTTCCATTAAAAATAAAATTTACCAAAATTGTTGATTAAAAAACTAGAAGTATCAATTTCCAAAAGGTCCTTTAAAAATATAGGTCTAAAAAAGGCTAGTCCAGGAGCAGAGTCTGTTAACAACGTTTTAAGAGCTTTAAGAATTTTATTTGATGATATTTCCATTTTTGTATTTAAAATTGGGAGAATTTTAAACTGATTAGCGGGCTTAGGGTGTTTGTCTTCTAATTGTTCGATTGTTTCGGGAGTATTGGGTGCAATGGGCTTTTCTAGCTCTAATAAAATACAAAAGGCTTATATTAGAATACTTTGACATTACACATATTTGTTGCACTTAATTAAAACTTGAAATTAAATCTATAAACATATGTATACACATTATTAGAAATAAATTTTGAGATCTATATTAATATAGTTCAAAATACATATGTAATTAAAAAAAAATGTTGAAAAAAAAAAATTTCACATGCAGATAAAATATAATATTGCCATTTGCAAATATAGGCTTCTTTATCCATATTCAAAGCATATAAAATTTATTGATATTAGAAATTCAAAAGGAATTCAATATAGTTTTATTATAAAGTTACATATGTACAACCCCAGATGTGGAAAATCAAACAAACTTGAATGAATAACATATGTAACTTCTAGATTTTACATTGTGAGAGCTGTATTCCCTTTTAAACGAAATTTACCAAGCCTATTTTAGACCCAATTTTTAAATGAAACAAAAAGTTTTGTCAGTAACAGTTTATATATTTTATTAAAACACGTTGGCAATTACTTAAGCATACTTCACATTTCTAAATGTACTGTGCGACAAATAAATGAGATAAGCAATTAAAACTTGTTTATAGGGTAAACTGATCTACACCATCCCTTTAACTGTTTTCTCATAGCATATCCCAGACTTAAATAAATAAACTCGAAAACAAAAGTTTCTACTTCTTAAAAAATGGTCCTTCTTCAAATTTAGAATGCAAATTGTTATTAACAAATGGAAAATTTGATATATAAGCTCAAAATACTTCCAAAATAGAAAAATTTTAATTTCGATACCGAATAACTAAAAATCTAAGGTATTGGCTAAAATTCTGATTTTATATTCGTAATTAGCATCAAAAACTTGACCAAAAAAAAGGGTTGCCATAAGTGATGTTTAAGGTCGTCTAAATTTTGTTTTCCGCTGTTACTGATATAAAAATGGAAAATTTTAGTTTAATAAATCTATTCAAAGGTGCGTTTAGAGTTCATTCGTTTTTAGTTTTTTGATATAGAACGCATTTAAAAAAGCAATCCTAAGTATTACCATCAAATATTTTTTCTAAAATAAAGTTCGGAAAATTTTACAAATAAAAAATAAAAGTTTATGTTAGGCCACGTGTAAAGTGAATTAGTGGGTGATGTGTTAAAAATCTTAAAAAAATTTTTTTTTTTAATTTTTATAGTTTTATTTTATTTTAGAAAAAGGCATATGCTAAATTTGGCAACTTTTTCAAAATTTGCGTTTTTTCTTCAAAATAAAAATATTGAAAATTTGACAATTAATTTGTACTTACTTTGTACGTGGCCTTATTAGATTTTTTTAGAAAACGAACTCTGAACGCCTTAATATATTACTTTAGTCATAAAAGCTTTTATTTATTTATTTTTACACAAAAACTGTGAATATATTTTTTTTTGAAAAGTATAACAAATCTCGCTATTTTTTTTATGGTCCATAATTTAACATTGTTACATTTATACATTATATATGGCACGCCAACCTAAATAACCCAATATGAACGGGTTTTAAGAAAAAATGTATTTAAAGTTCCATGATAGCCTTATCTCTTATATATGTTTTCCGTTTTTTTGGTTTCCGCTTTCGGCTCCTTAGATCCGTCCATAACGAAAAATAGCCTTTTTTGACCAAATTGACAATTTTAATATACCCTAAAAAGAAAATATTTAATTATATTTTTTAGTAACTTATAGTTATCATCACAAATAGAAATAAATTTTATTAATGTATCAAGCTCATCAGCATTATTATACAATATATTTGGCGTCTAAACTTAACACATATATTATCGGTTTTATAAAAATATTAAGCTTGAATTTAACAGTTTAGCTGCTATGAATATTCAAAAAAAACTTAATTTATTTGTTTGTTAATCTTTTTTGTTTTTATGACCTTTTTTTCTAAAATTTATAATTTAAGCTGACTAACTAAGTAATTAGAAAAAACGAAACGGATTTGAATATCCCAAAGATAACAGGTTTTATTTCTGTAACTCATAACTCTCAAAAATTGTTGACCTGTGTAACATAAGAATTTTTTTTGGTTTTTATTTAAATATTTAAGCCGTTGACATCAATATAAATCTGAAGTTTTTTTTAAATCAGACATTATTTAAATTTTATTTCTAATTGCATAAGGATAAAGTTAAATTATTTAGCTAAGCGAAGAAAGATCTTTAAAAAGCTTGTCTTAATGAGACAAAAAGCCATAGGAAAGAATTAGGGACAATCCGTAAATAGGCTCTTTGACAGCTTAATATCCAATCGATTGTCAAAATACAGGCGAGTATGAAAAGGCATTGCCTGCCGACTAGCTGATTAATTTTTTTCATCTGATTTATATGATGGTAAGTCAATCTTCTGTTCTTTAAATATAAAATGTTTAGAGCTGAGCTGCCTTAAATTTTGTAAAAATTTGAAATTGTATTATTTAATTTGCCATATTTTTAAAAATACCTCTACTTTAAAGCCGTTCAAAGTTCAATTATTTATATTAAAATTTTAGTGTAATGATTGAAATTTATTTGAAGCGTGAAATTTCAAAGGTTGTAGAATAATTGTTAGGTATTTTTGCATGGATTCATTAAATTATTTGATTTTAATAAAATTTAAGTATGCATCAATGTGAAAAATATTATAAAAAGGAGTAATTTTTAATGTAAATAATTAGATTTCAGAAATTAAATTTTAAAATTAAAAAAAATAATGAAAATCTGATCCTAAATTTTAATTTTAATTGTGATTTTAAGCTTGCAGATAAGAGGAAATGTTGTTGTTGTTTATTGATTGATGTAGATGTATTCATTGAAATTTACGAAAGTACACACAATATAGTTAAATTATTGTGTCCAACGAACTAAGGGGAGATATAATTGATACCATTTGTGTTCTTTAAAGAGAACATTAGCTCCACGGCGTAAACGCAATATCATTAGAGCCGATAAGAGGCAATAAATTGTTATGGCGATTAAGATCTCTCCAGATAAGATGATTCTTGTAGAAATACAATCGGTATCCTCGGCCATATGTTATAATAACCATTGACCGCCGGCCGATAACATTAAACCGATGTATTATGTAACCCGCTAAACACAATGCTTAACGGGTAAATTAGAGAATCCCAAAGACCCACTTGGACCTATAAAAAAATTTGTCGGAACTATTTAAATTAAACTCTATTAATATAATTTATTTATTGAATAGTATATTCCTGTGTTATTTTATATCTTGACCGATTCCCTTCCCCAGAATTTTTCCATTTTAAAAATAGTGGCTCAAAAATAAACTTTAAGACTGAAGAGAGCAATTTTTTATTTAAAAAAACACTGATATTAGAAATATAATTAATTTATATGTTTTAATAACCTTTTTACAAATATTTAATTTTTTTTCTTTTTTTTTTAATTTTTTTACCTCTTCTTTTACTTTTATATATTTAAAATAGATTGTATTGTTTTTTTTTAAGAGCATATGTAACGACAAAAATTTTTCAAACGCTTATTATAAGCGTTTATTTTACAAGGGCGACTAAAAAATTTTATCACCTCGTTTCCATAGCTACCTAATCTATACATTGATTTAAAAATTCAAAAACAAAAAATTTATTTGATTTTTTTTTGCTGCTTAAAAGCAAAATTAAAAAACTTATGCCAATAAGGTTATTTAAAGCATTTTCAATAATTAGAATAATATCCTCCCCTGTTAGATATCGTATTCGCCACAATTGCGTCTGGTTCTAACCTCCTATTTAGCTCCACCCAAATTATCCTACTCTGAAAAGTGCTGATTGAAAAATAATATTCAATTTAATCATAGTCATGAGAAAATAGATCATATTTTTTTTTATAATTTATTAAATATTGCCCCGTTTCTTAGAGTAACCAACTAATCGCCCAGTGAAAAGTAAAATTTAGAGATCACCAAAACAGATACGCGATTTCGGATCTTTTTCAAGTAAACCTTTTAATAATGTTGTGGTATATTGCTTCTTCGAATATTTGATCCGTATGATAAAAAAAAATATTTTTTATTGATTTAGTAATGATCCATCACAAATATTTTTTTCGGGTATAGATAGCACTCTAACAAAAGACACTTTTATGATACCTTGGCAAAACGATGATTAAAATATAATTTGTGTAATTATTATGTTCCTGGTGAATCTAATTAAAACTAAACGTTCATAGTCTTTATAAATTATAATTTCACATAGTAATTAAAGATCGTTGTGTGCATATTAGTGATTTCTATTATAGCAAACCGGCTTGTCAGCTAATTTATAATTTTTAGTCCAAGGTCAGATATTAATTGTATGATATTCACCACGCTCGGCGCAAATATTATATAACATAGATCAACAAAATTTTGAGATTATGAGCTAAATACAAACAACCCGCCATCTTAGGGATTTTCTAATTCGTTTACTATCAATCTATACTATCAATCTAACTTAGTAAAAATAGCTGTAGACATAAAACATAATTAAAAAAAAAAACAGAGGTTTCAAAAATTGAAATTCACAACAGCTAAACTTTTAATAAACTTAAAATAATTTTTTAAAACCGGTAATATATTGCGTCGTATAAGTATCGACACGAAATATTCTGTGTTAATTAAATGCTGGTGTAGCTTAATTTCTTAAAAATTTTATTTTTTATTATTTGAGGATAAAGTTTCAAAGAATTTTTCTTTGAAAAAAAATTCTTGAATTTATCTTTTTAGGGTACTCTCGAGTTCGTAAAATCTGTCAATATGGTCAAAAAAGGCTATTTTTTCAGTATGGAGGAATTCAAGGAGCTGAAGGCATAAGAAACTACGAAAAACGGAAACATATATGAGAAAATGCCATTGGAGATGCAAGCTTTTATGTTTTCATACATTTATTTCCTGACATTGAAATTAGTTGACCTGTGTACTGTAAGGGTATATTATATAGGTAAAAAGATAAATTATTTTAAATATTTAGTAGCAAATACAATTTTTATTTAGCAGGTAGGGCCCATCCTTAGTATCTTAGCACATTTCCCATTGGTCCATAAAATAGGACAAGGCGTAAATCTACAACGCCTTCTGTTTTTAGGTGCCGCCTATATATTTATTTTAATTCACAGACAGATTTCATTTATTTTTTAATTTGATATTAACCTTAAATCAAGCTAACTAAAAACACCCCATAATGACAATAGCCTAATATTTCCGTAATTATAACTTAATAATGTTGTTGTTGTTGTTAGCCCCGGTTCTTTGAACTTGAGAAGTTGGATGTTAAATTGAGCTTGAGTGCTGCAAGGGCTGGATTAAGCCAAAGATCTATGGGGGAGATAGGTGGCCCATGGTATAATTTAATAATAAATTAACATATAGCCCAAACCTAATGGAAAAATGCAGTATTATTTAAAACCCAAGTTTGTGCATTTTTGTGGGTCCTTATAGATTCAGCGAACTTTTAGGAAGTGCAAAAGCATAAACCTATATCTTGGTACCAAACTTAAATAAAAGCGAATCCATATTTGAATCCCAAAGCTATATTATTTGCTTTGTTTTCAGGTTTTAAGGGTAGGCGGGTAACGACAACTATTGGGAAAACTTCTATTCCACCTAATGTTTTAAACAGAATATTAAAAAACACGACAAACAACAATATTACCCTATTGAGACGATGCATTTTCCCTTTCGTGTATTAATTTTTACACAAAAATTGCAAAAACGGATACTTACATTGTCCTAGTGTCAACGCTACCAATGGAGAAAGCAACAGGATAGAATGCATTTGTTCAAGATGTGAATTGGATAGATTAAAGTCGGCTAAAAAATTAGATATCTTCTATGATTTCGTGATAAAGATAATATTGCCTCAAATATCTATGTCAATTTTAAAAATTAATTAAATAAAATAAATTTTAGGAGGAGAAATATCTCTGGTAATATCTGCAGATGTCGTTTGAAATACTTTCGTTTTCAAACTTTTCTTTGGTAAATTGAGAGATGTCAATCTTTGTAAATTAAATGTTTGAATTTTTGACAAAGGTAGAAAAAAATATGACTCGAAAAGGGTTGGGAGGCTAGGGATATTAAAAATTATAGATAGTTTAAAGAACGTCGCCTTTTTGACCACTTTTTATATCTTTGATTCAAAAAATTTTAACTTAATTATTCGATGCAATGATGCAATGTGTTATAATATATTTCCTTACATTTGGATGCTTAAAATAGATTTATAGCCCAATTTAATGGTCTGCCATCTTAGCATACTTTCTGATATCCCCTATTATAAAACATTGTAATCATTAAAAAAATATCGCAAAATGATTCTAATATCATTTAACCATGACCTATGTGTATAAAAAAATTTGCGCCATTTTTAATGTTTAAACATATACAATTAAAATATGTCCTTCCTTTTTTCATTTACTATAACTCATTATAAATTTGAGTTAAACTCATAAAAATATATTTTAATATACTTGATCGATTAAGTTGTCGTCTACACTTATGCTCAGAAAAAATTTCGGCCAAACATTTAACAAAAAATATGGTTTGAAATCAACGATGTGCTATTCGAATTTTAAGCAAAACCACATCTTAAAATTCAAAGATAATAGCGGTTTGTTTATAAAGTGAAAAATAACAAAAAAATTTGATAATAGGACATAAAGTATTGTTAGAATCAGTGTTACCATCTGTTTTGTGTACATTTTTATTTGATATGTATAGCATTAAAATGCCCCCGCTTTCTTTAACATGAGGGCTTTACAAATCCAAGGTCATTTGCCTATTTACACTACTCCCCCCACCCTACCCCCTTCTTACCTCGCCTTTCATCTCTTGAAATAAGTTGCTTCGGTTAACCCATTGCTTTAATCCCAATCTATCTGTATCACAGGGAGCTATTATTATTATGCCTAATGCCCTATAGTTAGAATTTGATCTCAGATAGCCCTAAATTTTTAGTCATCAAAAAGATATTAAATTTACAATTTACGTGCTGTTACGAACTCTAATTTTACTTCAAGGCGCGAGAATTCGTTAATTTTAATAAATTATAAAACTTTTCCAAAAAAAAATTAGTTTAATGTGGATAAAACTTTAAATTTTAGATTTTTTTCATAAATCATTTTTAATTGATTATCAGCCATGTTAATCTGGATAAAAATATAAATTTAGTAAAATTTTCCAAAAATGTGTAGAACAATAGCACCGAGGTAAGAAAATATTCTAAACAACAATGGTTACAGCAAAAAACCCCAAAATTTTAAAAATTTATGTTTTTATATTTTTTTTATTAAATGAACTCTGAATGCGCTTTAAGACAAATATGTTTATTTCTAATTTACCTGAATAATAATTTTTATACTATCAAGTCTCAGATACTTACAATCGTTTCCATAAATTTAAATCAATACTTAAAATTTTTCAGTTATTAGTAAAGTTTATGTAGAATAAAACTGAATTACGAAATTAATATAAAAATATTTGTAATAAATACAATTTTGTATATATAATTTTGGAGCTTCGTAGAATTTAAATTATGTTAGCCCAAAAGAAAGTTTTAAATTTCACTTATAAAATTTGTTAGTTCTTAATTGCATTCTCATCAACATAGTTATTATTGTTATTATCAGAAGGGATTTTGGAAGATGGAAAATCCGATTTATTAGTTTTTGTAGGTTCTTCGTCCCGCATTATTGTCCCAGATGCAGAGAATGAAATACCTTTAATTGGTATCGCGCTGTTTTTGACACATGAATTTAAAATTTGTACTGGGAGGGCTGCAACAATTTGTAGCACAAATGGTTCTGTCGAAGGATCATTCGATTCAATTCTAACCTCACTATGTATATTATATATGGTCAATTCTACCTCAAATTGACAATTACCTTCAAATCTCAGATTTGGTTAAAAATTGGTACACTGGTAGGGTCCTCGGGTGCTGATAAAAACCTAAATTTTTTTTGACCGGAGGTGATTTTTGACCGAGATATGAGCAAAAATATTTTAAAATTTGAGGCAACTTTGGGCGCATGTATCATAGAAAGTATTGTAGCTAAAGTCCAAAATTTATTTAGTTTAAAAAATCTTAATAAGGGCTACCTTTGGCTCTAATAATATTTAAAAATTTTTAAAGTTATGTTTAAATACAAACAACTCATAAAACATGTAGATATTCAAATTTATACTTATCAAATCCGCTCCTCAGTTAGACAGATACCATCTACTTTCTATTTTTAGATGAATCTCTATGCTAATATTTATACTATATATATTCCCAAATATCTAATAATATAGAGAATATAATTTGTTATATTGCACTTCTTACAAACACATCTTTATTTTTTTGTGATATTTATAATATATATGAATAATGTTTATAAATATATAAATTTTAAAATTTTGGGACCGGCACGACAATTAAAAAATTTTTTTTATTGCCCTAATTTTCGGACATATTAATGCCCTTGGCACTATATTAGAATATGCCAATATGCCAAATTTAATAGTATTAAAATATCAAGACATACGGTCAATTAAGTTAGACCATAATAGTTTAATTTATTTGATTTTTAATATTAAATTTACAATTTAATAGTTAACCTCAAAACCAGAAAAAGAGTGATTCAACACTTTTTGGTTATCTAGTCAACCTTTTTTTTATATTCAACATGCATTTAATTAAATTATTTCTTAATAACATATAATAGCACCATTTTTTATGGATTTTGACGATTTTAGAATTGCCAAAAAACAGCGAATTATAAGGTGTCAAAAAACTAACGCAAATTTTATTCCTTCTGTGCAAGCTTATTCTTTTGTCATATTTGCAGATTTAACTAATAATATTTAGAACCTATAAAATCAATCGTAGTTTGCATGTTTAAGTTTTAAAAATATAGTAAATATATTATGTATAGAAAATCTCGAAATAACGTGATAGAAAAACTATAAAAAAAACATAATTGGCTCTGTGTCTGACTACTTCACTTTTGAATATTTTAATAAAGTGCAGGGAGCTTTGTGTCTCAAAACTAAAAAAATTTAATTTTTTTGAATTTTTTAAAAATGGTTTCAGACTTTTGAGTTTATAAAGAAAATTAAGGAGTATATTAATTATAGCAATTATTTAAGAAATTGAAAAACATTTTTTAGTTAAAACTGAATCATCTTCATAAAATTGTAAAATTTTAAAATAAATTTTTTAAAATACATGCAAGATAGCCTATTGTCCCCTTCAAAATGAAAAAATTAAGTCCTTAGCAATTATACTTTTTGACTTATTACCTCCTAAAGTTCCTTCAAATGAAAAATTTTAGCCTCGCGTTATTTTCTTCTTTGGCCCCTCCATCAAACCACTCCCGGTCAAAAAAAATTTCAAAATTATTAGATGCCCTTAGAATACCTCCATGCAATATTTCATCCAAATCTGAGAGGGTCAATTTCCCAAACTTGAGGAAATTAAGAAAGTAGTACTTTTTGAAATAAATATTAAAAATATTAAATGCAATTGTTACCCAGTATACTTGTAGGTGCAGGTTCTGCAAATATAAAAGAATACAAAAAAAAAATTATATACTATAAATTACACTAATTATGTCAAGCAGTTAGCACAACTCATAAAATACGCTAATATAATTGACATTATAAATTTATAATAATTTGGGTGATTTTTCTTTAATAAAGTAAAGCCCGCCCTCCTTTCCCCCAAATTACCGAAAAATGTAACACTGGCCAAGAATCTCCGTCTTTTTGTTAAAATACTACCACCCTATTTTTATATATTTAATCATGGCCATTCCGATAATAAAGTAAAAAGCAAAAAAATATAAATTAAATAACAAATTCTTGAGAAAGTTGATTTATAAATCCGATTCCATTATTTATACAATTATTACATGTGTTTGACAAAATTCAAATTTGCTTCAAATTTTTTGTGTTAACATTTCTTTTTTTTAATTAAATAACAAATAAATATGGTACAATTATAGTATATCAATAAATATATATATCTTTAGAACAAAAATAAGTTCTGGATAATTAAAATTATAAAATCATATTATCCAAAATTACATAAATTTTGAGAATATTAATACCAAATTCACCATTATTAAGCGATCTAACTATTTGATATGGAAATAAATCAACAATTTTTGTTAAAGTAAGTGGGATGATGTTAGGTGTTTAACATTAAGAATTTCGAGCCGGTTTTTGCTTACTATTGTTGACTTTTACGTGAAATTTTAAAAAACGTATATAATTTTTTATTATTTATCCTTGTCAAAATCAAAGGGATTGTTTAATATTTATTTAAAATTAAAATTTGTGACGGGAAAAAAAAATAATTTTTAAAATTGTTTTAACATATCACAGCTAGGTTAGACGTGATAAGCTTTAATAATGAATATTAATACACGTAATTGCTTATAAATAATACATATGGTCAATTCCACCTCAAATCGACAAATTTTCTCTCCAAATCATAGATTTGGCTGAAAATCGGTACATTAATAGGGCTCTTGGGTGCAGATAAAATTTTTTTTGACCGGAAGTGATTATTGACCGAGATATGAGCAAAATTATTTTTCATTTTAAATATAAGGCAATTTTGCGCGCATGTTTCATTATCAAAAATATTGTTGCTGGAGACATTATTTTTTTTTGTTTTAAAGATCGTAATGTGGGCTACCTTAGACGCTAATAATAATAAAATTATAATTTAAAATTATATAACAAAGTCAAGTTTAGATACAAATAACTCAAAAAACGTATCTGTAAATATTCTAGCTTTTCCACTTTTTTTTTTTTGGGGGGGGGGGGGGGGGCAAAAAAACACGGGGGGGGGTGGGGAAGAAATTTTTTTTTGCCTTTAAAATTAATATTAATTTATTATATTCATAAAATTAAAAAAATGACTGCGTTTAAATTGGATATGTGAATTAAAATTAATTGTTTTCACTAATATCAATTGCTTAAAAGATGAGATTTGGAAATTAATTGTAAGTATTATTCTATCAAAATGAACATAAACGTTAAATGCTAAATTTGCCATGTCTTAAAATAGTAAATAATTAGCTGATTATGAGCAGTGTATTGTATTAATCTAACTATTTTATGCTAGAGGTTGTTTTGATTAAACTATAAAATTCATCATAATCCAACCCTCCAGTTAATACTTTTTCGTGTCCTAAAAGAACCAAATCACCTTTACGCAGGTCACTACTTGCCAGCCTACTAGAAGTTATTATCCTTCTTGAAGAGGAAAATGTGGCCTCACAACTCGACGTTGAAGAGCCAAATAACAAATATAGAAAAAATGTTAAATAGATTAGAAAACGCATCTTTGTAATCATATAAAAATTTAATAAAATCATTAGTAACACATTCTTCGCAATTATTAAGTTTTCTTATTAAAAAATTTGTGACTAAGTCAATTTCTTTAGATATTGAATTTTTATAAATATTACCTATTTTTAAAAGAAACTTTAATTTATTTATATCTAAAAGAAAGGATAATCGAATTAATAAAGGGAATCCAAAGAGAATAAATATATATGATCGGTAAAAAATCTATTATTAAAAGAATTAATAAAAAAATCAATAATATTAAAATAAATACTTTTGAATTCATCATTATTATTTAAATTATTCTCAAATTTATGAGTAGAAAATAAATAAAAATCAGAAAAATTTTTATTTTTAGTTTTTATCCATAGATAAATTATTGTCATTTAGAAAAGTATATAGATATCAAAACAGTTTTTGAATAAATCTTTAAATGTATTTGTATTTCTTAATAGTTTAATTTTTAACAAACAATGGTGTATAAATCAAAAGTTTTTAAAACATAAATCGTTTTGCATCAAAATTCATCATTAATTATTTAAATAAATAAAATAATTTTTCAAATACTAAATACAAAAATATAAATTGGATTATAAATATGTTCAAAAAAATTCGACGCTACGGCCCTGGGACCTGAAAATATAAAAATTTCTATTTATAATTTTCAAAAGAGTATTTAATATTTTTATATAATTTTTTAAAAAAACAACGTCGTAATGACCACACCACCGATGGGGCAACAACCGGCGTATGGTCCCTCATTGACTAACTTCCTTGATTGCATCATGTTGAAAAAATTTATGAAGGGGAAAAAAAATATCAAAAGAATCTTTCTCTTCACTTAAAATTTCAAGACAATCTTTTACAACAAGATGCAATCGGTGGTTAAAGCAGTGAATATATGGGACATGGTGTCCAGCTATTTTGCTAAAAAACATTACGTTGGCCCCATCGAAGCATTGTGCAATCAGGTTCTTTGGTTGTATATATTCTAACAAAAGATATTGACAAGTGAGAAAATTTCTTAGGCATCAGATTTTTAAATTGCTTTCACAAATATAAAGCTTTCTGTAAAATCAAATATTTCTATTAATCTAATAACAACAGAAATAATTTCTGTGATTGATCTCTTTAGCGGATGAGATGTTTGATGAATTAAAACACTTTTTAAAAAAAGTGATTTTTGAAAAATAATATTTTTTAGATATTTTTGGCGGAGCAAATTTAATTATGTTATGTGGAATAAAAAATAAAATACGTATTTTTTTGGGGGGGGGGGGGGGGGGCAAATTTAATTTGGGGGGGGGGGGGCAAACATAAAATTACTATGTATTTTTGGGGGAGCAAATTTAATTTTTTCGGGGGGGGGGGATGCAAACATAAAAATTACTATGTATTATTTTTTTGGGGGGGAGGGGGCAATCTTAAAATTACTATGTATTTTGTTATATTGCAAATTATGAATAATTTTATGTTTAATTATTACAAATATTTTATAAATATATGTCAGACGAATAAAATTTGGGTTGTTTACAACACCATACAATTTATGTTTTTGAGAAAATTTTGGATACTAGGGTCAAAATTTATAAGAAAAGCCGAAATTCTAATATGATATTAGCGATATTTTACTAGTAAAATCGATTATTAATATCAAAAAAAGATTGCCCGGTTATCTAAACAGTCGATTTTAAAAATAGGTAAAAAACTAGCTATTATCTGTTTAAAGGGTAAATTTTTCTTTAAAAATTAACAGCAGTTTTAATTGAAAATATAAAACTATTATGATTTGAATTATTTTCTATGTTTTACTTCTTTAATATAAAATTTCATTGGTATATTTTAATTCATCTTAAAACAAAGGCAAGAAATTATTTTATCAAACTTAGTAAGCCTGCAATAAACATTAAAAACTTAGAAAATGTAAAAAAAAAACAAAAAGATTTAAAATCAATTAATTTTGGCATATTAATAATAGCTAAATCAAAATCAAACTTAAAATAATAGTTTTATTAAAACCGATAATACATAGTGTGCCAGTTTATTGTGTATTATCTAAATGCTGATGTAAGAGCTTGATACTAAAATTTTCACTTTGGATGGTTATAAGTTTCAAGGGATTTTGTATGAAAAAAAGTTTAAATTTTTTAACGTATTTTCAAGGTAAAATGTCAATTTTAGTCATAAAGGTTAATTTTTCGATTGGACCTAAGGTCGAAGGAAGAAGAAACTTTCATAAACTGAACTTATATAAGATAAGGGGCCATTATGGGGATGTATGCTTTCGTGTTTTTATTATAACATTGATATTTGTCGACCTGTGTAATATATATATGAGATGTAGCTAAATAATACGTTGGATTCAACAGATTGTTTGTTGGTGTTTGATCAACATTTGGAATTGATAGCCTTGGTGTCATTAAAATCTTTGTTTTAATAGTTATCTCCCCCTCGTCAACAGCTTTTGGACCCATATCATTATCAACCTCAATTCTTAAGTTTCCTATAAGGGGTAGTAGGTTGCTCATCTTTAAATTCTTTGTGGCGAAATTTTGGCTCTTACTGCGCAAAGATATATTATATATATAAGAATTATTTTGAAAATGTTTATCATGGCCCCCTTAATAAGAAAAATCTGCAATAAGCCATAAGCTAATGAAAAAGCTCTTATCGATAATGTTATAAGAATTTGCTTAAAAAGAGACCCCAAATTTATAATAGTGTCGAATAAGTAGACATGGGCAAATTGACCCTAAATAATAAAATAATTTTAGTAAAATCGGGCGTACAGTTTTTGATTAAACCGTACCAAATTTGATTAAGTTATATTTTATAGTTTAAATTTTTTCCTATAGCTATTTTAAATTTTATAGTAAATTATCATATATGTCAATTTACGTGTCCTTTAATTGATAAATTAAATTTAGTTAAGTTATCTTTTGAACACATCTTCCTAATTTTAAAAATGTTTGAATAAACTTATCTTAAAACTTGGAATATAGCCGGAAAACATAAAATAATTATTGATAGCTGACCCTTTTATCTATATAACCTAGGTCACCAAATATCAGTGTCACAAAAAATAGTTAATGACAAAAAAACATGCATCCCCATGATGGCTCTCACGTATATTCTTCGTTTTTTTATGTTCTTTCGCCTTCGGCTTCATAGATTCGTCCATATTGAAAATGGCCTTTTTGACCAAATTGACAGATGTAAATATACCCTAAAAAGAAAAAATTTAAGAATCTTTTTTTTTTATAAATTTCCCTTGTAACTATTATTTATAACAAATTATGAGAAATAAATTTTATTAGTCAAGCTCTTACATCAGCATTTAATTAAAAAATATTTCGTGCTGAAACTTAAATACGACACGATATATTATCGGGTTTTAATAAAAATATTTTTGAGTTTTGAATTTTACAGAGCTGTTATGAATATGCAAAAAAAATTTCAATTTATTTTCTAATCTTATTTGTTTTTTTGACATTTTTTTTTAATTTTCAATGTTTGGAGCTGACTAACTAAGTTTGATAAGAAAAACGGTAAACGGATTTTAAAATCTCTAGATGGCAGGTCTGATCTTCGTAGTTAACTCATAACTCTCAAAAATTTGTTATGTAATATTAAAAATACAAATGGGTGATATAAGCATTTGGATATATTATTAAAATAATAGATAACGGATAAAAATTAAATTAAAAATAGAAAAATTAGGATATAAAGCTAAAGAAGTCAAAAAAGACACATTTTGGTATATCAAATTTTCTTTTTTGTTTAATGATTATTCGTCGAAAAGCCTAAAACTTCTCTGAAAAATATTGGTTACGGCAAAAGTGATTTATAGTTTTTTAGAATTTATAAAATTTTTTATTAAGATCAACTGCTATATTTTTATCGAAATATTTTATTTTCAATTATATCAAGCTCCGTGTGATATATGTTTGAATTGTGTTTAAAAAATCCCAATCCTTATAAGTCTGCCCACATTGGAATCACCGCCTGATTAGCAAATATTTTAATAACATCTCTAATTATTTTTTTGTTGGTTTAAATACATCTTAATTATAAAATAAAAAAGGGGACACATCTTACGACCTTAAGAGTTAAAAAATTACAAAATATTTAAATTTAGACAAATTAAACATATACTATTATATAAAATAAAAAAAAAAAGATCTTTAATAATGTAAATAAAGTCGCGCCCAAGCTATTTTTTCCACTATTCTAATTATAATAGATTAATCAATTTAAAACTATTTTATCAAATTTGGTTATCTTATTAAGTATATTTAGTGGTCATGGAGTCGCTAAAAGGTCATTTGGCATATTTTAAAACGGCCACTTAATTTTTTAGCCGTAAAAAATTTTTTTTATAAGGGCACGTGCAAAGTGAGTTTTTATTTTTGTGAAAATTTCAAACTTTTGAGAAATTTTATTTTGAAATAAAACGCAAATTTTTTAAAAGTTGCCAAATTTGGTATATATACATAAAATGCTTTTTCTGAAATAAATGATTTTTTAAAAAAAATTTGAAAAAAAAAATAAAACTACTAAAAATTTCAGAATTTTCAAAATTTTACGAAAATAAAAACTCACTTTGCACGTGCCCTAAACATAATTTTTATTTAAATTATAAGTACCATTTAGCTCCTATCATCACAAGTTTCATATATAAAATAAAACATATTTTATGAAAGCTATCTTGTTTGATATAAAATAACCAAAATATACTGTGTTAAAATCTTTATACTAACATATGTGTTAAAGCTGCTAACTTGTTTATTTTAGACAGCATTTCAATGCAATAATAAGACAATAATATATTAAATATAGACTATTGTCGATTCTGGCTTGTTTTTAATTTTGACCCGGCCCGCTAATTAATCTGAGCCCCTACCGGGCAGACATTTGGGTGTATAAAGGGTATGGTAAGACAACCTTGAGCGCATGTAAACTTTGTTGTGTTGTAACACTTCGAGTTCTGTAGCGTTGAGACTGGATACTAGGCCGACCAATTCGAAAGTTATATCTCTCATAGCGCCTAGGCCTAAAAAAGGTCACCGTGGCGGCGCCTGGTAAATTTCATTTAACTTTGCCAAACCTTTTGAAGAGTTATAAGTGGAAAAGCCCTAACGGAGAAGCCGTCCCCTCTAAGGAGAAAAGTTTTGAAGGAAAATCCTATACAACAAAGTCAAAGGTAAGCAGCCCAACTTGTTTTTGATCAACACATATTTTTATTTATTTTATCAGTAATTTTTACATACGGGTAGGCGCGTTCATAGCTCATTTTTTTAGGGAAATTTAAAAATTCTTAAAATTTTAAAGTTTTTTTTTCATTTTAATTCCTTTAAAATGTTAAAAAAATTATTAACGCCAATTGGCCACTTTGTGTAAAACGCCATGTCAAAACAATAAATTTTTGATTTTTATTTTTTAAACTAAAGAAAAACGCACCCATCGTAACTTAACAAATTAAAAACGAACATCAAATTTCCAGATTGGAAAGGTAATAACAACATTACGATTAAGGCCGTTTTATGCCAGAGCATATTTGTAAAAAGGGGTGCAAAAAAATTTTAGGGCCAATTTAGTTTTGATGAATGCGAGGCAAAAAGGTTCATTATTTACTAAAATTTTATCGAGATTTTTCAAAATAAAATAGGAACAAGTGAGGGATTGTTTTAGTCGGTGAAGACTTTATCCAGGAGAGCCTGCATGCTGCAAAGTCCTGGAGAATGCGGCGTTATTTTTATGGATATTATGGTATTAGTAGAAAGACGCGCTTAACACTTATGTCCCCAGGAGTTATAACGTGGCCGCAATGCAGTTTTAAGACTCCTAACACACAAAAAACTTTTTGGAGTAAAATTAATACAAAATATTGAGTGTGCGTTTAGCATAAAAAAATTTTCAATCAAATCGCATTTAGTTATTATCAATCAATGT
Organism: Acutogordius australiensis; assembly: GCA_030555515.1. NCBI lineage: Eukaryota > Metazoa > Nematomorpha > Gordioida > Gordea > Gordiidae > Acutogordius > Acutogordius australiensis. The sequence continues at coordinate 8,218,591 of CM060245.1, forward strand.
TATAACAAATTGTCGACATATATAGCTTAGTATCTGTCAAACTTCCAAACCTTACACCCTACTTGAGGTTGGGGGTTCGGGTGTATAAACATTTTTTTCTCGGGAAAATAGATGTTCGACCAAGATTGCATGAGGTCCTTGTATTTTTTATGGTAAACAAATTTGAGGCCAGTACACCAAAAAATAAATTCCTAAAAAATTTTCCATTCTATAGTTGTCCACTAAAAGTTAAAAATTCTGGTTCTGTCCCAGCATTGATGGGGGGCTTCGAGTGAATTAAAAAATAGGGAAAAGATTCCTAAAATGATCAAAAAATGATTAAAAAAAATTTCAAACCATTAGCAAAATTATAAGCTACTTTTGAGTTTTTTTATTAGAAGTTGGACAAGTTGCTTTAGTTTTAAGAGTTAAAAATGCATATAATTTTTTTTATAAGAGCTCTTCAAGTCGGGTATTTAGGCACAATCAGCTGCTGCTAACGTAAAGCAGTTTTATAAATCTAAAGATGCCATAAAATTAAAATATAAAGAGCCCGCCATTTGCCTATAATCAATACCGTTTAAAGTATTACTTAGTTATGTTTTAGAGTTAGGATTTCTTAGCACCAAAAGGGGAGACTAAACCTGACCGACCCATCGTTAAATGATCAAACGTTTATAAATGCCATAAAAACTGGGTTAAATTAAAAAATTTGTAACGGTTGGCCTCTATCTCTTCTTTTCCTGGATATTCTCTGGTAGGGTCAATGTATTAAGTTAGAGTTAAAAAGCTGGGTGTAGGTCATTCTTTGGCTTCTAAATCTTAAGCTCAAATCCCACTTTTTTTAAGAGCTGAATAATAACATAATTTAAACTTCTAAGACAGCGCAAGGAATTGGTGAATCAAGCCGGGTATTATAAAAAATTTGGTAACTAAAAATTGTTAAATGAGAGAAGGAGATAAAAAATTTTTCATATTACCAACTATTCGGTAATGAAACACCAATCCTTATTCAAATTAATTTTTGCTCATATAAAGTTTTTAACTAGTAAAAATTTCTCCCCTCTGTCTAATTTAAGGTCACTTGTGCTTCAAAAAATCTTTTGCAATCTGAAGTACCGCGTAGCCATTCTTGATAAAACATGAGAAGATTAATTAAAGTGCGTTTTATATTTCTTAGTTTTAGACAAAAAATGCATTTTTTTTCTCCTAATTTAAAAAACCTTAATTAAACATGTTTAAAGGATTGAACAATCATAAATTTTACAACTTTTAAAGATCCGTGTTTGGATTGAGGGCTACGTCAATTATTTTTAAAGTGAAAGCAAAACAAAGCCTTGGACGCGGCCTTTTACAGGTAAAAATACACACACCTATATCAAATTTTACGATTTTTCGAACAAGGATATAGTATAGAACTCCCTTTTTTCTGATAGGAAGCTGGGTCCTTTTAAAAAAAGCACTAAATAGCTCATACGGTATTTAAGGTATAATAAACTGGAAAATGCATCAAGTTTTAGGGCATAACTTTAATTATAATATGTTGATAACCTCAAATTGGGCCTGTATATATTACACTGGACAACAAAATTTGGACGACCTTAAGCATCATTTATGGTATGGTTTTTGGAGTTTTTGGCGCCGATCTAATCAGAATTTTAAATGCCTTAGAATGTTAGTTATTCGGTGTCAAAGTTGAGATTTTTTAATTTTTGGGGTATTTTGGGCTTCTATCAGGCACGATTCTAGACCCCTTTTGGGGGGGGGGGGGGGGGGGGGGGGGGGGGCCCCCCCCCCCCCCATAAAAAATTTTTGATTGCCCCCCCCCCCCCCCAAATACATAGTAATCTTATTTCTTCCGCATAATATAATTAAGTTTGCTCCGTCAAAAATATTTAAAAAATATTATACCAAAAATATTTACTTTTTTTAAAAGTGTTTTTATTCATTAATACTTCTTATCCGCAAGAGAGATCAAACTAACAGAAATATATAGAAAAATTTGATTTTACAGAAAGCTTTATATTTGTGAAACAAATTCATAAATTTGATGCCTAAAATTTTCTCACTTGTCATCAATCTTTTGTTAAAATATAATCTAGAACCAAAGAACCTGATCGCACAATGCTACGATGGGGCGAACGTAATGCCCGGGAAAAAAATGGTGTTCAAGTATTTCTAAGCAAAATAGCTGAACACCAAGTCCCGTATATTCACTGCTTTAACCACCGAATGCGTCTTGTTGTAAAAGATTGTCTTATTTTAAGTGAAGGGAAAGATTTTTTTGATAATTTTTCTTTCCTTCATAAAATTTTTCATCATGATGCAATCAAGGTATTTAGTGAATGCGGGACCATACCCCGGCTGTTTCCCCATTGGTGGTGTGGTCACTACCTGCCCATTGTTATTTTTTAAATTACACAGATATATTTAATACTCTTTTAAAAATTAAAAATAAAAAAACTTTTATATCTTCAGGTCACAGGGCCGAATCGGGGTTTTTTGACCACATTAATAATCATCTATTTATTTTTTTTGTATTTTAAAAAATTATTTTATTTATTAAAAATAATTATACATCAATTTCAATGAAGAACGATTTTCTAAAACTTCTGATTTAATACACCATTGTTTGTTAGTAATTAAACAATTAAGAAATGAAAATGCATTTGAAGATTTATTCAAAAATTGTTTTGATATTAATACTTTTTTAAATGACAATAATTTATCTATGGATATGAGAAAAACTAACCCTAAAGATTTTCTGATTTTTATTTATTTTCTACTCATAAGTTTGAAAATATTTTAAATATAAATGATGAAGTAAAAAGTATTTATTTTAATATTATTAATTTTTATATTTTGATAATAGATTTTTTACCGATAAGTTTTTTAAGATTTTTAGATTCCCTTTATAAATTTGATTAACCTTTATTTTAATTATAAATAAATTAAAGCCTCTTTTAAAAATAAGTAATATTGATAAAAATTCATTATCTAAAGAATTTGACGTAAAATTTTTTAATAAGTAACTTAATAATTACATAGAATGTGTTAGTAATGATTTTGTTAAATTTTTATATGATTACAAAGATGCGTTTTCTAATCTATTAAACATTTTTCCTATAAATTTGTTAATTGGCTCTTCAACGTCGAGTTGTAAGGCCACATTTTCTTCTTTAAGAAGGATAATAACGGCTGACAAGTACCTGCTTAAAGGTGATTTGGTTCTAGAACACGAAAAATCATTAACTAGGGGCGTTGAATTTTGATGAATATTGTAATTTAATTAAAATCCTCTAAGATGAAACAGTTTAATCAATACAATACTGCTCATAATCAGATAATCATTGCTTACTATTTTAACATGATTGCAAACTTTTTTATGCGCATTTAACGTTTATGTATGTTTTATTTAATTTTTTACCCTAATATTAATAACTAGTTATATAACCAGTGTTTTTTAATATATATTCTTCCAAATTAGCATACTTATACATTTTGTTTTTATGATAATCAATCTTATTTCACTTTTCATTTTCTAAAATCCAAAGTTTTATATAATTCATTTTTATCATTCATAATTATCATATTTTTAATTTTCATGCGCAATGATACCAAATGATAGAATTATACTTATTCAAATCTCATATCTTTTTAAGCAAATTTTAGTGAAAACAATTAATTTTAATTCACTTTAATTTATAAACTCATTTTTTTTAATTTAAGAATATAATAAATTACTATTAATATGTTAAAAAATTTTAAACATGGATTCTATTGTTGTACATGTATATTTTTTGCCGTGACCGAAGGTCACGGTTAATTTTGCCGTCGAAGGCGGCAAAAAAATTTTCCTGCCCCCCCCCACAAGTTTTTTTTGCCCCCCCCCCCCCCTAAAATGGAAAAGCTAGAATCGGGCCTGGCTTCTATATCATAAAAACTATGGCTAGTAACAAAAGTTTAAAATATTTTGATAACAAAAATATTCATTATTAACGTAAGGGGTTTAAATTTTTTTTGAATATTTAATTTTTTTTTATTTTTATAAAATTAGTGGTTTTCGTCATAAAGTACGTTGTTTGATCTTAAATAACTAGAATTTAAATTTCTAAAAATTTTAAGTAATAACTTTTTTAAGATATGTATTTTATAAGGAATCTGAATATGTTAATTGTAGAATTAATAGTAAAAGAAATTTTGTGATTTTTTTTCTCTAAACTTTGGATACGGTTTAAAAAAAATGGAGGCATTGGAAAAAAAACTAAACCCGAAATCGTTATTGCAAGAAAATTCTCTACAAAACCCTCAAAAAATCGTTTATGTTGTTTTTTGTTGTCCAGTGTTAGGTTTTTATTTTTTTTAATTTGGTAAGGGGGGTGGAATTTGCTCGTTTGATGCCAAAACTAGCCTATAAAACTGGGATTGGGATCATCAAATACACCAGTAATTTTTAAGATTAACAGATTGATCAGTGCCTAAATGAGGTAAAGGTATGTTGATATGGTGAATTAAATTATCAGCACTAATGTCCGTATTTCACGAAAAATTCACCGGGGCGTGCAGGGTTAGGAGTACCTACTAAAAAACCACCTCCTCACAGCCTCTTCTTTTTTAAGGCCGCCGTAATTGTTATAGCTTTGGCACTTTTATCACGACCGTTAACGGGACAATGGATATTACTTATTTGAATATAATGTGTCTGAATATATTTAATTAAATAATCTATATGCTCTTCTGTGTGAAAGTAAACGCGTAATTTGTGATTACTGGGGTAAGTTGGAAAAAGATTTCGACAAAGTAGGAGTTATGTATTGCGCACTAATCTCGTTGAATGCTGGGCATACACATATTAAATGATGCATTGAGTTCAAGTCATGACAGCAGGACTAATCTGACAGTAATAATGCTGTTTGGCCATTAGCTCTCTTTTAGATCCCACCAGTTCTTTGTCCTCATTTGTAAAAGAAGTTTTATTCCTAATGCAAATTTAACACTATTTTCACTGCTTATATTATTATTTATATAAAAAAAGAATAATTTCCAAGTTGAAAAAAAAATAATTTTGCTTTTGTTTATTTCGCCCCAACCCATTTTTTGACTAAACTCAAATTTTTGTTTTTTAAAAATTTTATGACAGATTAAAAAAATCAATTATTATTAAATACAGAATATAAGCAGAAAATCTTAAATTTTATAAAAATTTTCTTAATTAAAGCTAAAACCCTTTGTTTTTTCTAAATTTCAAAAAATAAAAAAATGAGTTTGACCCAAAAATGGGCATTTTCCCAGCTCTGTATAAAACCCCTTCCTTTTTTAATATTTTTTTGCTATGTTATTATTAAGATTTAATTTAGTTTTTTTATAGTTATATTCCATCTTGAGACCCTTATTTATTTTTTAGAGCCTATCTTAGACTTAACTAAACCATTAATTAAAGTTTTCAAAAAAGGAGCTTAGTTAAAAAAACGAAAAGATTTTTTATAGAATCCATGTTCAAAATTTTTAAACAAATTATTAGTAATTTATTATAATCATAAAATTAAAAAAAAGATTGCGTATATAATTTGGATATGTGAATTAAAATTAATTGTTTTCACTAATATCAATTGCTTAAAAAGATATGAGATTTGGAAATTAATTTTAAGTATAATTTTATCATTTGGTATCAATGCGCATAAAAATTAAAAATATGATATATGTAAATGAAAAAAATGAATTATATAAAACTTTGGATTTTAGAAAATGAATAGTGAAATAAGATTGTGAAAACAAAATGTATAAGTATGCTAATTTGGAAGAATATATATGAAAAAACTGGTTATATATAACTAGTTATTAATATTAGGGTAAAAAATTAAATAAAACATGAACATAAAATTAAATTACAATATTCATCAAAGTTTTTTTTAACTGACAATGATTGGAGGGGATTTTAATGCGCATGTAGGAGAAGAAAATGTGGGGTACGAAAGAGTTCACGGAGGCAAAGGTTATGGAGCGATCAATGATGACGGAGGGCAATTGCTAAGATTCGCCCAAGCTTTCGACATGGCCATTGCCAACACCTTCATCAGCAAAAGATGATCCCATCTCATTACCTACCAAAGTGGTTCCAATCAACCTCAAATAGACTTTATGCTAGTTTCGAGACGACAGCTTAAACAAATCAAAGATTGCAAAATCATCCCAGAAACCATATCTGCGCAGCATCAGCTCCTGGCGATGGACTTCACGTTTCAGCGCCAGAAACATAGGCTCAACAAAACAGAATTTCTTCCCCAAATCAAATGGTCAAAGCTCAAGGAGAGAAACGAAGCCTTCGCAATCACCTGCAACCTTGACAGCGAATATTGCGAAATCATACCAAGTCCTACGCAGTTCTGGTGCGAGTTATCTTCAAAACTCAAAGCGGCCGGGAAAGAAATACTTGGAACTACAAAAGGAGGGCGTGATAAGAGAAGATTACATGATGGTGGAATGAAAGAGTTGAAAGGGAAATATCAGAAAAGAAAAAGCTGCTCAAACGATGGAAAAAGAGTCAACTGACCAACGACAAGCTTGATTACAAAGAACAATGCAAAGTTGTGAGAAATGTCGTACGAGAAGCGAAAAAGAAAGTATATGAACAAGCATACAAGGAGATGGCAACCAAAAGTGGGCAAAATTTGGTATACAAGATGGCAAAGCAACGTGAAAGACAGTCAAGAGATTGTGACGGAAACGTAAAGTTCTTCAAAAACAAAGAAGGCAAGCTTCTCGTAGATAAAACAAAGGTACTGGAGTGTTGGAAAGAATACTTTAATGAATTACTGAACAGCGACACAAATAGAATTGAGCTCGAGGAGATACCCCCAAACTGTAACCTAATATCACCAATCTCAAAATCAGAAGTCAGCCTTCAGCTCAAAAAGTGTTCAAACGGGAAAGCGACAGGTCCCGACAACATACCCATTGAGTGCTGGAAATCTTAGGGGATGAGGGAATTTCGGCGTTAACGACTCTATTTGATTCGATATTAACATATCAGAAAATACCTCCGAATTGGCAAGAGAGCTACATTAGTGCAATTTTCAAAAATAAAGGCGACGCTTTTGACTGCCACAATTACAGAGGCATCAAACTAATGTGACATACTTTCAAACTTTTCGAAAAAGTCATAGAAGCCAGACTAAGAGACGGAATCGATATAGGTATTGTGCAATGCGAGTTCATAAAAGGAAGGTCGACAATTGACGCGATTCATGCCGTGCGCAACATGGCAGAACGTTTCACTAGAAAGAATAAAAAGCTCTACTGCACATTGGTTGATTTGGAAAAAGCTTTCGACAAAATTCCAAGATCAGTAGTATGGTGGGCTTTGAGGAGAAAGAATGTTCCTGAGATGTATATCAAGTTGGTTCAGAGTATGTATGAAAGAAATTTGACGTATGTAAGGAGTTCGTCAGGAACATCGAAAGGATTTACAACTAATGAAGGTGTGCACCAAGGTTCGGCCCTAAGTCCCCTACTATTCATCGCGGTGATGGACGTGATCTCTAAGAGCAATGCCACAAATCCACCGTAGCACATACTGTACGCTGACGACATTCTACTAATGGCTGAAAACCCGCAGGAGATGTGTGAAAGTCTGAATAATTGGATAAAAGCGATTGAAAAGCTAGGCCTAAAAATTAACAAAGATAAAACTGAATTGATAGTTTTCGGAGGCTCAGGTGAACAACTGGTAATTAACGATGACTGGTCTCTCAAATCAAATCCAACAGCAACCTACCTAGGTGCTTACCTACAATCCGATGAAAACGTCGAGCAAGAAGTTAGGAACAAACTCAAAGTTGGGTGGCTAAAATGGAGATCGTTGACAGGTGTCCTGTTCGACAAAAATATACCAATAAAAGTTAAGGGCTAGGCTTACTCAAGCATAGTATAACCGGCAATAACATACGGCTTAAAAACAACAGCGTTAAGGAAAAGCGATGAAAGAATACTACAAACCATGGAAATGCGCATGCTACGGATGTTTCTCGGGGTGACTCGCAAAGACAAGATCCGCAACGATCATATAGTTGGGAGTTTACACATAACACCCATACAAAATAAAGTCGAAATCAACAGACTCCGATGGTTGTATGAGGCAAAAAGACGGGCATCAAGCAATCTGGTAAATGCAATTGAAGTACAAGGCAGGAATAAAAAGGGGCAGACCTAAACTCACCTGGTCTCAAAGAGTAGACGCTAGCATGAGATGCCACAACCTAAATAGAAATGAGTGTAGAGATAGAAACAAAAGGAGACTTAAATTGAAAGAGCTCACTGCCTCAATGGCAAAAAGCTAACAATGAAAAAAAAAATAAAAACAATATTCATCAAAATTCAACGCCCCTAGTTAATGATTTTTCGTGTTCTAAAAGAACCATATCACCTTTAAGCAGGTCACTACTTGTCAGCCGTTATTATCCTTCTTAAAGAAGAAAATGTGGCATCACAACTCGACGTTGAAGAGCCAATTAACAAACTTATAGAAATGTTAAATAGATTAGAGAACGCATCATTGTAATCATATAAAAGTTTAACAAAATCAATAGTAACACATTCCTTGTAATTATTAAATTTTCTTATTAAAAAATTTTTGACTACGTCAATTTCTTTAGATAATGAATTTTCATCAATATTACTTGTTTTTAAAGGCTCTAATTTATTTATATCTAAAATAAAGGTTAATCAAATTTATAAAGGGAATCTAAAGATTTTAATTAACTATTATCGGTAAAAAATCTATTATCAAAATATAAATAAATCAATAACATTAAAATAAATACTTTTTACTTCAAAATTAATATTTAAAATATTTTCAAACTTATGAGTAGAAAATAAATAAAAATCAGAAAAATCTTTAGGTTAAGTTTTTCTTATATCCATAGATAATTATTGTCATTTAAAAAATAATATCAAAACAATTTTTTATTAAATCTTCAAATGTATTTTTATTTCTTAATTGTTTAATTTCTAACAAACAATGGTGTATTAAATCAGAAGTTTTAGAAATATAAATCGTTTTGCATTAAAATTGATCTATAATTATTTTTTAATATATAAAATAATTTTTCAATTAAAAAAATAAATATTATAAATATGGTCCAAAAACCCCGATTCGGCCCTGTGACCTGAAGATATAAAAGTTTTTTATTTTTAATTATTTAAATAGTATTATATATTTTTTTGTGTAATTTAAAAAAAAACAATGGGCAGGTAGTGACCACACCACCAATGGGGCAACATCTGGGCTATGGTCCCACATTCACTAACTACCTTAATTGCATCATGTTGAAAAAATTTATGAAGGGAAGAAAAATTATCAAAAAAATCTTTCCCTTCACTTAAAATTTCAAGACAATCTTTTACAACAAGATGCAATCGGTGGTTAAAGCAGTGATTATGCGGGGGGTGTCCAGCTATTTTGCTTAGAAATACTTGAACACCACTTTTTTCCCCGGGCATTACGTTCGCCCGATCGTAGCATTGTGCAATCAGGCTCTTTGGTTCTAGATTATACTCTAACAAATGATCGATGACAAGTGAGAAAATTTCTTAGGCATCAGATTTATAAATTGCTTTCACAAATATAAAGGTTTCTGTAAAATCAAATTTTTCTATATATTTCTGTGTTAGTTTGATCTCTCTTGCGGATGAGAAGTATTAATGAATAAAAACACTTTTAAAAATAGTTATTTTTAAGATAATATTTTTTAGATATTTTTGACGGAGCAAATTTAATTATATTATGTGGAAGAAATAAAATTACTATGTATTTGGGGGGGGGGGGGGGGGGCCAAATCAATTTGGGGGGAGGGGGGCAAACATAATATTACTATGTATTTTTGGGGGACAAATTTAATTATTTTGGGGGGGGGGGGCAATCAAAAACTTTGGGGGGGGGGGGCACTGCCTCCCAAAAGGGGTCTAGAATCGTGCCTGATATAAATATTCGTTACCACGACTTTTAATTTCTTAATTAAAATTTTCAACAATTCAATTTTATTTATAGAAATTAGATGTAAAAAAAATGTCATTTTTGTCATTTTAAGGCAAAAAAAAACGACCAACAAATATTTATCTAGAGACACGTGCAAAGTGAGTTGTTATTGTAGTAAAATTTTTATTCGGAAAATTTGTAGAATTTTATTTTTTTCAATTTTATTAAAATATTTATTTTAAAAAAATTATATGTGCACAAACTATATTTGGCCTTTATAGAAATTTGTGTTTTATACAAAATAAAATTTTTCAACATTTTTTACCAAAATAAAATGGTACGATAGACCCCTTTTGGGGGGCATTGCCTCCGCCCCTCCCAAAAATTGAATTTGCCCCCCCCCCAAATACATTGTAATTTTATGTTTGCCCCCTCCCCCAAACTGAATTTGCCTCCTCCCCCCCCTCCCCCAAATACGTTAAATTCTATTTTTTCTTACACATAATATAATTAAATTTGCTCCGCTGAAAATATCTAAAAAACATTATTTTTAAAATATTCCATTTTTTTAAAAAGTGTTTCATTTATCAAAACCTCATCCGCTAGAGAGATCAAACTAACACAGAAATTATTTCTGTTGTTATTATATATATATATATATATATATATATATATATATATATATATATATATATATATATATATATATATATATAAATTTGATTTTACAGAAAGCTTTTTATTTGTGAAAGCAATTCATAAATCTGATGTCTAAGAAATTTTCTCGCTTGTCAGCAATCTTTTATTAAACAATAATGTAGAACCAAAAAAACCTGATCGCACAAGGGAACGAACGTAATGCCACGGGAAAAAAGTGGTGTTCAAGTATTTCTTAGCAAAATAGCTGGACACCATGTCCCGTATATTCACTGCTTAAATTGCATCTTGTTGTAAAAGATTGTCTTGAAATTTTAAGTGAAGGGGAAATTTTTTATAATTTTTTTTCCCTTCAATAATTTTTTCACCATGATGCAATCAAGGAAGTTAGTGGATGCGGGACCATACCCCGGCTGTTGTCCCATCGGTGGTGTGATTACTACGGACACCATTGTTTTTTTAAATTACATAAAATGTTAGTTAATTTTTTGAAAATTTCAAATAAAAAATTCCATTGATTGTTAGAAATTAAACAATTAAGTAATACATATACATTTAAAGATTTATTCAAAAACTGTTCTGGTATATATAATACTTTTTTAAATGACAATAATTTATCCATGGATAAAGAAAAACTAAACCTAAGATCTTTCTAATTTTTATTTATTTTCTACTCATAAGTTTGAGAATAATTTTAATATTAAGAATTAATAAGTATTTATTTTAATATTATTGATTTATTTATTGATTCTTTTGATAATAGATTTTTTACCCATAATATTTATTTAGAATCATTAGAATCCCTTTATAAATTTGATTATCTTTTTATTAGAATATTGATAATTCATTATCTAAAGAAATTGACATAGCCAAATTTAAATAAGAAAACTTAATAATTAAAAAGAATTACTAATGATTTTGTTAAATTTTTAGATGATTAGGATGCGTTTCCTAATCTTTTTAGCATTTTTTCTATAAGTTTGTTATTTGGCTCTTCAACGTCAATTGTGAGGCCACATTTTCCTCTTTATGAAGGATAATTACTTCTAGTAGGCTGGCAAGTAGTGACCTGAATAAAGGTGATTTGGTTCTTCTAGGACACGGAAAATCATTAATTGGGGCAATTTTGATAATTCAATTAAAATTGTTAAATTAATACAATACACTGCTAATACTCAGCAAATTATTGCTTATTATTTTAAACTTGGTGGCAAATTTTTTTATGCACATTTAATGTTTATGTTCTTGTTTTATTTAATTTTTTACCCTAATATTAATTACTAATTAATAATCAGTGTTTTTTCATATATATTCTTCCAAATTAGCTTACTTATACAATTTGTTTTCATGATAAATCTTATTTTGCTATTCATTTTCTGAAATCCAAAGTTTTATTTAATATACTCACAATTAATTTCCAAATCTCATATCTTTCTAAGGAATTAATATTAGTGAAAACAATTAATTTTAATTCACATATCCAATTTGTAAACGCAATCAATTTTTTTATTTTATGAATATAAAAAATTACTATTAATTTGTTAAAAATAAAAATTTTGAACATATATTCAATTGTTGTACATGTATAATTTTTGCCGTGACCGAAGGTCACGGCTAATTTTGCCGCGGCGGCAAAAAATTTTTTTCTGCTCCTCCCCACGAGTTTTTTTTGCACCCCCCCCCCCCCCCCCTCCATTCCCCCAAGGAAGAGCTAGAATCGGGCCTGATACAAATTCACTTTGCACTTGCCCTAAAAATTATAAAAAATATAAATTTGTTTCAAATATATTAAATTTTCGTTAAATTTTTGATTATATAATTTATAAGCAAGCTCAAGTAAAATAATCTTATAAATAAAAATTTTTGTATTTAATACCGGGCTAACTCAGAATTAAAGATTTTTTGAAAAATGGCTGCCTGTACAGTGCTCGTCTCTTTTACCCTTCTGACAAAATCTTTTAAATTCAATATTTAAGGGCGCATTCAAAGTTTATTTATTGTTTTAAATTTTAAATATTTTAAATTCCTTTAAATTTCGTTTTTAAATAATTAAGCATAAATTTTGTTCAAAATTTGAGGCATGGCCTTAAGTCTATTTAGGAATTATTTTAAATAAATTAATATAAATATAACTGATAAAACTATATCCACATAATTCTCGTTTACTAAAATGTGCAAAAAATTTTACGACATTGTACCAATATTTATATTTTGTGAGAAATTCCAATATTTTTAAAAAATTTTCAAAAAAAACTTTGAACGCACCGTAGAATACATTTATTTTAAGTGTCATTGTATAATGCAACGCGCATAAAGGAAATTGATATAGCAAATTCTTGGATATTTCCCCAGGGAAAATCATCAATTTTTTTTGCCATCCCCGCAATGGGACATTTTCTTTCCCGATGAAATAATCGATTTTGAGCGAATAGCACTTTTTTCGTTACCAAAATTTTGGTAACATATATATTTGTTCAGAACTGCCTTCTAATTATATTTATACATAACTCTCCCGACCAATCAAACCCACGAAAATTTCATCCAAATATATACATTTTTGGGCTAAATTTGATTTTGCCTTTTCTAATATTTTTGATTAACATAATAATAGGCTATGGAAAGATACAAATTTATTTCACCACAACATTTACCTGGTTTGTCGAGATATTCTCGATTTGATACAAAAACGTTTTTGGTAAAATACAAGTTTACCTGAATTATGATAAATAAAAACCACATTAAGCAAACAATTATAACAAAAAATTTAGTTTATTTTAGACAGTTGTCAGATTGGCTAAAAAAGTAACCATTTTCTATCCGCATCTGTGCCAAAAAATTGTCGAATTTTGTAAAACTAGTCTCATATATCTTATAAACAAATTTAACCAATTGGGAAAAATACTAAATGGTTTTTTGAAATAGGCAAAGGGTGAAGGCAGAAAAAAACTTAACTAATTTTTAAAAAAAAAATTAGCAAATTTTTTAATCTGGACTTTGGACATTAATTTACTTTTATGCGAATACATTATTTTTTTTAAAATATATACTTAACTACCAATTTAAGTAATACGTTTTGGTTGAAAAAGATTAAATATAATTTTTTAAACCATATTCTAAAAAATAAAATTAGGCTTATATATATTAAAATTATTCAAACTTAATTTATTGCAAAATTTTTGATATAGTTGTTCACCCACAATAGCCTTGTGATGAATAAGAGATATTGCAATAACTGGCTCCAAAATTAATTTTGTTTCACGTCTCGGGAGATTATAAAATGAAATTCGCCGAATAACGTTCCTTCATTCCAATCCACTCTTTTTGCTTGAAGATTGACATCAACGGTTTTTAGTGGCGAATAGAATAAGGATAACAGTAGATCAACTATTCTCTAGGGCATCAGGGCCATCCCATCTCCCAACTGATTTGGAAAAGTGCCGTTATGAGATAGTTAGAGTTTTCATTTTTTTACCATTTATTTGTATTACCTTGTAGATTTTGCTTAAATTTCGCGATTTTTTAATTTTTTTTAAGATGATATAAATTTCTTAATATCGAATGTATATTAGTAAATACAAATTTTTAGTTATCCCCTGAGCTCACAACCAATCTTTGTTCCGTTCAACCAACCGGCTAAAAAGTTTTAAAATAGTTATTTTATGTTTAAGTTGTGAGATCAGGTCTGGCCTGGATATCCATAAGTTTATGACACGTGTGAATGTCACAAGTCTCAAGCATACGGACAAGCTATTCTGCTTTTTTCTAGTTTTACAAACAGAATATTTTTGGATCTGAGTTTTGCTAGAGCCCAATAGTCAAACCTTGACTTTGGAGCTAATCTATCGATTCCAAAATTTTCCACTAAATTAGCCAGCAGGCCAAAATCAAAAAGGCTGGTTATATCATTTACATAATGATACACTAAGTTAGAAAAAATAATTTTTAAATATTTTTTTTTCACTATTTAATTCGTATTTACTTAGTGAGACTCTTCCAATGAAATCCACGTGTATACGAGAGGTTACAATTTGTTAGGTTTACCCATGATTATCAGGTAACGATATGTAAGACAAGTTCTTTTTGCAACCCACCAACCTTTGGCCATTCTTACAAAAATAAAAACTAATGCAAATTAAGCGACAACTATAAACATCAATTAGAAATTACAGGTTAAATTTGGGAATGGAAAGATAGCCTGGCCGATCTGCCTGAAAAATCGGGAGGGGTATAATATAAAGGAATAACGTTTTTATAAAAATATTAGACGGGGTCTTTTTTTATCCATTTATTGCGAACAAATAATAATAAGTTTTACGAAAAAAGGTTGTATTTTATACGGGGTTTTTATGATATGTTTGAAACATAGCTTTAAATATAAAATTTTCAGGCGATTTAGCTCGATCGGGTGTTAGATATTTAACTGAGTTATAGACGAGGTACTTTAGAATTAAACGATTAACCTTAATATGTATATTGTTTTCTCTCTAATAGTAAGTACACTGTCCTTTTGCTATCCATTTTTACAAAAGCAAAGTTTGCATGTTCCACGGATTATTAATGCATCTAAACCGGAATATTTAAAATTGATGTTTATATTATATAAACATAAGGGCATTTTTAATATTGCTTGGGCAGGGCAAGGAATCCGATTTGTTTAACTAATATGTATGCCCTGTAAAACGGTAGTAAAAATTGTAATTTAGCAACTTATCTTACATATATATAAAAAATGTCACACTTTAATTAGACAGGCCAACGAATTTAATTGGCAAAACCGTTTTATAAAATCTATTCCCATAATGGCCTTATCTCATATATATATTTCATTTTTTTTTCAGTTTCTTAAGGCTTCGGCTTCTTACATCGGTCCGTATGGCAAAAAGGCCCGTTTGACCAAAATAACAGATTGAAAATACACTAATAAGAAATTTAAGAATTATTTTTAAATCTCTTGTAACCTAAATTTATCATATCAAATAATGAGAAATAAAATTTTAAGTACATCAAGCTAACATCAGCATTTTGATGATGCAAAATATTTAGCATAGAAACTTAAATACCACACGAGATATTATTGGTTTTTAATGAAGTTATATTTTAAGTTTGAATTTAACAGTTTAGGTGTTAAAAATATGCCAGAAAAAAAATTAAAATTTATTTTTGTTTTTGAATCTTTTTTTGTTTTTTTGACATTTTTTTCTAAAATTTTAATTTTTTAAACTAACTAAGTTAATATAGAAGTTACGGTACGGATTTGAACATCCCTAAAATGGCAATTATGATTACCTTAGTTAGCTCATAACTCTTAAAACTTTGTTATTATATTATTTAAATAAGTCACATTTTGCCACGTTTATTCCTTTACTTGCTAGTATTATTCAGATAAAATTATTAAAAAATTTTATCTTCATTTATCTAAAAAGCAATTTCCAATTCATCAAGCGTCAAGTTAAACAAAATTTGGAACTAAAGGCAGGCCTGAAAATTTGTTGTAACCCCAAATTCAGACATAATCACATTGAGTTTTTATATCAGAATCTAAAAACAAAACATCAAAAAGTTAGCATCATTTGCAAATCCCTGCACGATAAGCGCATTGGCCCCTTAGTCGTAATTTATCTAGGCCCTTTAATCCATTTTATATTTTTAAAATTGACGCTAAGCGCCCTAAACTAATCCAGCGTTGCGCCTAGGGCTACTAAAGGCGCGCCGGCCCTTCTGCCTCCGTATAAATCAAGTGTAATATTGGTTTTATTTTCACAAAAAAAGTAGAAGTTCTTTTTTTTAAATGTGAATTGAGGTGTCAATCAATAAGATGAGTGACGTTTCTTAATCTACGTGACATTAAACCTTTTTTTTTCATACATCGAGCAAATTTTTGGGGCTTGTTTAGAGAATGCATTTTTCAAAAAATTGCGAGTTTTTTCAATGAACAGATGAAAGTATTAATGTACCTCGAGCTCGAAACACATAGCAATTCTGTTATGATCATTTAGATAGGCACTTTCGAGCCAACCAGACGTTGCTTTATAAATAATCTGAACAACAAAACATAAACGATTTTTTGAGGGTATTGTAGAGAATTTTTTTTTGCGATAACGATTCCGGGTTTAGTTTTTTTTCCAATGCCTCCAATTTTTTTAAACCGTGTCTAAAGTTCAGAAAAAAATTTACAATTTTTTTTTTACTCCTAATTCTACAAAAGATCTATTGATTTAGATTCCTTATAAAGAACTTATCTAAAAAAAGTTATTACCTAAAGTTATTAGCAATTTTTTTTCAAGTTATTTAGGATCAAAAAACGGATTTTATGCCGAAAACCACTTATTTTTATAAAAATAATAAAAAAAAATATTTAAAAAAAATTTAAACCCCTTACGTTAATAATCAATGTTTTCGTTATCTAAATATATTTTTAAACTTTTGTTACTACCCATAGGTTTTATGATATTGAAGCCCAAAATACCCCAAAAATTGAAAAATCTCAACTTTGACACCGAATAACTAAAAATCTGAGGCATTGGCCAAAATACTAATTACATTTTTGTGATCAGCGCTAAAAACTTGACCATAAATTATAGTTGTTATAGATGATGCTTAGGGTCGTCCAAATTTTGTTGTCCAGTTTGAAGGCTTAACTTCAATTTTGCAATACATCACGTGGGAAAGGGCGCATGTTGGGTCAGGGAGGAGAAGAGTTTTTGTTAAATAATATAACACCAATTACTGCGCATGGTTATTATAAGCGTTGAATGATAGGCCTAAGAAAATTTGTCATGTTAAACTAGTGTCTCATCTGAAACCTATATGCTATTGCCACGCTAGAGAAAAGACTTAAAAATTAGAGTTTTTTTTTATAAAAATAAATTTGAAGAAATTGCCCGCCTCTCTTCCTTTATAAGAAAGTAAATTTTTTTTATCAGTTTTCATTTAGGCCCTAATTAATTTAACGTTGATTTAAAGGAACAATATTTGATTTACAAAATGTTCATGGTTCAAATCAGCACCCTATATTTCTCGGAAAAAGGATTGGCTGCGTCTAAAATATACCGCAGCCCGTAATTTAACTTATTTCAGCTGAAACATTATTTTTCTAATAATTAGGTACAAATAGTTTTTTCCAAAAATTGACAAGCACTTATGCCCTGCTTGGGAATGAACTGACTCTACTGCATCAACATTCGTTAAATAAAGGAAGGGGGAGGCAAACTATCTATGTCATTTTCGTTGAAAAACATAGCATATGACCAAATTAAGGTAGACCATTATAAAAAAGCCCACTTTTGTTCGTAAAAATAACAATTTAAAATTTCTAATAAAGCAGGAGGGTGTCGCATATCTATTCTTCCCCATTCAATTGCAAAAATGGGATATTTTAATTACAAACAAAAACGGATTCGAAAATCCCTAAAATGGCAGGTTTGCTCTGTAGTTAGCTCACAAATCTTTTAAATAATGTTACCGTAAATGAGCCTTTGAGCTAATTTGCATTTTTTTAAATAGGTAATGCTAAAATTATTTAATTGGTGGGCCTTGACTGACCCCTAAAATTTTTGCCTATCTCAACATCTTAATTGCAGAAAAGGCGTGTCATTATCAAATTTTTAAAATTAGGGTTCTCCTATCCCAAATAATACACAATTAAGCGCCATAAACATAAAATCGTCTAACTGCTAACCCTTATCCCGTTAAATTCCCACGAAAACCACTCAAACGCGTAAATCTCCATGTCTCATACTAGGATATGTGTTTATTTGGTGACAAATTTAGACAGGCCCATTTGTCCAAGCCTTGTTTTATGAGGGCATGTCGTTTCAAAAGGACGCTTCTCTGCCGTTTGCTAATTAACGAGGGCACTTAATTTTAACCTCTCTGAAAAGCATTCCAAAATTTTGATAGGATAAACCTTATGAGAGGATTCAAAAATGTACCGGTTTTATTATACAGGGTTGATTACATAGGTGGTATTTTATTTGAATCATGATATTATTGCCTGACCAGCACGTCATATTCTTCAATTTAAGCCTAGACCCGAATGGCTCTTAATTTTGGTCTCAGCTCGGCTCGAATTTATAAAATAGGCTTGATTGTTTTATGTTGCAAGCTATAAATTTTCCATTAAACACAGATCACTTTTTGTTGCGTGAAAATACTTTTATCATTCTAAACAATACTTTAAAAAAATAAGACAAAATGGGTCTTATAAAAAGGACTTGGGCCGTATCTTTTCTGATTTTGGCTGGGCTTGTTTTTCCGGCCGACTGGCTTTTGAATACCAACTTTGATCTGTAGTGAGAATATATATTTATCAAAAAGGAACCGCTTGCACCATTTAAAATAATTTTGTAGTCGATTTTGGGTGACGTCGGTTAACACCAATGATTTTTGAATGCTTAAAGAAAGATTTAGATGATTTTTAGATAAACGAGATGCAAACGTGCGTTAGTATCAGTGTTCTAAAGGATAGGAACCCAACTAAAAAATCGGCGGCCCTTTTATTTAGAGTGCCCCGGGTTTGAATAAATCACTTTTTAGCCCAAAATTTGGCTTCTTCACCCTATAAAATATCTAAATTTGTTTTTATAATTAAGACCAATACAAATTTAACACAAATATTCAAGGAATTTATTTATAAATCACCCTATTTTAGCATTTTGACAAAATGCATTTACCTAATTGCTTTTTAAGCGGTACAATTTTGGATCTTGAATATTTTTTTTAAAGCATGATGTATAGAAGGAATGCTATTTTTTTGGAAAGTTGAGTAACCAGAGCATCTTAAGCTCTAACCAGTTGTAAAAATTGATTTGGGGGGGGGGGGGGGGTGGAATAGCCTTTTTTGCTGTTTTGTATACTGAACATATTACCCCCCCCCCCCCCCTTCCCCTGGGTATACTTTTAACCAAAAAATCACGCTTTCCTGAACCCCACGAATTTTGCAAGATATTTCCCATGTCACTCCCATCGGAGATATTCTGGGTTTGCCTCCATACTTATGGTGACCCTTAGGATTCTAAATACAGTTAATTTACGACTAGGTCTAGCTACATTATTTTAATTTTTGATATTTATATCCAGAAATAACATATCTGTAAAGATCAAACCACAGAAAAAAAGAGTAATGAAATAACAATTTGTTTAATGCATTACGATACACACGACAGATGGTCTTATTTATATGCTTTTCTAATAAAAAAGGTTATGTACATGGATTGGTTTAATTGCAACACAAACTTATTATTTACAGGTAGTTAATATGGGCAATGTCACAAAAATCATATTAAAACACGGGGTTAAATGTTATTAAAATATATGAATTGAATGAATCAATTGAAGAAGAAAAGAGGCTCTACTTAGTTTAGTTAATCAAATTTCAAATTAAGTGGCTTAGAATAAAAAGGGCCCCATACGACAAGTTCTTTCATATAGATTATAAAATTTATCGCTAAGTGCATCGGCTGATGTTAGAATTTATATTAAATAATATAAATGAAACCAACATTATCGGGTTAAGGCATCAGTCTATCTTATGGGGCAACAAATATTTTGACATTGTAAATTTTATGTGGTATGTTTAAGCCGAGAAATATCTTCAATCCTAATATTCTCCTTTTTGCTAATGTTTGCATAGCGCCAAAACATTCAATCGGTCGATTTGTTAATTTACATCTTCAAAATCATAATATCTCAATAGCCTAAGATAAGTGACCTATGATCGATGCCATAAAGGTCAAAGACATAACAATCAAGGATTGGAATCATGGATTATATAAACGATTCCTAATTAGTAGGAAAAAAACATTGAATTTTTTTAAATTCGATTAGCTTTAGGGATATGATCATAGCTGTAATAAGCTCTTAAAGCTTAAATTGACACATACGGGCCTTTGCGGGTGAGGAGTATATAGCCAATTAGTCTTCTTTATACGACATCATAATTTGTTGAATATTTCATATCTTTTTCATTTCCCCGGCTTTTTATTAATATTTTCCGATTCGTTAAGCAACTAATCAAATAAGCTACATATATATGAAAAAAAAAATATATGTAATTTATAAATGTTATTGGTAAAAATCATTCTCCCATACACAGATATACATCTAAACATTCTCAATGTTATATTACGACGACATTTCGGATATCGAGATAGAAAAATGCAAGTGGTTGTATTTTTAAAAACGATATTAGATTAATACAACACCCAAACGATCTCAAATAGATTTAAAATTTACTTTCAAGATATTTGTCATACCCCTCTACTGAAATAAAATGTGCACAAATATTATTGATTGTGAATCATACCACGAAATAGGCCTTTCAACCTGCCTTAACAGTAGTAAGGAAGAAATTTGGGAGTTTTTCCAATCCCGAGGGAATAATTCGTCCACATTTTTTTGCTGTCCAATGTTTCATATTTTATAAACAAAATGTACAAAAACATTTCAAGTTGCAATTTTTCGATAAAATAACAAATTTTAGGTCAAGTCCTATAACTTCTACAGAACCATACACCGCCCGTCGCTATTAAATGGATTTTACAACAAACTATTTTGCTATTAAAAACGGTTCACGCGTCAATCATAAAAACCATCGATATTGTAAAACAAATCATCAAAGAATATGGTCAAGTACTAACGAACCCATCAACTCGCCACTCCTTTTCTAATTAACCCCCAAAAATATATATGCTTCAAGTCCCCGAAAGGTATCCTAGAGCGTAATAAACCTTCGCTCTCAAGTTTTAACTAATAAATAAAATAGTAATCTCGAGGGAAATAAACGCGTTCCATTAAAAAGTTCTTCTTCCGTTTCTGCCATCGTCATTTATTTATTAAAAAAAGTCGCAAAAGCTTTCAACCGAGAACAACCAACCTACCTACCTAGCTACCATCGATATCTGCCCCCAAGGAATACTGATAAACAGTCGACGAGAGATCCTGTTGCAACTCACCGAACGATATGAAAAATAAAGTTTTTTACATATATTGATAAGTTTTAACTTATATTGAGGTCTTAAATAATAAAGCATATCACCGTTTCTTAATCATTTCTTTTTTTTACAAATTTGACCATCCTGATTATTTTGTGATACATGTTCTGCAAATCTAAGTTTCTTAAAAAACTATTAAAAAGTTTTTCTGTGTTTTTGTAGCTCGTAAAAGACTTTAATATCCACAATTTTCCAAAATCTACTCACGTCGAAAATGTATTTCAACAGGTCTGCTACGTTAATTATACTGAACCAGTATCTTCTCATATCGGAAATGAAAACATTTTGTCGAGACATAGCAGTCCTCAAACATTTGACAAAAATTTGGCTGCCGAAACAAACCTAATTACTAGTATTAATTATGAATATAATATAAATGCCATTCAAAACAGTCAGCACAGACAGGAAATTTATAAACAAGAGTTATCTCAATACAATTTACAGGCATCAAACCATAACATTTCCTCAAGTGTCGTTGAATACGATAGCGAAGTGAGCGGGCAGTTGACCTACAAGTCACAACAACAGCAACAAATGCCTTCTTTCATTCATGGGCCAGATGGTCTGAGTTTTGGGCCACCCGGAAGAATTGGTCCCTCCGCTGGACACGTCGAAAGAAGTTTGAGGTGCGCGGCTCTTAATAATAGCACATCCGGCTTTTCTTCCTTGACCCCCTACGCCAATACTAGGTATGGGCTTGGTCCTAACCACGAACTAATGCAGACAGATGGCCCTCACTATGCTTTTTACCATCACGCCCACGCGAGCAACTTAGCAGGCGCAGCGGACTCACCCCTTGGCTATGGGTCCGGAACTTACCACCCCGGTAGCCACCCATACCCACCTTCAAATGGATCTTCATCGCTAAACAGTTACGGTAATCATCCTTACCTGCCCTACCACCATCATCTGTCGAGTTATTTAAATCATTTGGGATCTTCTACTCACGCGTTCACCCCCGAAAATAACGCCATTAATAATAACAGCGTCAACGAACATTCCCAAGAGCTGATAGCTACAGGCGCGGTTGGAGACACTGGCCATAAATTCACTATGAGTTCTCAAACCTCCATGCCAGATCATCGATCAAAATCGGTGTGTAGTCACTTAACGGATTATCAAAGCGGCAGCAAACAGCGGGACATCCGAGATAACCCAATCTCACCAACCTTCTCCCTCATGGCACGAACTGGCAATTCCACGGCAGGCCGTATACGAGGTTCTCCCTTTGAAGGACCTGAATACTCCAGAACTCGTAAAGTTGCCGAGAATCTTGTAGGAGAACGGGCGAGACTTCATCCCGTGACACCCCTGGCAGTGCTCGAGAAAAAATTTCGACTGCAAAATTATCCCCTGGTGCCAACAGATGGCGGTAATGAATGTTTGTGTGTTGTGGATGTGTTTAACACCGTTGTACTCTTGTTGACCGTATAAAACCTGGATTAAAGTGATGTAAATTAATTTTTGGTTGTTTTTTAAATCATTATCCCAGTCTAACTTTTAAACGTTTGCAATATTATTTGTAATTTAAGGCTGGTCCATGGAATTGATTTCCCATAGCAACTATTGCCTTGCACCAAAAACACTCTTTTCAATATTTTAAAAAACTTTTATCGACTTATAATCGAATAACGGCACCTTGCCTTGCTTAGATAATCCTCATAAACCACCTTGCCTCGCCAAATTAAATCCATGTTGGTTAATTATAATATTAATGGTGATAGGCGTTGCCAGAATTTTTTTTTTAAACTTTCGGAATAAGAGGAAAAATGTCATAAATGTGAACAAGTATTGAAGTATTTTTAACGCCTTAATGATTCGACGATATAGCAGGTAATTTAGGAGCTAATGTCCTAAATGTAAAAAACAAGGGCTTTTCGCCGACGGTCTGAATATTCGCGAGGACATGTTAGGATTTTAAAACAATGCTCAACCATCTTAGGGCGAATAGGTGAAAAATCGTAATTAGAGCTAAAAAATGAATTATGATAAACAATCCCTTAAATTCAACTCCATGTGAGTGGTAAATTCACCTCTATACCCCAAGTATCCAACAATAGATATCTGGGTTAGAGGTCTTTATTCGATAAGATAATTATGGAGCTGGCGTTATGGATGAACGCAATCTTTACGGTCCGTTCCAGCGGTCCAGCTCCATAACCAATAAATGTTAAATCTCATATTTATATTTCAGTCATTCTACTTATTTTAACTTATTGGTGAAATTATTTAATTTTTTTCCTAATATTATTGCTACCGCTCGCTAAGACTCACGACCAAGCCATTCGCCAAACAATAAAAATTTGACAAAATAGGGATTTATTGGGCTTAACTTCATTTGTATTTAGACCTCAATATTAGTACTTTTGAAGTATATGCAATAAAAAGATCAGTGGGTTTCTGTATTAAATCAATATAATAAAACATTTATTAATCATTTAGTTTCAAAACCTAACTCCTGAAAATAGACTTGAACTTTGCCTTGCTCTTTAACAATAAAATTTAGCTGTCAAAAATTATCTCAAAATTATTTAGTCTAAACCTTGGCAAAGCTATAGCGAAAGTAGGTATAAAAACGATCAAATGTTTGAATTTTACTGTAACCCCTTTTATTATTATTTGAAAAACTAAAAAGTAATGATTTTCTTTCGGTTGCTCGAATAACTTTATTAATTAAATTTTAATGGCACAACCGTGAATTTTATGTAAACATAAAAAAATTTAACCCCATATTGGTCTAATCTCATATATATATTTGATCTTTCTTAGATTTTCCGGCCTTGGCTCCTAAAATTCGTCCATATCCACAGGTCAACAAATATCAATATCAAAAACTTGAATTTCATGAAAACATAAAAAAATGCATCCTCGTGATGGCCTAATTTCATATATTACATTATCAATGTTTATTAAAATTTTATTTGAAGTTTGAATTTATCAGTTTAGCTGTCGTAAATATGCAAAAAAATATTTCATTTCATTTTTCAATCTTTTTTGTTTGTTTGGAATCTATACTAAAATATTTTATGTTTATGGCTGACTAAATAAATTTGATTAAAAAAACGGTATAGGATTTGGATATCCCTATGATGGCAGATTTGATCTCAGTAGTTAGCTCATAACTATCAATAATTTGTTGACCTGTGTTATTTGTAAAACTATACAGAGGAAGAAAACAAACATAGTATGCTGTATGAAGGATGCTTCCCCCCCCCCCCGCTTTTATATAAAGGTGAGTTTCTTTCATGTGCTCTTGTAGGGGCTATACGAGCTTTATCTGCTTTATTTGAGAACAGGTAATATGTAGAATTTTAAAAAAGCAAGACTATAAGGATTGGTTACAAGTGACTTCGACTGTCCGTGTTGTAAATCAGTAGTTGATGACTCACTTGCTCATTTCTTTCTCCACTGCTCTGCTTTGCATGAATTTAAACGCTTATACTTGTATAAATCAATATAATATATAGTTAGCTAAAATTTTAAAGCTCTCTGATCAGTCTTAAATTTCATATATTATTAAAATTTGTAATATTGCTGGCCGAACTCTTGCTCTTAGTCTAGGTTAGGTGATTGCCCATTACATGACAGGGCTGAAAGAAGCTATGCCCTGACGACTATGTCGTCTCTTTCAAGAAATGTACAGCCAGGTGGGTATAATTTTAGCAGGTGGATGACTCTCGCCTCAACGTTTAGGGTTGAGCCTGCATTCTATAACCGAAAGTGCGGCAACATTTCAATGATATTATAGTAGCGGCGGAAAGACGTGCTCCAATTGACCCAAGGGGTTTTGAATGTCGCCGCATAGCAATTTCACTCCTTACCCAAACAAGCGAACGTCCCCATTTTAAAAATTGTCTATAGAATTGAGATAAGGCTTTAAATATACATTGTTGAAATGTAAATGTGTGGTCTTATTGATAAAAGTAATGGTTACCTTATTTGGTTAAGAAAAGAAATATAATAATTCAGCTTAAGTGTAGATCATAGATTTTACAAATAAGCCCCAAAAAACGCATAATTTATGTTTTTAGGTGACGTTCAACAATTTAATTAAATTTAATTAATACAAAATTTTTCAAAAAAAATTGGCCATGAAAAAATTGTTGCAAATAATGGATCTAAACACAAATATAATTTTTATGCGCGAGGTATTTAGATCTAGTAAAAATTGTTGTTTCAATTAAATTTACTAATTTAAGCATCTAAAAAGAGATTTTTATCGATGACATAATAACATATATTTATAAACATAGCCTTTATATTTTAGAGCTCGTTATTTACCAGACTAAATAATTCATTATTAAGAGAAATTTGTTTATTTAAATAATTTTATCCCATAAATGTTTTAAAGTATATACTTTTGAAAAGTATAACTCGCACGTTTTATAGAAAACGTTCACTTTATTGATGCTTCGATGGTGTTCCATGCTCGGCTACCCTACGAAGATGACGATATTCCCAAGTTGTATGCAGACAGCCGAGATGCAATTTTAAATAATAGCAAAAGCAATAAGGATGAGTCCCATTTTGGTGAAGAGAATATATCGGTAGCATCCAAACTAAATACCAATCGAATTGTGGCTAGACTCGATGGGCGACGTCGAAGTGTCTCACCGCGTAAGCACGGTTGCCGTTTAATTAGCTTTATAGTTATAATTTTTATATTTAAAATGTTTTTGCAGTATTTGTAAATTTCATATTGATGTTACAAAAAAAATATTAGAAATAATTAATTTTCATATAATAACAATTTTTAAAACCATATTATTGCTTCAATGTAATTTTAAACTGTAATTTTAGCCTTAATTATTATTTGTTTTTTTAAGTTACAATAAGAATATAATATGTATTGTATAATAAAGATGTAAATTATTTGTCTCTCTATTTTAAATATCTAGTTTTTTATGGTTGACAATAGCCAAATATAATTTTTTATTATAAAATATTTTTTTTTGTGAATCTTTTAAAAATGTTCAAATAGATCAAAAAGATTACACTGATACATTTAGTTTACTGGCAAGTTTTATTTAATATAATATAGAAAAATAACTACTTTGTGTTTAACAAAATTTTAATATACATTAGGGAATTTTTATAAGTTTAAAATTATAAAGCACATGATTTTATTCAAAATAATAAGACTAAATACATAGCTTCTAAAGCTCTTTCAGGCCCGATTCTAGCTTTTCCATTTTAGGGGGGCAAAAAAACTCGTGGGGGGGGGCAGAAAAAAATTTTTTGCCGCCTTCGGCGGCAAAATTGGCCGTGACCTTCGGTCACGGCAATATACACGTACAACAATAGAATCCATGTTCAAAATTTTTTAACAAATTAATAGTAATTTATTATATTCTTAAATTAAAAAAAATGAGTTTATACATTGAATATGTGAATTAAAATTAATTGTTTTCACTAAATTTTGCTTAAAAAGATATGAGATTTTAATTAATTGTAAGTATAATTTTATCATTTGGTATCATTGCGCATGAAAATTAAAAATATAATATATATGAATGATAAAAATGAATTATATAAAACTTTGAATTTTAGAAAATGAAAAGTGAAATAAGATTGATTATTATGAAAACAAAATGTATAAGTATGCTAATTTGGAAGAATATATATGAAAAAACACTGTTTATATATAACTAGTTATTGATATTAGGGTAAAAAATTAAATAAAACATGGACATAAACTTTAAATGTGCATAAAAAAAGTTTGCAACCATGTTAAAATAGTAAGCAATAATTAGCTGATTATGAGCAGTATTGTATTGATCAAACTATTTTATCTTAGAGGATTTTAATTAAATTACAATATTCATCAAAATTCAACGCCCCTAGTTAATGATTTTTCGTGTTCTAAAAGTACCAAATCACCTTTAAGCAGGTCACTAATTGTCAGCCGTTTTTATCCTTCTTAAAGAAGAAAATGTGGCTTCACAACTCGAAGTTGAAGAGCCAATTAACAAATTTATAGGAAAAATGTTGAATAGATTAGAAAACGCATCATTGTAATCATATAAAAATTTAACAAAATCAATAGTAACACATTCTTTGTAATTATTAAGTTTCTTATTAAAAATTTTTTGGCTACGTCAATTTCTTTAGATAATAAATCTTTATCAATATTATTTATTTATAAAAGAGGCTCTAATTTATTTATATCTAAAATAAAGGTTAATCAAATTTATAAAGGGAATCTAAAGATTTTAAACAACTATTATCGGTAAAAAATCTATTATCAATATATATAAATCAATAATATTAAAATAAATACTTTTTGCTTCATCATTAATATTTAAAATATTTTCAAACTTATGAGTAGAAAATACATAAAAATCAGAAAAATCTTTAGGTTTAGTTTTTATTTTATCCATAGATAAATTATTGTCATTTAAAAAAATATTAATATCAAAACAATTTTTGAATAAATTTCAAATGTATTTTTATTTCTTAATTGTTTAATTTCTAACAAACAATGGTGTATTAAATCAGAAGTTTTAGAAATATAAATCGTTCTGCATTGAAATTGATCTATAATTATTTTTAATAAATATAATAATTTTTCAATCAAATACAAAAAAATAAATAGATGATTATAAATATGGTCAAAAAACCCCGATTCGGCCCTGTGACCTGAAGATATAAAAGTTTTTTTATATTTAATTTTTAAAAGAGTATTAATTATTTCTGTGTAATATTTAAAAAAAAACAATGGGCAGGTAGTGACCACACCACCAATGGGGCAACAGCCGGGGTATGGTCCCGCATTCACTAAATACCTTGATTGCATCTTTATGAAGAGAAGAAAAATTATCAAAAAAATTGTTCCCTTCACTTAAAATAAGACAAACTTTTACAACAAGATGCAATCGGTGGTTAAAGCAGTGAATATACGGGACATGGTGTCCAGCTCTTTTGCTTATAAATACTTGAACAACATTTTTTTCCCGGCCATTACGTTCGCCCCATCGTAGCATTGTGCGATCAGGTTCTTTGGTTCTAGATTATATTCTACCAAAAGATTGTTTTTAAATGAGAAAATTTCTTAGGCATCAGATTTATGAATTGGTTTCACAAATATAAAGCTTTCTGTAAAATCAAAATTTTCTATATATTTCTGTTAGTTTGATCTCTCTTGCGGAGAAGTATTTATGAATAAAAACACTTTTAAAAAAAGTAAATATTTTTAGAATAATATTTTTTAAATATTTTTGACGGAGCAAATTTAATTATATTATGCGGAAGAAATAAAATTACTATGTATTTTTTTGGGGGGGGGGGGGGCAAATTCAATTTTTTTTGGGGGGGCAAACATAAAATTACTATGTATTTTTGGGGGGGCAAATTCAATTATTTTTGGGGGGGCAATCAAAAACTTTTGGGGGGGCACTGCCCCCCCAAAAGGGGTCTAGAATCGTGCCTGAGCTCTTTCTAAAAGTAATAAAGGTTTTAACTTGGGTTTGTATGGAGTAGGGACTCCACTGTAGCACTCTTGTTATAAATTTCTCATTCTACGATTCGCGGCTTAAACAAAATATACTAATCAAGGTAGCTTGCCTCTTTTGTGGCGCGAATGAATGAGAATTGCAACACAAATGTAGAGAGAAACAAATATTAAATATTTGAAAATGACAAGAAATAGATTATTATTTTAAAAGTTATTTTCTAGCTAAACTAAGGTTTAAGGGTTTAACATTTCCTCTTCGGACCCCAGAATTCGGCAATGCCCCAGTTTTTGGTCAACGGCCACGTCATATGGTATTTTATTTGACTCAACATTTACATGCTATTGATTTATTTTGCTTATGGAATATGTTTGGGATACCCTTAAGGCATATTTTTCAAATTGCCTTGCCAGAAAAAACTACGCCCAAGATTAAAAAATCCTATTTTTGAGGATAGGCACTGGTTGTAAGCAACACTTAAGTTTAACTAAAACTGGAAAACCAAATTTTGGCTATTTAGTAAATTATGAATCGGGCCAGTAAAAATATGTATTATACTTTCATTATAATCAATTGTCCTATTTAACGTCCTTACAAATAAAAAAAAGCTAAATATTCAATTTGCCCGATAAAAGCCACATACAATGCCACTTTATTTAGTAAGTATTCATTTTAGGTGTATTTTCAATGAAAACCAAAGCCTAGCAAATTAATTACCCCTTAAATCGCCTAGCAGCCATTTTTTAATTTAGTGCAATAAAAAACATGTTTATCAATAGACTTTAAAATATTCAATCCATTACAATGTTCAATTTGGAAAAAATTAATTTTTCCGTTTTGTGTGTCCGCAAAAATTTTATATGTAAAAAAAGGCTCACTAAACAAAATTATTGATCAATTAAAGGCGGCGAAATGAAGAGGTATTTGAATGATAAAGGAGAACGTGTCCTAAATGGCCATCACCATCTCCAACACGAGCTCGTGACTGGACTGGCCCCTCCCCTTCGACTACTATCCCCTCCGGGCACAGATCTTTTCAGCAATTTTAACGTAGTCACCTCCTATCGCCAAAATTTCGTGGGTGGACCAACATATCAACAGACCTGGATTCCTGGATGCCTAAATCACCTAAGCAGTCTGACCTCCAATCCTTTATACAAGAGCGGTAGACATAGTCCACCTATACAGACGCATTATACCGGTGGTTCAAATGGACTAGATGGTATTTATGGGAACCGTTTAATGCCCACATCCCCGCACGGTGGGTTAATCGACCCTCTCGTAGGGCAAACCTTCCTCTATGAACGCATGGAGCATACCAAGTATGCGTTGCCGTAGTTAATTGTCATTTTTATTATGAATAATTTTTAAAATTTTTTTTTATTTTATATTTTTTCTAATTTTATCATCATTTTATGTAAGACACAAAATTGACTGGTACCAAAATAAGTCTATCCTTACTACATTCTTGATATCAAATTAAAACTCTTTAGAATCTATTACAATGCGCTTTTCACCTTATACCATTATATAGATCTTTAAAAATGCATAGGCCTTCGTGCAATATTTATATTTTGTGGGGAGTAAGGAATATTTTGCCGATTAAATTACAAAGTTAAATTATTACAGCGGTATGAATTGATCGAGCACATAAAGCCTCTAAGAATACCATTGGGTTAATTAAAAATAAGTAAAACTATAATAAATGCTAGATGTCCCATATTGGAATATGTATGCTGAATTAGGTTACCTTATAAAAACTTTCTTAGAGCTTTGTCCCCTTAGTTAACTTATTCGTAAAGGCTTGAGCTCCTTAATATTTCACAATATATTCTTATTTTCACGCAGCATCGGGCTGTCTAAAGCCCATTTCGAAAAGCAGCCACCTAATAACTTACGAAAGAGCAACTTTTTTCATTTCGTGCTTGCTTTCTACGATAAAGTCAATCAGCCCATCGAGATTGAGAGGGCTCTTTTCGTTGATTTCATTGACACAGAAACTGTAAGTTAATTCGTTTCCCGAACTTTTATATAAGAAAAGCAATCGACACTTTTATGTGTTGTCCTATTCATTTATTAATGTATTAAAATAAATGTTTTTTTTCTTTGCTGCGGTATTTAGGAGATTGAAGGCAAAAAGTGCAATAACGGTATCCATTATCGACTAACATTGGTCTATGCTAACAGTAAGGATTTAACATTTACTTAGCTAATATCTAATTCAGAACTTATTTTAAACATTTATGATCTTTCTGGTAATTATTGTTAAATTAATAATTTGTATAATCACAAAATGCTTAAATAATTTAAAAACGGAAAAACATTATAAAATATGCATCCCTAAACCAGATCTAAATATAGTTGTCAATAGCAATAAAATACTTAATATTAACGTTTCGATAACGAGTGGTTACTTTTTTTTAAAAAATATAAATGAATTATTACACATGATAGTCATACATACATAAAAGTGTAAAAATGATCTATGGGTTATTCAAAGTGTAAAAATTAAAGCTGTCAATTAAAATTTAGTTTTGCTTGTTTTAAATATTTTTTCCTTTACCCGTATTCAAAACTTATAAAATGGTTGCCTTTTCTCGGTCACTGATAAAATGCTCAAGAGGTAAATCTTACCAATACCCCCTCTGCTAATTTCTTTGGATATTTTAAAAATCACCGAGAAAAGTCGGTGAAAGTAAAAAGTTAATAATTAAATCTTTCAACTGTCCTTCGATCCATTAAGAAAATGTAGATGAATATTAACAAAAAAGAGTAATTTGATTTATTTTTTTTAAGTTATATATGTTTTTATTAAGGTATACGGCAGGAGCAACACATGTATATACGTATAATTGATTCCGTCACAAAAAAGGTTTTAATATAAATGTTTTACAGGTGCTTTATTTTATTCAGGTCAACAATTGTAAAGCTAACTACAGAGATCAAATTTGCTATCTTAAAGATTTTCAAATCAGTTTATTGTTTTTTTAATAAAATTTAGTTAGTCAACAATAAGCATTGCAAATTTCGAAAATAAAAAAAAATTTAAACAAAAATATTTTTTTTGTATATTTACAACAGTTAAACTGCTAAATTTTTAATAATATTATGTAAATTAGATGGTCTAAATTAAGTTTATACTTGAAATATTATGTTATATCTAAAAGTTGATGGAAGAGCATGTTATACTAAAATTTTATTTCTCATTACACAGGTCAACAACAATGTCAGAAACGTGAATTTTATGAAAACATAAAAGAATGCATCTTCACCATGATGGCCTAATCTTTATGTTTTTCGTTTATCTTAGTTTCTTCTGTCTTTGGCTCTTTAGATCCGGCCTTTTTTGAAAAAATTGACAGATTTAAATTATATCCCAAAAAGAAAAAATGTAAAAATTTTTTTTGCATAAAAAAATCCCTTGTAACTTCTATTTTTAATCACAAATAATGAAAATTAAAATTTATTAATATTTCATCTTACATCGACATTTCTTTATTACAATATACTTCGCGTCCAAACTTAAATACAACACGTTATATTATCGGGTTAAATGAAAATATTATTTTTTGAAGTTTGAAATTAACAGTTTAACTATTGTGAATTGTTTTTGATTCTTTTTGGTTTTTTAACCTTTTTTTCTAAAATATTTAATGTTTATAACTGACTATCTAAATTTGATTAGGAAAAATGGTAAAAGGATTTGATTCCTAAGATGGCATTGATCTCTGAAATTAACTCATAACTCTCAAAAAATTGTTGACCTGTGTTATATTGAGATGATAAATATAAGTCGCAAGGGATTTTGTAATGAAATAAAGATTCTTAATTGCTTTTTTTCAGGGTATAAGGTCTTAAACTTTGTTAAAAAGGTGACGTTTAAGGGGCTAAAGGCGGAAGAAACTAAGAGAAAAGGAAAATATGTATGAGATAAGGCGATCATGAAGATGTATTTATAAATGTTCATAAAATTCATTTTTCGGCATATTGGTTGACTTGTGTTATAGGCACTTGCCTAATAAATTAATGTCAAAATCTATTAAAATATTTTGCAAAGTAATTTTCATAATTCCAAAACCAATATATCAACTAAAATTTATAAAAACATTAATATTAGGTGATTGTTTATGAGGGGCAAGACAAAAATCCCGAAATGTGCCGCGTTCTTTTAACCCACGAGGTCATGTGCAGGTAAGATTTTAAATAACATAAAATTGATTTTCATCGACAGACGAATTCATATAAGCTGCCCAATGCTAGATATAATTAGCAAATCAAATTATCCTATTATTTTAGTCGGTGCTGTGAGAAGAAAAGTTGCGGTAACCGGAATGAGACTCCATCGGATCCAGTCATCATCGATAGGTATTTTTTATTACCCCAAAAATTGAAATAATTTATATATAATTTAGGTATTTCCTCAAATTTTTTCTCAAATGCAACCAAAACTGTTTGAAAAACGCAGGAAACCCGAGAGATATGCGACGATTTCAGGTAAAAGCGAACCAAACAATTTTTGTTTTTAAATCTATTTTTTGTATTTTTGACATTTTTTATATAATTTTAAATGTTCATATCTGACTTACTAAATTTGAGAAAAAAAAAGGCAAACCGATTTGATCAAGTGGTTTGATCTCTTTAGTTAGCTCACAAAAATCAAAAATTTGTTCTTGCATGATTAAAATATTAATTTGAAGTTAAATCCGGCAATTACAATAATCTTAAATAAAAAAGAAATAAGAAATAATGTAAAAAATGATAATACAAAAAAAAGTAAAAAAAAAACAGTTTGTTATAAAGGCAAAAGTAAAAATAGGCAAAATTGTTTTTAACACGTATAATAAGCGAATCATGGACGTCTCAAATATAGAAAAATACATAATTCATATTCGGATTAAAATTCCATTATAACTTATAGAGGTTCTTAAAACTCAAGAAATTCTGACCTAAAAGTAGGAAAAAATTAAAATGATAGCTTTTATTTAGCAATTCTATCATACCAATTTCTGACACAGCGTCTCGAAAAAATGACTTTATTTATAACACAGGCCAAAATAATTTTTAACGTTATGAGTTAAACAGAGATCAAACTTGCCCTCTTAGGGATTACCAAATCCGTTTAACGTTTTTCCTAATCTAACATAGTTAGTCAGTTTTAAACATTGAAAATTTAGAAAAAAGGTCAAAAAACCAAAAAAATAAATAAATAACAAGAGTATATTAAAATTTTATTTTTGCATTTTCACAATAGTTAAACTGTTAAATTTGAATTTTAAATAATATTTTTATTAAAAACAAATAATATATCATGTCGTATATATGTTTTAACGCGAAATATTTTGTTATATATAAAAGTCGATATAGGAGCTTGATATATTAAAAAAATTATTTTCATTATTTATGATTAAATTAAAAACATAAGTAGTAGGAGATTTAATTACAAAAATTTTTTTTTAATTTTTTTAAGGTATATTTAGACCTGTCAATTTGGTCAAAAAAGGCCATTTTTCGTTATAGACGAATTTAATGAGCCAAGAAACTAAGAAAAACGAAAAATATATATGAGATTAGGCCATCATGGGTATGCATTCTTATATGTTTTCATAAAATTCACGTCATTGATATTGTTGAACTGTAATCACTGCCGCATGCGAATTGAGATAATGCTTGTGTTTGTGTAAAGTAGTAATGATTGGGTAATAAAAAATATTAGGGACGTTTAAATATTAATTTTAAAACTAATTTATAATGCATTTTGGCTCAACTTTCTACATTTGGCACCCTTTTTTTTGTTTGTAAAGTTTTTAATTAATCAAACTAACTAGATTTGCTAAAATTTTAAAATTAATTGATTAGTTTGTTAGGGTATAAGGTGTCGATAGGAGCCTAATTTAACACGAAAACAATATCTCCAATATGCAGGTCGTTATATCTGGCGGGATAAACTTGACGAAAGGACCATTGCTAGCAATTTCAGATAATATGTTTGTCCACAACAATTCAAAACATGGCCGAAAAACGAAACGCATTGATCCTAATGAGGGTATGCAATTTATAATATCGCACAAGTATATATTATTTTTAGGATATTCAGAATGGCTCAAATAAACCTCGATCTTGGTATTTTTTGTTCTTTAAACTCAAAACATAATAGTTTTCCTAGTAATGAGTTATTGACTTGTGAAAGTACACATATTATTGTGCTTTTCGTCACAAAAAACATAAACAATTGGTTTTGAGGTTTTCCTCAAACCTTTCCCCATTTTGGCGCCATAATCTTTGAGACTTTGACTTTTTTAGCCCGAGCAAAGCAATCAAATTGCCCACGGGTTAAATAGTAAGATTTTCTCTTACGCCGGCGACTTAGGTGGCATATCCTTTAAGGCCTACTGCTTAAGCAGGCTACTCAGCAGCTTTAAAATGGTTACACATGTAAAGCTATTTTTCCGAAGAAAAAACCCTCGTGCATGAATTCGAACTCGCAAATCCTGCGTGTAAGACAGGAAAGATTGCCACTGAGCTTTTGAGCCGACTCTTCTCCTTACAAAAAAAACAAATTTAATTAGAAAATACTTTTGATCTTGTCACACTAAATTTTCAGGAATTTAATAATCAAAAATTTGAAATAGATTCCTTTTTTAAAAGATTTTATTGGTTCTCGGTTCTCGAGGTAACATGCGGCCTAGCCGAAAACATATTACCCGCCACTTCAGAAATATCTACGGGGCACCCATTTTATGATTAATAAATAAGCAAATAAATACGTTCTTTTTTTTAAAAAATTCTATAAAAAAAATTCATACTAAATGTGGTCCAAATTTATTTAAATATTTATAATAAAAGCCTTACTACTAGATTCTAGGTTAATCCGTCATTATTATTTGTCTTATTTTTAGGAAAAATTAAATTATAG
Source organism: Acutogordius australiensis (assembly GCA_030555515.1). Classification (NCBI taxonomy): domain Eukaryota; kingdom Metazoa; phylum Nematomorpha; class Gordioida; order Gordea; family Gordiidae; genus Acutogordius; species Acutogordius australiensis. Next base: position 8,254,555 of record CM060245.1, read on the forward strand.
AAATAACAGTTTAAAAATTGTATAGAGTCGTAAATGAAGGGCTGATAAAAACTTTTTCTTTGCTTGCTTCTTTTTAGTGAGCCCAATTATTCGTACACTTTGTCCAAACGAGGGCTGGACTTGCGGAGGCACTCCGGTCGTGGTTATTGGCGAGAACTTTTTTGAAGGTCTCCAAGTCATTTTCGGGAACGTGATAGTCTGGAGCGAGGTACCACATTATATTTCCATAGGGTCAGCAATCTAAAATAAATTGTTTTCAAGTTTTGGCAGGTTATTTGAATCAGATTTTAATATACTTATTTTGGAGAGTCACGAAATTATTTAAAAAACGCTATTTTATTAAAAATTTTATTGATACGAACTTATCTCAAATTTTGTAAAAAATGATGAAAAAAATGTATTTTCAGGCATTTGAAATAGGGCAAGCAGGCAATAATATAGAGCTTGTTTTGTTTTTATTACAGATAATAACGTCTCACGCCATAAAAATCCATACCCCACCGAGACATAATCCAGGAGTGGTGGAAATTCTTTTAAGTTACAAATCCAAACAGTATTGCCGAAACTCACCTGGCCGTTTTATTTACCTAAGTAAATTACATTCGAGTTATTTTTGTCAAAAAAATATTTTCGGTAGATTTATTATTTGGACTAACGTCAAGATTAAAGTTTCCAACAACCCGCCAATGCATTTAGCACGGTAAAATGTTTTTGTTTATACTAATAAAATTAAGGAAGCTAACTTTGTGTTAATGAACTTCCGGAATAAGTTTAAAGTTAAATTGATAACACAATCAATGCTTTTTATTAAACATGTTTGGTTTAACAACATACTCATATTTCTTTGAAAGCTTCTAATTTGGAAATAAAAAAATATTAAGAATAAGAGACTTTTAAGCGAATGTATAGTTCAATTACTATCAAAACTATGGTCCGCAAATAACATTGTTTAATTAATTAGAATTTAACTCGATAAAATATACATTTTAGGCCCATAAAACACTCGACAAAAATGTGACAGTAAAAAATATATTTAAAATCCGACCAACAAATGATTCAGGGTACTCATATTAGATTGTAATTAATTATAAAACAAAAAGACAACAGATATTGTTTTATCGTCAAAATTTATTTGAAAGAAAAACAATCAAAAATATATTGTCGGTGCCTTTGCGCATTAAGCGCCTGCACCCTAAGACATTGTATAATTGGCAAAACAGAAAATATATTTGGTGAGTATATCGGAAATGAGCGATTGCATAATATTCTTACGTTAAACAAATGCTAAATGCCGCTAATGCCCTAAATCGCCCAATTACAACATTTATACTCATGTCTCATATCCTATATTAGCCATGAATGAACCTTCGATTGATTATGGTTTTCAAAGACTTTCAAAAGTATTGCCACGACATCCAGGTGACCCCGAAAAAGTTTCAAAGGTAGTGTCACAACTATTTACAATTAATTATTCAGAAGCAACCTAACTCGGTTAACCTATATTAAGCTTGACTTATATTACAATAACTAAATATTCTTTTTTCGTTTAGTTTGCCAGACAATCTTATACGCCAGAATATAGTCAACACACTTTATGCATTATTGAAGCAATTTATTCAAAATTAATTTTAGATAAGATTAATTAAAATACCATTGTACAACAAGGCTATTATAATTATTGTAATTTAAGCTCAGACTTAAATATTAAGTTAAAAAACAAATTTGGATTTAAAAGCAAAAAAAATTTTATTTACTAAAAAATTATTTGAATTATTTTTTTCTAAGATGTTAACAGTAATGACACATAGAGAATTGATATTACATTGATTTACATTTAGCAATACGTGAAGGTGAACGAAGCCAATGTGGCCTACATGATGAATTTGAGTTGAGCTTTAATTCTGAGTCTTTGCAGGAATTGTTAGGATAGATGGTTGAAAGATGGATGATTTATTGAATATGTCTAATTTAATATATATTTCAATTTGATTTGGGTGGTTAGGCCAACTTGGCCTAACCAGTTGTTTATTAATGGAGACTATGAGTTGAACTTGTAGGTTGAGTGGAAAGTTGATGATTTGTGCAAAAATAATTCAATTAAAAAAAATTAAATTATGTCTTATTTACACACCTATCCCTCTAAGAAAAAGATTTTTTTTTGTCATAATTCTGTTTGGGGCACCCATTTTATGATTAATAAATAAGCAAATAAATACGTTCTTTTTTTTTAAAAATTCCTAAATTAAAAAAAAATTCATACTAAATGTGGTCCAAATTTATTTAAAAATTTATAATAAAAGCCTTACTACTAGATTCTAGGTTAATCCGTCATTATTATTTGTCTTATTTTTAGGAAAAATTAAATTGTAGAAATAACAGTTTAAAAATTGTATAGAGTCGTAAATGAAGGGCTGAGAGAAACTTTTCTTTGCTTGCTTCTTTTTAGTGAGCCCAATTATTCGTACACTTTGTCCAAACGAGGGCTGGACTTGCGGAGGCACTCCGGTCGTGGTTATTGGCGAGAACTTTTTTGAAGGTCTCCAAGTCATTTTCGGGAACGTGATAGTCTGGAGCGAGGTACTTATTCACATTATATTTCCATAGGGTTAGCAATCTAAAATAAATTGTTTTCAAGTTTTGGCAGGTTATTTGCCTCAGATTTAAATATACTTATTTTGGAGGGTCACAAAATTATTTTATTTTTATTAAAAAAACTTCATTGATTTGGGGTCATCTCAAATTTTGTAAAAAATGATGAAAAAATGTATTTTCAGGCATTTGAAATAGGGCAAGCAAGCAATAATATAGAGCTTGTTTTGTTTTTATTACAGACAATAACGTCTCACGCCATAAAAATCCATACCCCACCGAGACATAATCCAGGAGTGGTGGAAATCCTTTTAAGTTACAAATCCAAACAGTATTGCCGAAACTCACCTGGCCGGTTTATTTACCTAAGTAAATTACATTCGAGTTATTTTTGTCAAAAATTATTCTCGATAGATTAATTATTTAGACTAATGTCAAAATTAAAGTTTCCAACAACCCGCCAATGCATTTTGCACGGTAAAATGTTTTTGTTTATACTAATAAAATTAAGGAAGCTAACTTTGTGAGATTTAATGAACTTTCGGAATAAGTTTAAAGTTAAATTGATTACACAATCAATGCTTTTTATTAAACATTGAAAGCTTCTAATTGGAAATAAAAAAGTATTAAGAATTAGAGACTTTTATGCGAATGTATAGTTCAATTACTATCAAAACTATGGTCCGCAAATAAACATTGTTTAATTAATTAGAATTTAACTCGATAAAATATACATTTTAGGCCCATAAAACACTCGGCAAAAATTTGACAGTAAAAAATAATCCGACCAACAAATGATTCAGGGTACTCATATTAGATTGTAATTAATTATAAAACAAAAAGACAACAGATTTTGTTTTATCGTCAAAATTTATTTGAAAGAAAAACAATCATAAATATATTGTCGGTGCCTTTGGGCATTAAGCGCCTGCACCCTTAGACATTGTATAATTGGCAAAACGGAAAATATATTTGGTGAATATATCGGAAATGAGCGATTGCATAATATTCTTACGTTAAACAAATGCTAAATGCCGCTATTGCCCTAAATCGCTCAATTACAACATTTATACTCATGTCTCATATCCTATATTAGCCATAAATGAACCTTCGATCGATTATGGTTTTCAAAGACTTTCAAAAGTATTGCCACGACATCCAGGTGACCCCGAAAAAGTTTCAAAGGTAGTGTCACAACTAATTATTCACAAGCAACCTAACTCGGTTAACCTATATTAAGCTTGACGTATATTACAATAACTAAATATTCTTTTTTCGTTTAGTTTGCCAGACAATTTTATACGCCAGAATATAGTCAACACACTTTATGCATTATCGAAGCAATTTATTCAAAATTAATTCTTAGATAAGATTAATTAAACCACCATTGTACAACAAGGTTATTATAATTATTGTAATCTAAGCGCAGACTTAAATCTTTAGTTAAAAATCAAACTTAAAAGCAAACAAATTTAATTTACTAAATAAATGGTATTTTTAAAAACCATACAAAAATTTTTTAAAAGTTAAGAGCCTAGTCAATACAAAATTCTACAAAAATTGTGTTATTTATAACAAGTTGGGATCTCTAAAAAACTACAGAAAAAGCTAAGGCAATGATATAATTTAGTGCGGGCAATCTATCATGATATTTATAATATTTCAATATATTTTTTGAAAAAGTAAAGAACTAAATAAATTAAAAATTGCCCCCAAATTTTTTATAATTTTTATGATGTAGTTAGCGGTTGAATTTATATATTAAAATATAAAAGGGAATAAAAATCAATAAAATTACTATTTTTGGAATATATACAATCTTATAAAATAATTTTGCATATAAATCAATATTAGAATTGAGTAGTTCCTTTCACAAAAATTTCCTGCCCCCCTTTATAAAAATTTCTTCATACGCCACTGACCGTGACATTTTTATTCTAAAGCCCTTAATTAAAATAAAATTTAGGCGGAAATAATAGATGGCCTCAAAGTGGTTTTTTACAATTTAATAAAATAAGATAAAAAAATTTGTTTACGAAGGCGAGAAATAAAATACGTTCAAAAGTTGTAACATATTTTTTGAATTAAGGAGTTAAAAACTAAATTATTACTAATATGCTTAATCATGGTAGACTATTTATTATTAGCTTACTAATTTTTGAAGACAAGATAAAAAAAATAAAATTTTTTTTTTAATTATTATTTCTTCTTAAAAAAAACAGGAAATAATCCTCAAACGGGCCGCAGATTTGGTGGAAAATGTTATGTTCAGTGGCTCTTTGCCCCACGGAGCCCCTGACTCTCAGAGTCATCAACCCCTACCAAACGATAAAGCTATCAATTGGGTCGGTTCAGCCCGCGTTAGACCAAAACGTGTGCTCCAAACTTTCACGACGGGCAGGGAAAGTGCTATAGGCTTGGGTCAATCTCACCATTCGTCCCACAGTGATAGCCCAGCAACATTAGAAATCGAAGAGAGAAGAAGACAGGTATTCACTCTCATTAAAAGTTCTAAGTTTATCCAAGCCTAGGGAGAAGCAGTTTTCGATATAACAAAACTGCCCACAATTAAAAAAATGGAATAGAAAAAATAATATCTTATTTTTGTTAAGATTGGATCATTGGATCTTAATTTTGGGGTACCCCGAGGATTAATAAAACAAATACATCTTGGCAATAACATGTAATTATGTGCTATGCTTATGTAGACAGAGGAATATCAACCCAACACAGGAGACGAGATTCGAATTGCGGTTGACCGGAACTTTAATTACGAACAAAGCACTTTGAGAGCAAGAACCACTGAAATAGTTGGCCAAGGAACGACTAACCACGATGCTGATGCCCTAATTGTTTATACGAATTATCTTAATAACGCATGTAACAGCTTAATTCAAAAATAAATTTTAAAGAGATTAACTTTTATTTTGAGAAAAAATTTATATCAATTGACTAATTCAACTTGATAGCAAACCCACTGGAAATTTAGGACTGAATCACCGTTAAATTCTGTTTAAGACCTAAAACAAACCTCAATGAATTTCGTACCGAGTAATGGTAACTGATATACGAAAACCAATGCCTTAAGTTCTAATAAACTTTTGTTAGCGTTTATAGGATTGCTACTTAAAAAATTTATTGGAGAGTTATTAAATGTAACTTTTTTCCATTTACACTTAAATTGAACATTAATTCGATAAGACCTTGAAAAATAATATCGCTGTTGGGTCTAAATGTGAAAATTATTTGCTCGGACGCAGGAGGCCTAAATTTTTATTATCACAAAGCATCAAAGTTGTTTTAAATTCAATGAAAAATGGCAATGATTGTTTTTTGTATAAAATTTGTATTTCGTTAAATAATTTTGTTCAAAGTTTTCTATAATTATGCTAATTGAGGGGCACTATATATCTCTCGCTTTGTGACAAATAATATTAAATAACTATTGGGAGCTTAACAGATTTTTAATGTTAGACATCAAATTTTTTTATTTCAAGAATTATAAATTTTCAAAAAAAAGGGCAAAATTTTTTTGATGGCAAATTTATTTCATTAAAAACAATAATTTTTAATTTATTTAGGTATCTCCGCAAGTTTAACCTCCACCATATCGGCATCTGACCAACTAGCTTGCGAAGATAGAAACTCAACCGGATCTAATTTACATTATCACCATTCATATCCTATTCAGTTAGGAGTAGAACGAAATACGGCCCCACCCTCAAACATTATCCAGTATTACGGGTCTGCAAGCCACCATCATTCCTATGAAGGTAACAGCAATTGCAGTAGTTATTATCTACATTCTAACCCTTTTGGGGCATCCTCTGCCTCACATTTTCAGTTTAGATCCGCTGAGGATCTTGGCGGCCAAGACCAAGCTTCTAAAACCACGAGGTATACAACTAGGGCGTCGCTACTAACGACAGGCCCGTTTCATCCCAACGAGTCTAAGAGACACGCACGAAATGGCTGTTGCCTTGAACAGAATTTCAATAACCTACTGGAATACCGAGATAAGCCAATTGAAGAGGCTGATTCAACACAAGTTGATTTAGATGTCGATACATCTCTCGAAGGACATCAAGCTTCTAGAACTGACATAAATGGTCAGTGTGGTAACGATTTAATTACAAGTGCATCAAATGGGGTGAATGTCGAAGGATTAACATATGATCATAATAACATTACGGTTAGCAATGAAAATGCAGAGAGAACGAGTACTATAGCCACATTTTCAAGAAAGCATTTAGATCCGTCGTTCACTAAACATACAGCAAATTCGATTTATTCAACGAGTGGCAACCGAAGCCGTAAAGGCATCCCATACCACCATGCCCCAGTCAAAAAACTAAAGTGCAACTCACGTGAGGGGCCATTACAAAATGAGATCAGCACATGTATTGCTACAAATGCTTCCACATCAGCTCCAATAAATAGTAATGAAATTTTCGTTGAGCCAACCCATAATGATAAGGCAACTACAAGTTCTCACCAAATTGGAAGTGTAAAAAGGAGGAAGGCAACAAAATCAGAAAATATGGAGGCAGTGAGCAGTGAAATTGAAGAATTACAATGCCAAAATGAAGATTGTTTACATGAGTCAGAGTTTGCTGTGGATAAGCAATCATCAGATCCTAAGACTGGGCCTAAATAATGTTAATCTAGCATTGATTTAAATCTTAAGCATACCAGGGCACTTGTATTGGACACTGTAAATAGTGTGTAAAATTTTGCTCTCTTTTTGGTCAAAAATTAAATAAAATTGTAAAGCTCAAGCTAACAACTAACCAAAAAATTTAATATGTTTGCGTTTGTTATGCATGCATTATTAAATTTTATCACTTCGTCCGTCATCAAACCATACTAAATCTATTTGTAATATTGTTATACAAATGATGAGGCTTTAGGTTTTTTAATACACATCATTCAATTAATACCAAAAGTAAAATAGAATTGGGAGAATAAAAATTAAAAATGTAAGAAATACCATTTATTTATAAAATGTAAGAAAAAAGCCATTTATTTATAAAATTACCAAAAAAATAATTTGGCATATAATAGGATGATATATACCCAAATTTACAAAGCATAAGGAGCATTATCCCAAATTAATTATTACTATTAACTTGCATACCAAATATATTTATGGCTTAAACCCTTAAGTGCTAATAAGAATTTTATTGTTAAATAATATTCTAAAGTAGTTTAAATGTAACAATTTATTTATTAAATTTACTTATATATTTGTAACATAAGTGTCACACATATAATTCCTATGTAATTTAATTATTAATAGCTATAAGATAAAAAAACTTGTGTAATGAATTAGGTTATCATCAAAATGTATTTTCCAGCAAAAAACAAGCAAGCTAAAATTGATGGCTATAAAAACTTTTAGTTTATTTTTTTAAGCTCCTTTAAAAATGAGTTTAAGTCCTATACATTGAATGGTTTTGTTGTTGATTTCTAGTTTTTGAATTTTAACAAAAACTAAAAATTAGGCTTGTATAAAATAAATAAATAATCAGAATTTACACTAATAAAGAGGTTTTAAGGTATGACTAAGTTAAAAAACTAATCAAATTCTAATCTCTTCTAATTAAAAAATCTATTTAGGCAAGATTCAAATAATAGATGATTTATGATTAATTTAAAGTATGAATAATCATTGTACATTAAAAAATGCATACAATATGATAATAAACAGTTAAAATTTCCAGATATGCAAAAATATTGTCATCAGATTACTAAATTAAAATTCATTAAATTATTAGTGGTATATTTGATTGAACAAAAATATAAATGTAAAAACATTTATACAAAAACATCAATCAATTAATTTAGCTCGCGCCTTACAGTGAGAATTAAGGTCTAATTAAGTTCACCAAGATAACGAGCCAAAAATTTTCATATTCGCCTTAGAAATCATCATATGACAATAAATTTCAAAAAAGCGCCAGGAAATTTAAAACATATGAACAGTCACTCATAAATTGCATATACTATAAACAGTCGCGTCTTGTTATATTCCTAATTTTTAAAAAGGCTTTATAAAATCTCCTAAATTAATTAAAATAACCTTACTATAATGTATATTATTTTAAAAACAGGTTTTTTATAAAAAATTTAGTTTTTACATAAAAATAATGTTTAGATGTATTGATTCTCGATTATATTGTCAATTTATTTAAAAAAAATGACTCAATATATAAACATTTGGCAAAAAACTCATACGTATAATAACATTTAATTATGAGTTCGCACATTTTATTGTTTTAATAAAAACAAAGTTCATAGATATAGATCTCAAAGTTACAGAGATTTAAAATTGGGCTTACATATTCCCCAATATAGCTTTCGCGTTACAATTTTATTTCCCTACTTAAAGGCAAAGAGGTCATATATATATTATTACACCCAAGTCTTTGCAATCTCTTTTTTGAGGCCGCCGTATCAGTTAGGCTTTGGCACTTTTATCACGAACGTTAACGGGGCAATATACCCATTTGAGATAAATATAATGTATCAATCACAGGTCCACAACTATTATCATCAAAAAAATAGATTATTAAAAAAAGTATACATACTCATGATGGCCTTATTCTATATATGTTTCGTTTTTCGTAGATTCTCCCAACTTCGGCTCATAAGATCTGCCCTGAATATATTAACAAATTTTGCGATATTGAGAATACTAATAAAAAATACAAGAATCTTTTCTGTAAAAATCTCTAATAATTTATATATATCCAAAGCTTAAATAAGGTTGTTAATTTATACATGTTTAGTTTACACATTTGTTATTGGGTATCACCCTGTAATATTTTTGTAGCCATAGCTAAAATCCGTTTTTTGATCCTAAATAACTTGAATCGGCTGTTTTTAGAGTCTTTTGCATTTTAAAAACAAAAAATTGAGCGGTTGGCCGAAAGCGTTAAAAATGTTGAACGGGTACGCGTAGTATTTTGCTAAGACAAAAATTACCCAGCCTAAACTTTTTTCCCCACCCACTCATTTCCTAGGACATTAACCCTACACCAAGGCAAAAAGGAGGCTGTGCCGTATTAGCTCTTTATAAAAATACAAATTTTACATTATTAGATTAGGCTACAAGGGTTCCCCTCCCCCTTCCAAAAAATTGAATTTGCCCCACCCTCCCTGGGCTGTTAAATTTTTAGTCAGGCCTGCTCCCCAATCTTATATTATCTCTCATTTTGGATTATATAAATTTTTTACTCGAAAATTGGATGGGAGGGATAAAGTTACTTCCGTTGCCGAGGGGGGAACAAATATCAATGTCAGAAAAAAATAGGTTCGAGAAAAAAAATTTAGTATCAAATTTTTACATATGCATTTAGATAATCCGTCCAAACATAAGACACGGCATATTATCGGGTTTTAATTAAGATATTATATGAGGCTTAAATTTAACAGTAATCTATTGCGAATATGCAAAAATGTCAATTTAATTTTGTTTTTAAATCTTTTTTGTTTTGAGATTTAAAACTTTATATTTATAATCTATGTAATGTTCGAATAATGGTTAAGGTTTGAAAATCTTTAAGCTGGCATTTTGATCTCTATAGTTAGCTCATAACTCTTAAAAACTTAATGACCCGTATATTCTAAATGTTGATAGAGCTTGATAAGCCTAAAAATTAATTATTTTTGGTTAAGCATAAAAATTCTTAAAAATTCTTGACACCTCCTGGAGCCATCTGGCCCAGGAAGCAGAGTATAGTTAAAATAAATTAAATCATAATGAAGTTTTTATTTAATAAATTTTGACGCTTCCTGGAACCATCTGGCCCAAGAAGCGCCATTGTTAAATGGTTATTTTCTTGTTTTCTAAAAATAAATTAATTTATGACCTTCATAGGAGGTCTGCCCTAAATAGGGCGATCAAAAATAAAATTATCATTACTAAATATTTCTTTACATATTTTATACTTATAAATTGATAATTATTGAAACATCCAATATTCCTGTTAGATAATTTTATTTATTTAATGATGAATATAAGCTAATAGAGATTTTTATAATTCTCAGATTTTTTGTGATTATTAAGATTTTAAAAGTCATTTTTTTAATGAAAAGTAAAGAACGGATTTAAATCGTCAAAACTTGAAGAAACTCGAAAAACAGAAAGGGTATATGATATAAGGCCATCTTAGGGTAGTATTTCTATAACCATTTTATCTGATATTTATATTTGTCGACTTGTTTATGATAGTATACTCTATTAAACTTGATATGAATGTATTTTGGTTAATAAATTTCAAAAATTTTGCCATGCATGGCCATGAGTTTAATGAAATTTTTTATTTATTTTATACATAGCAAAAAGAATAATAATTTAATAAATATCTCAAATAAAATTTATATAAAAAAAATAAAATATTAAGCTATAATACCAACTATAATCATTTTTTTACGCATTAAATTTTATATAAAATTCGCTGTCAAACGATGCATTAAGTAAATGTAAAACAGTGCGAAGTTTTAAGAAACATTACTAAAATGGTCATGAAGTAAATATGGTACCCTCAATATTATATGTTATTTTATTTATAACAGAAAATTTATTAAATAAATAAATAATGGAAAAAAAATTTTTAAGTCAAAATTAAAGATATTATTAGGCTAAGTACCACCAATTACAATTTTTAGCGGCTAGTTGAAAAAAAAGTTTTGACAAAAAAAAATTGCACGCATTTGAATAACATTGAGGCGGCTAGTGTGAAAAAAAATTTAAATTTTAAAAATTTATAAAATTTTCTAAATTTTTTTTTAAAAAAATATTTAGTTAGGCATATCTTAAAATGACCAAAAAACCTAAATTCTCATTTTTTAATATTGGCCGCTAAAATTTTTTTTTAATTTTAAAATATTTTTTTTACAATTTTGAACAAAGTATTAGCCGCAGTCCACACTAGTATAAAATATTGACCATGTTAAATTTAAAATCACTAAACTAATATATTTTATTTACTTAAATTTTTATTTTCATTCTTATGTTAATACCATTTTAGAATTAAAACTATTTGTCACCAAATTGATTCGCTAATTATAATAAGTTATTCGTAATATTGTCTACGGCAGAGGATCCATCACGTGTTCATTTGGTATATTAGGTAAACTTTAACTAATTAACACATTATGGTGGTCAATCATTTTACTTAATTAATATATCAAAGTTAAAATGTTATATAACATTGGAATACACTTAACAAATCGATTAAAATAATAGATTTATTATTGTGATACTGTAAAGTATGTATATGCTAATTAACTGGTAAAATTCAATGTTATTTGTTAATGAAAATATATATTCTCGGCATTCTTAATGCAATTAAAATCACCTCTCAATTTTTTGAGCACTTACAATATTATAAATTCTCCGTAAAATTTGGTGTCGAACATATTACATAGGTCGACAAATATCAATTTTATGAAAAAGAATGTCATGACATTGTAATGAAAAAATCCTCATAATAGCCTACCTAATCTCATATATATTTTTTATTTTCCACAACATCTTTTGTCATCTTCTATTTTTTTAAATTATTAATAAAATTGCCATTTTTGATTAAACTGACAGATTTTGTGACCTCGAATATCCTAAAATTATAATTTTTTGTTTAAAATAAATTTGTTTCCCTATCTCATAATTTATATTTTTTAGTATAAAAAGCTTTTACCAACAATTAAAATAAATAAAATATTTGGCACCTCATTTTAAGTAGGACTTAATTTGTTATCCTGTTTAATATAAATACTATTCAAATCAGCAGTTTAATTTCGTGAATTTAAAAAAATTATTTTGTCTAATTTCTTTAAGGATCTTAAAATTAAATGTTATAGAAAAAAATATCTATATTTTAAACGCAAAAAAATCTTTCTTGTTTTGGTCCTGTTTCAAACTTATTGATTTCTTAACCACAATGTCAAAATTGCAAAAAAAACTTGTCCAAAATTGGGCCCAAATTTTTTCTTAATGCTAATATTATAATAAAAATTACAAATTATTTGGTTATTAATTTTACTATATGGAAATTAGAGGAAGTTGAGTATATAGTTAAATTTAACTATAGGATTAAGGTAAAAATAAACTAAGTTTATCTAGGCCTAGTTTTAATTTTGACTTTTTCGCTAGCTTAAATCTACATGGAACTAAAAAATTATATGATCAGACTCAAAGCAAATAATGTTTTTATCAGTTTATCTATTATTTTATATTAAAGATTAAAGTCAAAGTAATATGGAAAATACTATACAATATTTTAAAAGTTGGGGTCCGTAAATTAGATCAAAGTTGCCAAAAGACCCGGCCCGATTGCTGGGCTCTCTCACAACTGGGTCGGGCGAGATGACCCGTATTTTGAAAAAAAAGGGGTAATAGGGCCGAACCTTTATATCTCGTTTTTTAGTTTTGTAATTATGTTAAAGACAACTAATGATTATTTTATTATCATACAGGTCAACAAATTTTTGAGAGTTATGAGCTATACCATCTTATAGATATAAAAAATGTAAAAAAACAATAATAGTGATTTTTTTTACACATTTACGACAGTTAAATTTATACATCCAATATATTTTTGAAAAAATTGATAATTTATCGTGTTTTATTAAAGTTTGAACGCAAAATTTTCTGAATCATTTAAAAAAGAATGTAAGGCCTTGTTCTTATAAATTTCATTTCACATTATTTGAGATGATAATTTTAAGTTACATTTTGATACAAAAAAAATTAAAAAAATTTTTTTAAGGTATTTGCAAGGTCGCAAATATCTAAAAATTTTTTTGATATGGGCGGATCTAAGGACCCGAAGGCGGAGAAATTTAGAAAAACCGAATATATATATAAATCGCCGTCTGGGGAATGTGTTTTTTATGTTTTTATGCTACTCTTCTGTTATTAATATTGGTTGACCTGTGTCATACAACGACATCGACTTGTTAACTCTCTATTTTATCAATAAATTTCAAAAAAAATTTTAGCCTGCAACATAAAATTTTTATGTAGTATTTGTAAGTTTGTAGGCCAGATCGGGCCAGGTCTAAAATAAAAAACCTGGGCCGTCCACCAAAAGTTTTGTAAATAAATTCTTGGGATTACATCTGGTTTAGTTTTTCTCCAAATTTAATTTTATTGTAATAGGGTGCCTCTATTAATTTTAATTTAATATCAGATGTAGAAGCACCTAAAACATGGTTATCTAAAATTTTGGGTGTTGCCAAAACGAGTTGAACTGTATTGCTGGATAGCAAAGCCTTTTTTACGTTGTCGAAAAAAATAAACCATACAAAAGACCGCCTTACGTTTAAAGTTCAAAAATAAAAAAAGTTTTAAAATATTTTTTATTTATTTGCATTTTACCGATAAATTAAAATATAATTGTACAAGTGCCACCAATTTTAAAAAACAAAAAAGTAGAATAAAAATATACTGTAACACAGTTTGACAAAAAATTTAATTAAAATGGGAGAAAATTTTCATAGTGGTTTATACATAGATTTTATTTGTTTTTAGATGGGCTATTTTTATATAGATTTTGAAATAGACAGAATTAGTAGATTTTACTTTTAATATTATTAAAATTAATTGTAACTTATTATTTCTTCATAAAAAAACAGATTTTTTATGTCAATCTTTAACATTTATATACAAAATATTTGGCACCTAAAGAAGACACGATATATTATTGATTAAAAAAATATTATTTAAATTTTGAATTTAGCAGTTGATGCCTTAAATATAAAAATGTTTTTTTCATATATTCTTTGTTTTGTTAACATTTTTAAAAAAATTTTAATGTTTATATATAGCTGGTTTTTAAAAGTAATCTCTAATATGGCTGATCTAGTCTCAAGAATTAGTTATGAAAAAAATTTGTCTCACGTTATTTATGAATTTTTTAATTAAAATATGTATAACCTGCCATTTTATTAATTAAACCAAGTATATCAGCTATAAACATTGAAAATCGTTAATTGATAATGTTAAGAAAAAGATTCAAAATTAAAAATATTAAAATTTTTTCATTACAGCTAAACCGCCGAATATTATCAAATAATATTTTTATAAAAACCGAAAATACAATGTGTTGTGTCCTAGGTCGGAGTGCAAAGCATTCTGACTAATGTAAATGATGAAAAATCTTGATATACTTAAAAATTTTATTTTGTATTAGAATCGAAAATATAGGAAAAAACTTTAATAGAAATATTTTATAAACTTTTTCTTTTCGCTGTATCGTAGAGGTCACATAATCTGTCATTCGTTAGACACAAGATATCTTAAGTCAAAATAAACTTCGGAAAACTAAAAATATGTATGAAAGCATTATTGGGGTCATAACTTTTTTAGACATTGATATGACCTGTATTATAATACGTAGGCCCACCCAGCCCACTATTAAACATTTTTAATTCTAAAAATCTAAGATATTAGTTATAATATATTTGTAACCAGCATTAACGACTGTACCAAATTAAATGATTGTCATAAATGATGCCAATAATTGTTCAAACTATGTGGGCCGTGGCAAGTAATATTGCACTAAAAATGGTAATGATATCAAATAACAAAGGCTTTATCAAATATTTAGGTTATTACACTTATTGGATTGAACATATTTTGACTGCCTGCTCTCAAATTCGTTTACAGTCTTTCTTATCTCGTCCAAAACTCGTAATTTAAGATCAAAAACTAAATTATGCTAATTGTTAAAATTAATTATTCGTGCTTTTTACTATCTTCACACTTATAATAGTTATATATTTATAATGAAATATTTCGTTTCTTCTACAAATATTTAAACCAAATATATCAATTCATCTATATTATGCTTATGTGAGATAGATTTATAGTTTTAAATCAGCTGCTATAAATTGATTCACGTTAATAGGGATGTTTAAAATACTGAAAAATATTTTTTTATATAGTTTAGCAAAGATATTATTGTTTTTTAAAATATTTTGGAAAAATTTAAATATCAAAAATTTTTATACGCGTATTATAGTGTTTCCAAACCAATTTGTTAGGTCATAAGCCATTAATTATTCTATTAATAGAGCAGCAAATATCAAATTTATTGAATGCGAAAACTGATATTTGAATTATTTATAAAACGGCAACGTCAAGCCGATGCCAAAAATGAAACATATATTCAAGTTAATAACATAAGTGGATAATTGAGTTCAAATTTTTATTTTTATACAAGTTTTAATTTCATATATGATTGAATAATTAGATGCTTAATATGGGGTAAGTTAAAAAATTGCCATAAGCAATTATGAAATTATAGGTGCAAAAGAATTAGAGATTAAAGTTGGGATCAAGAAAAAACGGGCCAGACTTAAAACATCAAAAAATATTGGCCGAACCGTGCCAGGGCAAAGTTTTAAATCTCATATTGCCATTTATTTTTGACTCCCAATAACTATAGAGGTTAAATTAAACGCACTATGGTCTTGCTGTATCTTAATTATAATTTTAAAACAAAACATTGTCATCTTGTAATAAAAAAATTTAGAATCATGCTTTTTAATTTTGGCCGAGCCAAGAATAAAATTAAAAAACCATCCTAGCCGCGGGGCCTAAAAATTTGCTGGTAAGCTGGGCCGGAATATTACAGCCCGAGTTTGACTCTAATAGGAAAACATTAAAAAGTAGTTTGGCACGTATAAAGACATTATTGAAGTTGTTTAAAAGAACATAACAATATATATTAGGGCACGTGCAAAGTGAGTTTTTATTTTTGTGAAATTTTCAAAATTTTGAAAAATTTTATTTTGTAATAAAACTCAAATTTTTAAAAAGTTGCCATATTTCGTTTATGCACATAAAATGCTTTTTCTGAAATAATTTTTTTTTATAAAATATTGTAAAAAATAAAATTTTCAGAATTTTCAAAATTTTACGAAAATAAAAACTCATTTTGCACGTGCCCTTAAACAAAAAAAGTTTGCTACTCCAAGGTGGACATGATAGCCTTTATATTGTATTAAGGTGTGCTAGGTTATGTCAACAAGAATCGAGTAAATTAATGTTTTTCTTTCAAAGTCACTGCTGCAAAATTTTTTATTTAAAACTAACAAACCTTTTGAGTTAACATGAGAGATCAGACAATTAGGGTCTATGTAACTATGAGTGCCAGGTGTTGATAAATACGTGAAAAGATGTTAGAAAAACAAAAAAATTAAAATGTTGAAAGCAAATATTCAGTTAGATTGACTTCAAATTTAAAGTTGAATTTTTGTTTTAAACATTTTTATTGTCTGGTCCAATGCTGAAAAAAGGCCAAACGCAGAAAATAGTTTTTTTGGGCCAAAATATTGGGGAAAAAGGCATATTTTATTTTTACAAAAAAACCCAAGAAAATGGGTACAAGCTCTTTTCAAAAGCCCTTTTTAGTTTTTTCTTCTTTATTCTAATGGTGAAAGAGGATTTTATAATGTCCAAAAGCCTTTATTCTTAAAAAAATGGGGGCTTAAAGGCTTTTTTGAGCTTCTTTAACAATAAGCCCGGGTGTCAACTTTTTTTATTCCTGGTTTTCGATTGGTAGCATTTTTCTGTATGTTGTAAAAGCATGAAATATTTAAAAGTATTTCTCATAAATTCCCATAAAAATGAAAGTTAACGTTAAAAATAGAAAAACGTAAATTATAAAAAGTGCAGAATCGGTCAATTAAATCAAATGTCTGATTTTTCCATTGTAATTAATCAATAGATACATATAATAAATTGAAAAACGGAGAAATGATTTGAAGGTCATTATGTAAACTATTTTGCTACATATAACCTGTGTTAAAAAAATAATCTAATTTTTTATATAACTATTGATAATATATATAAACAAAATTTATTTCAAAATCAAAAATTGGTTGTTCTTGAACGTTGCAGTTTCAAAGAACAGATTTTTTTCAAAATATAATTATTAATACAATTTAGCAAGAAGACTGAATTAGGTTATAAGTGTAGAAATTACTTTTCGTGAAATTAAAATTTAAAAAAAAATTATAAAATTTTAAACCTAAATCACTTTGAGTGTGCTCTAATATTTTAAACTATAAATATATTCAATTATCTTATAAATGTCGATTAAAAAACATTGAGAAATAATATACATGATTTATGCATATGCTAATGACAAATGTATGTTTATTTAAAAGTAACATCCTTAATATAGGATTAAATTTTTCCAAGTATCCAAGTTAAGCTGAATGGAATTGTTAGTGATGTCCCACTTCCAATCTGGGGCAGTGAAAATGGCTACTGTACAGCTCCCTTCGTAATTCAAAATGTATGTCTTGTTACAGACCTATAAAAACATATTGCTATCTTATGATCTAGTATATTAGCGGAAATATTGAATGTTAGCGAGTTTTTGGCACATTATATTAAGCGTGAGCCGATTGCACCTTACAATGTTTATTAAACTGGGTGATAGCTCAGTTCCCATCAAGGTCATAATACTTTTGGCCGAAAAAAAGTAGTAGAGATGTACTTCTCAAACTTCATTCCCGTCAGGATCCCTTTTAAATATACATCATGCCCGGAATTTAATAATGCCTTGACTGCCAGATAAATGAATTAGTATTTATTGTCGGTCACCTGTCCAACTGCAAATCAGGCTCAACGTTGTTTAACTTCTATTTAAACAACAAAGTTTACGATAATTATATACCTCACCTTAAACTAGTCTCACGTTATCGTTATGCTAATCTCACTCTAGCCCTAAGTTAACCACACTTTCATGCTATCCTCACCCCAATACTAAGCTAAACTCATCTTAACCTTAAGCTACATTTCATAACCCTAAAAAACTTTTTTTAAACTCTAAGCTAAATCCAACGGAATTTTACCTCAACAAACGTAAAACTAACCCTAATCAGACTTTGACCTAGCCTAACCCTAAACTATATCTTAGGATATTTTATGGAGTTTCGTTTCAATTTGGGTTTAAATGCGAGTGGATTTGTATTTGTTTAAGAGCTCAAGAATATTTTTCCTTCCTGCATGAAGCTCCCACAGCATTGCGGCTATCAAAGAAGGCTGAATTGGGATAAATTAAATGATTTCAGCCATGAGGATCCTCCTGATTCCTATGTTGATCCCTTCAAGATAAAAGTTTTTAAGCGAGGAGCATTGTGCTACGCGATGATATACAAAACCCCTAAGGGTCAATGGAAACGATCGGTTTCTCGGAACTATTGATATCAAAAAATGACGCCGAACATTAGCGCACTGAGGAGGACAAAAACTTTACCTTCTTTTTTCCCTCTCAATAATTTTCTAATCATGATTTACTATTTAACACATTTTTTACAATGTCTAATGGCCCAAAATCTGATCGAATCTGATTGTTAAACAGGTCGGCAAAATTAATTAACAGAAAAAGATAATAATGACATATAGGGATAGCAACTAATATAATGATAACCATACATATAATTTTTACGTTATATGAAATTTTTGGACGCTTATATTTTAAGATGGTAGAGGTCAAATCAGATTTGGCGATCTTAAAATAAAAAAAAACAATTTTCATTTTCATATATAGATTCGCATCTTATATTTTGTTTTATCCCAAATAATGTATAAAATTTTTATATTCATATTTATAGGCACCCCAACATATTTAGGACAAGATTTGCATATATTATTTGAAGTTTTGCTGCCTTAAAACAAAACTTTTTTTTTCAACATTTTTGCTCGCATCATTTTTGACCTTTCTAACATTATTTCAAAATTTTTTAATGCGTGGAGCTTGCTTACAAAAGATTTAAAAATCTGTTTGAAGGGCAAGTTGTTTTTATAAGCTCATAACCCTCATAAATTTGTTGTGTGACATCTCAAAAATTTTTAACTGTTTTTTTAATCAAAATGTAAATAATGAATGGTAATAAAAAATTAATAAAAATTTAATATAACTATTAGTAAAAAAATAGTGTTATTAATAGAACCTTTAGGATTGAAGTAGTATCATCAGGATACAAATATCGGTAATTATAAGTGCCAGGCACGTTGACAATTACAATTTCACGGATGTCTAAAGAACACATGTGATTTTTAAATTTAATACATTTATTTTATTTTTTAGTAAAAATGAATACTATTTGCATTTTAACTGCTAAAAAAAATATTTATATCTTGTTTCAGATATGTCGCAAAGGTTATAAATACAAATTTTATTAAGGTTCATCTTTTGAGTTGATAAAACTTAAAATTGAAAAAGCACTATTTATTTTTTTAGAATCTACTTTGAACGCGGCCTTTCGAGGTTAAGAGTAGCGCGTGCGATATAAATGATTTATTATTATATAACTGCAGATATGATAACCCGTTAATACTTATGTTGTGAATTGACCCTAGCAAAATAAATACTGGTTTTTGCAATTACAAAAGTTCTTCATTAGAGCAATTTGAATTTTATATAATTGATTGCAAGTTTTTATAAATTTTGACCCTTAGCACTGTGGGGTCCACACAGACCCCAAAACTTAAATTTTGAAAATCTTTAAAAATATTATATATTACTGGCCAAAATATTGTGACTTTTATATTAAATATATATAAAACAAAACTGATAATTTGAATTTGGCCTAATAACAAATTTGTTCAGAAATTAGATTGGGGTCCATAAGAACTTTAAACTCAATTTCAATGTTAAAAGCCATGATATTGCCTCAGTGTAAATTTAAACTGAAAAACTTGCAACTTGGTATTCTTTCATGACACTTTTACATTTTATATATAATGTTTTTAATGTAAAGTGATAATATGAATTATCTAAATTTCAATAGAATATCAAGGATTAAGATAAATGATAGCTAAAAATAATTTTTTGTTTCGCAATATTTTTTCTTTAAGAATTTTTTATACAACCGGACCTTTAAACACGATTTACTCAATAATATTGATAAATTTAATATATGATTAGTTTAATATAAAAAAATTAAAAATTTTGATTTCTCAGATTTTTACTTTGTGTCAAATAAAATTTGCAATATTCAAAAATTATAACTCACAATATTTCACATAATAATAAAAAAATAAAGACCATAGCTTTGAAACTTTTAAGTTAGGTCCACATGGAAGTGTGTAGCATTCGGGTTACAAATTTCTCAATCTATCATTTGCGGGTTAATGATTTTTATAAAATATTTTGGGTATTTTCTTAAATAGCAATATTAGCAAAATTTATTGGGATTTAAAGCTAATTAGAAAAAATTGTTTATATTCACAAAATTAAAACTACTAAGTTTGCTAATTAAATAATTGAATGATTAACGAATTATAATATCAAAATGTGTAACAGATATCTAAATAATTTGAAAATTAAATTTTTTTATTTGTAAGTTATTTTATTTTCCTACCAATAGAATTACATATGTAAGAATGTATTTTGAAATTAGAATAAATCTACTGGGTGCCTCAGGTCAACAAATGTTGAGTTGTGAGTCAGTTACAGAGATTAAACTTGAAACCATAGCGATTTTTAAAATTTAACAATTTTGTAAGTTAAACTCAGTTAGTCAGCTATAACATTAAAAATTGAAAAAAGGGTAAAAAAAATACAACAAAAATAAAAGATTTCATTTTGCTCATGTACAACAGCTGAACAATTTAAACTTCAATTAATATCTTTATTAAAAACTGATAGGACGTAAAATGTTTTGAATTTAAATGCTGATGTAAGAACTTTTCAATATATTAATAAAAACTTATTGTGATGATAAATATTAGTTACAAGGTATATTTATTTAAAAAAAGATTTTAAATTTTTTTATCTGCAAGTTGGTTATAAAAGGCCATTTATTAAGGACTTTAAAGAGATAAAGGCTGGAGCTATGAAATAGGCTATAATGAGGGTTCATGTTTTATTATGTTTTTTGTGATATTGATATTTAACGTGTGAAATCAAGAAAAAAAAATCATACCTCCATTACTAAGGTGGTAAGTTTTCAACAAGTTTAAGGATGCGTTGACAGACTTTCTATCATAAAAACAATAAAGAAAAAAATTTTAACAATAAACATTATTAAGCGATAAAAATAATAATTTGTTTGAGAAATATATGCATAACCTGTAAATAACATTGATCAGCAAATTTTTTGAAATATGAAAAAAAAAATTCAGGATTATCATTTGAATTTTTGATACCGTATATACCGTACTTTCTGTAAAAATTTTATCCTGCTCTAATTATTATATAATTTAAAACCAACAAGAACTAAAAATTAGAACTTTGAAAAATTAAATAAAATGATAAACTGAAATTCAATATAATATTTTTATTTTAATTTGAGTACACTCTGTCATTAAGACGTCGGTTGCATTGCGAAAAAATGCATATATACATTTTTACAAATATTGCATCTATCTATTAGGTCTGAATTAAATATATCTTAGTTTGAGGTTAAGATAGATTTAGAGAAATCTTAGGCTAATAATTTAAAAGTTATTTTAATTTGTGTGGGCTATGATTAAGGTAATTATCAGATTAAAAAATATACTAAATTTTGCATTTGAGATGAAATAATTATATCGGCTCAGATAGCTCAGTGACAAACCTTCTGCCTTAGACGCACCAGGTTTCGAGTTCAAATCCGTGTACAGTAGCTTATCTTCGGAAAAATAGCTTACATTTGCAACCACTTTAAAGCTTCTGAATGGCGTGCTTAGGCAATAGGTCTTAAACGATATGTCTAAAAGTAAGAGCCTAGGCTAAAACCCTAAACCGCCGGCGTGCGTGCAAATCTTACATTTTAACCCGTCGGTAATATTAATTACTTTGTGCAGGTTAAAGAGTTAAAGCCCTAAGTGGCACTCGTAAGTGGGGAAATGTATGGGGAAAACCTCAAACCAATTGTTTGGTTTTTTAGATGAAATAATTATACATGCTATTAAAAGGATAGAGCGATTGTAGTTTGCGGCGATTGATTATGAAGATAGAGTATATTGGATTACAGATTAATGCAATTAGCTTATTATTTTTACTTATAGAATGGCAAATTACCCAATTGATATATTTTGTCAGGTTTAAAACAAATGAATCGAAAATTAATTTGATGCAGTTTTAATAATTTTTAAATCGCTAGTTGATTTTAGCCCGGCCAAAACTGGCCATAATATAAAAAACCGCCCAAAATTTATTCTTATAAGCTATAATTGTTTGTTTATAATAAATTAAAGTGTGTAGAAATGTATCCTTTATCATATTGATTAAAAATTATTTTTTTTAATTCGTTTACAATGATTCAGGATTGGAACAAATATTTTAAAAGTGTACATTTACTTGCACAAGGGTAAGTTGTAACTATAATTTAGGCATTTTTTAGCTTCTTTCACAGTAATTTTGTAATTCTAAAATATGCACAAATAAAAAAAATGGATTACGGATTATATATAGAAAAGGGGCTAAGGATTTAAAAATTTTATTAAAAAGCCGGCTTAAAGATTAAGAATTGCTCAGGTCTACAATAGTAAATGGCTTTACATCAAACTATTTTTAGTTCTTTAAATTAATTCGAAAGAGCAGACACGCATATAGACCGAATTCGCATAAATGTGCGACCTCGAGCACTAAAACAATTAATTAGCTTAAATTTAAATTTTTTTAACCAAATGACAAAAATCAGCTGAAAAAAATTATTTTTTAAATTCAAATTTATTTAGTTAAGTTGCGTATATAATTTTTTTAAAATTTTCGTTTTTGCAAAATTTAAATTCGGTGGGTAACTTTTTAGAAAATTTTTTTCTTGAAATTTTCAGCTGACCCGCCAAAATTGTTTAATAATCGGTCGGTGATTTTGTAAATATCTATTTTGTCTGGCCCAATAATTTAGAAAATTGAATAGGGGAATAACCTCTTCATATTGTTTTTTTATAACAAAGGAAAAAAATAAGAAGAATTGCAACTTTTTAGCTTAAATTAAAAATAAAAAAGAAAAAATTTCAGCATGCCTAAAATTCATTTAGGGTTTATTTTTTGAATTGTGCCATCAATGAAACAAAAATATTAGCATGCATAGAAGTAAAAATTTAACAATAAATTCAAAAATTCTAACTTACCGGTAATGGTGTAGGATCAGCCCTGTGCGAAATTTGGTTGCTATCATCTTAATAAAATTATACATGGCAATTAAAGAGCAAAAAACCAATATTTATTTAAAAAAGTTCATTTGTAATAATTAAAAGCAAAAATATTATTTTAATATATATCTAGCTCAATTTTGCTAATATGAATCTTTTAATTAATTCATTGTTGCATGAGATATAATTTAATTTATTTTTACAAAAATGACATTCATGTTAATAAAATAAATTCTTGCTAAATATTAGTTAAAATGTGAATAAAATGTTTATGTTTTATTACTATCTAACTTTTAATCGAATAGGTTTAAATATACTTGTAAAGTGTACGGTGTAATGTAGAAGATTATTTGAATGAGTTAGATACAATCGATAGGTCTCACCAAGTTTCAAATTTTCAGCGTAATGAAAGGTAATGGAAGAATTGTTATCTCTGGATGTGTCAACCACTACATGACTAGTTTGGTATTCAAACCAGCATTTTGGGCGGATCTGGACGGGCAAATTGATAGTTAACCTATTGTCACTAGTAATCATAGCTAAGATGCTTCTCCTCTCTGGTGTGTAGATAAAAAATTATAAATAAAGCAATTTAAATGAGATTTATTATTATTTTTTTTTTAATTTAGGGCACGTTTAAATTTATATATATTTTTTTCAAACTTTTTTTAAATTTTTCTTTAAGATTTTTTTTATTAGTAACTGTGCAATGTATTTTATTAATTAAGACGTAATTAAGTGTATTTTAAAGATTATGTTAAATATAAATAAGATCTATGACTAACTCTAGAGAACACGCCTCATCTTACAAATTATAAAACTGTTTTTCTAATTAAACTTTGCGAACAACAAAGTTAAAAAGATTTGATAAAATGTAAGGCTTAAAAATTAAACAATAATAAAAATTATTTATAATATGTTTTTCTGTCCAACTGAATATAACTGCAAACACAAGTTTTGTTATCTGTTCAATTTTTAGCAGCTATTTTAGAGGTGTACAAAGTATCCAAAGGAATTCTAGATAATATTGCAAAAACCAGGATGTGCAATCAGAGGAGCGATCAAAATATCTATATTATAAAATAAATTTGCCAACCACTATTTAACTATGATTAACTGAAAAAGATATCTCCTTGTTACCAAAACTGGTGATTAAATATTATTTAATACACAGGTCAACAAATTTTTAAGAGTTATAAGCTAAATATGTCAAACCTGCTATCTAAGGGATTCTCAAACCAGGTTACCATTTTTTCTAATATCTTAGTTAGTAAGCAATAAACATTGAAAATTTTAGTAAAAATGCCATAAAAACAAACGAAATTTACAAACAAAAATAATTTTTTTTGCATATTTACAACTGCTTAACTATTAAATACAAACTTCAAAAACTTCTATTTAAGCCCCTGTGCCGTTTTTAAGTTTTGACCCTAAATTTTTTGTATTATCTAAATGCTGATGTAAGAGCTTGATATACTAAAAAATTTAATTTATGATAAATATAAGTTACAAGGAATTTTATAAAAAAAGATTCTTAGATTTTTTAGTAGGGTATTATTGGTATGTTATTTTGGTCAAAAAGACCATTTTTTTATATGGACGGATGTACCAAGGCCGGAAGAACTAAGAAAAACGAAATATATTGAAAGAAGGTCATTAGGATATATTCTTTTATGTTTTCATAAAATTCACTTCTTTGTCATTGATATTTGTTGCCCTCTGACAAAAAAAACAGCATAAACATTCACAAGATTTTGTATTTGCGAAATAAATCTCTGGTTTTCTTTCAATGCCTTTATTTTCTTTATTATTTTCAAAACAAAATCCACAAAATTTCTGAAACTATTAATACAAATTGTTTAGTAGATTTCTATTGAAATTTATAACGTAGACGAATTTATTTTTATTCGGTTTTGAAGAATTTTATGACAAAAACATATAAATAAAAAAATACAAGATTAATAATATATACAAATCTTACAAGAATGAATGATTAAAATTTAAATATATTTTTATTTTGTTTCTACCTTTAGTTTTATGGAAGCCTCAAATACCCCCAAAATACAAATTCATTTTTAAAACCAAACAACTAAAAATCTAAAAACATTGACTAACATTTGTTATTAGCTTATTTACCAAAAGCTTGACCAAAACAAAAGTTGCCACAAATGATGCTTAAGGTTTTGTCCAAATTTTGTTGCCTAGTGCTGTTAATGAGTATATTAAAATTAATATTTAATAATGGATGTTAAATAAAAAAAAATGGCATTATGAAATTAAAATAAAGGTAATCAATTAAAAGGGGGCAAGAGTTTGACCTATTTTTACCCCATGGGCTCAGTTCTGATATAAAAAACGGATAAATAATATTGTAAATAAATTGGCTAACCGAAAATTAACTTATTTAAATGTAAATAGTTTTTTTTTCTAGTGAAAATAGTATTATAATCAGATAATTTATATGGTTGAGGTAATGCTTTAAAATGCTCTAAATTCAACATAAATCTTTTAGAAAAAATTGTTTATTTAGAATGAGCCTAAATAATATACAGGATTAGCCACAAGCAGAATTACTTGACACTTTAATTTTTCTTAACATAAAATCGGAAAAAATATCTATCATCGGTAAGATTGTTAGCAAATTTAGCATTTTTTTTACAAAGCTCTAGTTAAAATAAAATAAATGGGTGATTTATTGGCAATACATTTAGCTAAGGAGCTTTGATAGGCCATAGACCCACATTGGTAATGTATCATGTAAAACTTACGTATAACTTGTATAGTCAACTTGGTTACGATCATGCCTTCAAATACATAATAATTTCCCGCCTCTTCTGCATAAATACTTTCAATTAACAACTCCATATTTCTATAAATAAGTAGTAATGTTTTAAAATATATATAATAAATTTGACCCCAAGATAGTTTTTTAAATGTTTGACCAATTTATTAAACCAGCTTTGGATGAGTCTACTATAGTAAATGTTGTATTTTTATTCCTTATAAATATATTTTAAATTTTGAATTCAAAAACAGTATTCCATATTTTATTTATTGCTGTTTTTCTAAATCTTATTAACATTAATTGTTCATATAATTTATATTTGGTATTTATAATTGTATAAATGATTTTCATTAATCAGATAGAATCAAATTTCTATAACATTTAACAAAAATTTATAATATGATGGTTGTGAATTTGGCCAACGGGGCCTAATCTATAGTATATAAGGGTAGGTCGATTGTGGTTCTATGTTAATAATATTAGTGTGGTCTAATTTTAAAAAAATTGACTTGTTAAACAATAATGGTATTTTTATTAAATTTTTCTTATTTAATAAGTAATCGCAGGATCCTTAACTTAAAAATGTTGAAATTTTTTTAATTTTCAAGATTAATTATTGAGACAATCGGAACTTGGCCACAAAGAAAATTAATTATTTAAAAAAAAGCCAATAGTTAACTTTTAAATTCAATACGTTTTATTTAAATATCTTAATAAAGAATTTTTTTAATTATCTTGATTATTCAAAATTATATATACAAGAATCGGCTTCCGTTTTAATAATTAATATAAAATCATGAGGTTTAATAAATAAAAGATGTCAGCTATAAACATATTAATTTTTAGAAAAAATGGTAAAAATGCAAAAATTATTTGCATATTCACAATAGCTAATTTGTTAAAATCAAACTTAAAATAAAAATTTCGTTCCGATCATATTGTCGTATGAAAATTCTATATTATCTAAATGCTTATGTAAAATTTTACACTAGACTTTATTTAATGTATGAGATAATAAATTTGGGTTAAAGATATTTTTATATAAAAAAAATTCTTAATTATGCTTTTAAGGTATTCTCGAGGTCACATCCAATTTGTTCAAAAAAGATCATTTTATATGGACAGGAGCCAAAGGCGGAAGGAATTGCGAAATACGGAAAATATGTATGAGAGATAATGCCCTCATGGGGATGTGTGCTTTTGTATTTTTATGTGCTTATTTCTGACATTCATATTTGTCGACCTATATTAACTGATATTAATTTCAATATTTATGGCCAAAAACGCAAAAGAAATTATTAAAGAAATTAAATGATAAGGTGTGATACCCTAGTCCAAAAAAGTAGTTATTTTGTATTTAGCAGAATTTTTTTTTATTTGCTTAATCAATGAATTAAAATTAAGCATTCAATTGCATCCGGCCTTTACCTTCACAACGCATGTTAATATATTACTGGCATTTAAAGAGAACATTAATTAAAATATACCTCCCAAGTTGACTTAATCGTTTAAACTTGTTTGGCAAAGTCAAGGGACCATCAGTTTGTTTATGGAATGTAAAGGTCGTGTTTTCTTCCTCAACCACAATTGTTTGAGCTATGTTTGAATAAGGGTTAAATTTCAAAATACAAACAGAAATTTCATCTTAACAGTGCTCATAGTTTTGGTAAAATTTTTACACTGCTTTTTTGTTTCCTCGTTTCATCATTTTTTAAAGAAAATTTATTACCTTTAATATTTCTGATAAAAAATATTTTATAGAATTTATGATTAATAACTTAAATATCAGATTAGAGTTTTATACTTGTTTTATTTGTGTTGCTGTTTAATTTATGAGATATGTTAGGAACAAATATGAGTTTATTTTAAAAAATATTTTTTGATATTTTAATTAAGATATTCACGTCTAACTCATTACAAAATGAAAGTTAATTTTCATCAAATTTATTTTGGCATACCTAATTAATCAAGTTGTTTTAAAATAAACAAAAGATTTGTCTTAATATTTTAAAATAGAAGTTTTGAAATTAAAAATTATGTGAAACATATTTTCACCTTGTCAGAAGGCAATAATTTAATAAAAACAAGATTAAAATACTTGCAATTTGTTAATTCATATACTCATTAATATATATATATATTGATACATAGAATTAAAAATAAATAAAAAATAAATAAAAAATAAAAATATTTCGGTAACAAGTGGTTAACTCAAATTGAAAGTGGATGAGACATATTCAGGTAAGGCTAATAATATGATCCATTTCTTATTTACATGCAATGTGCTATATCTCAAGAAATGTATGACATAAAATTGAGTTTTATAATGATTGGGCCTTATGTTATAGAGTGTTAAACATTATACTAACTTTTTAGTATTCGGTAAAGATAAAGTTGGTAAAGATAAAAATTATAGGAATTGCCGCATCGTAGGGTAAGAGAAGCAGGAAAGTTTCGTAGGTTGGTGATCCTGCCCTTTTTATCAAGCCCAAAATGTTCTTTCCATTTCAGCCCTCCCTGATCGTTATCCGTGCAATTCGCAGCACCTTTGTGGAGATGCGTATACGTTTTGCCATCGTTAAAGATTGAGACTTAGTAAATCACAATAAATAAGATTTGGGTTAATTGTGAAAAAGCTAGTAATTTGTATATAATTTTTAAATTTTGCCAAATATCATTTCTAGAGCGCATTTAGTATTTGTTTTTGTCTTATTAGATTATTTCATTTTTGTTGATTTACGATCATCCATCTTATATTTACTTAACTCTGCCAAATGTGATCAATAATATAAATTTGAGTAAATTGATTTATTACATAGCGCAAGATTCAGAGATTGTTATTAAGTTATTACAAGCCAATAAAATTTACATATTAACGTTGAAATTGTTTCTTGCAAATTTGTATTAGTAAAATGATTTATTACTTGGCCAATTAGATTTATTACAGGAGTTAAAAGAAGATAGCGCATGATTTCTCCCCTAACTGATACATTATATAAACAATTCTGACATTTTACATTTTACGTTAAAATTTATCAAAAATAAATCTATTATTCCAGCACAAATATTGGTTTTAACAGTTTTATCGAGATATTTAAAAAACAAAAATTTCTAGAATTTGACTTTTTACATAGAAAATTGTTAACAATTGTTTCACAAAAATGGCTCACTCCTGAGGCAGTTCCTTAAATATTTAAATTATTTTCAACTTAAAAACTATACTTATCATCGGGTTAACCTGACTTCTTCAAAAATTTTATATAAATCATTCAGCATTAAATCAATATTTTTTTTTATTTTAAAAATTTATTAAAAAAATTTTCTAAAGGAATGGAGACCGTGAACGCGCCCTAATGAAAATATACGTAAAGAGTTTACTTTGTATCGTAACAATTATTTTAATTATTTTCCCTTCCAAAAGAGCATATACAGACTTTCCCTGAAGATCGTTAGGTTCCATGTAGATTTCTAATTTGTTACTATCTATGATTGCCCGAAAAAAGGTTGGTACATTATTAGCTGGTATTTCGCCAAATTTGACATCAAAATTATCAGTTCCACGTAGGTCAAATACATGCAATGAGGGTTGACCCTTAACCACTGTAACAGCGAATTGAACATCGCCTTGTATTAATGATAATAAATTATCAATATAAAGTAAAATATATTATAAAAATATTTCTCATTTATTTATTTAAAATTACTAAACTTATGCGTACCCGTCAGCGTGGTCAATAAAATGGTTAGGGGTTTTAAGGGGTAATAAATTGCATTAAAACTTTAATCACTAAGGTATATAAGCATTATTAGATGTTATAATGTTGTTTATTGCCCTAATATGTTGGAAGTTGGTAGTAAGATTGAGCTTAAGGGCATCTAGGGATGGATTAATCCAAAGATCTGTAGAAGAGATAGGAGGCCCACGGTTAGGGCATAATTAGATGTTATGAAACTGCATTTAAATAAAAAAGTGTCATCTCAAATGCGTTTTCTGTTTTGCCCTCCATCTATTGGTTTAGTAATTTAAAAAATATAGTAAATAATGCAAATTTTGCGACATTTTTAAAAAAAAAATTATGTAAATTTTTTTCTTTTTAATATATTGTTGTTTAGTGCCCTATTCGTTGAAATTTTAATTATAATCGACTACTTTAGCAAAAAAACACTGTATAATTTGTAAATCAACTTTTATTTTTGTTAAGCTCATTAAAAAATACTGTCGTATGATGATTGCTCCTTGCTAAAATTATTTTTAAAACAAACTTAAAAACGCTGTCTGAACACTAACATTAATTAAAAAATGCTCAATTCTTATAAATTTTTTAGATATGCATAACTTTTAATCGCTGTATAATAATGTTATGTTGATCAAAAAGATGAAATTTAAACGTAAGTTGCTTAAATTTTTTTGGTTCGCTTAAACATTTCTGCTATGGAATAAAAATAATTTATGACTCAAGCCTGGCTTCAGCCAGTTTTATTAGTATAATCGCAAAATTTAAATTAAATCTAATGTTTTTAGCAAATATTATGTGAAGAGATTGATTTAACAAATTTGATTATTATCATATACATTTACTATGTCTGCAAATATTTATATGAGTCACTATCGCCAGAAACTAAAGCTTATAAACATATGATTGCTATCATTTATATTAAAATAAAAGTAATAAAAGCGATGTTTTTTAAAAGTGAAAATTAGCCACTGAAATTATATTGTATTTAGATATATTGATAGTGTATCTAAGTATAAATCAAGGTTTGATAAAATAAAAATAATTCTATAGATTTGTTTGATGTAAAATTTTCAATTGTTACGCAACTATTTTAAGCTCTTAATAAAATAGCCAAAACTTTAATGACTGAATATTAAATAACCATACTTTATTAAGTTTATTTTTTATATCTTCTTTTAGTATTAATATTGTTTTTGAACGAACAGCCAGTGAAAAAGCTTATGGATAAAAAACTGATAATACTCACAGCCACAATAGAATTATATAATATGTAATTATTTTATAGATGTAAGACTATAAAATAAAATAGAACCTGCTGTATTGTATATAAAAGCCCTTTTTGAATTAGGACAATTTAAACGGAGAACTTTTGTGGTTGCCGGATCAAACTGTAGATTTGGACATATATCGTTCAACGACGGGTGGTTATAAGGAAATATGTCTAAAGTTAGTTATTTAACAATAGGCTGCCTTGTATGTTCAAGTTTAGGCCAAAATTAATCATTTTTGAAAGATGTATTTAAATTATAGCCAAAAATATTTTTGACCCTTATAATAATGAATGTAGGCATTTTTTCAAACAAGTTCAAATTAATCAATTAACAATGCTATTTGCGCCAATTATAAATTTTGGCCTCTCTTTTTAAATTTTTATTTTATCAACAGTTTTATAGTTTTAAATTTGTAAGAGGTAAAAAACAAGTGGGGTCAGCGTGTTTAATCATATCAGCAGGAGCTATTTAAGCGCATCCATCGACTATAAAAAAATACATCTAGAATAAATACTTTTATGAATAACAGAGTCATGATTTAAGCTTAAACACAAAGATTTCTGCAGTTCTCAATAAACCCCAATTTTTTTAAACAGATTAAAGAAATCATTACACGGCACAGTACAGTAAAATTAGTTTTTTTGGTGTTATTTTTGAATAAAATTGTTAATATGTCCTGGCCTTGCTAGTGAACAATGAAAAATGTTTATAGTTACGTGTCCAATTAATGTGAACCGTGAACCTGTCGATAACGATTGATTCTGGTGGCAGAGGTTGCTTAACTTTAACAACGTCGTACTCTAATTCTAAAACAACATCTGCCCCAACTTTTTTCGTTTCGTATTTTAGAGCTATCGTCTATATGATTAGCATGTGCATAAAATTAAGTTTAGGGGGCAATGTTGGATAAGCATTTTAAACAGACTAGGGGGTTTTTTAGATTGAATTTTGCTAGCATTTTAAACACGACATGATATTCAGATAGAAAAAAATGTTAATTTTATAAATAATAGTTACCCAAAATATTTACTATTTTAGCCTTGAGCTATATAAAATTTATAGTTAAGATCTGCCAAATGTTATTTTTTCTTTTTTTCCTATGTCCTTTAGTTTCATCTTTCGGTCAATTTTCACTCAAGACCATTTTCAATTTAAATATGAATTTTCAACCGATGATGAAAAACTTTTTTTTCTAGTTATAAATAACAGTATATGGCAATTTAATTTGTATATTTATTTTAGTCGGCATATTAGCAGGTCTGATTGAACTACTTATGTCATTTTTGTGCTGTTGTGCGTTTTTGCCAGCCAAACTGAATAGAATTTGACACTTTTTGCCAATTTTAGACTCTATACCGATTAATGCTAAAAAAAGGTTTTAATTCGTCCATATAAGATCGAACATTAGTTGTTTGTGCTAAATGAAATTGTAATTTCCCAACGAAAAAGGTATTAGGAGTTAAACATTAAACATTTTATTTTTTAAGAAAATATTTGATTAATCATAACCTAAATATTTTTACCGTAGCGAAATCCTAAAATTGGCAAAGTAATGGGATACCCGAAATTAAATAGAAAAAATGTGGAAGGGATTCCATGATATTCTTTAAGAAATAAGGAGAAAAAGGGTTAATTTACGCGCAACCAAAAAAAAAGTATTTACATTATTTCTTATGTTACCTTGGCTTGTTTAGTAACGACATTTGAAGGTAGTTTGGTCGTACAACGGGTAAACTCAAAAAAGCATTCGATAGTCTTTTCTGTTATAAACAGTAAATTTTATTAAAAAAGCCAGTAAATAATTTAAAATAAAAAATAGGCGCTTTGCACATTTTTGTTCCATTAACAACTTTGAATTAATCTGGATACACCCTATTAATTAAAATGGACACCTGTTGCAATCATAGACCACTTGCGGCGATATTAAAGAATTTATTTATCACATTTTTTTTACACTTAAAAATAAGTTATTGATACATATGTAAACTTAATGTTTTTGATAATTAACAATAATTTGTAGTGTTTTAACCTGACACAGTGCTAGCTTCAAAAAGTGGCACATGTTAGAAATAGAATGATCAACGACACATAAAATATCGTCATCTACCACTATTTTTTTGATAGCAGTCACTAATAAAATGATCACGATCACAATTAATTGATCTCTGTCACATATGACCAAGATGATGATTTCATGGTAAATCATTAATTTGTGTGACCATTTAGTCACAACATTGTGATATTTATGATAACATTATCTTGGCCATTTAATTGTGATCGTGATCAATTTATTAGTGACAACGATCAAAAATATAGTAGTTGGGCCACATTTTATGTATAGATGATTATTTCTAACATGTGCCACTTTATTGAAGCTAGCACTGTATATTCATTTTCTGCGATTAGTAAGAAATAAAAAATAATGAACGCTGACTTACATTAAGATGGCTTGTGTAAATTTTTATTTAAAACTAAAAATTTTTTTGAAAAATTTTCCACATGTTTAGGCATATCCTAAATAGGCAAATTTTTTAATTTTTTTTTGATATTAGCGGTTAAAATTATTTTTTACCGTCAATTTTGGAATTATTATGTTTTCAAAATTAAATGTAATAATTGTTATGATGTAATATAAAATAATAAATGCAAAAAAATAAAAAAATTATAAATGATACTCTTAGATATTTTATTGTTTGGATTTTTTAGCTTTTTAAAATTTACCCAAATCTTTGCTCAATTCATTAAACTCACGATAGGTGTAGGAGATCGGAGTACCATAGCTTTTTCATCAAAAAATTTTTTTAATGAAGGAATAAAATCTTTGTGGCTATTTTAGTTAAAGATTTTTATTTGTTGAAATGTATTTTACAGAATATTTTAAGGTCAATTTGGAATCCTGAGAGAACTATAACTTATTTTTAAAGTTACATTAATTAACTTATACAACATGCATTTAAATTTGCAAAAACTATAAAACATTGTATTGTTACGTAAAAATTTTTATTGTATACAAGTAGATTATGTATAAAATACATTTTTAAAATCAAAATTAGAAAAATTTACTTTAAATGAAATCTTTAGTATTTTTTATATATGATTTTTGCTATTTTAGAAAATTCTAAGTTTAAATTATTTTTATTTGTCAAAACTTTTGCGATTTTTTATACATATTTCTTAGAACTCATGCTTGCAAAAAGCGAAATTATAGCATTGGAAATTTCTTGTTTAACATTTTTTAAGACTTTAAAAAAATGCTAAGTTATATTTTGTGCTCTTGTTAAAACTTTCTACGTTAAATTTGTAGATTTTTTGTTTAAAGTGAATAAAAATTTTATTTTTTTTTCAATTTGTTTATGTATTATACTGAATAAATAACAGAGTTGAAAAATTGCGTTTGTATATTATTTTAAGAACATTTACATAACTAATTAAAACATATTTTACTTTAATACTTCTTAAGTTGTAAAATGTTTAAAATTGGGGCGCATTCAATTCCCAACCACATAGTAATTTTTAGCATCTGCCATACCATCAAGGTTATTTTTGTCTTATAAAATAAAATTTTTCATTGCTTATTATAAAATTGCATATCACATTCAAATATGAATATTAGAATCTGTAGAAGTTTTCATAAAAGTGCAGTTGCTAAAAAAAATTCAAAAATCCAATAAAAGGTTAATTTTTTTCACCATAGCTGCTATATCACCTAAGGCGGTTTAAAAAAAGAAATAAACATATGAAAATTATATCAACTGTTAATCTATACATAAGAGTTAAAGACCAAACTGGGTGAAGTTATTGGTGTGATTATTCGCTACCATATCAAAGATACGTTTGTGTTACTCAATCTGCTTCTTTTAAGTTTGTATTTAAAAATAAATTATAAACCTATTGATGGATTGTCAGTGTTTTGTCCAATTACGAATTGAGCGAAGGAAAAATAAACCAATGCAAGATACATAACGATAGGCACTTGAAATTAGGATTTCTTTAAGTTAATTGCAAAATTTTGGGTAATTAAGCATAAAAATATAAAAAACCTTTTGTGCCTTTTTAGAATAAATTTCAATTTTAATGACCCATTTTAATTTCTTGTAAATAAAGCGTTGTTTATTAAAATAAAGTTTGTGCAAAAAAACAGCTTGATTAGCGAGTATCAACGGGTTACTTACTGCAAATAGATCAGAAAATATTTTTTATAAAAAATTTTAATTAATCTAAAATCTAGTTTCGTAAATATTTAAAAAGCATTGGCCTCAAACCGGGCCAATTATTATTAATGACGATTTTTAACTCTTTTTTAAACATTAATAATTTTTTCTATTAATAATTGTATAACAAAATTTGTAAAAAAAACATTAAGACACCTGCGGAAGTTGACTTGGCAAACTTTTACTTAAGTCTAATTCAAAATATTACTGGATTTAGGTTTAATTTAGTGAATTGAATAATGATGGCAATGTTTTTTACTAAAGTGATGTTGATCAAAACAATTTATTAAAAAAAATAAGAGAGAAGAAAATAGAAAAATGAAAAAAAAAAATCAAACCTGAAACAAGGTGTAAATTATTTTGCATTTTCTAATTTTTGTTTTCCCTCAGTAATTTTTAAGAAGGAAAGGCTATTAAACTTTAAATAAGGTGTTAACAATATCTTTTAAGCAAAATAAAAAAATAACTTTACAGTTTAAATAAACAACCTTCTTTTTATACAGAAGCTACCAATACCATTGATAGTTGAAGTCAATATTTTATGAATATGAGCCAATTATAACATTAATTACATGGAAGAAAGAATAAACTAGTCCATAAAGGTTAAACAAAAACTCTTTTAAAATTAATCTTAACAGCCGCATTCATTTCCTCCAACAGTTTTATTAAAAATACAGGTGGATTTTAATCACCTTTGTTGGTATTGAATAAATCAAGAACTTTCGTCGAAGACTTTTTATTGTAAAAAATTATAAATTTGTAAAATTTTGGAGATTAATTTGAAAATAAGTATGTGCAAGTATAAAATAAATCTTCATCCAAAAAAAACTTTTTAAACATTTTTAAATTTATATCCTTTCCTTTAAATTTCTAAATAAGTTTTTGATCTCAACAATTATTATACCTTTTTTAGCTACCTTACGCAATCTTAATAATAGTTTCATCCGAACTTTTACACTGATAAGGCCATTTACTTTCAGAGTTTAGAATCATTTAATATACTTTATGATTTTTGCTCGTATGTGCCGGCAACCTAGTTCAGAGCCCTCGCCCTATCGTATATGGTCTACTGTCTCTCAGTGTTGTTTTTTATTTAAAGAACAGCTGCCTGCGCACGGAATTAAACTTGCTGGTAAAAAAGTTACAATTAATTGTTAATATAGAAAGTAAGAAATAGAATACCATGACATGTATGTTGTCTCCTTAAAAATAAACAGGGCGGTAGTTGGGGTGGAGAATAGTGTTTTATCAGGTCTGGCCTTCCAGGGTAGTAAGCATGCATGATTTAATATTCCTGAGAATGCATTACAATGAATATCATGGCATCGGGGAAAAACCTATTAAATTTATTGACCCTAGGAGTTGTAAAAACTGCCCTGGAAATATTTTACTGCTCTGTGATATAGTGCTTCTCTAAAAGACTTTGTATTCTTCTTTTAATAGTTGAATATTAATTAAAACCAATTATTAGCGTACAGAGTTATAACAGGTATGAGTTTGCTAATCGTCTACCCCTTCTCCATCGCCCTTTGCATGATCATTCGTATCTATCTAATGCGCTAAAAAGATCTAAAAACCAAAATGCACCCCTATTCTTCACCTCTACTTAAATTTCGACGCACCTCAGAAAAATTCAGGGTATGTCTATTAAACCATATATGTTCAAAGTGCAAGTTAAGCTAATATAAAATTTATAAAAGATTTAGATAAATATTTGTTGTTCGTTTGCAAAAATATTTGATTTATACATTTATTTTGTTCTACCAGTAAGTAAAGATAAAATATAATTTTTATGGCTGTATTGCACAATCGAGGTTCAACATTTGTTTTAATCAAAATTGTTTCCAGTGTACTTACAAAAATGTTTTCCACATTTTTTCTTGGTTTTTTTTGTTTATGTGATACTAAAATATTTTAACTTTTTAGAATAATCATTGAACTAGAATGTTTAAAAACTGTTTGTATAATTTTAAATTTATATCTATATTTTTTTTTAAAACACGACATTTTTTGGCTAAACTCAAATTTTTGTTTATCAAAAATATAATGACAGTTCAAAATTAACTATAAGTAAAAAATTAAAACATACTTGAATTTAAAAAATTTTCTTGTGTAAAGCTAAGACCCTTTATTTTTTCTAAATTTCGAAATACAAAAATGGGTTTCCCAGCTCTGCTTTTATTATATATTCACAATAAATTTTTTTTCTCTATTAAATTATCAGTGACTGAAAATTGTTGAGAATTTTTTTTTCTACTGTCAATATTGGATGCATCATATGTTAATAGAGAATTTTAATATTTGCAAAATTATTTAAAATTAGTATTTTTTCTCGCTTTGTTAAAGATTAAACATAAAGACGCGTTGGGACGGCAATATAACCTTAATTTATGTTTCTCACAGACTTTCAATCCGTTCAAAATAGCTGATTGGGTAATGTGTTATATGAAATATGTTTTTGTGATTTCAACTTCTAAGGAAACAATTTATTTAGGAAAAATTCAAACGAGCGGTCAGACAAGGCGCTAAAGCCTATATTAAAAATCTTATAATTGTTCTAAAAATATTTTACGCTTGTTTCATCCGGCCCTCATCATATATGACCATCAAAAAATGGTAAGAGTCAATATTAAATTGTAAAAAACGAAATATTTCAGTTGAGATATTTTTAATTATTTTTCATACTTCTATTGTTTATAATATTTAAATAAGTGTTTAAGAAGCAGTCTGAGTGTATTTTCATTATAAAAATGGATAAAAAACATTTTTTATGTTTAACTAAATTGTCGTTTCATTCTTAGTAATTATTTTTTATTTGTTGATTTTATTTTTTTGAAAAATCTATAAAGATAAAGACAGCTCAAAATTTACATGTCAATTTTAATTTGTATACTACATCTCGATAAGAAACACAAGTGAAAGGTATCAGGGTTTACAAGAAGCTTATTGATATTTTGGGTGGCGCCTGATTACATCGTTTGGACATATATTTATAAACAAAAGTTGTTTAAAATCACAATAAATGGATTCTCGAGATGGCCTTCTCTCATACAGATATTTCGTCTTCGATTTTGCTACTTTCAATTCAAAAAAAAATGATAGATTTTGCGACCTCGAGAATACCAAAACGTTAAAAAATTTTAGTTTTGTTAATATTAAAATTTATAGTTTATATTTATTTAATTACGTAAAAATATGCCAATTGTAATAAACTCTAAATTTAACAAAATACATGGCACACCAGGATAGCCGTGATGCTGGTTTATGGAAATTAGATTAAAAGTTTAAATTTATCAATTTAAATGTTTATAATGTATAAAACTGGACAACAATATTTGGACGACCCTAAACATCATTAGTGCAACTATGGTATTTGGTCAAGTTGGCGCTGATCACTAATATAATAACTATTATGGTTAAATAATCTATAATCAAAAGGCCTAATAATATTAAAATACTATACTTTTTACTTAATCATTAATATTTAAAATATTTTTACATGAGTAAAAAATAAATAAAAATCAGAAAAAATCTTTTGGTTTTTTCTTTTTATCCATAGATAAATTATTGTCATTTAAAAAAATATTAATATCAAAACAATTTTTGAATAAATCTTCAGATGTATTTTTATTCCTTAATGGTTAAATTTCACAATGGTGTATTAAATCAGAAGTTTAGAAACATAAATCGTTCTGCATTGAAATTGATCTATAATTATAAATAAAATAATTCTTCAATTAAATATAAAAAAATTAATAGATGATTATAATTATGGTCAAAAAACCCCGATTCAGCCCTGTGACCTAAAGATATAAAAGTTTTTTTATTTTTAATTTTAAAAAAGAATAAATATATTTGTGTAATTTAAAAAAAAAGACACTACCGATGGGACAACAGCCTGGGTTTGGTTACGCATTCCCTAACTTCCTTGATTGCATCATGTTGAAAAAATTTATGAAGGGAAGAAAAAATCAAAAAAAAATTTTTCCTTCACTTAAAATTTCAAGAAAATCTTTTACAACAAGATGCAATCGGTGGTTCAAGCAGTGAATATATGGGACATGGTGTCCAGTTATTTTGCTTAGAAATACTTGAACACCAATTTTTCCCCCCGGGCATTACGTTCGCCCCATCGTAGCATTGTGCGATCAGGTTCTTTGGTTCTAGATTATATTCTAACAAAAGATTGATGACAAGTTAGAAAATTTCTTAGGCATCATATTTATGAATTGCTTTCACAAATATAAAGCTTTTTATAAAATCAAATTTTTCTATATATTTCTGTGTTAGTATGATCTCTCTTGCGGATGAGAAGTATTAATGAATAAAACCTTTTTGCGGGTGAGAAGTATTAATGAATAAAAACTCTTTTGAAAAAGTATATTTTTAAGATAATATTTTTTAGATATATTTGACGGAGGAAATCTAATTATATTATGTGGAAGAAATAAAATTACTATGTATTTTTTTTTTGGGGGGGGGGGGGGGGGGAAGGGGGCAATATTTTTTGGGGGGGGGGGGGGGGGCAAATTTAATTTGGGGGGGGGGCAAACATAAAATTACTATGTATTTTTTTGG
This sequence comes from Acutogordius australiensis, assembly GCA_030555515.1. Classification (NCBI taxonomy): domain Eukaryota; kingdom Metazoa; phylum Nematomorpha; class Gordioida; order Gordea; family Gordiidae; genus Acutogordius; species Acutogordius australiensis. The sequence goes on from CM060245.1 coordinate 8,294,835, forward strand.
GGGGGGGAGGCAAATTCAATTATTTATTTTTTGGGGGGGGGGAAGGGGGCAGTGCCCCCCAGGTGTCTAGAATCGTGCCTGGTTTAATCTTAAACAAAGCGAGGAAAAATACTAATTTTAAATAATTTTGCAAATATAAAAAATTCTCTATTAACATATGATGCAACCTTCCACTATTGACAGTAGAAAAAATATTGGTAATGTTATATGAAATATGTTTTTGTAATTTCAACTCCTAAGGAAACAATTTATTTAGGATAAATTCAAACGAGCGGTCAGACAAGGGGCTAAAACCTATATAAATTATAATTGTTCTAAAAATATTTTACGTTTGTTTCCTCCGGCCCTCATCATATATGACCATTAAAATATGGTAATAATCAATATTAAATTGTAAAAAACGAAATATTTCAGTTAAGATATTTAAGAAGCAAAACATTATTTATGTTTAACTAAATTGTCGTTTCATTCTTAGTAATTATTTTTTATTTGTTGATTTTATTTTTTTGAAAAATCTATTAAGACACAGCTCAAAGTTTTACATGTCAATTTTAATTTGTATACTACATCTCGATATGAAACACAAGTGAAAGGTATTAGGGTTTACAAGAAGCTTATTAATATTTTGGTGAGCCTGATTACACCGTTTGGACATATATTTATAAATAAAAGTTGTTTAAAATCAAAATAAATGGATTCTCGAGATGGCCTTCTCCCATACAGATATTTCGTCTTCGATTTTGCTACTTTCAATTCAAAAAAAATTTATATTTTGCGATCTCGAGAATACCAAAACGTCAAAAAATTTTTAGTTTTGTTATTATTAAAATTTATAGTTTATATTTAATTACGTAAAAAAATTCCAATTATAATAAACTCTTATTTGTTAACAAAATTTATGGCATACCAGGATAGCCGTGATGCTGGTTTATGGAAATTAGATTAAAAGTTTATTTATCAATTTAAATGCTTATAATGTAAAAAACTGGACAACAATATTTGGACGACCCTAAAAATCATTTATGGCCACTATGGTATTTGGTCAAGTTGGCGCTGATCACGAATATAAAATCAGAAAATTTTATCCAATGCCTCAGTTTTTAGTTAATCGCTGTCAAAGGTGAGATTTATCAATTTTTGGGGTATTTTGGGCTTCCATATCATGTTGTTGTTTCTAAGCCGTGCGCTTGAAAAATTATGAGGGAGGCTCTGAGGTGTGAGCGAGTTTGGAGGCGGCTAAGATAGGTTTTATCCATAGATCTAGGGGATTTATGGAGGTCCCACGTGAGGGGCACGTTAGCCAATGTAGAAGACAGTCGTTGCTTTTATACCATAAAACCTATGGGTAGTTACAAAAGCTTAAAAATATATTTAGATAATGGAAACATTTATTATTAACGTAAGGCGATTCTTTTATAATTTCTTTTAATTTTTTCACTTTTATAACATATTGCAAAAAAATACAATTTCTGCATATTTTCTAATTCCAAATAAGTCAAACATAAAATTGCATATTTTATCAGTAAGGGTTGTGATTTTTCTCAATGGCAGCAAGTTGATTAGGTTAATTCAACTGACTTGGGCATAATTTCTTTCACTAAGGTGAGTTTCGAGAGAATCCAATCACAAGTTATTGTAAAAAAATACAATTTCTGTATCTTTTCTATTCCAAATAAGTCAAACATAAAATTGCATACAGGTGAATTAACATGGTCATTTTGCTGCCTTTGAAAGGAAAAAACACAATCCTTACTGAAAAAATATGCAATTTTAGTATTTGACTTATTTGGAATAAAAAAGATGCAGAAATTTTATTTTTTTTACAAAAACTTGTGATTTGATTCTCTCAAAACTCACCTTAGTAAAGGGAATTATTCCCAAGTCAGCTAAATTAACATGGTCAATTTGCTACCATTGATTATAATTCACAATCCCTTATTGATAAAATATGCAATTTTATGTTTGACTTATTTGAAATAGAAAAGATGCAGAAATTGTATTTATTTACAATATGTGATTGGATTCTCTCGAAACTCACCTTAATGAAGAGAATTATGCCCAAGTCTGCTGAATTAACATGGTCAACGTTCTGCCAAATCACAATCCCTTATTGATAAAATATGCAATTTTATGTTTGACTTATTTGGAATAGAAAAGATGCAGAAATTGTATTTTTTTACAATAACTTGTGATTGGCAGAAACTCACCTTAGTGAAGGGAATTATGCCCAAGTCAACTAAATTAACATTGTCAACTTGCTGCCTTTGAAAAGAACAATCCCTTACTTATTAAATATGCAATTTTATATTTGACTTATTTGGAATAGAAAAGATGCAGATTTTGTTTTCACAATACCTTGTGATTGGATTCTCTCGAAACCTACTTTAGTGAAGGCAATTATTCCTAAGTCAGCTGAATTAACATTGTCAACTTGCTACCATTGAAAAAAATCCCTTACTGATATATGAAATTTTATTTGACTTATTTGAAATAGAAAAGATGCAGAAATAATATTTTTTTACAATAACTTGTGAGTGGATTATCTCAAAACTCCCCTTAGTGGGAATTATGCCCAAGTCAGGTGAATTAACAAGGTCAATTTGCTGCCTTTGAAAAGAAAAAGCCACAATCCCTTACAGTATGTTTGATTTATGTGGAATAGAAAAGATGCAGAAATTGTATTTTTATACAATATGTGATTGGATTCACTCGAAATTCACCTTAATAATGAGAATTATGCCCAAGTCAGCTGAATAAACATGGTCAACTTTCTGCCAAATCACAATCCCCATTGATAAGATATGCAATTATATGTTTTATTTGGAATAGAAAAGATGCAGAAATTGTATTTTTTTACAATAACTTGTGATTGGCTCTCGAAACTCACCTTAGTTAAGGGAATTATGCCCAAGTCAGCTAAATTAATAAGGTCAACTTGCCTCCTTTGAAAAGAAAATCACAATCCCTTACAGATAAAATATGCAATTTTATGTTTGACTTTTTTGGAATAGAAAAGATGCAGAAATTGTATTTTTTTACAAAAACTTGTGATTGAATTCTCTCAAAACTCATCTTAGTGAAGGGAGTTATGTAGGAGTCAGCTGAATTAATATTTTCAACTTGCTGCGTTTGAAAAGAAAAATCACAATCCCTCACTGATAAAATATGCAATTTTATGTTTGACTATTTGGAATAGAAAAGATGCAGAAATTGTATTTTTTTACAATAACTTGTGATTGGACTCTTGAAACTCACATTAGTGACGGGAATTATGCCCAAGTCAGCTTAATTAACATGGTCAACTTTCTGCCATTGAAAAGAAAAATCACAATACCTAACTGATATAATATATAATTTTATGTTTGACTTATTTGGAATAGAAAAGATGCAAAAATTGTATTTTTTGCAATAACTTGTGATTGGATTCTTGCGAAACTCACTTTAGTGAAGGGAATTATCCAAGTCAGCTGAATTAACAGGGTGTCTTATCTATTTAGACTTTTTATTCCGTCAATAAAATGTATGGTCCCAAAACATTCAAATTGTTCAGAAAATTTATAACTATATTTTTAATTTTTAATTAGAAATTAAAATAATTTGAAAGATTGTTATTATTATGACACTTTAATCAACCTTTAAATTAAAAATTTTTGCAATTTTGAATTTAAAAAAATAGTGACTGTAAATGGCATATCAATAATTACACTGGACAACAAAATTTTGACGACCTTATGCATCATTTATGGCAACAGTTAATCTTGGTCAAGTTTTTGGTGCTGATTACGAATATGAAGTCCGATTTTTTTCCAATGCCTTTTCGTTATTTAGGGTTAAAATCGTCATTGTGGTCTTAGGGGTATTTTGAGCTTTAATAACTTGATAACAAATAAAGCAAAAAAGAGGGGTAAAAAATTGTTAAGAAAGAGAAAACCTTCATTAACAACTCAAGGTATTTTAATTTTTATGGAATTAATATTTTTTTTTATTTTTTAATTTTTTTGAATTTACTCATTTTTTTCGCACACAAGCCCAAATTTTTCGGAAGCAGGCTATGATATTTATACAATTAACTTTTTGAGAATGCACTTATCGCCCGTCATTTCTTAAAAAAAAACAAGTATTAACAAATAAACTTTTTAAAAAAGATGCTAAACAATTAATTGTTTCTAGGCTTCGGCTCCTTAGATCCATCTATATTAAAAAATATGGCCTTTTTAGATAAATTGACTTGCGACCTCGAAAATACCCTGATGAGAAAAAATTCAAGACTCAACCACCCCTTGTAACTTATACTCGACTCAAATAATGAGCATTAAAATATTTTAATATATACAGCTCTTACATCAGCATTTACATAATACAGAGTTTTTTGCACCCAATATACAATATGTTATCGGCTTATAAAAATATTATAGTTTAAATTTAACAGTTTATTTGTTGTATATGAAAAAAAATTTTATATATATTGTAGAATCTTTTTACTTTTTTTGACTTTTTTAAATTTTCAATATTTATAGCTAGCTGACGGATAAAAAAACGGTAAACGAATTTGAGAATCTCTAAAAATGGCAGGTTTAATCTCTGTAGTTAGCTTATTATTATGAAAATATGCTTAACAAACATCTGCTAGCCTAAGGAAATAAATTTATGTCAGAGTTAAATAAATCCTAAAAATGTTGAGTAATTTTATATAAATTACATATATTTCTTTGTCAAACCTTATAAAAATTTTATCGATACAGCTCGAACATCTGCTAGCCTCAGTAAATAAATTCATGTCAGAGTTAAATAAATCCTAAAAATGTTGAGTAATTTTAAATAAATTACATATATTTCTTTGTTACCTTATAAAAATTTTATCGATACAGGTCGAACATCTGCTAGCCTCAGTAAATAAATTCGTGTTAGAGTTAAATAAATCCTAAAAATGTTGAGTAATTTTAAATAAATTACATATATTTCTTTGTTACCTTATAAAAATTTTATCGATACAGCTCGAACATCTGCTAGCCTCAGTAAATAAATTAATGTCAGAATTAAATATACATATATTTCTTTGTTACCTTATAAAAATTTTATCGATTCAGCTCGAACATCTGCTAGCCTCAGTAAATAAATTCATGTCAGAGTTAAATAAATCCTAAAAATGTTGAGTAATTTTAAATAAATTATATATATTTCTTTGTTACCTTATAAAAATTTTATCGATTCAGCTCGAACATCTGCTAGCCTCAGTAAATAAATTCATGTCAGAGTTAAATAAATCCTAAAAATGTTGAGTAATTTTAAATAAATTACATATATTTCTTTGTTACCTTATAAAAATTTTATCGATTCAGCTCGAACATATGCTAGCCTCAGTAAATAAATTCATGTCAGAGTTAAATAAATATTAAAAATATTAAGTAAATTTAAATAAATTACATATATTTCTTTGTCAAACCTTATAAAAAATTTTATCGATTCAGCTCGAACATCTGCTAGCCTCAGTAAATAAATTCATGTCAGAGTTAAATAAATCCTAAAAATGTTGAGTAATTTTAAATAAATTACATAAATTTCTTTGTTACCTTATAAAATCGATTCAGCTCGAACATCTGCTAGCCTCAGTAAATAAATTCATGTCAGAGTTAAATAAATCCTAAAAATGTTGAGTAATTTTATATAAATTACATATATTTCTTTGTCAAACCTTATAAAAATTTTATGGATACAGCTCGAACATCTGCTAGCCTCAGTAAATATATTCATGTCAGAGTTAAATAAATCCTAAAAATGTTGAGTAATTTTAAATAAATTACATATATTTCTTTGTTACCTTATAAAAATTTTATTGATACAGCTCGAACATCTGCTAGCCTCAGTAAATAAATTCATGTCAGAGTTAAATAAATCCTAAAAATGTTGAGTAATTTTAAATAAATTACATATATTTCTTTGTCAAACCTTATAAAAATTTTATGGATACAGCTTGAACATCTGCTAGCCCTCAGTAAATAAATTCATGTCAGAGTTAAATAAATCCTAAAAATGTTGAGTAATTTATAATAAATTACATATATTTCTTTGTTACCTTATAAAAATTTTATCGATACAGCTCGAACATATGCTAGCCTCAGTAAATAAATTCATGTCAGAGTTAAATAAATATTAAAAATGTTAAGTAAATTTAAATAAATTACATATATTTCTTTGTCAAACCTTATAAAAATTTTATCGATTCAGCTAGAACATCTGCTAGTCTCAGTAAATAAATTCATGTCAGAGTTAAATAAATCCTAAAAATGTTGAGTAATTTTAAATAAATTACATATATTTCTTTGTCACCTTATAAAAATTTTATCGATTCAGCTCGAACATCTGCTAGCCTCAGTAAATAAATTCATGTCAGAGTTAAATAAATCCTAAAAATGTTGAGTAATTTTAAATAAATTACATATATTTCTTTGTTAATTTATAAAAATTCTATCGATACAGCTCGAACATCTGCTAGCCTCAGTAAATAAATTCATGTCAGAGTTAAATAAATCCTAAAAATGTTGAGTAATTTTAAATAAATTACATATATTTCTTTGTTAATTTATAAAAATTCTATCGATACAGCTCGAACATCTGCTAGCCTCAGTAAATAAATTCATGTCAGAGTTAAATAAATCCTAAAATGTTGAGTAATTTTAAATAAATTACATATATTTCTTTGTTACCTTATAAAAATTTTATCGATTCAGCTCGAACATCTGCTAGCCTCAGTAAATAAATTCATGTCAGAGTTAAATAAATCCTAAAAATGTTGAGTAATTTTAAATAAATTACATATATTTCTTTGTTACCTTATAAAAATTTTATCGATTCAGCTCGAACATCTGCTAGCCTCAGTAAATAAATTCATGTCAGAGTTAAATAAATCCTAAAAATGTTGAGTAATTTTAAATAAATTACATATATTTCTTTGTTACCTTATAAAAATTTTATCGATTCAGCTCGAACATCTGCTAGCCTCAGTAAATAAATTCATGTCAGAGTTAAATAAATCCTAAAAATGTTGAGTAATTTTAAATAAATTACATATATTTCTTTGTTACCTTATAAAAATTTTATCGATTCAGCTCGAACATCTGCTAGCCTCAGTAAATAAATTCATGTCAGAGTTAAATAAATCCTAAAAATGTTGAGTAATTTTAAATAAATTACATATATTTCTTTGTCAAACCTTATAAAAATTTTATCGATACAGCTCGAACATCTGCTAGCCTCAGTAAATAAATTCATGTCAGAGTTAAATAAATCCTAAAAATGTTGAGTAATTTTAAATAAATTACATATATTTCTTTGTTACCTTATAAAAATTTTATCGATACAGCTCGAACATCTGCTAGCCTCAGTAAATAAATTCATGTCAGAGTTAAATAAATCCTAAAAATGTTGAGTAATTTTAAATAAATTACATATATTTCTTTGTTACCTTATAAAAATTTTATCGATACAGCTCGAACATCTGCTAGCCTCAGTAAATAAATTCATGTCAGAGTTAAATAAATCCTAAAAATGTTGAGTAATTTTAAATAAATTACATATATTTCTTTGTCAAACCTTATAAAAATTTTATCGATTCAGCTCGAACATCTGCTAGCCTCAGTAAATAAATTCATGTCAGAGTTAAATAAATCCTAAAAATGTTGAGTAATTTTAAATAAATTACATATATTTCTTTGTTACCTTATAAAAATTTTATCGATACAGCTCGAACATCTGCTAGCCTCAGTAAATAAATTCATGTCAGAGTTAAATAAATCCTAAAAATGTTGAGTAATTTTATATAAATTACATATATTTCTTTGTCAAACCTTATAAAAATTTTATCGATACAGCTCGAACATCTGCTAGCCTCAGTAAATAAATTCATGTCAGAGTTAAATAAATCCTAAAAATGTTGAGTAATTTTAAATAAATTACATATATTTCTTTGTCACCTTATAAAAATTTTATCGATTCAGCTCGAACATCTGCTAGCCTCAGTAAATAAATTCATGTCAGAGTTAAATAAATCCTAAAAATGTTGAGTAATTTAAAATAAATTACATATATTTCTTTTCATAATTTATAAAAATTTTATCGATACAGCTCGAACATCTGCTAGCCTCAGTAAATAAATTCATGTCAGAGTTAAATAAATCCTAAAAATGTTGAGTAATTTAAAATAAATTACATATATTTCTTTGTTAATTTATAAAAATTTTATCGATTCAGCTCGAACATCTGCTAGCCTCAGTAAATAAATTCATGTCAGAGTTAAATAAATCCTAAAAATGTTGAGTAATTTTAAATAAATTACATATATTTCTTTGTCAAACCTTATAAAAATTTTATCGATACAGCTCGAACATCTGCTAGCCTCAGTAAATAAATTCATGTCAGAGTTAAATAAATCCTAAAAATGTTGAGTAATTTTAAATAAATTACATATATTTCTTTGTTAATTTATAAAAATTCTATCGATACAGCTCGAACATCTGCTAGCCTCAGTGAATAAATTCATGTCAGAGTTAAATAAATCCTAAAAATGTTGAGTAATTTTAAATAAATTACCATATATTTCTTTGTTACCTTATAAAATTTTATCGAGACAGCTCGAACATCTGCTAGCCTCAGTAAATAAATTCATGTCAGAGTTAAATAAATCCTAAAAATGTTGAGTAATTTTAAATAAATTACATATATTTCTTTGTTAATTTATAAAAATTCTATCGATACAGCTCGAACATCTGCTAGCCTCAGTGAATAAATTCATGTCAGATTTAAATAAATCCTAAAAATGTTGAGTAATTTTAAATAAATTACATATATTTCTTTGTCAAACCTTATAAAAATTTATCGATACAGCTCGAACATCTGCTAGCCTCAGTGAATAAATTCATGTCAGAGTTAAATAAACCTAAAAATGTTGAGTAATTTTAAATAAATTACATATATTTCTTTGTTAATTTATAAAAATTCTATCGATACAGCTCGAACATCTGCTAGCCTCAGTGAATAAATTCATGTCAGATTTAAATAAATCCTAAAAATGTTGAGTAATTTTAAATAAATTACATATATTTCTTTGTTACCTTATAAAAATTTTATCGATACAGCTCGAACATCTGCTAGCCTCAGTAAATAAATTCATGTCAGAGTTAAATAAATCTTAAAAATGTTGAGTAATTTTAAATAAATTACATATATTTCTTTGTCAAACCTTATAAAAATTTTATCGATACAGCTCGAACATCTGCTAGCCTCAGTAAATAAATTCATGTCAGAGTTAAATAAATCCTAAAAATGTTGAGTAATTTTAAATAAATTACATATATTTCTTTGTCAAACCTTATAAAAATTTTATCGATACAGCTCGAACATCTGCTAGCCTCAGTAAATAAATTCATGTCAGAGTTAAATAAATCCTAAAAATGTTGAGTAATTTTAAATAAATATACATATATTTCTTTGTCAAACCTTATAAAAATTTTATCGATACAGCTCGAACATCTGCTAGCCTCAGTGAATAAATTCATGTCAGAGTTAAATAAATCCTAAAAATGTTGAGTAATTTTAAATAAATTACATATATTTCTTTGTTACCTTATAAAAATTTTTATCGATACAGCTCGAACATCTGCTAGCCTCAGTGAATAAATTCAGTCAGAGTTAAATAAATCCTAAAAATGTTGAGTAATTTAAATAAATTACATATATTTCTTTGTCAAACCTTATAAAATTTTTATCGATACAGCTCGAACATCTACTAGCCTCAGTAAATAAATTTATGTCAGAGTTAAATAAATCCTAAAAATGTTGAGTAATTTTAAATAAATTACATATATTTCTTTGTCAAACCTTATAAAAATTTTATCGATACAGCTCGAACATCTGCTAGCCTCAGTAAATAAATTCATGTCAGAGTTAAATAAATCCTAAAAATGTTGAGTAATTTTAAATAAATTACATATTTATTTCTTGTCAACCTTATAAAAATTTTATCGATACAGCTCGAACATCTGCTAGCCTCAGTAAATAAATTCATGTCGAGTTAAATAAATCCTAAAAATGTTGAGTAATTTTAAATAAATTACATATATTTCTTTGTCAAACCTTATAAAAATTTTATCGATACAGCTCGAACATCTGCTAGCCTCAGTAAATAAATTCATGTCAGAGTCAAATAAATCCTAAAAATGTTGAGTAATTTTAAAGAAATTACATATATTTCTTTGTCAAACCTTATAAAAATTTTATCGATACAGCTCGAACATCTGCTAGCCTCAGTAAATAAATTCATGTCAGAGTTAAATAAATCCTAAAAATGTTGAGTAATTTTAAATAAATTACATATATTTCTTTGTCACCTTATAAAAATTTTATCGATTCAGCTCGAACATCTGCTAGCCTCAGTAAATAAATTCATGTCAGAGTTAAATAAATCCTAAAAATGTTGAGTAATTTTAAATAAATTACATATATTTCTTTGTCAAACCTTATAAAAATTTTATCGATACAGCTCGAACATCTGCTAGCCTCAGTGAATAAATTCATGTCAGAGTTAAATAAATCCTAAAATTGTTGAGTAATTTTAAATAAATTACATATATTTCTTTGTCAAACCTTATAAAAATTTTATCGATACAGCTCGAACATCTGCTAGCCTCAGTGAATAAATTCATGTCAGAGTTAAATAAATCCTAAAAATGTTGAGTAATTTTAAATAAATTACATATATTTCTTTGTTACCTTATAAAAATTTTATCGATACAGCTCGAACATCTGCTAGCCTCAGTAAATAAATTCATGTCAGAGTTAAATAAATCCTAAAAATGTTGAGTAATTTTAAATAAATTACATATATTTCTTTGTCAAACCTTATAAAAATTTTATCGATACAGCTCGAACATCTGCTAGCCTCAGTGAATAAATTCATGTCAGAGTTAAATAAATCCTAAAAATGTTGAGTAATTTTAAATAAATTACATATATTTCTTTGTCAAACCTTATAAAAAATTTTATAGATACAGCTCGAACATCTGCTAGCCTCAGTGAATAAATTCATGTCAGAGTTAAATAAATCCTAAAAATGTTGAGTAATTTTAAATAAATTACATATATTTCTTGTGTTACCTTATAAAATTTTATAGATACAGCTCGAACATCTGCTAGCCTCAGTAAATAAATTCATGTCAGAGTTAAATAAATCCTAAAAATGTTGAGTAATTTTAAATAAATTACATATATTTCTTTGTCAAACCTTATAAAAATTTTATAGATACAGCTCGAACATCTGCTAGCCTCAGTGAATAAATTCATGTCAGAGTTAAATAAATCTTAAAAATGTTGAGTAATTTTAAATAAATTACATATATTTCTTTGTCAAACCTTATAAAAATTTTATCGATACAGCTCGAACATCTGCTAGCCTCAGTGAATAAATTCATGTCAGAGTTAAATAAATCATAAAAATGTTGAGTAATTTTAAATAAATTACATATATTTCTTTGTTACCTTATAAAAATTTTATCGATACAGCTCGAACATCTGCTAGCCTCAGTGAATAAATTCATGTCAGAGTTAAATAAATCTTAAAAATGTTGAGTAATTTAAAATAAATTACATATATTTCTTTGTCAACCTTATAAAATTTTTATCGATACAGCTTGAACATCTGTAGCCTCAGTGAATAAATTCATGTCAGAGTTAAATAAATCCTAAAAATGTTGAGTAATTTTAAATAAATTCCATATATTTCTTTGTCAAACCTTATAAAAATTATATAGATACAGCTCGAACATCTGCTAGCTTCAGTAAATAAATTCATGTCAGAGTTAAATAAATCCTAAAAATGTTGAGTAATTTTAAATAAATTACATATATTTCTTTGTCAAACCTTATAAAAATTTTATCGATACAGCTCGAACATCTGCTAGCCTCAGTAAATAAATTCATGTCAGAGTTAAATAAATCCTAAAAATGTTGAGTAATTTTAAATAAATTACATATATTTCTTTGTTACCTTATAAAAATTTTATCGATACAGCTCGAACATCTGCTAGCCTCAGTAAATAAATTCATGTCAGAGTTAAATAAATATTAAAAATGTTGAGTAATTTTAAATAAATTACATATATTCTTTGTCAAACCTTATAAAAATTTTATCGATACAGCTCGAACATCTGCTAGCCTCAGTGAATAAATTCATGTCAGAGTAAATAAATCATAAAAATGTTGAGTAATTTTAAATAAATTACATATATTTCTTTGTTAACCTTATAAAAATTTTATCGATACGGCTCGAACATCTGCTAGCCTCAGTAAGTAAATTCATGTCAGAGTTAAATAAATATTAAAAATGTTGAGTAATTTTAAATAAATTACATATATTTCTTTGTCAAACCTTATAAAATTTTGTCGATACAGCTCGAACATCTGCTAGCCTCAATGAATAAATTCATGTCAGAGTTAAATAAATCCTAAAAATGTTGAGTAATTTTAAAAAAATACCATATATTTCTTTGTCAAACCTTATAAAAATTTTATCGATACAGCTCGAACATCTGCTAGTCTCAGTAAATAAATTCATGTCAGAGTTAAATAAATCCTAAAAATGTTGAGTAATTTTAAATAAATTACATATATTTCTTTGTTAATTTATAAAAATTCTATCGATACAGCTCGAACATCTGCTAGCCTCAGTGAATAAATTCATGTCAGATTTAAATAAATCCTAAAAATGTTGAGTAATTTTAAATAAATTACATATATTTCTTTGTCAAACCTTATAAAAATTTTATCGATACAGCTCGAACATCTGCTAGCCTCAGTGAATAAATTCATGTCAGATTTAAATAAATCCTAAAAATGTTGAGTAATTTTAAATAAATTACATATATTTCTTTGTTAAAACTTATAAAAATTTTATCGATTCAGCTCGAACTCTGCTAGCCTCGGTAAATAAATTCATGTCAGAGTTAAATAAATCCTAAAATGTTGAGTAATTTTAAATAAATTGCATATATTTCTTTGTTACCTTATAAAAATTTTATAGATACAACTCGAACATCTGCTAGCCTCAGTAAATAAATTCATGTCAGAGTTAAATAAATCCTAAAAATGTTGAGTAATTTTAAATAAATTACATATATTTCTTTGTTACCTTATAAAAATTCTATCGATACAGCTCGAACATCTGCTAGCCTCAGTGAATAAATTCATGTCAGAGTTAAATAAATCCTAAAATGTTGAGTAATTTTAAAAAAATACCATATATTTCTTTGTTACCTTATAAAAATTTTTATGGATACGACTCGAACATCTGCTGGCCTCAGTAAATAAATTCATGTCAGAGTTAAATAAATCCTAAAAATGTTGAGTAATTTTAAATAAATTACATATATTTCTTTGTTACCTTATAAAAATTTTATGGATACAGCTCGAACATCTGCTAGCCTCAGTAAATAAATTCATGTCAGAGTTAAATAAATCCTAAAAATGTTGAGTAATTTTAAATAAATTACATATACTTCTTTGTTACCTTATAAAAATTTTATTGATACAGCTCGAACATCTGCTAGCCTCAGTAAATAAGTTCATGTCAGAGTTAAATAAATCCTAAAAATGTTGAGTAATTTTAAATAAATTACATATATTTCTTTGTTACCTTATAAAAATTTTATCGATACAGCTCGAACATCTGCTAGCCTCAAAGAATAAATTCATGTCAGGGTTAAATAAATCCTAAAAAATTTGAGTAATTTAAAATAAATTACATATATTTCTTTGTCAGAGACCTTATAAAAATTTTATCGATGCAGCTCAGACATCTGCTAGCCTCAGTTAGAGATAAATTCATGTCATAAATAAATCTAAAAATGTTGAGTAATTTTAAATAAATTACATATATTTCTTTGTCAAAGCCTTATAAAAATTTTATCGACAGCTCGAACATCTGCTAGCCTCAGTGAATAAATTCATGTTAGGGTTAAATAAATCCTTAAAATGTTGAGTAATTTAAAAAAATAGCCCATATATTTCTTTGTTAACCTTATAAATTTTTATCGATACAGCATCGAACATCTGCTTGCCTCAGTGAATAAATTCATGTGTCATAGTTAAATAAATCTAAAAATGTTGAGTAATTTTAAATAAAAATACATATATTTCTTTGTTACCTTATAAAAATTTTATCGATACAGCTCGAACATCTGCTAGCCTCAGTAAATAAATTCATATCGGAGTTAAATAAATCCTAAAAATGTTGAGTAATTTTAAATAAATTACATATATTTCTTGTCAAACCTTATAAAAAATTTTATCGATACAGCTCGAACATCTGCTAGCCTCAGTGAATAAATTCATGTCATAAATAAATCTAAAATGTTGAGTAATTTTAAATAAATTACATATATTTCTTTGAAACCTTATAAAAATTTTATCGATACGGCTCGAACGTCCTGCTAGCCTCAGTAAATAAATTCATGTCAGAGTTAAATAAATATTAAATGTTGAGTAATGTTCAATCAATTACATATATTTCTTTGTTACCTTATAAAAATTTTATCGATACAGCTCGAACATCTGCTAGCCTCCAGTGAATAGATTCATATCAGAGTTAAATAAATCCTAAAAATATTGAGTAATTTTAAATAAATTACATATATTTCTTTGTCAAACCTTATAAAAATTTTATCGACAGCTCGAACATCTGCTAGCCTCAGTGAATAAATTCATGTTAGAGTTAAATAAAATCCTTAAAATGTTGAGTAATTCAAAAAATATACCATATATTTCCCTTTGTTACCACCTTATAAAAATTTTATCGATACAGCTCGAACATCTGCTAGCCTCAGTAAATAAATTCATGTCAGAGTTAAATAAATCCTAAAAATGTTGAGTAATTTTAAAATAAATTACATATATTTCTCTGTTACACCTTGCAAAAATTTTATCGATAAGCTCGAACATCTGCTAGCCTCAGTAAATAAATTCATGTCAGAGTTAAATAAATCCTAAAAATGTTGAGTAATTTTAAATAAATTACATATATTTCTTTGTTAATTTATAAAAATTCTATCGATACAGCTCGAACATCTGCTAGCCTCAGTGAATAAATTCATGTCAGAGTTAAATAAATCCTAAAAATGTTGAGTAATTTTAAATAAATTACATATATTTCTTTGTCAAACCTTATAAAAATTTTATCGATACAGCTCGAACATCTGCTAGCCTCAGTAAATAAATTCATGTCAGAGTTAAATAAATCCTAAAAATGTTGAGTAATTTTAAATAAATTACATATATTTCTTTGTCAAACCTTATAGAAATTTTATCGAAAGCTCGAACATCTGCTAGCCTCAGTGAATAAATTCATGTTAGAGTTAAATAAATCTTAAAAATGTTGAGTAATTTAAAAAAATATACCATATATTTCTTTGTTACCTACTAAAATTTTATCGATACAGCTATATTTCTTTGTTACATTATAAAAATTTTATCGATACAGCTCGAACATCTTCTAGCCTCAGTAAATAAATTCATGTCAGAGTTAAATAAATCCTAAAAATGTTGAGTAATTTTAAATAAATTACATATATTTCTTTGTTACCTTATAAAAATTTTATCGATTTAGCTCGAACATCTGCTAGCCTCAGTAAATTAATTCATGTCAGAGTTAAATAAATCCTAAAAATGTTGAGTAATTTTAAATAAATTACATATATTTCTTTGTTACCTTATAAAAATTTTATCGATATAGCTCGAACATCTGCTAGCCTCAGTAAATAAATTCATGTCAGAGTTAAATAAATCCTAAAAATGTTGAGTAATTTTAAATAAATTATATATATTACTTGGTCAAACCTTTTAAAAATTTTATCGATATAGCTCGAACATCTGCTAGCCTCAGTAAATAAATTCATGTCAGAGTTAAATAAATTCTAAAAATGTTGAGTAATTTTAAATAAATTACATATATTTCTTTGTTACCTTATAAAAATTTTATCGATACAGCTCGAACATCTGCTAGCCTCAGTGAATAAATTCATGTCAGAGTTAAAATAAAATCCTAAAAATGTTGAGTAATTTTAAATAAATTACATATATTTCTTTGTCAAACCTTATAAAAATTTTATCGATACAGCTCGAACATCTGCTAGACTCAGTAAATAAATTCATGTCAGAGTTAAATAAATCCTAAAAATGTTGAGTAATTTTATATAAATTACATATGTTTCTTTGTCAAACCTTATAAAAATTTTATCGACAGCTCGAACATCTGTAGCCTCAGTGAATAAATTCATGTTAGAGTTAAATAAATCCTTAAAATGTTGAGTAATTTAAAATAAATATACCATATATTTCTTTGTTACACCTTATAAAACATTTTATCGATACAGCTCGAACATCTGCTAGCCTCAGTAAATAAATTCATGTCAGAGTTAAATAAATTCTAAAATGTTGAGTAATTTTAAATAAATTACATATATTTCTTTGTCAAACCTTATAAAAATTTTATCGATACAGCTCGAACATCTGCTAGACTCAGTAAATAAATTCATGTCAGAGTTAAATAAATCCTAAAAATGTTGAGTAATTTTAAATAAATTACATATATTTCTTTGTTAATTTATAAAAATTCTATCGATACAGCTCGAACATCTGCTAGCCTCAGTAAATAAATTTATGTCAGAGTTAAATAAATCCTAAAAATGTTGAGTAATTTTAAATAAATTACATATATTTCTTTGTTACACCTTATAAAAATTTTATCGATACAGCTTGAACATCTGCTTGCCTCAGTAAATAAATTCATGTCAGAGTTAAATAAATCCTAAAAATGTTGAGTAATTTTAAATAAATTACATATATTTCTTTGTTAATATATAAAAATTCTATCGATACAGCTCGAACATCTGCTAGCCTCAGTGAATAAATTCATGTCAGAGTTAAATAAATCCTAAAAATGTTGAGTAATTTTAAATAAATTACATATATTTCTTTGTTACCTTATAAAAATTTTATCGATACAGCTCGAACATCTGCTAGCCTCAGTAAATAAATTCATGTCAGAGTTAAATAAATCCTAAAAATATTGAGTAATTTTAAATAAATTACATATATTTCTTTGTTACCCTTATAAAAATTTTATCGATATAGCTCGAACATCTGCTAGCCTCAGTAAATAAATTCATGTCAGAGTTAAATAAATCCTAAAAATGTTGAGTAATTTTAAATAAATTACATATATTTCTTTGTTACCTTATAAAAATTTTATCGATATAGCTCGAACATCTGCTAGCCTCAGTGAATAAATTCATGTCAGAGTTAAATAAATCCTAAAAATGTTGAGTAATTTTAAATAAATTACATATATTTCTTTGTTAATTTATAAAAATTCTATCGATACAGCTCGAACATCTGCTAGCCTTAGTGAATAAATTCATGTCAGAGTTAAATAAATCCTAAAAATGTTGAGTAATTTTAAATAAATTACATATATTTCTTTGTTAATTTATAAAAATTTTATCGATACAGCTCGAACATCTGCTAGCCTCAGTAAATAAATTCATGTCAGAGTTAAATAAATTTAAAAATGTTGAGTAATTTTAAATAAATTACATATATTTCTTTGTTAATTTATAAAAATTCTATCGATACAGCTCGAACATCTGCTAGCCTTAGTGAATAAATTCATGTCAGAGTTAATTAAATCCTAAAAATGTTGAGTAATTTTAAATAAATTACATATATTTCTTTGTTAATTTATAAAAATTCTATCGATACAGCTCGAACATCTGCTAGCCTCAGTGAATAAATTCATGTCAGAGTTAAATAAATATTAAAATGTTGAGTAATTTTAAATAAATTACATATATTTCTTTGTCAAACCTTATAAAAATTTTATCGATACAGCTCGAACATCTGCTAGCCTCAGGAATAAATTCATGTCAGAGTTAAATAAATCCTAAAAATGTTGAGTAATTTTAAAAAATACCATATATTTCTTTGTCCAACCTTATAAAAATTTTATCGATACAGCTCGAACATCTGCTACCCTCAGTAAATAAATTTATGTCAGAGTTAAATAAATCCTAAAAATGTTGAGTAATTTTAAATAAATTACATATATTTCTTTGTTACCTTATAAAAATTTTATCGATACAGCTCGAACATCTGCTAGCCTCAGTAAATAACATTCTTGTCAGAGTTAAATAAATCCTAAAAATGTTGAGTAATTTTAAATAAATTACATATATTTCTTTTGTCAAACCTTATAAAAATTTTATCGATACAGCTCGAACATCTGCTAGCCTCAGTAAATAAATTCATGTCAGAGTTAAATAAATCCTAAAAATGTTAAGTAATTTTAAATAAATTACATATATTTCTTTGTTAAACCTTATAAAAATTTTATCGATACAGCTCGAACATCTGCTAGCCTCAGTGAATGAATTCATGTCAGAGTTAAATAAATCCTAAAAATGTTGAGTAATTTTAAATAAATTACATATATTTCTTTGTCAAACCTTATAAAAATTTTATCGATACAGCTCGAACATCTGCTAGCCTCAGTGAATAAATTCATGTCAGAGTTAAATAAATCCTAAAAATGTTGAGTAATTTTAAATAAATTACATATATTTCTTTGTCAAACCTTATAAAAATTTTATCGACACAGCTCTCGAACATCTGCTAGCCTCAGTGAATAAATTCATGTCAGAGTTAAATAAGTCCTAAAAATGTTGAGTAATTTAAAATAATATACCATATTTTAAAATTTCTTTGTCAAACCTTTATAAAATTTTTATCGATACAGCTCTAACATCTGCTAGCCTCAGTAAATAAATTCATGTCAGAGTTAAATAAATCATAAAAATGTTGAGTAATTTTAAATAAAATACATATATTTCTTTGTCAACCTTATAAAAATTTTATCGATACAGCTCGAACATCTGCTAGCCTCAGTGAATAAATTCATGTCAGAGTTAAATAAATATTAAAATATTGAGTAATTTTAAATAAATTACATATATTTCTTTGTCAAACCTTATAAAAATTTTATCCGATACAGCTCGAACATCTGCTAGCCTCAGTGAATAAATTCATGTCAGAGTTAAATAAATCCTAAAAATATTGAGTAATTTTAAATAAATTACACATATATTTCTTTGTTAAACCTTATAAAATTTTATCGATACAGCTCGAACATCTGCCAGCCTCAGTGAATAAATCATGTCAGAGTTAAATAAATCCTAAAAATATTGAGTAATTTTAAATAAATTACATATATTTTCTTTGTCAAACCTTATAAAAAAATTTTATCGATTCAGCTCGAACATCTGCTAGCCTCAGTAAATAAATTCATGTCAGAGTTAAATAAATCATAAAAATATTGGAGTAATTTTAAATAAATTACATATATTTCTTTGTCAACCTTATAAAAATTTTATCGATACAGCTCGAACATCTGCTAGCCTCAGCAAATAAATTCATGTCAGAGTTAAATAAATCTTAAAAATATTGAGTAATTTTAAATAAATTACATATATTTCTTTGTCAAACCTTATAAAAATTTTATCGATACAGCTCGAACATCTGCTAGCCTCAGTGAATAAATTCATGTCAGAGTTAAATAAATCTTAAAAAATGTTGAGTAATTTTTTAAATAAATTACATATATTTCTTTTTCAATCCTTATAAAAATTTTATCGATACAGCTCGAACATCTGCTAGCCTCAGTGAATAAATTCATGTCAGAGTTAAATAAATCCTAAAAATGTTGAGTAATTTTAAATAAATTACATATATTTCTTTGTCAAACCTTATAAAAATTTTATCGATACAGCTCGAACATCTGCTAGCCTCAGTGAATAAATTCATGTCAGAGTTAAATAAATCTAAAAATGTTGAGTAATTTTAAATAAATTACATATATTTCTTTGTTACCCCTTATAAAAATTTTATCATTACGGCTCGAACATCTGCACAGCCTCAGTAAATAAATTCATGTCAGAGTTAAATAAATCCTAAAAATGTTGAGTAATTTTAAATAAATTACATATATTTCTTTGTCAAACCTTATAAAAATTTTATCGATACAGCTCGAACATCTGCTAGCCTCAGTGAATAAATTCATGTCAGAGTTAAATAAATCCTAAAAATGTTGAGTAATTTTAAATAAATTACATATATTTCTTTGTCAAACCTTATAAAAATTTTATCGATACAGCTCGAACATCTGCTAGCCTCAGTGAATAAATTCATGTCAGAGTTAAATAAATCCTAAAAATGTTGAGTAATTTTAAATAAATTACATATATTTCTTTGTCAAACCTTATAAAAATTTTATCGATACAGCTCGAACATCTGCTAGCCTCAGTGAATAAATTTATGTCAGAGTTAAATAAATCCTAAAAATGTTGAGCTCGAACATCTGCTAGCCTCAGTGAATAAATTTATGTCAGAGTTAAATAAATCCTAAAAATGTTGAGTAATTTATTTCTTTGTCAAACCTTATAAAAATTTTATCGATACAGCTCGAACATCTGCTAGCCTCAGTGAATAAATTTATGTCAGAGTTAAATAAATCCTAAAAATGTTGAGTAATTTTAAATAAATTACATATATTTCTTTGTCAAACCTTATAAAAATTTTATCGATACAGCTCGAACATCTGCTAGCCTCAGTGAATAAATTCATGTCAGAGTTAAATAAATCCTAAAAATGTTGAGTAATTTTAAATAAATTACATATATTTCTTTGTCAAACCTTATAAAAATTTTATCGATACAGCTCGAACATCTGCTAGCCTCAGTGAATAAATTTATGTCAGAGTTAAATAAATCCTAAAAATGTTGAGTAATTTTAAATAAATTACATATATTTCTTTGTCAAACCTTATAAAAATTTTATCGATACAGCTCGAACATCTGCTAGCCTCAGTGAATAAATTCATGTCAGAGTTAAATAAATCCTAAAAATGTTGAGTAATTTTAAATAAATTACATATATTTCTTTGTCAAACCTTATAAAAATTTTATCGATACAGCTCGAACATCTGCTAGCCTCAGTGAATAAATTCATGTCAGAGTTAAATAAATCCTAAAAATGTTGAGTAATTTTAAATAAATTACATATATTTCTTTGTCAAACCTTATAAAAATTTTATCGATACAGCTCGAACTCTGCTAGCCTTAGTGAATAAATTCATGTCAGAGTTAAATAAATCCTAAAAATGTTGAGTAATTTTAAATAAATTACATATATTTCTTTGTCACCTTATAAAAATTTTATCGATACAGCTCGAACATCTGCTAGCCTCAGTAAATAAATTCATGTCAGAGTTAAATAAATCCTAAAAATGTTGAGTAATTTTAAATAAATTACATATATTTCTTTGTCAAACCTTATAAAAATTTTATCGATACAGCTCGAACATCTGCTAGCCTCAGTGAATAAATTCATGTCAGAGTTAAATAAATCCTAAAAATGTTGAGTAATTTTAAATAAATTACATATATTTCTTTGTCAAACCTTATAAAAATTTTATCGATACAGCTCGAACATCTGCTAGCCTCAGTGAATAAATTTATGTCAGAGTTAAATAAATCCTAAAAATGTTGAGTAATTTTAAATAAATTACATATATTTCTTTGTCAAACCTTATAAAAATTTTATCGATACAGCTCGAACATCTGCTAGCCTCAGTGAATAAATTTATGTCAGAGTTAAATAAATCCTAAAAATGTTGAGTAATTTAAAATAAATTAAATATTTTAAAATTTCTTTGTCATACTTATTAAAATTTTATCGATACAGCTCGAACATCTGCTAGCCTCAGTGAATAAATTCATGTCAGAGTTAAATAAATCCTTAAAATGTTGAGTAATTTTAAATAAATTACATATATTTCTTTGTCAAACCTTATAAAAATTTTATCGATACAGCTCGAACATCTGCTAGCCTCAGTGAATAAATTTATGTCAGAGTTAAATAAATCCTAAAAATGTTGAGTAATTTTAAATAAATTACATATATTTCTTTGTCAAACCTTATAAAAATTTTATCGATACAGCTCGAACATCTGCTAGCCTCAGTGAATAAATTTATGTCAGAGTTAAATAAATCCTAAAAATGTTGAGTAATTTTAAATAAATTACATATATTTCTTTGTCAAACCTTATAAAAATTTTATCGATACAGCTCGAACATCTGCTAGCCTCAGTGAATAAATTTATGTCAGAGTTAAATAAATCCTAAAAATGTTGAGTAATTTTAAATAAATTACATATATTTTTTTGTCAAACCTTATAAAAATTTTATCGATTCAGCTCGAACATCTGCTAGCCTCAGTTAATAAATTCATGTCAGAGTTAAATAAATCCTAAAAATGTTGAGTAATTTTAAATAAATTACATATATTTCTTTGTCAAACCTTATAAAAATTTTATCGATACAGCTCGAACATCTGCTAGCCTCAGTGAATAAATTTATGTCAGAGTTAAATAAATCCTAAAAATGTTGAGTAATTTTAAATAAATTACATATAT
>CM060245.1:8317602-8380862 GCA_030555515.1 Acutogordius australiensis
TATCAATGACTGAAAATTGTTGGGAATTTTTTTTTCTACTGTCAATAGTGGATGCATCATATGTTAATAGAGAATTTTAATATTTGCAAAATTATTTAAAATTAGTATTTTTTCTCGCTTTGTTAAAGGTTAAACATAAAGACGCGTTGGGACGGCAATATGACCTTAATTTATGTTTATCACAGACTCTCAATCCGTTCAAAATAGCTGATTGGGTAATGTGTTATATGAAATATGTTTTTGTGATTTCAACTTCTAAGGAAACAATTTATTTAGGATAAATTCAAACGAGCGGTCAGACAAGGCGCTAAAGCCTATATTAAAAATCTTATAATTGTTCTAAAAATATTTTACGCTTGTTTCATCCGGCCCTCATCATATATGACCATCAAAAAATGGTAAGAATCAATATTAAATTGTAAAAAACGAAATATTTCAGTTGAGATATTTTTAATTATTTTTCATACTTCTATTGTTTATAATATTTAAATAAGTGTTTAAGAAGCAGTCTGAGTGTATTTTCATTATAAAAATGGATAAAAAACATTTTTTATGTTTAACTAAATTGTCGTTTCATTCTTAGTAATTATTTTTTATTTGTTGATTTTATTTTTTTGAAAAATCTATAAAGATAAAGACAGCTCAAAATTTACATGTCAATTTTAATTTGTATACTACATCTCGATAAGAAACACAAGTGAAAGGTATCAGGGTTTACAAGAAGCTTATTGATATTTTGGTGGCGCCTGATTACATCGTTTGGACATATATTTATAAACAAAAGTTGTTTAAAATCACAATAAATGGATTCTCGAGATGGCCTTCTCTCATACAGATATTTCGTCTTCGATTTTGCTACTTTCAATTCAAAAAAAATGATAGATTTTGCGACCTCGAGAATACCAAAACGTTAAAAAATTTTAGTTTTGTTAATATTAAAATTTATAGTTTATATTTATTTAATTACGTAAAAATATGCCAATTGTAATAAACTCTAAATTTAACAAAATACATGGCACACCAGGATAGCCGTGATGCTGGTTTATGGAAATTAGATTAAAAGTTTAAATTTATCAATTTAAATGTTTATAATGTATAAAACTGGACAACAATATTTGGACGACCCTAAACATCATTTATGGCAACTATGGTATTTGGTCAAGTTGGCGCTGATCACTAATATGAAATCAGAAAATTTTAGCCAATGCCTCAGATTTTTAATTATTCGGTGTCAAAGGTGTGATTTTTTTGGGGTATTTTGGGCTTCCATATCATGTTGTTGTTCCTAAGCCGTGCGCTTGAAAAATGATGAGGTAGGCTCTGAGGTGTGAGCGAGTTTGGAGGCGGCTAAGATGGGTTTTGTCCATAGATCTAGGGGATTTATGGACGTCCCACGTGAGGGGCACGATAGCCAATGTAGAAGTTTGTCAGTCGTTGCTTCTTATCATAAAACCTATGGGTAGTTACAAAAGCTTAAAAATATATTTAGATAATGGAAACTTTTATTATTAATGTAAGGCGTTTTAATTCTTTTATAATTTTTTTTATTTTTTCACTTTTATAAAATTAGTGGTTTTCGTCATAAAATCCCTTTTTTGATCCTAAATAACTTGAAAGTAAATTGCTAATAATTTTAGGTAATAATAGATATGTTTTTTTATACTGAATATGCCAATAGATTGTTTGGTAAATTAATAGTTAAATAAATTTTGTAAATTTTTTTTCGAACTTTGGACGCTGATTAAAAAGGATTGGAGGCATTGGAAAAAAACAACATGAAATAGTAATCGCAAGAAAATTCTCTACAAAACCCTCGAAAAATTCTGTGTTGTTTTTTTTGTTGTCCAGTGTAATTTATTCAATATTTTTGTTTTAGAGTTTTTGTTTAACAATTTTAAATTTTTAGACTAACTTACGAAGAAGAATCTGGAAATTAGTAGATATGGCCTCAATAGTTAGCTCATAAAGCTCAAGAATATGTTAACCTTGGTAGTGATAGTAATAATAATTATAATACTACAAACATATGACCTTAATTACAATTGGACTATCATCTGGGTAATAATATCGATAAACACTGGCTACTTTCTGAAGTACAATATCGCGCATCTCTGTTAAAAAAATAGTGCTTTTTTAGTTGTTTTGACACACGAAATAATTTTAATAAGTTTTTTATTTTCGACTCAATTTCAGGCTAAAACATATCACCTTAATTTTGAAAACAAAGGCAAATTCACCAATTATACATTATCATTATATAATAATTTAAAACATTTACCTCTATTATCAAGGTAATAAGTCTTCACTAGGTCTCTGGAGGCGTTTACACTCTTTATATAACAATAAACATATTATTCATAAGGGTGTCAAATAACCAAACTTTGCATATTTAAAAAATTCAAAAACTAAGCCCACAAAAAATTTATGAAAGTTTGGAGAAGTTAAAAAAAATGTGTCTCATGGATTAATATTTTCAATTTTACTAATTGTTATAGAAAAGAACAGGTCACTACAGCACAGAATAGCCAATATATGGCAAAATTAAAATGCCTAAAAACAACTAATTTTTTTTTATAATAATTACATGTAATCAAGCTCCGACATCCACATTTTTGCTATATAAATATTATTGCACTTTGACTGCCATAACACAATTTTTAATTTCTAGCTACATTAAAAATTTTATTTTTTTAAATGTTTATCTGGCTCAGTTTTATCACGTAAAAGGTAATTAAAAATAAAAAATAGCTTAATCCAATTTAAATTATTTTTTATATATATAATTTGCCAAAATTCCAAAATATTAAAAATTTGAAAATACATATATATAAATAATATATATTTAAAAATAATTCTAAAATTGTGTAAAGTTATGATGTTTTAATGATAACACTGGACAACATAATAACATAAACGATATTTATAGGTCTTTGTTCTTTTGTGGAAATCATGATGGCGCTTTTAGTTTATAATGCCTCCAAAAAATTTTAACCTTCAAGTCCAAAAGTAATTTTTGAACTATAAAAATTTAAAAAAAATGGGTGCCGTTGGTTAGGGTTAGGGGAACCAACCTGCAAAAACCTAATAACTTGCCTACATTCGCTCTATAAACCATTGGCCAACGCGTTAGCATTGGACAATGGTTCAACTGTCTTGTGATTTTTTTTTCAACTGACTTACGTTTTATTTTTTTTTTTATTTTTGGGGTGAAATGTACTGTTTAAATATAGAAAATTTGATCAATTTAAACTTGTATGATTGACCTAAACTTTATAATCAAATTAAAATTTAGGTAAAAAAAATTTTTCTTATGTTAAATTACTGTTATTTTATCGAATGTATTTAGTTTAAATAACTTTTTAGTATTTTATGATTTTCTAATAATATAGGATGTAAAAGGCCTTAAAAATATGAAAAGAACAAAGATAAAAACGCACATGGATAATTGAAATCATGTTCGTAAATTAATCATTTTTCGTGTCCTACAAGAACCAAATCACCTTTCACTACTTGCCAGCCTACTTAAGTTTTTTTAATAAAAGAAAATGTGGCCTCACAACTCGAAGTCGAAGAGATAAATGAAAAACATATAGAAAAAATGTTAAATGCAACGTATCTTTGTAATCATTGAAAAATTTAACAAAATCATTAGTAACACATTTTGTAATTATTAAGTTTTTTTATTTAAAATTTTTTTGCTACGTCAATTTCTTTAGATTCAATATTACTTAAGGCTCTAATTTATTAATAACTAATTAGATTTTCTTTTATCTAAATAATTATTGTCTTTAAAAAGGTATTATATATATCAAAATTTTTAAATAAATTTGTAAATGTATTTGTATTTTATAATTGTTTAATTTTTTTAAAAATGGTGTATTTTTTTTATTAAATGTATAAAATAATGAAAGAAAATTAAGTAAATTAAGTACTGAAAATAATTGTCAATATCTTTATTAAAAAAATCAGTAATTTTTATTTATTGATATCTGATGAGAAGTTTAAATGTTTTTAAAATAATAATTTAGATAATCATGGGAGCAAATTTAATTTAATGGGTGGGGAAGGGCAAAAATATTATACGGATTTTGGGGGAAGAAAGAAAAAAAATTTTTTTGGTGGAGGGGGGGGGGCAATGCTCCCCAAAAGGGGTTTAGAATTTTGCATGTATTATACTTTGGGGATTTTGATGATTAACGCTGTCAATATTTAATTATTAAACATATATTTAATAATTTTTTATGTCTGAACTCTAATTTTTTAGTTAAAAAGATAATTGGAACTTGTTTACGTATTAATTTTCTAGGGTAATTTTCATAAAGACAACCTTTAAAACAATAAACTTAATGATATAGAATTGAAAACGATATTTAACAATAACATTGAAATTGGCCAGATGGGACAGAAACATTTGGCTGCCTTATCCCCTCCCAAAATTCTGGCTAGCGCTTACCTAAAAATTGTTTGAAAACTGGCCAGATTCTAGCTTTTCCGTTTTAGGGGGGCAAAAAAAACTCGTGGGGGGGGGGGGGGGGGCAGATATTTTTTTTTACCGCCTTCGGCGGCAAAATTGGCCGTGACCTTCGGTCACGGCAATAAATATACATGTACATCTATAGAATCCATGTTCAAAATTTTTTAACAAATTAATAGTACTTTATTAAATTCATAAAATAAAAAAAATGATTGCGTTTATAATTTGGATGTGTGAGTTAAAATTAATTGTTTTCACTAATATCAATTGCTTAATAAGATAGGAGATTTGGAAATTAATTTTAAATATAATTTTATCATTTGGTATCAATACGCATGAAAATTAAAAATATGATATATATGAATGAAATGAATTTCATAAAACTTTGGATTTTGAAAATGAATAGTAAAATAAGATTGATTATCATGAAAACAAATTGTATAAGTATGCTAATTTGAAAGAATATATATGAAAATGGTTTTATATAACTTGTAATTAATATTAGGGTAAAAAATTAAATAAAACATGAACATAAACGTTAAATGCGCATAAAAAAAATCGCAACCATGTCTTAAAATAGTAAATAATTAGCTGATTATGAGCAGTGTTTTTAATTAATCTGACAATTATATGCTAAAGGTTGTTTTGATTAAATTATAAAATTCATCAAAATTCAACGCCCCAGTATATGATTTTTCGTGTCTTAGAAGAACCAAATCACCTTTACGCAGGTCACTACTTATCAGCTAGAAGTTATCATCCTTCTTATAGAATATGTGGCCTCACAACTCGACGTTGAAGAGCCAATTAACAAACTTATAGGAAAATAAATAGATTAGAAAACGCATCTTTGTAATCATATAAAAATTTATCAAAATCATTAGTAACACATTCGTTGTAATTATTAAGTTACTTAATAAAAAATTTTTGGCTACGTCAATTTCTTTAAATAATGAATTTTTATTAATATTACTTATTTTTAAAAGAGGCTTTAAATTATTTATAGCTAAAATAAATTAGTCAAATTTATAAAGGTAATCTAAAGATTTTAAATAACTATCGGTAAATAATCTATTATTAAAAGAATCAATATATAAATTAATAATATTAAAATTACTTTTTACTTCATCAATATTTAAAATATTTTCAAATGAGTAGAAAATAAATAAAAATCAGAAAAATCTTTAGGTTTAGTATTTCTTTTATCCATAGATAAATTATTGTCATTTAAAAAAGTATTAATATCAAAACAATTTTTGAATAAATCTTTAGATGTATATTTATTTCTTAATTGTTTAATTTCTAACCAACAATGGTGTATTAAATCAGAAGTTTTAGAAACTTAAATCGTGCATTTAAATTGATTTAATTATTTTTAATAAATAAAATAATTTTTCAATTAAATACAAAATAATAAATAGATGATTATAAATATGGTCAAAAAACTCCATTTCGGCCCTGTGACCTGAAGATAAAAGTTTTTTAATTTTTAATTTTTAAAAGAATATTAAATATTTTTGTGTAATTTTCAAAAAAAATGACACCACCGATGGGGCAACAGCCTGGGTTTAGTTACGCATTCCCTATCTTCCTTGATTGCATCATGTTGAAAAAATTTATAAAGGAAAGAAAAAATCAAAAAAAAAATTTCCTTTACTTAAAATTTCAAGAAAATTTTTTACAACAAGATTCACTCGGTGGTTCAAGCAGTGAATATATGGGACATGGTGCCCAACTATTTTGCTTAGAAATACTTACAACCTTTTTCCCTTGGCATTACGTTCGCCCCATCGTATCAATGTGCGATCAGGTTCTTTAGTTCTAGATTATATTTTATCTTAAGATCAGGCCCGATTCTAGCTTTTCCATTTTAGGGGGGCAAAAAAAAACCTCTTGGGGGGGCAGAAAAATTGGACGTGACCTTCGGTCACGGCAAAAAATATACATGTACAACAATAGAATCCATGTTCAAATTTTTTTAACAAATTAATAGTAATTTATTATATTCTTAAATTAAAAAAATGAGTTTATAAATTGAATATGTGAATTAGCATTAATTGTTTTAACTATCAATTGCTAAGAAACGAGATTTAAATTAATTGTAAGTATAATTTTATCATTTGGTATCATTGCGCATGAAATTAAAAATATGATATATGAATGATAAAAATGAATTATATAAAACTTTGGATTTTAGAAAAGAAAAGTGAAATAAGATTGATTATTATGAAAAAAAATGTATAAGTATGCTAATTTGGAAGAATATATTTGAGAAAAACACTGGTTATATATAACTAGTTATTAATATAAGGGTAAAAAATTAAATAAAACATGAACATAAACGTTGAATGCGCATAAAAAAAGTTTGCAACCATGTTATAGTAAGCAATAGTTAGCTGATTATGAGCAGTGTATTGATCAAACTATTTTATCTTAGAAGATTTTATTTAAATTACAATATTCATCAAAATTCCCCTAGTTAATGATTTTTCGTGTTTAAAAGAACCAAATCATCTTTAAGCAGGTCACTAATTGTCAGCCGTTATTATCCTTCTTAAAGAAGAAAATGTGGCCTCACAACTCGACGTTGAAGAGCCAACAAACTTATAGGAAAAATGTTAAAAAGATTAGAAAACGCATCATTGTAATCATATAAAAATTTAACAAAAACAATAGTAACACATTCTTGGTAATTATTAAGTTTCTTATTAAAAAATTTTTGGCTACGTCAATTTCTTTAGATAATGAATTTTTATCAATATTACTTATTTTTTAAAGAGGCTCTAATTTATAATATATCCATAAGGATAATCAAATTTATAAAGGGAATCTAAAGATTTTAAACAACTATTATCGGTAAAAAACTATTATCAAAATATAAATAAATCAATAATATTAAAATAAATACTTTTTACTTCATCATTAATATTAAAAATATTTTCACTTATGAGTAGAAAATATATAAAAATCAGAAAAATCTTTAGGTTTAGTTTTTCTTTTATCCATAGATAAATTATTGTCATTTAAAAAAATATTAATATCAAAACAATTTTTGAATAAATCTTCAAATGTATTTTATTTCTTAATTGTTTAATTTCTAACAAACAATGGTGTATTATATCAGAAGTTTTAGAAATATAAATCGTTCTGCATTGAAATTGATCTATAATTATTTTTAATAAAAATAATTTTTCAATTAAATACAAAAAAATAAATAGATGATTATATATATGGTCAAAAAACCCGGATTCGGCCCTGTGACCTGTAGATATAAAAGTTTTTTTATTTTTAATTTTTTAAAAGAGTATTAAATATTTTTAATTTTTAAAAAAAAGGGAAGAAAAAATATTAAAAAAACCTTTCCCATCACTTAAAATTTTAAGACCATCGTTTGCAACAAGATGCAATCGGTGGTATGCAAAGAATATACGGGACATGGTGTCCAACCATTTTGCTCAGAAATACTTAAACACCACCTTTTTCCCCAGATATTACTTTCGCCCCATTGTAGCATTGTGCGATTAGGTTCTTTGGTTCTAGATTATATTCTAACAAAAGATTACTGTTAACTGAGAATTTTTAGGCATCTTTATGAAATGCTTTCACAAATATAAACCTTTCTGTAAAATCAAATTTTTCTATATATGTTAGTTTGATCTTTCATGCGGTTAAGAAGTATTAATGAATAAAAACACTTTTAAAAAAAGTAAATCAAGATAACATTTTTTAGATATTTTTGACGGAGCAAATTTAATTATATTATGTGGAAGAAATAAAATTACTATGTATTTTTGGGGAGGGTGTTAAAATGACCCATAGTGGTAAGGTCTAAGATTATTCCTGTAAGTATGGTTGAGTCCTTCTAGATGAGGCTAGGTTTAGGGAATGCCTAACCCTAGTAGATTATACAGTAGAAAACCCAATTCAAATCAATCTTTATGATAAACAAAAGAACATACGCATCAAATGATAATCACATAATCATTATCTAGACACCATCGGCCTTAACAAAATCTCTCTTTTCCTGCAAATCAAATAAGGGTCCTTTAAACCAAATACAATATTTTTAGTTTGCCATTGGCCGCATTATGCGAATGCACAGCCTTAGTAAAATAAATTACTTTAAATGGTCATAATGACATGGGACTTATTTGACTTAAATAGCGTCAAGCCCTAGGACTTATGTGTCTTACCTAATGTCAAACCCTAACTATTATCTCAGTCTTCTTTTATCCAATCCCCTTTCCTTCCAAAAAAAATATGGGCAAGAAACAATGTTAAGCCGCAGTGTTTACAATCCAACATAGTTGCATAAAATATAATATATGAATAAAAAATAAATTTAAAAAAAAAATGTAGAAAAAAAATGTAGGAGAAAAGAGTTACGTAAGAGAAAAGAGTTTGTAAAAAGAATTTGGCCAAATTTGAAAAAAAAAATAAAATCTGTATAGCTAACCAGGTTCTACCCAATCTACCCACCATGATGTCAGGTTACGGCAAGTATGAATTTGAAAGTATACGTACACCTATAATCTCTTCTGAATGTCATCTGTAAACTACAGTATGACCAAGAAGGCACTCTTCTGAATGTCAAACACAGTATGACCAAGAAGACTCTCTTCTGAATGTCATCTGTACACAGTAAGACCAAGAAGGTAAGGTGTAACTTTCACATACTACCAAACAAAAACCAAATCATGGGCATTCTGATTGAGGTATATTCCCATCAAACTAATTCACTCAGTCTTCTAAGTTATTTTGCAAAATAAAATATCAAAAACATTGATAAATATTTAAAATTGGTATAAAAAAACCTTTCAACTTTCAATCTCAGCTTTTACTATTTTATATAAATTAATTTCTGCTTTGCAGCAAAAATAAAAATTTGGTGCTAAAAATTTTGGTAATCTTTCACAATATCCTACAACATACTTAATTTAAAAGATAAAATCATAATTGCTAATTATAAAAGAGTTATACATATTTAATTAGATATATTTAAACATCATGTTATCATTTTTAATAAAATTTTAATATAAAAATAAAATACTAAAGTAATACTAAATATAATGTTCTTTGCGTGTAGAAATATTTAAAGATAAAAATTGTTTAATAAAATTAAAGTATTAAAAATACTGAAGTGTGCACATAAAGGTATGATGTTCATTGGTCATCTTCCCATATTCTAACTTTCTCCAAAACATTATTTATTCATTCATATATTGCAATTTGGCATCTATATTTGTGCTATTCACAACTTCACAAATAACTTCTTCTTTGTTCATCAAATATTTCTTCTTTGATACAAATACTTTCTTCTTAATTGCTGATATACCATATTTTGAAACTTATGAGATTCAATGATCACCAATAAGTCCCATGTCATTATGACCATTTAAAGTAATTTATTCAGTCTTCTAAGTTACTTTGCAAAATAAAATATCAAAAACATTGATAAATATTTAAAATTGGTATAAAAAAACCTTTCAACTTTCAATCTCAGCTTTTACTATATATAAATTAATTTCTGCTTCGTGGGTTCAGATCCCACTTCTGACACCAATGTTAAAATGACCCATAGTGGTAAGGTCTAAGATTATTCCTGTAAGTATGGTTGAGTCCTTCTAGATGAGGCTAGGGTTAGGGAATGCCTAACCCTAGTAGATTATACAGTAGAAAACCCAATTCAAATCAATCTTTATGATAAACAAAAGAACATACGCATCAAATGATAATCACATAATCACGTCTTATCTAGACAGGGGGCAAATTCAATTTTTTTTGGGGGGGCAAACATAAAATTACTATGTATTTTGGGGGGGGGGGGGCAAACAAAAACTTTTTGGGGGGGGGGGCACTGCCCTCCCAAAAGGGGTCTAGAATCGTGCCTGCTTAAGATTGATGACAAGTGACAAAATTTCTTAGGCATCATATCTATGAATTGCTTTCACAAAAATAAAGCTTGGTAAAAAAAATTTTCTATATATATTTCTATGTTAATGTGATCTCTATTGCGGATGAGAAGTATTAATGAATAAAAACTCTTTTAAAAAAAGTAAATATTTTTAAGATAATATTTTTTAGATATTTTTGACGTAGCAAATCTAATTATATTATGTGGAAGAAATAAAATTATTATGTATTTTTTTGGGGGGGGGGGGGGCAAATTCAAAATTAAAACTTTTGGGGAGGGGGGGCCAATCAAAAACTTTTGGGGAGGCACTGCCTCCCAAAAGGGGTCTAGACTCGTGCCTGGAAATAACTAACCATGTAAAAATTAATTTTCGGAGAAAATTTACATTTAGTTAGTTACCTAATTAATATTTAAATATAAACTGTCAATTTCGTAACTTGCATAGAATGATTATATCTCTTAAATATGTTGGAATCGTTAATTTAGGTTAAAAAGCTACAAAGATAAACTAGACTATAAATTATATTAGTTTGAAAATATAATATATTTTTCTGATGGTGGATAATTATATTTTAATGTCTATGCGATTCGAAAATTTTAATAAATTTTTTTAAGAGATTTTACAGTCATATGTTGTAATCTATACTTTAATTATAATTTTCTTATTTTGTGGAGAAGGTTTTGCATGGCTTTTTTTATCAAAATAAATAATCATATCTAATTTTTATCCGATACAATTTTTGTGATGGATGCAACAGTCAGAATGTAAATCTCAGAAAAACATTTTTAGAGAAAATTTTAAGTTTTAATTGTATTTCAATTTAAAATTTTGTAAACATTTTTGTTTGACTTTTGGAATATTGAATTAATTTGTGTTTAAAATAGTCAAAAAAATAAAAATTTTATATGATAAGGCAAAATTGACCAATTGAACATATTGACTGCTTTCAATAATTTTTTTTGAGAGAAGTTACAGTCATAAGTTGTAATCTATACTTTAATTATAATTTTCTTATTTTGTGTAGAAGGTTTTGCAGTTTTATTTATTAAAATAAATTATCCCATCTAATTTTTAGCCGATACAATTTTTGTGATGGATGCAACAGTAACAAATGCGGCAGAATGTCAATCTCAGAAAAACATTTTTAGAGAAAATTTTAAGTTTTAATTGTATTTCAATTTAAAATTTTGTAAACATTTTTGTTTGACTTTTGGAATATTGAATTAATTTGTGTTTAAAATAGTCAAAAAAATAAAAATTTTATATGATAAGGCAAAATTGACCAATTGAACATATTGGCTGCTTTCAATAATTTTTTTTGAGAGAAGTTACAGTCATAAGTTGTAATCTATACTTTAATTATAATTTTCTTATTTTGTGTAGAAGGTTTTGCAGTTTTATTTATTAAAATAAATCATCCCATCTAATTTTTAGCCGATACAATTTTTGTGATGGATGCAACAGTAACAAATGCGGCAGAATGTCAATCTCAGAAAAACATTTTTAGAGAAAATTTTAAGTTTTAATTGTATTTCAATTTAAAATTTTGTAAACATTTTTGTTTGATTTTTGGTTAAAATAACGAATATTGAATTAATTTGTGATTGAAATAGTCAAAAAATAAAAATTTTATATGATAAGGCAAAATTGACCAATTGAACATATTAGCTGCTTTCAATAATTTTTTTTGAGAGAAGTTACAGTCATATGTTGTAATCTATACTTTAATTATAATTTTCTTATTTTGTGTAGAAGGTTTTGCATAGTTTTATTTATTAAAATAAATAATCACATCTAATTTTTAGCCGATACAATTTTTGTGATGGATGCAACAATAACAAATCCGGCAGAATGTCCTCAGAAAAACATTTTTAGAGTAAATTTGAAGTTTTAATTGTAATTACATTTAAAATTTTGTAAACATTTTTGTTTGACTTTTGGTTAAAATGATGATTATTAAATTAATTTGTGTTTAAAATAGTTAACAAATAAAAATTTTTATATGATAAGGCAAAATTAACATATTGGTTGATCAGCAGCCAAGAATTAGTTCCGATTAAAAAATTATTATTACAAGTTTTGACAAGTTTATCAACCCTTCTTTTTAAACGTAACTAATATTATATTTAAATAGGCGGAGCAATAAAACACTTAAAATGGCGGATCCAAGCTGACTTTTTAAACAAAAAATTTTTATGGAAGTTTAATGTTTTGATGGATAAGATTCAAACATTATGACATGCAAATTTTAACTAAATGGAAGTTCTTAAAATTATTAGGTAATATTTCCCTGCAAAATATTTATATAATTTGATAAATGCAAAATTAGCATTTTCAAGGATTGCCATTTTTTTAGATTTATAGATACGGTTTATTTACTTTAGTTTTTAAGGTGTCTCCTCTTTCAATGGGTGTATTTAATAGAATAAAGAAAATTTGAAGAAAATGTAGATTTCATTCATTTAATAATCAGGCTCACTGCTACATAACCTCGAGAACGCTATATAAGTGAAGGGAGTCGCGGTTATGCATTTAAAAACCGTAAATTTCCTGACTGTTAATGGTGAAATAAGTTTAATGTGGCTCAAAAGCCCTACCGAAATTTTTGGCCGCCTTTAGGGGAGAGCGGGGCGAGATGGTTGTTTTTTCAATATTTGATCATAACTTTTTTTTAATTGATCTATTCAATCATGGTATATTTCAAAAGATAGGTATTTTAAAACTGTAATAGAATCATATAAACTTTAATTCAAACTGATATATTTTAACAGATAATTCGAGTCAAAAAAATTATTTTTTTTCGCCACTTCGCCCCAACAACGGGGTGAAGTGGTGTATAAAGGGGGCGAGATGGTTGGTTAAAAAAAGTTCATAATAAAGAATCCATGGTAAATTCGTGCAGCTTCTAGTATATATTCTACTAGATTTTTTCTTCTTTAGATAAAAAAATAAATTTATAGTCCTTATTAGAAGCATACTAATATCTTCTTCTTATAGTTGATTCGCTAATGTTATATCTTAACATAATAATATAATAGATCACTTTTTAAAATTTAAGCAATATTTATATTATTGCCGGTTTTTAATTCCTTTAAAGCTAATTGTATGGTATTTTCGTTTGGTAAACACGTTTTTCGTTTGTAATTTCTCTTATTAATAAACAGCTGATAAAAATTAAAAAAACCATCTCACCCCCAACCACATTGCCCCACACCCTCTTTGATCTATAAAATCAATATATTTAAATAATTTAGCGTTTTTAGGAGGCTTAACATATAGAATAGTTGAATAACATTTTTTTTTAAATAGAAAAACCCTATATTAGTTATTTATTTCATTGATATTTTGACCAAGCGTGACAATACAAAAGTTTTTTCAATGAAAAGTGCCTAAAAAACAGTTTATTTACCATATTTTTTTAATAAGAGGTTTTTAGAATTTTTTTTCTCAAATTCAGGTTATGCTTATCAAAATATATTTTAGAACCCAATTTCAACCAATTGAATTTTACAGTGCCTAAAATATTTGAAAAAATCACTTCGCCCCATCCGCCACCTCGCCCAGCTCTCCCCTAAGTATATAAAATGTTTATATTTATAATAATGATAGAAATTATTTTGGTTTCTTTATAAAATATCCAGTTTTTAAGGTTGATAATAGCCAAAAATTATTTTTTATTTCATATTATTTTTTTTATGAATATTTTTTTAAATGTTCTACCCGACCTAAAAACATAATTTATCAATAATCACATGATTTATTAAATGCAATATATAAAAATGAGAAAAAGTTTTAACTTTTTAGATTTTTTTGAACTTTGTGTGAAATAAAATTTGCAAAATTTCCTAATGATAACACTAGTTGATAAAAGAGCACGTATTTTTCTTAAAAATGATAAAAAAATAAATTGGTTTTAAACTCAGGTTTAAAATTAAGGTCCGTATAGATCCCACTCTCATTCGCGTTACAAATTTCTCACCCTACCATTCGCGAGTGTAAAAGCGAGGAACCAAAGATTTTAATTTTTTTTAAAAGCAAATAAATAAAAAAATTTTGTAAGTTTGTTAAAAAAAATTAAGCTTATACCTTTGGATATAATTTATGAAACACAAATTATAGGTCAACGATTTTTTGAGCGTTATGATTAACTACAGAAATTACTGCCATCTTGAGGAATATCAAATCCTACCGTTTTTCCTAATCAAAAAGTAGTTATAAATTTTAGAAAAAAGGTCAAAAAACCAAAAAAGATTCAGAAACAAAAATAAATTGAAATGTTTTATTTACATATTCACAATATACCGTTGAATTTAAACATTAAATAATATTTTTATTAAAAACATTTAATATAACGTGTGGTATTTAAGTTTAGACGCGAAATATTTTGTATAACTGCCGATGTTAGAGCTTGGTATATTTATAAAGCTTATTTTTTATTATTTTTGATTAAAAATATAAGTTACAAGATATTTTATATGCAAAAAATTTTAAATTTTTTTGGGAATATACAGATCTGTCATTTTAGTCAAAAAAGAACTTTTTCCGTTATAGAAAGCGAGCTAAAGCCAGAAGAAACTAAGAAAAAAAATATATATATATGAGTTTAAGGCACCATGGGGATGCATTTTTTTATGTTTTCATAAAATTCACGTTTCTATTTGATATTTGTTGACCTGTGTTATTCATAATTGGGAAAATAGAGCCAATAGCTTAAATGTGAAGTTGTATTTGTAATTTGTATGATCTTTTAAAATATAGACATCATATTTGTCGAGGAGAAAATAGAATAAAACATAAGTTTAATAAAGTAAAAATTTACTAATTCAAGATCTAAGGGCTATTACATTAATCATAACCTGTGGGAAGACTAACTTAAAATGCAAAAATAGGATAGATTTAAAATTTTTTTAAATTGACCTTATAATATATATCCCAGAGTCAATTTATTTTAATTCTAACTTCTTCTAGTTTTCTTTTATTTTAAAAAATTTAAATATTTTGTTTATATACATTAAGTGAATCATATTTTTTTTAATACTTAAAGATATTAAACTTGCTTGGGATTAAAACCTTCCCTTGTGATTAAAACCATCAACAGTTTTTCCCTAATCAAGTTTTGTCAGCTATAAATTAAATTTTTGTATATTAATTAAAGCAAAAAGATTTTAAAAACAAAATAAATTTTTTCCTTATTCACAGCATATAAGCTGAAAAATTGTTGCAAAAGTTAATAAATAATGTTCATAAACAAATTTTTTCAATTTACCTCATAAAATTTTTTTAAACCTTTTAATTGGGATGTGGTTCGAATCTCAAATCATTTAACATTTTTGAAAAACACCATCACTGCTTGTACTAGGGTAACTATGGCACTGCATGAAGCCATTGCCAGAGGCGCTTTTACGATAATATTGAGTCTTTATAAGTTTTCTGAAACATATAGCCCAGTGTCAATAAAATATAAAAATAACTTTAAAACAAACAAATTTTTAACTTAGGCGGTAGTAATACTTTTTTACAATATGGGCTTTAAGAGTTACTATTATATTCAAATTAAGGCCTCAAAAGAATTATTCTATAGATGTATGTTTTTAAATTTGTAAATCAAATGGGTCTTGACCTTAAAAGAGCACAGATTTATAAAAATAACGTAATTATCTTCCCTCAGATTGAAATTTGAAAATCACCCAGCGTATTAAGATTGTTAAAATAGCATACAATATGGCAATCTCTTCTGGCCATTATAAATTGGCCAGTGTCAGAAAAAAATGATCGTGTTCACAATAACACAAGTCAATAATTTTTTGAGAGTTATGATAACTACAGAGATCAAACTTGCCATCAGAGGGAATATCAAATCTATTTACGGTTTTCCTAATCAAATTTTGTTAAACAGTTATAAACATTCTAAATTTTAGAAAAAAAGGTTAAAAGACCAAAAAAGATTCAAAAACAAAAATAAATTAAAATTTTATTTTAGCATCTTTGGAATATAAACTATTAAAATTTTCAAATAATATTCTTATTAAAAACCGATAATATATCGTGTCGTATTTTAGTTTAAACGCGAATTCCATTATTTGTGATTAAACATATAAGTTACAAGGATGCAAAAAAGATTTTTAGATAATTTATGTTTAAGGTATATATCTGTTAATTTGGTCAAAAAGGCCATTTTTCGATATAAACGGATCTAAGGAGCCAAAGACAGAGAAGAAGTGTAATGTTTGTTATGTTGCAAGATAGTATGCATAACACAGATCAACAAATATTAAAGGCATATGAAAATATATAAGAATGTATTCCCACTGGCATTATCTCTTACTCATAAATATTTCTTTTTTCTTAGTTTCTTCCAGCTTCGGCTCCTTACTTCCGTCCAGGGCTGTTAAAAATTCCGAACGTTCCTTCCCCTTTCCGTACAAAGGAATTCCTTCCTATTTTCCTATAGTACGGAACTCGGGAGGAACTCCGATTTTTCTTTAATTTTGACTCCGGGAACGTTCCCAGAAACCTTAAAATGCATGTTATTAAAGCAAATTTACATACTATCTAGCATATGTTATTAACTTAAAAAACTAAGCTATTATTGTTAGATCTCAAGCCCTATTTGATGACGCAGTGTGACCCAGATTTGACTTTAAACTCTCTAAGCATATTTTCGAGGGCCTACCGCCAAGTATTTTATTAAATAGTGTACTTTTGTAATTACTAAAAAAGCCCCTCATTTGAACTTGAACCTGGACTCTTTGGATTAAGAACCAAGATTATCACCACTACGCTACAAACCAACTTTTATAAAATCAAATAAATTTCTATTTATAATAAAAATTGTTATAGTTGTACAATTATAAATTTTTAATGATGTCTAAAAATAGTTTTGTGTTGGCTTAAAATTTACTATGAACTTAGAGTAAAGTGAAAATACTACTTAATCTTCTAGTACTTTACCCTTTATTGTTAAAATTTTGGGGTTTCAATTCATTTTGCTTTTTTATTTTAAAATTTGCTTTTCCGAGAATTTTTATTTAAATTTTAGTCGAATAATTTCTGGATGGAAAATTTTTCATCTAAACAATTTGTTCCTCAACATACAACAAAACATCTGGCAGAAAATGTAATTTTTGTGGCAAAACTTATAGCATGTCAACATCAACAGGTAATTTAGCATTTTTTAATTTAGATCATATAAAAAATCACCTAATTAAGAACCAACCCAAGTAAAAAACGTGTATGAAACTTCTATTACTCACCACATCACCGAAAAACAAAATAATTTAGTCAATACACTAATTGTTAATTTGATAATCGGTAATATCTGTTTGTATTTAAAATCATTAAATATCCCAAAATTTTTAAGTTTTATATACAAGATTGCAACCTGCCCTTCACGTTCATCGAGAAGCCAACTCTAGCGTATTTGCTGCATTATTTAAATCGCGAGGTGTGTCTATGGACCCATCAAAAAGTCAAAATGGTTGTGGAAGAAAAATACCTGGACAAAAAAGGTCATTTGATTAGTTATCTGTCAAAATGCAAATATGTCAGTCTAACTAGTGATATCTGGAGTGGAGTGAATCAAGAATCTTTTATTTTAGTGACAGGATTATGCCTTCTCCCAGATCACACAAATAAACATGTTATTTTAGATATTGCTCCACTGATGCATCCGCATACCGGTCAAGATATTTATGTTTGGTGGAATGATGTTTTAACAAAATACAACATACTAAATAAATGTGTCTCAATAACTACAGACAATGGTAATTTACAATATGATTAATGTTAGGAAAAAATATGGTTCATGCAGGTAAACTGCTAGAAAACAAGAATCAAATAACGCACATTAGGTATATTATATCATTAAATAAATATTTTCTAGGTGCGTCCTCCACATAATTAACCTAGCCGTTCAGGCAGGTTTAGCTAAATTGGCAGAGACCAAATTTAGCAGTGTGGATCTACTTGCAAAAAGATTGCATAGTAGTCCTAGGTTGATGGAATCTTATAAGCAAATAGGGATTCCATTAATTCCATTAATGATTCCTACAAGATGGAACAGTCGATTTCTACAAAAGTTTATGTAGAAGTAATTTAAAAAATTTAATATTTTAGAATTATTCTAAAATCGAAATGTTTTGTTCGATTAATAATATTGAACTCGCTAGTTATCATAAATTAATGGAGATACTGGATATAATGCAACAGTTTTATATGGCTACAAAACTCTTAGAAGGCCCCGAAGTTTCTTTGAGCTTCGGAGTGGCATCGTTTTTTTCGTTAATTAAAATTTTACAGGAGGTAAAAACTATACCAATCAGATACAGATCTTCACGATTGCATCGAGGCCATGCTGAACAAAATGATGGATTACAGTGTGTATTTAAGCTCATTTGAAGTTTATCCAAGCTGTATCCTTGATCCTCTTTAAAATTGTCCACACACCACCTTCAATTGTGATTCCATCATATGAAATTAAACTTAAATCACCTATCCTAGAAAAAGCAGCCACAATTGTTAGTCCATAAGATCAAACTCATAATAGTCTCATCGACACCTTATTTAATATTGACTAAATTTAATTTCAAAATCTCATATATATTTTCTAATATCTTGACATATTACAAATACGCCGGAGGATCAATTTAGTGACTATTTGTCCACAACTCCGATAACAAAGTCCTCATGCCCATTTAAATGGTGGCTAGATAATATAGTTTATTATCCAAGTTTATCGACTTTGGCTATAAAAACCAT
The DNA here is from genome assembly GCA_030555515.1 of Acutogordius australiensis. Classification (NCBI taxonomy): domain Eukaryota; kingdom Metazoa; phylum Nematomorpha; class Gordioida; order Gordea; family Gordiidae; genus Acutogordius; species Acutogordius australiensis. The sequence continues at coordinate 8,336,749 of CM060245.1, forward strand.
TCTGGCTTTGACTTCGTCAGCTGAGTCTGAAAGACTTTTCAGCAAAGCCGAAACATTGACTGAATACCGAAATGGCTTAAATGGTGAAACTGTTTAGATGTTGGCATTATTAAATTCCTGGTCTACATTAAAGCTTAATTAATATGTTTAACATCTATATATTATCTTATTGTTTTAATCATTTCAATAAAATGAACATATTTGAACTATTAAATTCCTGGTTTACATTAAAGCTTAATATGTTTAACATTTATATATTATCTTATTATTTTAATTATTTCAATAAAATGAACATATTTGAACTATTAAATTTGGTCTACATTAAAGCTTAATTAATATGTGTAACATCTATATATTATCTTATTATTTTAATCATTTCAATAAAAATGAACATATTTGAACGATTCTTGCAAAAATCTGAGTTACAAAATTTTCATAATTATATATATCTTACAATTCAACAAAAACAAATAACATCTAAAATTACAATATTCTATAATAATTATTTTACCAATTCTTATAATAAGAAATTTTTTTTTTACTTTTCCTTCCCCTCTAACCCCATTCAAAAAAATTTTCTAAGCAATTCAATACTTCCCTAAATTTTTAAAATAATTATCAAAGTGCATCAAATTTGTAGGTTTAAAAACAGATTTGTCAAATATTGACACGACAAACAAACAGAATTATTTACGCTATTCGAGATTACGTAAAAGACTTCAAAAAATGCGCCAAAACAAAAAATATTAATAAAATAATTTGGCACCGAAGCCTTTTAAGATGTAGGAAGAAGGAAAGGTTACACCCTGCTTTATTTATATATTTTTATTATTTAAAACCTAATTTTTGAGTTTTTTTTTGTATTTTTTGAATTGAAAAATTTTTATTGTCAAGTATATGATTGTACTGTCATCCTTATTCTTGGCGACTTTAGGAGGAATCCACATGGCACTGCCACCAGGTACACCTTATTAATTTGGTTTGAAAATTCTTGATCAAATTAAGGAAGGTTCATTGGGCAAGCAAATTAATTTTTTTTTGTTAAAATCAACCAAAAGATTATTAAATGGCGTTTAGATATTTTTCCAAATTAAAATTTAAGAATACAAATTGTAGATTTAATAAATAGTGCAAAAAATAATTAAGATAAGACATTTAATAAGAGTCCTAATAGGACATAAGAAATGAAATAATTTTACTTAAAAGAACTTCTATTTTATTTGAACTATCTTTCATCAAATGTCTCATTTTATAGATTGACATGCCATAAAAAAAGATTTTATAAATCAAAATAAATGAATTTAAAATCATAATATTTTTCGTTTTCCGTAGATTCTTCGGCAAATATTCTAAGTTTTGTAATGATTTCCTTTTCATCCAAGTGGCATGTTTTGCGACACTTCAAAAATACCTTAGAAAAAAATTAATTTTTTTTTCGTATTAATTTTTTTTGTACCTCAAATTTTTTATCTTTAACATGCGAATAGTAGGGTGACAAATTTGTAACACGAATGCTACAGTGATACGTACCCCAATTTTAAACTTTAAGATATCAAAAGTTTAATAGCTATACCTAATATTTAATTTTTTGAAGAAAAATACGTGCCTTATATAAACTAACATAAGTTACTATTAATAAATATTGCAAATTTTTTGACACAAATTAGAAAAAAAATCTGAAAAATTTGAATTTTTGATTTTTCCTTTACATTAAAAAAATTATGTCAATATATTAAATGTATCAATGTTTTTGAGCAAATCGTGTTTTTAGGCTTTAGAGCATATTTAGAAAATTTTATAGAAAAAAAAAATTTTAAATTAAAATATATTTTTGGCTATTATTTACCATAAGAAGATATTTCAAATAATAATAATTCATAGCATTATTATACAATACAAAAATTTTATTTACTTAATAATTAAAATTATTTAAAAAAGAACCATATTAGGTTGAAATTATTTAGGTTTAGGTTAACATTGAGGCAATAGCATGATCTTCAGCATAGAAATTGAGATTGTGGGGTTCATATATACTCCAAGAATTTCTTTTTTCTAAACAAAATTAATAGACTTAGACCAAATAAATATTAGTTTGTTATTATAAAAGAAAAAAGTCACAAAAATTAGCCCTAATTTAAATACAAAGATAATTTTTTTCAATATTTCTTTATTTTTGTTTTTTTTTTGTTTTTTATTATTTTTTTTTAAATTTTTAACAATTGTAGCTTTAAGTGTGATTAGATAAAACTAAAACAGATTTGATAATCCTTAATATTACAGGTTTGTCCATGGTTAGCTCATGACTTTCCAAAATTTGTTGACCTTTATTATACTGGACAACTAAATTTGGACGATAAGCATCATTTATGGCAACTATCGTTTTGGGTCAAGTTTTTGGTGCTAAAAATATGAAATCATAATTTAGCCAATGCCTCAAATTTTTTGTTATTTGTTGTCAAAGTTGAGATTATTCTAGTTTGAAGGCATTGAGCCGCTATATCATATAACTTATGGATAGTAACAAAAATTTAAAAATATATTTTGATTACTAAAACATTCATTTTTAATTAGCAATTGATTTATGATATTTAATTTTTTTTGTTTTTATATAATTGTTGTTTACTTCCTAAAATCCGTTTTTAATAAGTAACTTAAAAGTAAATTGGAAATAATTTTAAGCTATTAGTTTTTTCTTTTTTTAAATATGTTTTTCATAAGAAATCTAAATTTGCCATTGAATGATTTGGAAAACTGATAGTTAAAAAGACTTTGTAAATTTTTCCTGAACTAAGGACGCGGTTTAAAAAATATTGTAGGCATAACCCAAGATCGTTTACGCATGAAAATTCTCGTACCCTTAAAAAATTGTTTTTTTTTGTCGTCTAGTGTTATCGAAAATTTTTAACAACCTAATATAATTCGATATATTATCGGTCTTTAATGAGTAGTTTAAATTTAGTAGCTTAGAAATATTTTTTTTTCCAATATGGTTTTGTCTTTGATGAAAGAATTTTAATGTTTATAGCTGACTTACAAAATTTCAGAAAAGACGGTAAATAGTTTTAATAATTTTTGTCTATTTGAGTAATAATTCTCACTTTGCTCAACTGTGTTATATAAATTTTCCATAAAAAAATGATTCAGCCCTCTTTATAGTTGTTTTATAGATTTATGCAAGAAAAATATTTAATGGTGGTAAATAAACAATTATTTAATCTCTTAATGATTATATGTTAGTTATTAAAAATACACCAAAAATATTTTTTTCTCAAAAGCGTTAAAAATCAGATACCTGAAAAACGAAAAACTTAACTCTGAGGAAAAAGCCACTTACAGTCTGCGCGTTTTCTAGAACAAAAGTCAATATATAAACCCACCCTCCCCTTTCAACCAGGCACTAATATAGGGGCGAAAATACAAGGATTATCTATAAAAAGACGGGCAAATTTTTTAAAATATGCATTAGGTCATCATTTAATTATTATGTAGCAATTTGGTCACATTAGCACTTTGTGACCATGAAAAAACGTGGAATTTTCTCCTATGGAATCTTTGGAACAGTTTAATAAAGATAAATAAAAATAAAATTTATTTGCGGAGAATTTAAGTGAGTCCTTTAAGAGCCTTGAAATTTTGATTAATTTTTTACAAAATATATTTAAATTTTATTGCAAGCTGCGCGTTGAGATTCAATAAGTGTTTTTAAATTTTTTTACGTACCTTAAAGCATGAACAAAGATAGTGCGCCTTATAAGAAATTCTTCGTTTCCATTCGAGAAAATTTAAAAAAGTTTGCGCGTTTATATAAGCTCCCATGCTCAATTACAAATATGCGCCCGTTTAAGCAATCCCTAATTTTTTTACTATAGAAAATAGTTAACTATTAATAAGTTAAAATACAACCGCCATATGTTAAATATAATATTCCATCTATTTTCTATATTATTTAGTTTTATAAATAACACTGGACAACAAAAAAAACAACATAAACGATTTTTTGAGGGTTTGTCGAGAATTTTCATGCGATAACGGTTCCGGGTTTAGTTTTTAGTCCAATGCCTCCAATATTTTTTTAACCGCTTTCATAGTTCAGAAAAGAGTTTATAAAATTTTTAATTATTAATTTTTTAAAATATCTATTGAAAAAAGATTCTTTTTAAAAAACATATCTAAAAAAGGTTAATACTTAAAACTTTTAGCAATTTACTTTCAAGTTATTTAGAATCAAAAAACGGATATTATGACAAAAACCATTAATTTTAATAAAAATAATTAAATATTATATAAATTTAAGCCATACATTAATAATGAATATTTTTGTTATTTAAAGTTATTTTTAAATTTTTGTTACTACCCTTAGGTTTTATGATATAGAAGCCCTAAATACCTTAGAAATGGAAAAGTCTTGACTTTGACACCGAATAACTAAAGATCTGAGGCTTTGGTTTAAATTCTGATTTCGTATTTGTGATCAGCGCCACAAACTTGACCAAAAACTATAGTTGCGATGCTGAAAATCATCAATATTTTGTTGTCCAGTATAATTAATCCATTGGCGTAGGAGGGGGGGGGGGGGGGGGGTTTGGGGATAAAACCCCCTCCAAGCATGCCATATCCCCACCCAAATTAAAAAAAATTTAGTGCATATCCCCCCCTCCCCCACTAAATACCAATTAAATATAAAATTAAATTACATTTAGAATTCCATTAATATTTGGCAAATTTTTTTTGAACCCCCCCCCCCCCCCAAGCTTTACAACTTGCTACGCCCTTGAATTAATCTATTGAGTTTGCATATATTAAATAAAAAATTGGTAGCCGACACAATATTTGTTATGGATGCAACTATAGCTGACCCCGTGGAATGTCAATGCCAACGAAACATATTTATAGTATTCTCATTATTATATTGATAATTTTTCTATATCAATTGAGCAAAGAATGTTGAGTAATTTCTTAAAGGATTCGACTTAGTGAGCTTGTACCATGTTTTGTTAATTATTTTTCTGAAAAAGGGAATAAAAATGGGTGTTTTTTTTTTCAGGCCAAATAAAGCGAAAAAGGCTCTAATTTTGGTTTTTAAGAGCCCCAAAAGGAATATAGGAACCCTGTATAAAAGGGCAAAAAAGCCCTATATTTTTAAACTCGTATTTCGTTTTTCATCAATTTTATGAAAAGTAAAAAAAATTAAATAAGACATAATTTAAACAGGGTATTTCGCATTTAATAATACTTTTTTTAACTCTGCCCTTATTTTTGTTTAAAATAAAAATGAATTTGCTTTTTTAAATAACCCCACAAGGCCATTTAGATTTAAACCTCCATTTTAAATGAAAAAGTTATAGTGTATTTTAATTTTCCAAAAAAATTTTATTTTAGACATTTTAAACATTAAACAAAGTTAATAAATTAAACATTATGCAAAATATTTAGGCAACTTTGAGTTATCATATAAACTGCTGCCAGAACAACTCCAAATTGTAAACTAAGTTTCGGATTAAAATACATAATTTTCACTAAACAGAGTCATTTGACTATTCTCTTTTTCATTAGCATAAAAGCTAAATCGCACTTTTGCTACTCACGGTTATTAAAATAATTTTTCTTACTAATAGAAAAAAATCAAAATACTATTTTTGCCACATTTATTTGTTTTTAAAGGAATAAATTAAAGGTATAACCATAACTATTTTAAAATTTAATTTCTAAATTCAACAAATTTATTTAACAAATCAAAAATGCAAATCTATTAATTTTTTGTATTAATTCGAGGATAAATTACATTTATAGATTTTTTTGATATTAACTTATTTTTTAAGCTCTAATTCGCTTTAGGCATTAAAAAAGTTTTGAAATTTGTAAATGTCATAATATATATTAAATTGTTTTTGTTAAATATACCTTATTACCAGATGTTTCAGAAGACAAAAAGTTCTGCGAAGACAGTTAATCATATTACCATAGACCGCATTAGTTTTTGATAAAGAAAATATTTTTTTATTACTAATTTAGAAAATTTTTGTTTCATAACAATAGTATTAAAATTACATTTAATATAATTGCGTTATTCTGAAAATAATATTTCTTAAACATTGGTTGATTAACTATGAGGATTGTGTAAAATGTTATTTAATAATATAACATAATTTGGTTTTTAGTGGGGCTCTAAATTTAGCCGTAATGGCCTATGTTCGCAATTAAATGGTTGTTAGAGGACTTCTATGTGTGGTCATAACTCGATATGTGTAATGTTGAAAATGTCATTGTTAAATTGTGTGATGTTTGCACATCTTTCCCTCTAAAATAATTTTTTTAATAGAACATTCTAAATAAGTTTTAATATAAAAAATATAAAAAAAATGAAATTATTTACTAATACTTACCTTGAAGCCTAGATTCTTTTTTAAGAGTCAATATTAATTCATGTCATTTTTATACAATACCAACATTTTATACACTTTATAAAACTATAAAAAAATATTTGTAAAGTAAAATTTTTTTTCATTTGAAATTTACATTGAGGCAATATCATGATTTTTTAAATTTAATTTCAAGTGGGGTTTATTTGGACCCAAATAAACTCACTACTTAAAAAAAAATTGTAATTAATTGCCGATTAATAATTAACCATTATCTAGTCATCTAGAGGTGCCCTGGGGTGAGACCGTTGTGACCTAACTATCAATGAAGTTATTATTTATAGATTGTGGGCTTATAATATTGATATAGTATGGTTGGGGGTAAATGTGTTTTGCCTAATGTATATAAAATATTAAATTTTTAAATTCACGCAAATATGCGATATTGCCACCAGTTATGCCAAATAGCTGTTAGTTTTGGACATAATTTAAACTAAATTTCAAAATTTTTATTAGTCCACGTTCAAAACGCAATTTTGTTAACAAATTTTTACATGATATGATAACAAACTTAGGAATGGGTAGGATGGAGAACAACCTAGATATGGGATATAATGAAAAACATTCGAGTGTATTGTGTTTCGTATAACAAACTTTAATCTAATTACCTTTGATGTTTCACATCATTGGAGTAGGAGAGGGGGGGGGGGGGGGGTTGGGTCCCCCCCCCCCCCCCCCCCAACTAAAGTACCAATTAAATATAAAATTAAATTACATTTAAAATATTTTTAGCTTAATTTAAAAATCTCCCTTCCCCTCAAATTAAAATACTAGTTAAATATTTTTATTATATAAATTCATTACATAATTGTATCATTAATATAAAAATTTATTGCATATCTTATACCTATAATATAATTTTCTTAATACCATATATGTTTGTTTATATAAACATTATTTATAAAAGTCCTTAATGATTACTTTTTTAACAAAGAAAAGATGCATATCAGGTTGACCCCCTCTCCTCGGTACGTAAATGCATATCGCTTATTTACTTCAATAAAACAAAAAAAATAGACAAAAATTACTATTAGTTTGATTATGCCAACCGAAATGTGAAAAAGCCCATTTATCACTAAAAATATTTCTTATGCAGCATATGGCGAATTACACATACAAACAAAAATCCGGTAATTACAATAGATTTGGGCTGATTGCTTATGCAGACACCACAGTCTTGCTTTATAGATTGTTATGGCCTTTAGACCTTAAACGATGGAATCAAGTGGTGAATGGTATGAAATGCACAGGTATATTTATTAGCTTTGTATCATTCCGATAACCTTAGCGCTAAAATACCCAAAAAAATTTCCAAAAGTTTTCAATTTACCTAAACCTTTTCAGCTCCATCAATTTTACACCGAATTCTAGATTCAAACCAAATTGATCAGTTTTCAGAAAAAGTTTACAATCCTTTTGAAAAACAAAAAATGGATATGTAGAATTCTTTTTCTTAGTTGTTACCATCAGTTTTTGGTAGTTAGATATAACTTATAATATTTAAATTTATGCATGTATTGAATATACAGCGTAAAAATTCTATTTAAACGCATAGATAACGTTGGTATTCATTTCACAAATTCTTACAAAACATGCAATATAGGTGGAACAGCTAGACTTGATCTAGTCTACATGTTGGCTAAAAACATGTACACGAAGGGAGGCAGGCCAAACTCGGCAAAAATGTTGGGAATGGCGGTATCTGTGTTACCTACGGTCCCATACAAGACGCCCCTCAATTCTTTATTCGCCTTAGGTAACCATTACATTCATTGTGCTTTGCAGTTGCAAGGAATGATGAGAATAAAATAAAAGATCGAGAATTCATTGACTAAAAGAAGTTTCTCTTTATTTGAAATTTTGTAGTTTAATTTTGTCCTTATTTGAGGATGAAATAAATTTAAATAAGTCACTACAAGCCCGCCATTTATTTATCTACCATCATTGGGTCAACATACTATTTTTTTGTACCTTGGAGCCTCCTAAATGGGGTGACATTTGTGAGGGTGGTTTCATTTTAACCAATATTACACTTATTTGAGCTTATATGCTATGTCAATAAAAAAGTGGCAATGCCCATCAGCATTTTTTTAAATAATGTAATATAAGGGTGGACGCAAGTTTTTACTGTATCAAAGTAGTTGATTTGATTATATAACACTAATTTATTTAGGTCATACATATCCTAGTGACTTAACCTAGGGTATCTGTTGGGATTTTATTACCTTAATTTACTAAAAGATTTGTAAGTAATTTTTATATTCAATAAAGTTAAAGTTAATTAAATTATTATTATGTATGTATATATCAGAGATGGGCACAATTACTTTTTAAAAGGGAATCATTATCATTACAACTACTTTAGAAAAAAATGTAATTAATTACTAATTACCATTACTGTTTTTAAAAAAGTACTTAATTACAATCAATTACAATTACATAAATTTTCAAGTAATTAATTACTAATTACAAGTACAATTACAATTACTTTTTCAAAAATTTTTATATATAAAATTAGAAAACACGAAAATAATAATACACAAAAATAAAAACACTTATTATATAGACAATATGTAAAAAGATTCATTTATTTTGGATATAAATGCTAAATTATATAATTAAAAATATATTTGAGTTAGTGGAAGAAAGTTTGATTAGTTACTAAATCCTTATAGCCGGTTTCGTATTTATATTTACTTTTTAAAACAATTAATTTCTCAAACAACTCACTGGACAATCTGTTTCTATTAAATCTATTTTATAAAGTGACAAGACTAAATAATCTTTTGACTGAGGCTGATGAGCCTAATATCGTGTTATACTAAAAAAAAATCTTTTTAATTGTTGGGTAATTTTCTAACATTGGTAGCTTTTCACTATTATCATTTAAATATTTTATAACCTCTAATTCTGCCTCATCGTAGAGATCATTTGTTAATTTTGATTTAGGTAAATTTTTAAACCTGTATAAACTTTGATTTTTAGAAACATTTTGACTTGAAAATATGTCAATTTTTTTCATTTTTTTTGCTTCTGATATCAGTAACGATTTTAAATTTTCTTTGTTCTCCCAGCCCTCTACCCAGTCTAATTTGAAAAATGGATGAGACATTGATGCTAATAATGCAAAATTGAAACTCACCGACATAGTAAGATGGTCTTCAAACCTATTTTCAAAACTAGAAATCATTTTTGAGACTAGGTTTTTACAAAATTTTAAATTAGGTTTAAGGTCATTTAAATCCGCTAATTTTTCAAATAATGTTTGCACTAGTTCTCCATGAAAAAACGTTTTTTCATTTTGAAAAAAATCTAAAGCTTTGGCTAAAGGTTTAGTAACATATGAATATTCCTCGATGAAATCTAACTCAATTTGTTTAAACTTAACAATAGAAATTATTTTTGATTTATATTTTATAATATCTTTAAATGCGTCAAATAAACTATTCCATCGCGTCGGTACAGGTGTTTTAAGTATATGCCCAAATTTCTCCTGCATCTCTTGAACACTCTTGGGTCGATGAGCCATTTTCCATAAAATGGTGCATTCAATAGTTGTTTTGTATGTTCTTCCAATCAAAGTATTATTATCCAAAAACGCCAGAAATATTGTGAGTTAAAATTAGAGACAAGGTGTGACACATGCACCGGACGTGATAGGGTAAAATATATGAAAAATTAATTATATAATCAGCTTAAAATATAAAATTTATAATACCATCGTTGATAGAAATAAACTCTATATGATCCTCTTCATCAATTATTTCATCATCATCACCATCATCATCCCCCCAATCTTTATCATCAAGAATTTAAATGGAATGATTACTTCAATATAATGATTACTTTGAAAAAGTAATCATTATCATTACAACTACTTTACTAAAAAATGTAATTAATTACCATTACAATTACTTTATAAAAAATGTAATTGATTACTAATTACTATGAGAGTAATTAGTAATTGTAATTTAATTACAAGTAATCATTACTTGCCAATCCCTGGTATATATAATACATAAATCATGACACGCCATCATTAGATGCTAATTTTTAAATATATTTTATAATTCAATTAATTAATTCTAAATATTTAACAATGACTCACTCCGCCAAAAGGGATCCATAAAATTATACTATCGGGTCAGACATTTTCTTTTTTCAGGAGGGGCATCGTACCTGTCATTATATGTCCAGATAATTGTGGAGGATGGTTGTCTGCAAATAGACAAGAAGAAGGTGCTGAACAATTGTTTTGTTTAATAGCTAAGCGATTTCGGCTATCGCAATTGAATTAATATTGTTAAGTTAATTAAAATATTATTATGTATTATCATGCAACGTCATCTTTAAATGATAATTTTAAAATATATTTTATTACTTAATCAATCGATTCTAAATACAGTTTTAACTAGGACTTTTCCAAAACGTATCCATAAGTCATTACTATCGGGTACATTTACGAAACGAAAATATATAATATAGCGAAAATCTATAAAAATGTTCCAACATTGTGATATAATTTGTTAACTTTAGATTAGTTTACGCTTAGGTTTATAACATAGTATACTAATTTTTATGTTGGCCATTTAATTTGACTTATTTGGTGTTATCGTTAAGTCCGTCCTTTCATCTATTTTATTAGGTGTGGACACTTATACTGGACTACGGCTCTCAAGCACCGTTAACGCGCAAACCTTGGTGGGGTTAAGCCCACATTCGCCTTACGTATCTTCGAGCTATTGCGCCTTCCTCGCCTTGCTTCCAACTATTTTTCCTTTATAATTGGCGCCATATAAAAAAACTAAACTATGCTTATATATTTTTGCAAAAACTATTTTTAATGTTTGTGTCTTAAAGCGTTAACCAAAGCATTTCAGCTATGCTAAAAAATTGTCTCTTCTATTAACAAAAAGTACCATGTATCCAAATATGTGTGGGCCAATGTAGGAAAAAAAACTTTTTTCATCGGGCAAAATTTGAACAGCCCTGAAAAAATGGGGCAGCCTTTTTTAAAAGCCAACTTTAGTTTTATCCTCCCTAATTCTAAAGTTGGGATTTTATTACTATAATTTAAAAGCCCAAAGTGCCCTTTAGAAAAACAAACCCCTTACTAATATGTCCCTAGAGATCCCTTTAAGGGGCTGGCTCTCTTCTCAAACCTGCATTAATCTATAATTATGTTTATATGTTTCAGGACCTCCTTGAGATTCAAAAAAAAAATAATAAATTGGGTCAGAATTAATTAAATTAATTTAAATAATAGCAAAATATATATATTTTTTTCTTTTTTATATAGGTAAAAATTCTATAGTTCGATAAATGCCCATTCTAAAATGACCCTATATAATTTGATTCTAATTGTTTTAATCTGACTGGAGGTCAAATTAAAAATTTAATGAAAAAGAATGTTAACGATTAATTTGATTAAAATATGTAAAGCAAATTTAAATTAAATATATTTTTTCCTAGGGCGATGAAAATTCAAAATTCCAATAATTATAAAGTGATGATGCTAAAAAGTATATAAATTGGTATAACAGGGAGACTCGTTTTATTTATTATCTAAAATATAATTATATTAATTTTATATTCAATATTGTCAACATTTTTTCTTATTTTTCTATTTATGGGTTGGCCTAAATTACAAATAAGCGTGTTGAGCATATAAATATAACACAGGTCAACAAATTTTTGAGAGTTATGAATTAACTACAGAGATTAAATCTGCCCTCTTAGGGAATATCAAATTTGCCGTTTATCCTAATCAAACTTAGTTAGTCAGTTATAAACATTGAATATTTTAGAAAAAAAGGTTAAAAAACCAAAGAGATTAAAAAACAAAAATAAATTAAAATTTTACTTTTGCATATTTAAATAGTTTAAATGTTAATAAACTTCAAATAATATTTTTATTAAAAACCATTAATATAACGTTACGCATTTAAGTTTGGACGCGAAATAATTTATATTAAATGCCGATGTAAGAGCTTGATATATTAATAAAAACTTTTTTCCATTATTTGTGATTATATATAAGTTACAAGGGATTTTAATATGCAAGAAATAAATATTTTCTTTATAGGGTATATTTAGATGTGTCAATTTGGTCAAAAAAGGCCATTTTTCGTTATAGACGAATCTAAAGAGAAAAAGACGGAAGAAACTAAGAAAAATAAAAAAACATTTATGAGATTAGGCTATCCTGGGGATGCATTCTTATATGATTTCATAATAATCTCGTTTCTGACATAAATATTTGTTGACCTGTGAATAATTGATCACTAATGTCCAAATTCTTATTTTAAAGTTTTAAAATGGCCATTTCAAAAAACTGAAAATATAATTTTTCGTTTTTTAATCTTTTACTTTTTTCTGCTGAAATAAATAATAGAATTAAAAACATAAACATTTTGTACATTTCATAAATAAAAGGATTGTTTAATTATCTGAATTGCAATCTTGCAACTAATAAATCAAGGTATTATAGCACATTTTCAATTCTTCAACAATAAATAATATGATTCTTTAAAGTTAATATAAAGTTACCGAGAATACCGTGTAGGCCTATTTTAATCAAGTTGCATGACATATTATGCTTTATGATATGTATTTTATAAAAAAAAATTTTAGTACTATAAACCCACAATAAAGGAGGGTGGCTCAATATCTAAAATTTAAGTTGTTTTTTAATGTTTTTAAGCACGTCATAAAATTGAAACCTATGAGCTAGCTTCATAATCTAGATCAGCAATCTTTGAAATTGTTCGTTTGCCGTTTTTTTAATCAAATTTAATCCAGAACAATTTTGAATGGATGTTAGAAAAACAAGAGTGATAAAAAATCTTGAGTAAAAATTCCTTTAACACAATTAAACTGTAATTCAAACTTTAAATGGCAATTTTATTAAAAACCGAATCATGTAAGGTTGGGGTGCCACATAATTATGCACCTAAATGCCGAAGTGAAATTTCGAAGAATTTATTTCTCATTTTTTTGTTAAAAAATATAACCAGCAAAAAGATTTTTCAAGTTTTTATAAAGTCGCTTAGTAAATTAAATTTGGCTAGAAAAACTGAAAGTAATTTGAAACAGACAATGAGATAAGACCATTGCAATGATTATTTTCACCAAATGTCATGATTTTCTTCATGTATTAATTTTTGTCAATTAGTGATATATTTTATTTAACAATGGTATTTTCCGGTATTAAACATATAAATTATATATAAAGAAAAATTATATACAGAATTTTCGAGAAAGTTAAGTATTAAAAATGATTAGTTTTAACCTTTTATTCCCTCATTTTAAAACGCTGGCAAAAAATTAGTTTATGTTCAGAAGAATTTCTTATCTCTACAATTTTGTATCGCATAAATATCACACCAAAATGCATGACTTTTGAGCTTGCAATTTAAACTAATTTTGAAATTTATTCAAATTTAAGTTAAAATTAAAAACCTTGACTTAAGTTTATTTTGTTAAAAAAAATGAGTTTAAATCTAGCATTGCGATTTTTACAAATCATAAAACACGTGTTTCTTCTATAGATTTTTATTGACACGTGGTTTAACTAAATATTTTATTGAGATATATACACTTATGTCCCACCATGCCGAATGTAACTTTTCTCTCACTCATACAATCCAGTGTTTATAAAAGCGAAATTCTTTACAATTTAGATAAGAATGTTTGAAACGACAAATTTCTTAGAAATATTAAAAGCACCATTTAAAATTATGTAGCAAAACAATTTGCATAATTATTTCTTTATATTTTTAAGTTTCAAATTAATTTTTAATTTAGCTATTTTAAAAACAGCTCTTTTTTAATAAGTTGTAATTGCCCAATTTCTTGATGCCGATTAAATATAAAATGAATCTTTTGAATACAATAAACAAAAAACTTAAGACAACAATACAAGACGTTACGTAAATCTTTTATGTAGCATAACCCAATGGTATTTATTAAAAAGGAAACGACGTTTTGCTCTAGAGCGACATTATTTTGATCCTCAATACAGCTAGCACCTATTAAAATACATTTATTTTTTTTGCCGTCTGCATGTTTGTAATATCTTTGTATGTAGGCGAAGACCAAATTAATATAAACCCAGCTCGACAAATAAGATTATGAGATATTTTAGAGGCTACTTTTTGATAAATAATAGACAAAAAGTAATAGCACAAATGCATAATTTTTTAACCTTGATTAATTACTTCAATGAACAAAAAAATATTTTTAAAATAGCACATAGCCTACAAATTTGATTTAATTTTTTCAATATTTTAAAATTTTATTTTTGACATAGGCCATATTGCCGATAAAATCTATTATTATCAATAAAAAGACTCTGAAATAAAATTTACAATTAGAATTTTTAATTATTTAAAAAATTCCAAACTTTTTCGAAACCTTTAAAATGATATTTAAAGGCCCCAGATTAAGAGTACAGTTTAGAATAATGTTTAGTATAACCTAAATTGGAATGTAAAAGCCTAATATTTTAAAAATTTGATGTTTCTATAGGAATAAAATTATATTTGTTAATTAAAAAACACAAGCTTTTATATTTTTAAGATTATTGAGATTAAAAAATCTGTTCAAGCATATTTGACCATAAATTCAAAAAAATTTCACAATGATGATTTAAAAAGGGTAATTTTAAAGAGATGACCATATTGTATGCTATTTTAACAATCTTAAATTTTTCCAGGTGACTTTTATAGATTTGAGGAAAAAAATTTTCGTGTTTTTTATGATTCTGTGCTCTTTTAAGCCTAAACCCATATTGACAAAATCTGGAAAATATGCATCAATAAACTATGGCCTTTGAATTTAAAAGGCCTGATTTTGAAAATCTTGAATTCCACCTATCGTAAAAAATGTTACTAAAGCCTAATAAAAATTTATTTTTAAAGTTATTTTTATATTTAACACTAGGGCTATTTGTCACAAAATACTTATAAAGATTCAGTTATGTCGTTTAAAAGTAGCGCATATAGCCGTGGCCTTATGCAGCGCCATAGTAACCCTTGTCCAAATATTGGTTGTGCCTTAACCCGCAACTAGCCCTGTCTGTGGGTGAGGTTCATAAGGACCCCAGCACATATAAATTTTAAATATCTTCAAAAATATTATATATCATGGGTCAAAATTTATAACTTTAACCTAGTAATTAAATTTTGGTCTAACTCTATCAAATTTTGTTTGAAAATTGGTTTTAATGGGGTCCGTATAAACCCTACACTCTCAATTTTACCGTTGAACCATAATATTGCCTCAATGTAAATTTAAACTAAAAAAATTGTATGTTATACATATTAAATTTATAAAATTGTATAAGAATTTGTTTTTTTTATAAATATTCTAGTTTTAAGTATGAATAATAGCCAAGAATAATTTTTTATTTCAAAATATTTTTTTTCATGAAGCTTTTTGAAAATGTTTTATTAGACCTAATAACATTAATTAATAATGTTGCCCTATTTAGTTGATTGACAAATATATATCAAAAGGAATAAAAAAAAATCTCATTAATTTTTTTTTACTCTATGTCATAGAAATTTACGACATAAATAAAAACTTGTATTAGTTTGTAACTTAAGCGCATGTATTTTTTACAAAATAATAAAAAAATAAAGTGTATAGCTATTAAGCTCTTAAAGGATGTTTAAAGTTACAAATTTCTCAGCCTACCATTCGCAGGTCAATAGGTTAAATGGTTGAGGTTGGATCATAATAATTAAATTATTCCAAAGCTTGGTAATCAAAATTGTTTTATATTACATGCAACCAGCTCTCCAACTCCCCAAATTTCATGGAAGAGCTACCCCCTCGAATCTCGGGGTAACAAACTTATAAATTGTTTATGATTCCCCCCATAACTACCCCCCCCCCCCCCCCCCCCCCCCCCCCCCCCCCCGGGGGAGACATTACCTGCAACAACAATTTTTTCTTAATTTTAAAGGCAGCAACTGCTAAAACTTATTAGTCCAAATCTCTTTAAAAAACAGATTGTAACATTTTTGCGATACGTTTGACCTTTGTTCCCTTATATGTCAAAATGTAATATAAGATAACAAAAACAAAATTTATATTAATATTAAACAATATGTTAGAATGGTGAATTTAAAAAATTTACAAATCGTTCATCTGTTATTTTTCATGTCAAATATTGTGTCAAAATACCGTAAACAATGTTTTTTTTGGTAATTTACTTTACCAACACTATAATATTAGGTATAAAACTAATTTTGTTGACTTTTCTATTATAGATGAATGTATAAATTAATAGATGGGAAACAATATTCATATACATATTATAAGCTTTTTGTGCCTTTTTATACTAATGGATGAAATTTTGAAACTGCCAAGTACTTTTTCTAGAAGTTTTAGTTATTATATTTTTCTTTTCGAAGATTTTAACCTAGGGTTTAAATTCACGAAATACCAAAGATATGTCTCAAAAACTTCTTTAAAAATTGTTAGTTATATTGTAAAAATTAAATATGAACAATTTTGGTAACAAATTAGTATTATGATAGTAAAAAACTTGCTTAACTTGCCATCTCCGCTAAAAGCCAAAATTGTTAGATAAAAATATTGATAATTACAATGATGAAATGAAAAAATTAAAATATGTTAATGATAAATAAAAGATCATATCATTTTCAATATGGTTACAATCTTTTATTCCATATTTCTCCATCAAAATTAAACTACATTTAAACTAGTTTCCATATTTTTCATACAAATACATGCGTAAAAACAGCCAATAAAAGATATTTAATTTCACTGTGATAAATATTAATGTAGGAAAACGTTTGACATGGAAATCAAATAATTCCCATGATGGCTATATCTCATAAATATCTTTGGTTTTCCAAATTTGTCTTCCGCTATTTTGCTTTGTCCATATCGAAAAATGGTTTGTTTCATACCAAATTAACAAATTTTTTGAACTTCATTACCTTTAAGAGAAAAAAATTAAATTCTATTTAAATTAGAATAAAATAAAACATATCTTTTTATCTCAAATAACGTGGCATAATATTTCCAGGTATATCAAGCTTTTACATCAACTTTCAGATTATACAAAGGACAATCCCTAAATAGGTACCATAAATAAATAGCTATCTATGAGAATATTATTTGAATAAAATTTGTTGACCTGTCTTTTAAGCAAAAGACACTTGAATTTGTTTTTATGCAATTTAAGAAACGCCGGAAACTTAAACAACATTGTTTTTTTTATATGACAAACTTGTAATGAGGTAGATCATATAGAATTAATATATCCAGTGTCTCCTACTCCGGGGGGGGGGGGGGGGGGGGTAGAAAAATAGCGTTTCCAAAAAATCGGCCGATGGGGGTACTGGAGGGGGGAAGGTATAGTTATGGGGGGAAGTTAAAGTTGCTGTTATCTGTAGTAATAAATTCCTTAAGAATTTTAAAAGACAAAGATGCTGCCACTCCATCTCGCGCCAATTCGTTATTAAATAGAATAAACACCTCTGATTTTATTATAAATTTATGCACTCTAAACATTGCTTGCAACTCCAAAGCCCATTGTTTGATATGGGTGCCACAATTTCTTTAATGCACTATATCAAATTTGAACAAATTAAGAAGTTTGTTTTATTATATTAAAATGCAGATCAAGAAAAATTTGAAATATACATTGAGGATACATCCAAATTTTGTAAAGAAAACAATGTTGAATAGTTTAAAACAAAAACGCGGCGAGGTGACGAAATCAAAAGGTAAAAATAAAATATAATTCATAGCTACCGTATTAAAACATATTTTAAAGCTTTGGATCTTATCTTGATGCAATTTCACGAAAGATTTAATGAAGATACTTTACTTTATAAAGGAGTCTCGTAATTTACCACAGCTTCATTAAAAAAACACAATAAAGTAAATGTGGAAAATATAAACGAGAAATGTGCTTTTTACGACCTTGGCCCATATTTGATTTCTGAAGAAATGAAAATGCTTATTTCGTTTTTCCGCCAAGCTTTAATAGACGGAATCATTTCTACCTATTTGAATGGTTAATACTTATTAAATTCTAGAATAAAATACTTCAGAGAGTTTCTGTAACTATCCGGAGGACAACGTTGAATAAAGTGATGAGGATGATGATAAAACCTTGTTTAGTTCAAATGACAATTTTTTATCACTTTATAGGGCTTTAAATATGACATACAACAGTTTTGAAAACCTTAAAAAAATATATAAAATCTGGCTTACAATAACCTTCTCCAGCTGTAGCGCTGAGAGATCAATGAGCAAGATAAAATTAATTAGAACTTCTCTTCGTAACAAAATGGGAGATATGTTTTTACAAAATCTCCTTTTGTTAATCTGAAGAGGACATTTTGCAATTGGATAATGACTTAATTATCAATAATTTTAAACATTTATATCATTACTAGCTGACCCGGCAAACGTTACCTTAATAAATTTGTAGAAATAAATGCTCAAAAAAAATGGTCAACCATATCCTAGGCTTTTAAAAATATATCCTGTCAATTTCTTGACCGAAAAAATGTAATGAGAAAATAAAATTTTTAAGGGCATTTATAGGTAAAGGAGGCCCTCAAAGATAATTTACGGGCTAAATGACCTTTTAATAACTTTTGATGAAATTAAATATGACTTTTGCGCATAGAAGGTATATTATGAGTTACCCTGAATTGGTCAAAATTATGAAAAATCCTCTATTGCCTTTTAAGATATTCTCGGCAGACTTCTGACTCAGTTAGTCTTAGGAGGCTTATATAATCGGATTATTAAAAATGAGTGGTGCTAGTAGGCTCAAAATTAGTTAGCTATAAGACTTAAGTGTAATAGAAGAGTTAAAATTTTGCCCAAAATGAAAAAATTCGGAATAGAATAATTTTGATTGATTAGGGGGAGAGGGCGACCCATAGAAGTTATTCCTTTGAAAAATTTTAAAATATACCTTTTTGTGGAATATGCTTAGAAATATGGAAGAATTTTCTAAAATCTATTATAGAACGACGAATTCTATGCAATCTCGGTACACATAAGTTACATGCAGAGACGTATTGAAGATGGAAAGGGGGAAGCAAAGAGGGCCATTGCCCCCTTTAATAATTTTATTTTTTACACCGTTAAAATATATTAAACTTTAAAAACAATAAAAATCTTCAAATAAAAATTTTTAGTTATTATAATGATCATTTATTAACTTATACACTAACAAGAGCACAAATACTTATTTCTTTTTCTTCTGAAAAATTTCTTGCCCCCCTTTAGAAATATCTTGCTCTTAGGTAAGTTTCTGCATACGTCCCTAGTTACATGTATAGTTATCTTTGCAAAGAAACACCAATCAATTAAGGTAATTGCCTGCATATATAGAAGCAATGTTAAATGAACAAATCAAATGCTAGAATATATATATATTGTCTTTGTTATTTATAATTTAGATATTGATATATGGCTTAACATGGGGAAACCAACTTCTGGTTTTTTCGTTACATTAAAAAAACTAAAACCTGTTTTAGGGAAACGGAAAAAAGATTTGAGACAAGGAGAATAGTAATATTGATTGCGTTAAAATTTCATATTCGATCTTCTGGATTTCTCCCAATCCTTTATTTCTTCAAGCATATTTGTCCTTTCTATTTGCATCTAAATTAATAGCATATAAATGGTTAATAATAATTCAATAATCAGGCTCACATATGTATATACATTAGCCAGAAAATGTATTTTACAATATATATGGAGTTTCTTTAATTATAGATATTTAAAAAAATCCAAGCATGTAATTGCGAAGGCGAAAACCCGGTTTTAAAGTCTTAAAATAATGGAATTAACTGAAAATGATTGCGATATAAACAAATATGTGTTTAATTTTAGGACGGCTCCCTAACTCCACCTGACTCACGATCGATTAAATTAAGGAAGTTCACTTCCCAATTTAACTTCTTAATATTATCGTGCCCGAAACTTTCCTACAAACCATAATAATTAATTGAACACTACACATCCATTTACCTTACACCGGCCCCTATTATTACACTTTTTCAATATACATTTCATATCATATAATATGTATATATGTGTTAATGATTTATTAATGATTCATTATCTTAATGTTTTTTTTCTAATGATTTCATTTATTGTCCCCTCCCCCACACTTCAAACAAATTACATCCAATTACATAATCGGGACAAGGTGATTCTATGACAAACGCAATATATACTATCAAAATCAGCCGCATCAAAGTTTTTCATATCATATACTTATAGGAAAGGATTGGCACGATTTTATTTTTAATATTAACTTTTTCACTAAATAAATTTATAAATTTTGTTACAATAATGATTGTTTAGGCCTTCTTATATCAGATCAGTCATAACTAATTTTAAATAAATTTTAATTTCAAAAAATTAGCCCAAAAAACAAAAAATATGGGCCTATGAGTTAATCGGTAAATAGTTTCCTTGATCAAACGGAGTTTTTATTGGCCAATTTATAAGATATTTAACAGGGCCAGTTTGTGACATATTAAGGCCCCATGACAGTTAAAGATGCTTTATACTTCAACTTCCCTTACCTTTTTCCATTTAAATGCTGCCATACCCACTTAGGCTTGACTCTCTTAACCAAGCAAAACATTTATTGCCGAAGGTAAAATATTAAGTTGATATCGTTTAGAGCCCACTACCTAAAAAAACCAACTTTGCAACTTCAAAGTGGTTGCCTATTTATACTATTTTTCTGAAGTAAAAAGCTTTCCTGCATGGATTCAAACTTCCAACCTCCTGCGTATGAAACTGGAATGTTTGCCTCAAAGCTACCTGAGCTGATAATAGTTCAACTCAAGTATTTGTAAAAATTACTGGAGGCCCCTAAACTTTGCTTGAGTTGCTTACATAAAGATTTTTTGGCAACTTGCTTGATAAAATTTAAAACAGAAAAGGAAAAAAACTAAAGAAATACAAAAACAAATAAAAGTTAAAAGTTTTGCTGCATGATAAACAAAAAGGCAGGTTTAAAAATGTTGTTAGATGCAAAAGCAATTTTAATTATTATCAGTGTAACTTAATAGCTTAGCTCAGGCACAATTCTAGACCCCTTTTGGGGGAGGGGGTATTGCCCCTCCCCCTTTCCATAAAAAATTGAATTTGCCCCCAAAAAAATACATCAAATTTTTTTTGCCTCCCCCCTCCCTTCTCCATAATAAAAAATTTTTTAATAAAAATAGAATTTAATTTTTTCGTTTATTTGGTAGGAGTTTTGATAGTATTGATGAACCTCATTTTCTTTTATTTTAATATAATTTTTTTAAATGAGTCGGAGGGAAGTACTCTAGGAAAAAAACTTAGTTTTTTTGGCCAAACTCATGTTTGTTATTTTTAAATTTATAATATTAAAATTTTCATATTTTTAAAGAGCCAATCTCAAATTTGTTACATTTTAAGAATATTTAACCAAGCTAGTTTTCTTGGGTACTAAAGCCGTTTTTAATTAATTCACACTCAAAAGCATTTTAACCGAATTTGGCATCAGTTCCCTGTAATAATCTTAAAGTTCAAACTGATAAAAAAAATTAAGAAATTTTGCTTTATGTAATTTTGGCTGCTAAAATCATGAAACACAAATTACTCTTAACAATCATTTCTATTTTTATTAATAGGTAAAAGTGAATTTTTGCCAAAACGCCTAAATTTCGGTTTCAAAAAAGCCTGTTAAGCACATTGAATGATATTGAGATAATCTTAACACAAACTGATAAAAAAAATTGCAAAATTTTGCCTTAAGTTATTTTGGCTGCCAATATTAAGGAACCTCATTGTATAAGCATTTGCAAATTAACATCTATCCTTAAATATCATAACGCAACCTATGCAAATATTTCCGTTTTTTATTTAATTTAACTAGGTTGCCCAAGTTTGTAAAATAAAACTTGATTAAGTATACAAAGTTAAAATAATTTTAAAATATATTAAAATTTTTTATTAATATGACTTAAATTTAACTTCAGGTTTATAAAACACTTAAAAATGTGAATAGGAACGTTACTTGGTTAAAATTTTACAAATTAGAAAGTGTTATTTGTTATTAACTGTTTGATATCTTGGCCCAAAAGGGTTTTGCTAAGTGGAACAAATTAATTTAAACAATCATTTATTTATTGAACATATTTAATTAAATATAACAATGCAATTAAATATTAATATTATTAAAATATATTTATGATTTATTAAAAGAGAGTTATTTTAATATTTATTATACATATTTATAATATAAAAGATTTTATTTATAAGATTTCCAGCATTAATATATTATAATATCATATTAACCATGTTAAATATAATTAATAAATTACAAACAGAGTATAAATGTAATATATGAAAGTAGTAATTAAAATAATTTAAATAAACAATAATAAAAAAAATTGAAAAAAAAAACAATAAAAATATTTATATTTAAGAAATTTTAGAGTCTTCCGGCCATGTATTTTTAAAAAGAAAATAATTATTTTTCATAATTTCTATCGCTAAAACTCGGTGAAATAAAATTATTTTTGATTAATTTACCAATTTGTTTGAAAATTTTCAAGGCTTCAGGACCAAATGATCCAGAGGTTGTGGCAACAATTGGCATAAAAATATTATCGGTATTTAAAAAACAATATTTTCTTGTCTTTAAAATTTCGGCATTCAAAATTGGATCAGTTTAAAGGGGCCAGAGGAACAACACAGGTAAAATACCAAAATAAAGGTTTCCTTTCAGAGAAGGGAACTAGAGTTTTTCCATCCGGTCTTTTAGAATTAAAAGATAAACCAGGTTCTAAAACACACGGTATATTAGCCTTTTTAAAAAAAGTATACGATAATGCAATTAACCTTATTGTGTCGCCTTAACTTTGAATTCGACAAACAATGTAAGAAATGCCGGCCAAAACTATCGGTGAGAGTCTTGCATTTGCTGGAAATGTAGGGAGTTGAAAAAGGGATTCCTAACCGCAAATACAAAGCGTATTGAAACGCTTCGTAAGGAAGTAATTGATTTATTTAACTTACTGGGGAACGCCTCTAACCATTTATGACCTGAATTGCATAAATTGAGTGGTCTAAGAAGGGATTTGTGCGTTGTGTTTTCACTCTGTAAAAGGTAAGCAAGAGAGTTCAACGCTAGATAGACACATATCCCATTCTTTTTGATCACCCGTTTCAGAGTATGGGGTAAGGCCGGCCTCAAAAGCTCAGGTAGTTAAGGCTTGAAATAAAAATCGGGCCTGAGTTAAAATTTGTGGTTTCAAAGATTGTATTCTTATAGGATGAAAAGGAAGCAAGGGAAGCGACGAGCGCTATATTACTGGATGACCTGACCCCGAGTCCACCCAGCTTGCTTAATAGGGTAAATTGAACGTAATTATTTAAATCAAATTTTAAATTAAAAAGATTTTCAAAAATTGAAATCAATTCGTGCTCAAATTTTTTGTGCAGAGAAAAAACAAAGGCTCCGGATGTCCGGAAGCAAAATTGCAATTGAGGAATTAAAAAAACATTTTTTAAAAGAAAAAGTTTGATGAACAGGTAATCTTTTAAAAATCTCTAATTTTTCTCTTAATAAGTAAATAATTTTCTAAAAATTTTTCAACAGCAACAAAACCTCCTACGGGTGAACCTAAGAAAAACTTTCGTATGAGGTTTTATTAAAGGTTTCAACTATAGAATTTGTAAATGGCGGGAAAGGATATATCTCACATTTGTTAGGGTTAAGAGATAAGTTTAAAACAGAAAAGTGGCGTTGGGCTATACTAAGTGCTAAATTGATATCTTCCGGCTTGCCACACATGGTACAATCATCTAAATACCATAGGTGCAAACGGAGATTTGTTGAATTAGAAATTTCATCTATCAAGTTTTTAAGCCCAAGGCAAAACAAAGGCGGACCTAAAGGGTCACCTTGTTGAACTCTCTGTGACGAAGAAATTATTACATCCTGAAATTTTAGTATTGAATCAATACCATAACTTAAATGTATATAGTTGTGGTATTGGGGAAAAATTTTTAAAAAATGTTTGATAAGGTAAGAACGATCTTGGCAAAGCGTTTTTTAAGTCCAGTTTAACTAAATATATGTTAGAATGGATTCAAAGGTAAGGCGGGTGGCGTAAATCGCAATTTCACAGCCCCCTACTAGATCAAAATCCAGTTGGTGAGGAGACAGTAGGTTTGCTATAGTTGATTTAATCCTGCTGCATATAGCTTTTGAAATAATACGTCTAAAAAAACAACCAATAGCTATAGGGCAAATTCTGTTCTTATCTTGGAGGGGGAGAAGACGAGCTCCAAAAAATATGGGGGCAAATTCCAGTGGGAAATTTCCATTAAAAATAAAATTTACCACTTTTCAAAAATTGTTGATTAAAAAACTAGAAGTATCAATATCTAAAAGGTTCTTTAAAAATATAGGTCTAAAAAAGTCTAGCCCTGGAGCAGAGTCTGTTGGAAACGTTTTAAGAGCTTCAAGAATTTCAATTGGTGATATTTTCATTTTTGTGTTTGAAATTGGGAGAATTTTAAACTTATTAGCGGGCTTGGGGTGTTTGTCTTTTAATTGTTCGATTTTTTCAGGAGTATTAGGTGCAAATGAATTATTGACTTGAAGGATCCTGAGGGCTCCCTTTAGATTAAGATTATTAATTTTATTCAAAATTTTTTTAAAAGATTAGTTGGTAGGCCTATGAGAAGTTTGAAGCTTAAAATAAGGGGAAAAAACAGCCTGGTCAAAACTACTAATTTTAGATATAATAAAGGACTAAAGGAATCTCATCAAGTGGGAATCTTAATATCAATGTTGGGAATAAAATTAGTTTTTTCCAATTATCATGGTTAGGGGATTTCACTAAAGTAGTTAAAATTTTGGAAAAAACACCGTAAACAGCATCTATCGCACTTTTGGGAACCCTTGATAAAGTGCGTCCACATATAGCCAAAATTTGGGTACCGGGCTCTAATAAAGGAATCTGCACATTAAGTCTTATTGTTAGAGGAAAAACTATTTGTTGCTTGCCTATATAAATTATAATCTTGAGGAAGATGGGGGGTGGGGGATCGGGGATTAAGACTTCGGGGATTAGATCAGACTTAGGCTCATTTACTAGAAGGGCCTCCGGTTTATTGTTTCCCGGGCATCTTTTATCCTTGGGACCGTGGAATGATATTAAATTATTATTCATCAATGAAATGAGCCTAAAACAAACAAAACAATTTTTTTTTATTAAAAAAAACCACTGAACCAAACGTTTAAAAGAAAATAAAAGGACAAATGTAGGTCAGCGGGGGATATCTTAAATTGAAGATTGAACACCTTACAGGGTTAAAATTGAGCAGGATAGGTAAACAGGTTTTGGGATATTGATGTAGATTTAAAAAAAAACATATTAATAAAAATAATAAATGTACAAATTTAAACTTTTTAAATTTTAGGCTAATGCTAAGCTAAAATAAAGATCAAAGTTAAATAACTAATGTGAGGTTGGTTGTAAGGGTATTACGGGTGCAAGTTGGATGTTATAATAATTAATTGAAGATGAAATAATTTAAGTTGTAAAGTTGTAGGTATAGTTTAAATGTTGCATTGACTATTTATTTTTTGAGATGTTTGACCTGGTAGATTCAATTTTGGAAATTAAAAACGCCTCCTACTGGGTCATTTTATTACGGAGGAGAGACCATATGTTGTGTTGAGAGTTGAGTTTTTTAAATATTAATAATTTTGGAAGAGTGGATAATATAAAAATGAATAATGGTCATTATAGACGGGCATTCAGGTAATAAAATTTAAAATTAGTAGTTTGGCTTTTGTAACCATTAAGTAAACAGGCTGGAAGTTTGCATGGGGTGCCATTATGTTCACTTTTAGACCTTTGACTCTTTAACATTGCAGACGGGTAGGTCTATTCGGTGTAAAATAACTCCTGTAAAATGACTTTTTACACGATTTCATTTTACACCGAATAGACTTTTACACGAGTTCATTTTACACCGAATAGTAAAAACGCTTTGCAACATATGTATTATATTTGAATGATGGTTTTCTTATGTAAAATTTTATGAGGATTTCAAATATGTTATTCAATTTTGTCTAAATTTATTTGTTTTTAAATTAATGCAATTTTAAAATTTTAAGAATTTAAATTAGCACATAAAATTCTTACAAATTCATTAATTATTATCGACCACTCTAACATTATAACGATAATTATCTCATTCGCGAAAATACATTCTCTATCTTATAATTTCTGTCAAAATATAGATAAATAAAGCCAAATGTTAGTTCGGAATTATTATAAATGGATGAATTGATTTCTTAATTTATAACTCGTGTTGCCGAGAGGCTAGAGTTCGTCTTTCTAGCCTATGCGTGCCCACGTTCTCTTCCCTAAGGATACACTTTTTTAAATATTTTTTTAACAAACCCAAATATTCCCTGACTTAGGTTAAAATTATTTTAGTAGTTCTTGGAATGTTTTTATGTTATTTTAGGTAATTAAGATGATATTATATTACAATTTTTTTAAACCTTGTTTTTTTTGTCAAAAACTTTTTATTTATAAAAATACCTTTTCTAGGAAACTTTGTATATGTCTTGTAAATTTAGGCGCTTCTTATGTTACTTTTTATAAAAGGAGAGCCACATACTTCTCATTTAATAATAATTTCGGCATTTTTATTTTAAGTTTTAATATATATGTTAATATATTTCACTCATTTAAGAATTTTTTTAAATTAAGTTTAATGATAATGATCCTACTCCAACTGCGATGTGTATGAATTCTTACATATATAATGGTTGTTTTTTAAAAAAAGGAATTTTGCTCCTAAAAGTCTAAAAATAAAACTTCATCATTTTTACAATTTATTTTTTTCCGTGTATATCGTAGTAAAGCAGCTTCAGGGATAAAATATGACAACATTTAAGTGTTCAAAATTACATTTTAGGAACTACATTCAAACTAAGTCAGGCATTTGGGTATATTAAAAAAATATTAAAAAAACCTATCCTCAGGGAATAGAACAGGGGCACACATGGGCTGAGAGACAAACTCTAACCTCTAATTAAAGACTCACAATTCAACTATTTATAATAAAATTTCCGAACTAACATTTTAGCATTGTTTATCTATTTTTTAACAGAAGTTATAAGATAGAGAATGTATTATCGCTAATGGGATAATTAAATTCGTTAAAATGTTAGATTGGTCAATTATAATCAATCAATTTGTAAAAGTATATATGCTAATTATATAGTTATTAAAATTTTGAAATCGCTTTAATTAAAAAACTAAAAGAGTTAGACAAAACTGAATAACATATTTGTAATCCTCATAAAATTTTACATAAGAAAACCATTATTTAAATATAATACATATGTTGCAAAGTGTTTTTACATTCGGTGTAAAATAAACTCGTGTAAAAGTCTATTCGGTGTAAAATGAACTCGTGTGAAAGGTCATTTTACACGAGTTCATTTTATAGACCTGCCGATTGCAGACGGCATTAGTAGATTTTTTTACATTAGGGTCTGCTGCCTTTTATGCAAACCACCCATCCTCTTCATATTTGGTATGGGCTATTTTCAGCAGAAAAAACCGTTTTTGCAAGGAGTTGAGCTTAAACTTTCTGCGTTTAATATAGGGAAGTTTTTTGCAACAGGATATAACTATATAGGAAAAAATATTAGTTTTGATGGCTTAAAAACACTATAGGACAAAAGCCAACCTTAAGGCATAGTAGCTTGACTTACCAATAGTGACATTAAAAAAGCGGGGGCCGGGCTCATTATCATAAAGACTTACCCAATAGTAGCTTGTCATATCCACATTTTTAAGCTATTAAGCTCACGATAAAAAAACCCTTCCTTGTAAATATGGATTGAGGGCCCCGGGCGTCGTTTAAATTGCCCAAAAACTGATTGACTAGCTAATAACAATGCAAAAAAATCAGCAAAGGTAGATGGATTTGACCTTGGAATACGTATCAAAGTAAAAAAAGATGATAATTAAACCGCAGAGGAAAGAGGTTTGAAAACTCAGAAGGTTGGCTAAGGTAAGACATTTTATTTTTTAAAGACAAATGGCAAATTAATTGGTTCTATAGTTACACGAACGATTAATTATAAATTTGAGATCACTGACAAACAATGCTCTCAATCCCGGAGTCATCTAGAAACTTGAAAATGAGCTGAAGAAAAAAAAACGCAATAACAAAGGATTTAATTAACTTCACCTTCTATATAAATTAAATTTATGAGTTACACTACTCAATTCCCATCTAATTTTTTGTAGGAGCGTGAAAATAAAATAGGCTATTTAATTGTGGAATAACTTAGATTATATAATTAATTTACAACATTGACACAAAATCTTCTATTCTTTTAATATATTACCCTAATAAATTTTATTTTTATATAAATATATTGCTCGGAAGAGCAAGAGTTACAAATTAATTATGAGACAAAGTATTTAATCTTTTAATTATCATTAATTCTGACTGTCAAGCTTGAGCGTTAGGATAGAGTAATATTGCATAGTTTTTATAATTTATATTTTAAGCCAACTCCAACAAAGAATTTAAAATCATAGTGAGAGCTGTAACAAATAAGGTCAAATAAAATTTATTCTATCTGCACAAGAAATTTGTTATTTGTGGATTATTTTGCTGCAGCGGCGGTTAATGCTACAAAATAAAAATTCATAATCTGTGATAAATATATAATTATAATTAATTTGCTAAAAAAATGCCTTATTATTAGCTCTTTCCCGAAATTTAAATCGCTTCAGGAATTATACCCTCCTTCACACATAGTTACCATTACAATAATATCCCTCAGCTTTAAACACTTATATCGAAATACGTTTATAAATACGTAATTTTATTATTTTGTAGCATACATTATATGAATATTTTACATTTAAAATTTGTTCAAATCTTCACCCTAAAGAATTTGTAAAATTTATTTACTGGTATGTAAACAGCCCTAAGTAAAATTATAACTAAGAGAAACTTTTCTATTAAATATTTTTGAAAATTATGTAAAGTTTATAATAAATGTATATATTACAAGTCATCATAAATCAATGTCAAAATAAGTTTATGAACACAAAAAGGCATACATTCCCATGATTGCCTCATCTCATATATATTTTTCTTTTCGTAGTTTTTTCCGCCTTCGGCTCATTATATTGGTCAATATCTTTTTTGATCAAATTGACAGACTATGCGACCTTGAGTATACCTGCGACCTCGGGTATACCCTAGAAAGAAAGAACTCAAAGTTTTAGTTCATACAAAAATCCCTTTCTTTATTTATCATCTCAAAATAATGAGAAATAAAAAGTACATCAAGTCACATGTCATTTAGATAATACAGAACATTTCGCATCCAAACTTAAATACGAAACTACATATTATTGGCTTTTAATATAAATATTATTTAAAGTTCAAACTTAATAATTAGCTGATAAAAACTTTCCCTAAATATCATATTAACTTAACATAATCAAGAAGAGACAAACCAAATCAAGACCCTGCTATACTTTGTATTTTTTTATAATTCGTAAATTTATTAATTTTTTCTATTTCTGGACCAGTACTCTATAAAGGACTTTTAGCGGAATATATCAACAAATACCTTACTCCTGCCCTTTCACAAATGTTAAAAAAAATTAAATTTTATTAAATTTTTATATCCCCAATGTAAATTTACAAAGAACCAAAGCTAACTTAACGCCAAAAGATGCTAAATTTTATTAAAAAATTGTCTTCTTTTTTTCTAGGTAAGGCTTTGCCTAATTTATTTTATTTAAGAAGATGAAATTGCTTTTAGTATTTAAATTTTTACCTTTAGATTGCGAATAAAAAACATTTGGAAAAAGGTGCGAGTGTTCGATATTATTTGGAATATTTAAATTTTGATCAGCTATAATATGGCATTTTAATATTCCTCCAATTTTTAGGTCATGGGAGTTTGTAATTAAGTATTAATACTCAGGTGTTAACATACCTACAGCTCCTTCTTCAATCACTAAATTTAAATTTGTTATATATGAAATCATTCTAAACACTTAGCATAAATTATAGTAAAAAATAATTAAGTTAGATTTATTGAAACTTAGACTATAATAAACTTTTTCTA
The DNA here is from genome assembly GCA_030555515.1 of Acutogordius australiensis. Lineage (NCBI taxonomy): Eukaryota > Metazoa > Nematomorpha > Gordioida > Gordea > Gordiidae > Acutogordius > Acutogordius australiensis. The sequence goes on from CM060245.1 coordinate 8,367,367, forward strand.
CTCTGGAGCTGATATAATTACGCAGTAAATAAGTATAAATAATAATATGTTCCATTTTAAATATTAAATAAAATACTTTTTACAGTAACAGGCAACATGTTTTTTTTTTCTAAGCATAAAAAAAATATCATCTTTTAAGATTGCTAAAATAAGAATTACATTTTTTATTTTTCTAAATTGTGTATTTATTTTTTTTGTTAATAAGATTATTATATTGGTTTTAATAACAAAACGAAGATGGTTTTTTTAGCAGGTACTCCTAATCCTGCATGGACCGATGATTTTTTGTTGAAATATGGACATGAGTGCCGACAATTAGAATTTAACAGTGTCCTAACTTGGATAAAATTTAAGTTTGAAACAAAAGTTTGAAATTACAAACTCGTCCTCATCTTTGATAAAATAAGTGATATGCATTAAGCTCATTGTCAATTGACGATATGAAATGGAAAGAGCTATATAAAGTATTAAATTAAATCATACCAATCTCTAAATATATAAACAAATTATTTATTCTGACAATAATACATTCAGCATTTAAATTATTAAAAAAATTACGTTCACGCAAATTAAAAATTAATTTTTTGCCAAAAAATAAAATATCTGGGGTTTATTTTAGTGCTAAAAGTAGGAAAAAAGAGCCAACAGTAAGGGTTGTTTTTTTAATATTTTGAATTAAAAATTGCTGTGTTATTTTGAATTTATTAGCGTTAAAAATTTTAGGCGTAAATGTCATTAAAACAAATACATAATTTTATTTATAAAATCGGGAGAGAAAAAGAAAAATCTTGACACAGACAACAAGTGTATTTACCTTATTTAACCCCTTATGCATTGGATTTTGTTTTTTTACACTTTAAAGATATTGTTATCTTTAATCCAAATTGTCTATTACATTTAACAAAAGGCAGGAATAATCTGCAAAACACAGGAATATTTAATTTCTTGTCACATTAAATAAATAATTATAAATCTGAGCTCTGTCTAGTTAATTACCCTAAAGTATAGATTTTTATGTTAAAAATATTTTTTTTAATAAATACAAATTTATTTAGCCCTTAATTAAGATTAATATACTATACTGGATTTAATGAAACTCAATTTGTATATGATCGGCCTAATATGATAGAACCGGTCAAAGATCACTCTATGCTTTTTGTGCACATTAAACAACAAAAATGCCATAAATATATTCTTTCAAATACATTCTTAATTGCTATTAATTTGTCTAATTGCGTTATTATCCAATTTTTCTTTTTTGATAGTTAAGATGTCATAAATTCTATGTTTAAAGTACAACATTTTTTTTGACCCCTAGCATTAAAAACATAATAAAACATTTTACATAGATGATGTTAAGACATAGATTTTTTATTAGAACTATATATGCTTGATTGATAAAATTAAAATCAAAAACTAGATTAAAATTTTAAGTTTTATTAATCCTTCAATGTACTTGATATTCTCTCCATTTTGTAACTCAAATTTTTCCAGGGTACACATCAAATCTTATCCATCCCTGAAATTATGCTATTTACGACCTCGAAACTCACATACATTAGTACGCTTACGATTTTATTGTCAGATCAAATCCATTAAACTTTGCAATTTAATTATTATTCCATTTTATTTATAAGGGTGCGTATTTTTAATGCTAGTTTTTAATAATAATCCAAAAATATTACATTAATTTTTGAATTAATTACATTACAAATTTTTTATTGAAAATATAGTTTTTATGTCTAGCAGCTTCACGAGAACGTATTTCTAATTTATATAACATATATATTAATAAGTAGAAGACAAAGTTTATTAAAGCAAAACTGTGGAATTTTGGCCTAGTTGAACACCTCGGTTAAATTGTTAACTCTCGTATTAAATGTCTGGCCCTCGTCATAATTTTAATTGGTTAAGAAATATTATTTAAACAATTTTGGGAGATGAAAAAATAAGTCAAAACCTGGTATAAGTTCAATCATTTCTTGCTCCATAAGTTCTAATATAATAAAATTCAATAACTTTTTTTGCGAATGGCAAATTTTCATAAATAAAACAATTATAATGTTGATCTCAAAAAAAAAGTTATAATCAACGTATGAAATAATTTTACACAAATTTTTTCTTAGATTGGATTTTATTTACATTTTGTTTGGTTTGTTAAATTAACCCGAAGCTTATTAAAATTGTGCTAAATTATATGATTATGCAATAAAAAATTGTAATATAATTGCTTTTAATCTGAATATACGTAAGAAAATATATGGGAAAAAACAAAAATATTATATATTGGGGCACGTTTAAAGTGAGTTTTTATTACATGAAAATTTTCAAATTTAATTTGTCATAAAACACAAATTTAATAAGTTGCCAAATTTGTATAATGCTTTTTCTAAAATAAATTTTAAAAAATTTTTAAAAAATATAATTTTAGAATTTTTAAAATTTAAAATAAAAACTCACTTTGCACATGTCCTTACATATTTTAATCTTATAAATTATTATCTTGACCAAGCATTTTGTACAAATTTTTATATTTGTTGTGGCCAAGCACGTACTTGCCATAGCACATTTTATGAAAGTAGTAACAATATCGCCTTTTATGTTTTTTGTATTTTATTTTAAATTTAAATAAAAAAACTAACATTTTTACCTTTTTTTATTTTATAATATTTTAAATCAATCGTAACTCTAAAATTTATATCTAAAATATTCTTTTATCGACTCCGAGATAAAGCCTTCATAATTGGGTTATGCAAAATGTTTTGCACTTGATATTTCTTAAATAAACAAAATCAACTTTAAAAGCGCTTCAAGATACTATTTTAGCAACTGCTTATAATATTTATATATTACAAATTACCTGCCACATTTTCACCAGTCGCAGAAAGCATCTCATCTAATAAAATAAATTTTTCCTTAAATTAAAAAATTTTTGATTATGACAATTTTATATAAGAAACTTAGTTATTAATAGTATTGGCAAATTGTAAGTTTTATTTGTTTTTAAAGTAATATATATTAAATACATATGTTTTTCATTCCACGCTATATATATGTTTTAAATTACAGGACTCAAAACAACAATCCACGCTATATATATGTTTTAAATTACAGGACTCAAAACAACAATAAAATAAGCAAAACTATTTTAAGTTACAATATATAAAACAACAATCAAGTAAGGCCAAACTATTTAAACTATCATTCAATATATACATATCAAAGCATGCCAGGTCAATACCAAATATAAAATTATGGTCGCATTTATTACCTCCTAAACCTTCTTCAAAATCTTCCTCGGCTCTAACTTTGATATGAAAATTACACAGTTTTAATAAACTTATAAATTTGAGTCTAGCCACAATATGCACAGGTCGGTTTAATAAAATTAATTTTTTTTCTTTTTTAGTAAATATAGCTTAGTGGTGTTTGACATTGCTTGGATAGTGTCGAGACGTTTTAATAGGGTCGACAATTAGGCCATTACATCTTTTTTTATACATAAAATTTTTTCAATTTCAAAAACTTTTGCTAAAGAGTTTAACATATGTAGTTAGCCATATCAGTATTTGCAAAAAAATAAAATGAGATGGGCAGAGGAACCAAATTTATATAAAAAATATAAATGTAAATTATTAAATACAAATTTATTTTTACGTTTTAATAAGAGGAGTGATGGGAATGGGGGAGGGGGGGGGAGGGAAGGGCAAAATACAGCTATTTTTTTAAAGAATACCAATTAATATAAAAAATTTTTAAAATGCAGATGGCTTGATTTTCAGGTAGCCATCCCTTAATTGTGGCTTTGCTGGTGGTCGAATAGGCAATGAAACCATTTCATATTTAAAAGTGATAATCGCACAGTTAAAATTAGAAAAAGTCAAATTCATTGATTTTAAAATATAGACGACCTTGAAAGCTTTTAGGGTTATTTCTCAAAAACAGCGTTTAGATAGGTTAGTAGAGAAATGAATTAACAGTCATTTTTCATAGGAGCCTAGACCTAAAATTAAGGTTATTAGTGTGTGTCAAATCTCATTTGTTGTAGCCAATCCTTATAAAAATGTCCAAGGGAACCATAGGTCTTTTATTAAAAAAAATAATTACTTGCATTATCAATAATGGCAAACCCTTAGTAAATAAAATTAAGCTTGAATAATTATATGAAGAGAATGGAGGCGGATATATATAAGCAATTTAGGCATAACGAATATCTGATTTATTGTCTAAGGGAGAGAGAAAAATCTATAATTTAAACACATTAGAACACTTAAATATCTTAGTGAATGTCAAACCAATAGAGTTTGATCTGGGCTGGCATTTTCCTGGCACGGCTCACCCGACATAATTTCCAACTTAAGCTCGATTCAGCCGCCCAAACCGGTCGTACTGCCCGGCGTAACATTTGGTTTAAAGTTGGGGTCCGGCCCAAATTAGTATTTTATTAATTTTAAGGTAACGAAATTTTGTTTTGAAATGATCAATTACAGAATGTCATACATTTCCTCTATTGTGTGATAATCAAATTATTTCTTATTATTAATGAATTAAAAAAAAAAGGCAAAATTTTAACAAAATCGGTTTGGCCTGGCTATAATTCAAAAGACCTAACCAATTTTTTTAATTGGACTGCATGACGTTGGACGAGCCTTAGTGTCATTCAGCATCTATAATTGCTAACTTATATAGTGATGCCTTAATCTTATTTAATCATATAACTCAATCTTGCTGCTACAGAATTGCTCATAAATTAATTTATCATTTATTACCAACATTTGATTATTTGTTTTAGTGTCTCCTCTAAACGTAAATTGTTAACCAAAAAACTCTGTATTCTTTTAAATAATACTGTTTATTTACTTTTTCATTCTTTTCTAATAAATTAAATTGATTGATGCTCATAATTTAAGCGCCATTAAAACTAAAAAAAACGGAGTTTGTTTTCAATACTTTCTTGCTTTTACAAAACAGGCGGAATCAAGTGAGATTATAAGTAAAGGCATGATTATAATTAACCTGAAAAAAAACTCATACCTCCAATGGAACTGCCTATAATTTAAAAATTGTATTTATAAACTTTTCAGATAAGTGAATTTTTATATTTCATCAACCACAATTAGTTACCTGTCAATAATGGAGGTATCCACCAATGAGATGCTTAAAATTTACAATATTCGGATTAATAAAAAAATTTATATCGTTAAATAGCGGAAATATATTTTGGCAAATAAAGCCACAGATATAAAATGTTTTGATATGTATGTGTTAAAAATTTATATTTGTCAAAGTGTGAGGCAGACTACAACGGACAAAAATTGACATTAAGTATCATTTATGGTAACTATTTTTGTCAAGTTTTTGCTGTTGATTACGAATATGAAACTAAGATTTTAGTCAATGTCTCATATTTTTTGCAGTTAATGTCATGTGTGGGAATTTTATATTTTTGGAAATTATAAAATCTTTAAAATTGAAAAATATATTTAGATTAAGGAGACATTTATTTTATAAGTGAGACGTTTGAAATTTATTATAACATTTAATTTTTTTATTTTTTGTTTTTGTAGAATTAGTGGTTATGTCATAAAATCCGTTTTCTGATCCTAAAAAACTTTAAAGTGAAATTGCTAATAATTTTGAACCTATTTTTATGTTTTTTAACCTGAATACGCTTAAAGATTTTTTTGAAAGAGTAAAATGTTTAAGAAATTTTGTATCTTTTTCTAAATTGAACGCGATATGTAAAAATTGTAGAATAGTTAAATTCGGATCATTATTGCAAGAAATTTTCTAAAAAATCAAAAATTGTTTATGTTGTTTCTTTTGTTGTCCAGTGTTATTTTAAAATAAATTCTATCTGTGATACAACCATAAACTCCTTACCATTTTTCGGAGGTATAAACACTAAAAATATGCATAATTAATAAAGATTATTTAGTGGAAAATAAATGGCCTTTATACCAACAACGCAAAATTTTTAACACATTCAATGGCGGGTCAAAAACGATTTAATTTGAGGCAGGATAGGGTAGTATCATATTGAAGATCAATTATTTACATTTTTAATTGCAATGTATAAATGTAAATATCCCTATAATTAAAATACAAAGTCATAATTATAAAAATAAAAGCCGATAAATTTATTTTAAATAATTTGCATGTAAGTTGTCTACAAAAATCTTCACCTTTTTTTCTCAAAAAATACGTAAAAATCAGGTATGAAATAAATTATTTCCTACCTTTTTTCAAAATCTATAAAAGGCAGTGGTCAGTATTGTTATATATCTAAATTGAAGAATTGTCCTTGGTTAACTGCTCATATTACCATTTTTTTACAAAAATTAAGTCTAGTTGTATTAGAAAACTTTAGTTTTATTGATAAATAATGAGTAAAGATATTTATTATAAAGTAATATAATATTGTATAATGTGTATATTCCATATTCCACTCTTTTGTACGTTTTACATTACACAGGCCAACTATAAGGTCGACAAAATCTATCTTTTATTTATATATCAAAGCATGCAAGGTTAAAAAGCATAATTTAAGTTAAGTTTTCAAAATAGCTATATAAGGCTAAAGGCCTATTATTATATATATAGATCAATTACCAACAAATACAAGTTCAAATATAATTATTAGTTTATAAGTAAAACAACTTTGAACATTCATATTTATATTAAAATACAAAATTCTAAAATATGTAACAATAACCTTCTTCATAATCGTTATCGTCTAAAATTTTTGATCAAAAATGCATAAACATTTTGTAAGTGTATATTAAAATGCTCGTAATACTTTAAGAAATAGTTTTCGCTGTTTTCCCCAATTTAATTTTTCATTATATTTAATGTGTTAAAATATTAACAAAGTTCTAATATTCATATTAAATTCATATTTTCATTTATGTATAATTTAGGCTTTGCATGTTTATGTAACCGCTTACCAAAAACTGGACTTAAATTTTTTTTAAAATATTTATTATCAAAGTCAAAAATTTGCTAAAACTATGTGGGCTAGGCCTGACTTTAAGGTTAATATAATAATTTTTATAAGAGGCATATTGTTTTGTAACTCTTAGCAGGGGGAAGGGAAATTTTTTACGATGAATTGTAATAATTAAATAATGGGCAATTTAAATAATACGGGTTTACCAAATTTAAAAACTTAATCGCATAGTGAAAGTGTTAAGCGCCCATATGTCATAATTCAATTTCGATTTTTGCTTATAGAAATAACAATTTATACTTGGGAGAGCTTCTCCATCAATATCATGTAATCCTAGTTGACGCAGTTTTATCATCACTTTGTTATTCATGAGCGCTAGCGTGGAATATAAACAGGAAATACAATCAAAAGTAAAATTTATAAAAATATACATTGTTGGGCAAGTTAAATAATATAAGCATCCAGCATTTTATGGTATCTACTTATATTCATTAAAATGATATATTATTGTTAGCATTATAAATAAATGCTTGTGAACCTTAAAAATATTAATATACCATCAGCTAGTTTTTCGTCAATTCCATCTATTTAAAATTAACCCATATATTTTACATTTGCAATTCTTTGTCAACAAAATTTTAAAATAAACGGTTAAAGCAATCAAGTATGCCATATAAGATATTACACCGGTCGACAAAAATATCAAAAAAAGTATATGAAAGCATTAATGAATACATCTTCATGATTATCATATCTCATATCCATCATTTTTCGTAGTTTCTAAACTATTTAAATTCGATTATATCGAAAAATGCCTTATTTGACGAATTTGACCGATCTCCAAATCCTAAAATTCATGAATTTATTAATATAAAATAATATTTTTTGATCCCAAATAAAAAATTACATTTTTTTAAATATCATGCTTATATATCCATTAAAATTAATATATATTTGGCAATGCAACCTAAATAAGACCAAGTTATTATCCGTTTTTAATATAAATTTTATTCGGAACTTTAATTTACAAGAAAAGTATTTTTTAAATACTTTTTTGTTTGTTTACTTAGTTTTTTTGACATTTTTTCTAAAATTTTTAATGTTTATAGCTGAAATTATTAAGTATGATTAGAAAAAAATAATAAAATTAGGAAAAGCCTAAAATAACTTTGATCTCAGTAGATAGCTCATATATCTTAAAATTGTTGAAGTGCATTATGTTATCAAAGTGGTTTAAACAAATGTATACCTGCTTTAAGTGGTATTGCTCCTAATATATCTAAAAATATTAAGCAATACAGTTTAAACATTACACGGCAAATTAGACATTGGCACTCTTCCAATGTTTTTACCCTAAAATACGCGCTTTTCCAATGTATTTTATAGCTAATTTGCTGCGTCCTCCAGGTGCAGTTGTACCTCTGGTTAATCGCTCTGTAATAATTGTTATAAATACTGATGGTAGGCAAACCATTCTAAATGCTAGTTAAATTTATATAGCTGTTAGAACTTATAGATTATTTACACTTTTTGCATTAAAGAGTTTTTATTTTTTTAATTAAAAGGATGCGAAAAAGCTTAATTTGATAACTTAAATTAAGGCTTAAAAATTTAATAAAAAAAATACTGCCCTTTTAGAATAAAGAAAATATTTGCTTACCGAAAAAGTCCAGTATTGCTGTAGGTTCTTTTCGCATAATTCAATGAAAAATTAATTAGTTATGTATAAAAAATTAACTTTTATGTTTATAATTTTTAAATTTTACTATTAATTTAATAGGGGTCAATTTTTTATTTTTAGGGTAATGCAAAAAATAAGAATTAAATTGAATTGTCAGATAAACAGTATTTTTAAAATAAACGTATTTTTCTTTTAATGGCAAAAAAATACTACATTCTATAGCAGAAAAACTGAAAAATATTTTAGAACTTTTACAAAAAGAATTATAAATTTAAAAAGATAAAAATGATATAGATAAGACTACTGTTGTCTATAATGCTATTATTTGATAATATTATTAGACCATAATAAATAATTTTGTTCATATTTGAAAAAATAATAATTTATATTTAAAGTATTACTTTGGTTTAATTTTTGTTTTTGCGTGTAATTCATTACATATGTTTTTTTCATGTATAGCCACTGGATAGTTAAATTGTAAATCGTGGTGGCTAATATAATAAATTCAAAATTATAACAATGTTGCACCCATCATCGATCTCAATATCATTTTTTACGTTATCTAAACCATGTTTAATTACAAAATTTTGCGTCATAAAACAGTAAAGGTTTAACCTAAAAGCCTGTTTGTTATTTAAATTATATTTTTATTAAATAGATTTTGGAAAATAGTTCTCTAAACTAAAATAATACAGATATAGGTCTTTTAAAATTTACAAAAAACAAAAATGTAATATAGAATTAAGGAGATAAATTTTGATATTTTATTTAATTCTTAAATAAAATCAATTTTGCATTTCTACAAATGCCGATTAAAAACTATGTTAATATTTAAAGTCGATAAGGTGTTTCTTACCAAACATTTAAACTAAAGTTTATGACCGGTTGAAAAATTGTTTAGTGAAATAAACAATTTCACTTAAGAAGCTTAACAAATATTAAACATATTAGTGCCCCTGTTTTAACGTCCAAAAATTTATATTTTAATAAAAAAGGTTTAATCATTAAGACATGTAATTTTTTATACTGAACTCAATGTTTAATGTTACACACTTATTATTTTACAATGATATTTTAAGTTTCATTATATTTTCATAAACTTTCTTGATAAATGGTAATTTAGGTCAAACATAATATTTCTAAGAGCGTTTTATAATTGTTAAAAATATATAAAAAATTTATTAGCCTACTAGAATTTCACAGGTTGACAAAAATCCACTGAAAAAAAATTTTCATGACTGCCTATCATTTATATTCCGCTTCAATACTTTTCGCCCTTTCAATATTTTAAATATATGCGAAAAAAATTAACCAAAAATAATTTCAATGTTCATAATGACTCTCAAAGTTTGATTATAAAAAACAAGCGTATTTAAAAATTCTTAAGAGGTTGTCTGGTCTCCAGGGACGTATTGAGGGGGGGGGGGGGCAAAGGGTGGTGGTTGCCCCCCTTTAGAAATGGCTTTTTAATTTTTTTTGTGCAAATTAACGCTATTTTTAAACAGAAATCGGAATATATGCTGGTATATTTATTACTTTTTGGCAATTTTGCGGCTTTATATATATTGTACAATTATAATATTAAAATTTAGCTTAAGTTTTCTGAATTATCATTAAGTACTATTACGTGTTTTTGTCATAATAAAATAAATTATATATCTTAATAATTATGTTTCACAATTGTAAATGTTTTATCTTTTAAAATATAATATAGTAATATACTTTTTGTTATAATAATTAAATTTTTTATTAACACAACTATTCTTCCTAGCATAAAAAGGGCTCTGCTTATTGCTCTTTCACTACCAGTAACCACGTGTACAATTGAACGAAGGTTTAGCACCATGAAGCGCATAATAACATATTTAAGATCTCAAATCGATGGTCGATTATCATCCTTGTGCTGCTTGCCATACATAAGGACATAATAGATAACACTTAATAGATTGAACCTAAGGTTTTCAATAGATCAAGAATATCAATTTCTTAAATATTTTTATTTTCTTTATGTTTAATCAAAAATAAAATTCTTGAAATTTAATGTCACTACATTAATTTAATTCCATGATGCAATTAAATAAAGTATTTTTTGTTTTTAAAAATAATTGATTTATGACTGTTTAAGCAATAAATAAAATTCTTAGAAGTTCTTGACACTTCCTAGAGCCATCTGGCCCAGGAAGTGCCCTTGTAAAATAAAAGTTATGTTTTTTAAAAATAATTGATTTATGACCTACATAGGAGGTCTCTTTTTCTTTTTCCTTTTTTTTACTTTTCCAAGAAATATTTAACTGCTCTACTGCCCTATAAATAGGGCGTTAAAAAGCAAAATTATAATTATTAAATTTTTCTGTCCTACATATTTTATCATCAAATAAATATATATTCCCGCGTTTGAAATATTCTAAATCTTGTTTGATAAAATGGTGCATACGGCCTAAATGTCATTCGAATCTTATTGTAAGTTTTTTATAATTACTCTTTTTATAGCCTTGTATTTTAGGGAATGCAGAATCCTTTTATTGAAACTACTAATCTATACTATATAAAAAAATTTTTTTTGAAGACTTTTAAAAACACAAAATGGCCTTATACAGGAGTTAAAAAAGTCTAAATGTTTATTAAGAATTTTTGAGTGATAAAACGTATATTTTTAAAATTAATTTATACATTTATTAACAAAAAAAAATTGGAGTCATTAAGGCTGTAAGATTGGGCCTAACGTCTTCCGTTAATAGCTAAAATCTTAAAAAAAATTATATTGGGTTTGATGCTAAATGTAGCCGAGGTTATTCCTCATAATTTTACATAAACATTTAAAAAATTGTCATAATTAATAAAACAAAAAAAAAATAATTATATATTTAAAATTTTAATGTTTACGGACGACAGAATATTAATAGATTTAACTCCTTTATTAAACATTTTGGAAATAAAATTTATAACTTTAATTTTGTGTATAGTCATATTATTGTACAAAATTTATAGAATAAACAGTGAAGTTTTAAGAGTAGGTAGAATATTAAGGCGACCTGAGAATTTTAGGCGGGATTATTGGAAAAATAATAACTTTAATCGGGACAGGAACAATAATTTTACCGACCACCGTTATCGAAGAGAAGGTTTTAGAAACAATTCTAACCTAGCACAAGAAGGACCGAGACCCAATTTTAATTTTCGACCAAATTCGCCGAGGCGAGAAGGTACCCGAGATAGAGAGGAGACACAGGACCGACCTTTTATAAACAATTACCCAAGATGACTAGAACTAGACCAAAAAAAGACTCAAACAATATTATTTTGCCCAAAAATATTTCAATTTAATTATGATTTGATATATAATTTATTCAAACAGCCTTTACCTTATTTTACACTGAATATAAAAAACCAAAGAGTCAGATGGATAATAGATACTGGTGCAGCAGTTTCATTAATGTACCACAAACAATTTTATAAAATATGGCCTCTAGCAGAATTACAAAAAACATCTTTAGGCCTAGCGCAATTTAATGGGGATAAAATAATAATAATAGGTAAATTTGATTTTAAAATTAAAATAAATGGGGAAAAAATAAGTTTGCCAATATACGTATCTGACGTTCCGGCCGAACCCTTAATTGGTTGGGAATGGATAAAAACTTTATGGCCGATCATAGCAAAATATAACGGAAATATCTGGGAGGTAACTTTAAATCCCTACAAATTAAACATGGTAAAACTAGAAAATAAAACATATTGGTGCACATTGTTCCCAGAAATATTCGAAGATAAGATAGGAAAAATTAAAGGTATAAAAGTAAATATAAAACTAAAGCCTAATGCAACACCCAAGTTTTTGCCCATGCGCAGAGTGCCATTCGCCTATTACCAGGATATAAAAAAAATATTATTAGATTGGGAAGAGCAGGGCACAACAAGTAGATTGGGGAGATTGGGCTACCCCTTTAGTTCCGGTTCAAAGGGAAGATAAAAAAATGCGATTATGTGCAGATTTCCGCCTCACCCTAAATAAAGAAGTCCAACCAGTGAAATTTCCCCTTCCTACCATGGAAGAAATTTTAGCTAACCTAAAAAACGCAAAATTTTTCTCAAAAATAGATTTTAAAAATGCTTACTTACAAGTAGAAGTGGAAGAAGAATGCAAACATTTACTTACTATTACGACGCCCATGGGTCTATTTACTTTTAACAGGCTCTCATTCGGACTAAGTGTCTCAGCCCCCTTGTTCCAAAAGGTTATGGCTGGTATATTTGGGGACTTGACAGGTATTTTTTATTATTTAGACGATTTATTAGTTTTTGGCGCATCCAAAGAACAACATGACCTAAGGTTGTTAGAAGTTCTTAAAAGGATTAGGGAAAAAGGCCTTAAGGTAAGCCAAAACAAGTGCATTTTTAATACAAATAAAATTGAGTACCTAGGGCATACAATTTCAGAAAACGGGGTTACACCCATAGAAAATAAGGTAAAAGCTATATTAGAAATGCGCGCTCCAAAAAATAAAGCGGAACTCCACTTGTTCCTTGGTTCCATTGGATATTACAGAAGATTTGTCAACAATTTCACCGATCTAACTAGCAATTTATATGATTTAATAAGGGAAAATACTATTTTTCAATGGGAGGAACAGCATCAAAACAATTTTTACAACATAAAACAACGTTTAGCTACAGCACCTATTTTAGCATGTTTTAATGAAGACCTAGAGACTACTCTTTCAACAGATGCTTCACAATACGGGATAGGAGGTGTCTTGCTACAAAAATATGATAATATTGACCGGCCAATTATGTATTTTTCAAGAAAATTTAGAGGTCCGGAAATAAGATATTCAACCATAGAAAAAGAAGCCCTAGCAATGGTAG